>JARFIX010000054.1:0-1200000 GCA_036346125.1 Lycocerus yunnanus
CACTAACCCTTAAATATAGAAATATACTCATTTTAAGGACGTGAATAATATTTCTTAGGTTTCTAAAAATATTCGAATTAGGATCCATGAATGTTTTTTGAACCGAAGCCCACTTGGTGCTAGATCCGCTACTGCACACGGTTCACAGATAAATACCGAGTGTGTGCTAGAAATGGTACACACGCGGAGTTAAAATGTTAAATTTCATATTTTATTCGTTTAGCTTGATTGATTTAACTCTTGGTGGAATCAAAATACACAACTTTGCGTCTACACGCATTACTGGCTGAAATGAGACTAAGGTTTTCGAAAATTTCGTTTTTTATTTCAAATTGTCAAGCAAGATAATTCAACTTTTTGTTAGGATTTATTAAATGTTTGTTGACACTTTTGATTTAAATTTTTACAATTTCACTGTTCGATTTCAGTGGTCACAAACATAATTCTCCAAACTAAAAATTAAAATTTTTTCTTTGCGAAATAATTTTAAGAAAATTTTCTGTACAAATGAAGTTTGCAGTCATTGTTTCAAAAATTCTGTACATTTAAAATACCGAAAAACCGTCGATCTTAAGGGATAACTTTGTACTTATCAGAAAACATGACGCAATGACATGACCCCATTGACGCCCGAACTGCGTCAACTGATGGGGAAGATTGTCTTGTTTGTTATCAATCCAAAACCAAAGCTGAAACATTTCCATTCTTTGATTTGTCGTTTTACGGTTAGTTTTTTTTGCCGTTACGTCACTGAAGCTTTTAATTTTTTGGTGCAAAGTTATCGGACCAAGACGGTTTTACGATGATTTGACAACTTTTAGTCACATAAATATAAATAATAATTTCCCACAAATTTGAAACATGAAAACAAAAGAAGTTGATTTACTTAAAACTAAGATTCGGGGATTCCCAAACTCAAATTTTCATTTTGTGTGATATTCAAATGAGTAAGTTCATTTTTTCTGAGTGTTTTATAATGAGATTGTTGCCACTAAAACTTGAATTTTAACCTACCATATACAAATTATAAACTTAAGTGATCATTTTGCTTCCACAAATACATTTCAAATGTACGGCTCGGGAAACATGAAAGTTTGATAGTGTTTGCTACTATGTATTACTCCCTACATTATAATTAAATTCGCTTTGATCAAAATGACTAGAACATACTTGTACCAGTACCATCGATCTATTTATTGTGCTCGAAATAAACTGACATATATTATAAATATAGCACTATACCAAGTTAATGGTGACACAATTTAATTTCTTATCTTATTGAAGTAATGTAAAATTTTAATTTCAAAAAAGGACGACATTTCAACAATAGTTGACGGAATTGTTATCAAGTATAAAAAATATTATAGGGCAAACGATTATTTATTACATAGTAGAAATTGACTGTCAGATACTTTTGAACAGAAGAAAAATGTACCACACACAAAGTAGTGTATGGCAAGGTTTAATATTTCTGTATTGACGCGCTTATGCATTCACATGGATTAACGAATGTAGATATAATATTTTAAAACAAAAACATCTCGTAAAATAGATTTATATCTTTGTCGGAGATTGTTTTTGTCTTGCTGTCTCTTTGACTTGACTCGACTTTATTTTTAATGTTTTTTTAAACAAATTTTTGCAATGCAAAACTAAAATTGATTATAATTTTATGTAATTGAAATTCTAAATATCGGAAACAACATTAAATGTTTAAAAATTATGTTTGTAGTAGTTATTGCAAACGTCCCCCCTTTTCCTGATTAGCTGAAAACTTAATAATTTTTAAGCGCAATCTTAGATGGCCATCAATTAATTCATTGAATCGAATAAAATTCCTGCCTTTATATTGGGATTATTTCCAATTTTCAAATTGTCGATGGTTTCTCTAACAGAAAAAGTGAACACAAATGCAATCGACGAGTAAAAAATAAATGGAAGAACGGAATTGAACGCAATTAATATAAATTCGTTATAATTTTATTTTATTTTCCAAAATTTAATATCGATTAGCTGGATTAATTTTTTCTGCAGTAGGTAGAATTAGTAGTTTTATAATTATTCAAGAAGCGAATAATTTTTATTATAATATTATTATCACACATATTTATATATACTAATCTTGCCTCAGTCATACGAATTACAAAATCCATATATAAGCGGTTTGACAAGCGCTTTACTTACTGAAAACATCCCCAAGATAATCCAACTCGAAAAAGTGTGGAAGTTGACCCGACGGATGTCAGAGAGCGACTGACTACCTCCTAACGCTGCTCTAGTTAGCTTCGCCCTATGATTGATTCGTGCATATCAAAGCACACGAACCGTTAATACAATGCATAAAATTGTTGCGTAATATTGCGCAATAATACATTTACACGTATTTCTTATGGGAAAATTGTAATTTTCAAAATTAAATTGTGGCCTTATTACTAGTCCGACAACATTCATCTCCACCTTAGAGAGCTTGTATTTTTCTGTTCTTTCGTTTGGTAAAGCCATTTCTATAGGAAAATGTGTATTTTAGATTTCGGCCAAAAATTTTGAATGGTTTGAATCGTTTTAATTTTCCTAATACTTTTTCATAATATTTTAATATAATTTAAAAAAAAAATTTGAATTAGCAAGTCCGGTTATGACTCCCACTGTAATTTACTGACCACTCCCTTGACACACCTTACTCCCACAATTTGAACCAAGCCCCTTCTTTATTACTAAATTTACGCCTCTGCAGGTAACTGAGTGAGGCGAAATACTTCAGAGCCGGTAGCATAGGTTTTATAGAAAAGTCCGGCTTTTCTTCCTTACAAAATCTAGGATCCATTTAAATGGGGACTAGTACAATAAATTATAAATGTTAAAAGTTAAATGTTAAAATTCAACTTTTAATTGGTTTTGAAAAGTTGAAAAATTCAACTGTTAAAATGTGAAAATTGATCGTATTTAATAGGGTGGAGACTTAAGTTACAAATTGAATATAAAATCATTTAATATTTTAGAATTTCCAGGCTTAAGTGAATTTAATTTACTACATTTCTAAGCAACGGGGGGGGGGGAGTTAATTATGAAAAACTAATGATCGAAGGAAAGAAAAGTATAGAACCCTTTTGTACTTTTTTGCTTCCAAGAAAATATTTTATGTGATTTGAGAGTAAAATCAGGAAAATAGTTTTGATGCATTTCCTCTTCTTCTTTTTTTTAAGATGGAAAAGCAGATGTGACAATATAAAAATTACAAAGAAATCAAAATATTGTTGTCATAATCTGAAATTCTAGAATTAAACTTTATATTTAGTAAAGCATGGAATGAGGTAGTTTTGTTAAAATTTGTTAATTACGTTTGTCAGAAATTTTCGGAAATATTCATCATTGAAAACAACCTCATTTTGTAAATAAATTATTGCTTATGTACATAATATGGGTTATTTCACGCCAAATCGGCCAAGTTTTGGATTTAGCTCAAATTTTTTTACACATTCTACATAAAAATAAGGAGATTCGTATTTTTGGCTTAGTCGCTTTTGGGGGAGATATGATTTTTTGAATTTGAAGATTGCATCAAATTCAAAAATTATCAAACGTAAAAAATGTAAAAATAACACAAAAAATGTTCGCTAGACAAAATGTTTTCAATATAAATCTACGAAAAGCATTTGTTTTACAAATAAACTTTTGATCACGAAAATCAAAATTTTTTTAGAAAAATACATTTTTGACTTCGTTATGCAAACTTTATCCCTACGTTTAATAATTTTTTCAAAGAGAGGAGGAAAAAATAAGCAGCCGGAAATTATGTTCAAAAAATTGATATCAAAATGATTTAAATAAAAGTTACTTTAAATTAAATTTAAAAAAGCCGTAAACATCGTTGAAAATCCAAAAAATTGCAAATATCTTGAAAAGCAGTTGGTTCTACAAAAAATAATGTGAAATAGGCAAAATGTTTGTTAATATTTTGCTATAAAATACGTTTCTGAAAAAATTATGCATTTATTACTAGCCGGTTTCGCCCGGGTTTAAATTTATATGAAATTCTATTCACGCGTGGATTCAATTTTGATTCCTTTCCACCTTATAATTACAAATCTTAAATAGCTGACGTATATATACTTCAGCTACTGGCTGTACAATTTAAATTTAAATTTTAAAAACTTAACCAATAAGAGAGCAGTTCTAGAATTTCAATTTTGATGATTGTAAACATCGTGAAAAGAACTTTTATAAATTATTATTATTATATTTGACAATATTGCATTTTATCGCAATTTATATTTTTCAAATTTTTTTATAGATTTTAGGTACTTAGGTAAAAAAAATTGCGATGAAATTTATAGATTTATTAATACATTTTTTTGGGAATGTGTTTAGAGCTGGGAATAGCGGCGTTGACCTAAGAATTTGTATCAGAATCACCAGTGAAAATTTCACTTTGTTAAAGCTTTCTGTTGGGGAGAATTTTATGGGATGGACATACAAACATTCGGTTTTATACTATATTAAGATTACTTTTATTATTTATTAAAGATTTAACGTCAGTGAAATATTTAAGATATGCCTATGTAGTTGAGAACGAACATTTTGCCAATTTAACATTTTTTTTTGTGGAACCAACTGTTTTCAAGTTTTTTAATTTAATGTATAAACTTTTATTTAAATCTTTTTGAATATTATTTCTCGCGTAGTTTTCCTCTCCTTTTCGAAAATTTAACAAAATTTGGGTAACGATGTTAAAAATGCATTTTTTTGGAAAATTTTTGATTTTCGTGATTATTTTTAAAACTTTTTTAAAAATTAAAATGTTTTTCGTAAATAATTATTTATTGTGAACATTTTGTCTATGAAAATTTTCTTTTTACAGTTTTTTACTTTTGAAAATTTTTGATTTTGACGCAACCCTCAAATTCAAAAAATCATATCTCTGCCAAAAGTGACTAATGGCCGATTTCTTCACCTAAAGATATCTCTTACAAGGGGCGACCGACACCTTCCCCTCACTGAATTGATTCTTTTCATTGTGTGTGTAGGTCTTGTATTGGACTTCAACAGGTGCAAGTATAAGGGCACGCTTCTTTGCCAATTTCGAGAAAATTGAATTTGAATAATTATATGTTACTGATGAACTGCATATAAGTTACCATAAATTTGGTAAGTTGTTACTGGAATTGCTCAAGATTGCAAAAAAAATAAAAACATATGCGAAGGGTACTGAGATCGCATCCAGCTCCTGCCAATTTTTTTTTTATTTATTTGATTATTAATTCCCCCCAGTATAATATGTCATCGTTCAATCTGTAAACATTGAATGTTTTACTTTTTAGCAGTGAGGCACTGGAGAGTGTTTCACACCCCCCAGACCCCCCGATTGCTACAACTTTGGCTTATTAAGATATTAGTTACTTGAGTGTAACTTGTTAAAGTTAGAATTAATTAGACTTTTTAGAGACTTTTCTAGATCGGTTATGCTGATGTCTTCAATTTATTACAAATAAAAAATAAATTACGCAAACCGGGGGGTCTGGGGGGTGTGGAACACCCTCCAGTGTCTCACTGCTGAAAGGTAAAATATTTAATGTTTACAGATTATGAGTAGAGTTTATTATAGCGCTTTGGTTTTCTTGAGAACGATGACATATTATACTGGGAGAATTCATAATCCCCCCTTCAATTATTGGTCACTGCTTTATATTTTTTGTACTAAAAACGTTCACCATTATCGCTTAATACTGATAACCATAAGTTTGCAAATTTATCTATCACAGTTTGGGTGTTCCTGGGGGGTGCTCCACACCCCAGACCCCGGTCGCAAAAAGTATGGTTTATAATTGGGACTAATTGGGATATTAGTTACTTGAGTGTGACTTGTTAAAGTTTGGATTAATCAGTTTTTCTCGAGATTTTTTCCGGATCGGTTATGCTAAAATTTTCAATTTATTTATAATAAAAAAGACTGTACAAACCGGGGGTCTGGGGGGTGTGAACAGCCTCCAGTGCCTCACTGCTGAAAGGTAAAATATTTAATGTTTACAGATTATGAGTAGAGTTTATTATAGCGCTTTGGTTTTCTTGAGAACGATGACATATTATACTGGGAGAATTCATAATCCCCCCTTCAATTATTGGTCACTGCTTTATATTTTTTGTACTAAAAACGTTCACCATTATCGCTTAATACTGATAACCATAAGTTTGCAAATTTATCTATCACAGTTTGGGTGTTCCTGGGGGGTGCTCCACACCCCCCAGACCCCCCGGTCTCTAAAAGTTTCGTTTATAATTTGGGTTAATTGGGATATTAATTACTTGAATGTGACTTGTTAAAGTCAGGATTAATTAGTATAGTATTTCTAGAGATTTTTTCTAGATCGGTTACGCTGATATCTTCAATTTATTACTAATAAAAAATAAACTGTACAAACCGCGGGGGGTCTGGGGGTGTGGAACACCCTTCAGTGCCTCACTGCTGAAAGAGAAAACATTTGATGTTTACAGATTATGAGTAGGGTTTATTATTAACGATTAAGGTTATTAACGATGTCATAAATTATACTGGGCGGAATTAATAATCAAATAAATAAAAAACAAATTGGCAGGAGCTGGATGCGATCCCAGTACCCTTCGCATATGTTTTTATTTTTTTGCAATCTTACGCAATTCCATTAACAACTTACCAAATTTATGTTAATTTTTATGCAGTTCATCAGTAATATATAATTATTCAAATTCAATTTTCTCGAAATTGGTAAAAAAGCGTGCCCTTATACTTGCACCTGTTGAAGTCCAATACAAGACCTACACGCACAATAAAAATGAATCAATTCAGTGAGGGGAAGTTGCCGGTCTCCCCTTGTTAGATAATCTATCTATAAGATAAATTAACGTAGTAGCCAATCATGTTTCTGATTGTTTTGTTTTGCTGCTGTCTGATTGGTTACTTCGTTAATTTATCTAATAGATAGATTATCTAAGAGATATTTCTAGGTGAAGAAACCGGGCATAAATCAACGATCCATAAAATAAAGGTCTTTTATTTTTCATGATTCCATGTCAAAACACCGAAAATAAAAACGCCAAAAGTATCACTAATCTAAATAAGATGCCTTTTATAAAGTACAGTTAGAGAAGGACGGATACTGTTATTTGAATAAAACATTGAATCGTGACGATATAAGAAGTATTTTTACAAAAATATTTTTTAGGGTGAAATCAAAATTTGCCGTTGTTGCGTTTGTCAAAACTGACTTTGAGCAGCCTCCGCTTCGATTTACTTATTAAAAATATCCCCCTAGAACGGCACTACTCGGAAAAGTGTTGATGTTGATCCGACAGATAGCAGGGAGCGACCGACTCCCTCCTCGCGTTGTTCTAGTTGGCTCCAGTTGATTCGTGTATATCGGGACGCACGTACCGCCAACAGAATGTAAATCGCGCCCGTTTTCGTGATTTTTAAAATTAATTCTTAGCCTTTTTATTGGAAATATCAATTTGACTCGTTTTAACGTTTTCTAACTAATTGTAAAAAAAAATTTGTAAAATCATCAGAGACAAAAACTTCGTGTTATCGTACTTAAACCTTATTTATAAATAAATGTGATTTTGTTTTTGGGGGTTTTGTTTTCGGCGTTTTGACGTGATATCATCAAGTAGTAAATTTTAGCCAAATCGTGGGGAGAGTCTTCCAAAACTTTGCTAATTTTTCCAAATTTCTGACCCTCCCTCACCCCTTTATCACAGTTGGTCACAATATTTTATTTCCCTCCTCTCAGAAACGTTCAATGGTAAAAAATCAAAGACCCCCTCATTTATTATCATCTTATTTTAAAATTTAAAAAAAATATAAGAAAAAAATTCTCAAACACTTGTCATATTTGGGCACACTTTGTGAACCTAAGGCAAAAACGTTTTTATGGACTACCTCTTGTTTATATTTTATTGTTTTTCTATTGTGGTGCCACCTGTTGACGACATTTTCCGTGTTGGAAAAAATCTTCCTCTTAATATATTATTATGTTATTCAGGACGTTAAAAAATCAACAACTTTTTGAATTTTCATAGTGATTTTCTAATGTAAACTCTTATTTCACTGGAATAATATAATATTTGTTGAAATAATCAATAGATTCGCGATTTAATCATCCTTATCAGTAACTATACCGATATGGTTGATATGTTTTATTATATTTACCCACCTATAATACAAAATAGGATAAATTTGGTGACGATAAAATTAATAAAGGAATGGACGAATTTTTCAAAAAACTTATAAGGAAAAGATCTTCGGTGTCCAGTGGCGTAACTAGAGTACGTATGTCCCAATGCAACTGTGGATCCAATAATAGGGAGCTCCCTTAATTTTACTCTAATTTATATTGTAGTATGCAATACATAGATACAGAAAAATTAAAAATATTAATAAAATTTAGAAAAACTGGAAAGTTCAACGAAGACCGCCGGTGTCTATAACCGATTACGATAATTTTTGAATATGCAGTAGTGCATCAAAAAAAGCTCAATATGGCCCACCTAAAGTTTTTTTGGTATTATAGATTTGATAAGAGACATGGATAAAATCAAAACTTATAATTTGCTAATTTTTTGTGATAGCAATCGCATCTTCAATAACATAAAAAAAATACGAAAATCCATTTCGTAGCCTGAAAATGAAACTATTTTATCAACTGCATTGAACTTATTATGTTATTGAGTGAGAATGGGAAAATGAAAATAAGTTTATATGGTCTCTGGGGAAAAACGAAGCTGGTCACATTTCCGAAAAAACTAGAGAAAAAGCGGTCGGATTTTTGGTATAGCGAATTGAAATAAAAATAGCAGATTTTCCCAATTTAATGAATAAACATGTTGCAGTTCAAGAAGTCAGTGGTTTGGCTGCACACGGAACAGGTCAATGAATTGAAGACGAAACGTGCAATTATCACAATTTGCTGTACTCAAACCTTATAATTACTTGCATACAATTTCAGTCTATTTTTGCCGATTTATCAATCACGCGAAAGGTTTCTAAATCAATATTTGTTCAAAAGGTATGAGCAAATAAATAAAAGTACATCAAATATCATTTTTCGGTTTCTGACTTTATTTGATTGATAACATTTAGCAAAATTGCGAGTTTAAAGGATCAAATTTCAATTTCAATTTGATCAATTTTCGAGATGAAACGTCCGATTTTACGATACAGTTTCAATATAATTAAATGTTACATATTGAACCGGCAGGTAAAAGATATACCCACGATTTTGGCAGAAGCAATACCTTCAGTTACTTATTAACTCAGCGGCGCACTCAAAAAGTTTTTCGATTTAGTTTGTAAAACTTTTAAAGCCAAAAGATTTATGGATTGAGAGAAATAAAATTTACGTAACATCCACAAAAGTTCCTTCAAGTTATTTAAATCTCATATCATATGCGATATTTATTTTATTCTTCGGGGTACCCCGGCTCAAGATATTAAAAAAATTATGCGACGCCCATGGCACTGATTCCATTGCTTTTTAATACACGTAGAATTACAAAAATTGTCTGTTTTTTTTCTTTAACGAATGGAAATATAATTAAATGAGATTTTGATAAAAGAATAATAGAAAATGGAAATATTGCTTATCGAACCGTAAACTTTAAGTTTTCTTTATTGAATAAGAGGAGGCTAAATATAAGTTCGCGTACGTCAATTAAATTTTTAATTGATTTTTAAATTAAAATAGAAGGCGAGAATTAATAATTATCGGTTATGTGATAAACTTTAGTTTTATAATTTAATTAATATTATACCTCGTGGAAATTTGTAGAAAATTGGTTAGGGTGGTAGGTACAAAAGTATATTTGGACGAGGTATTGTTGAAAATGTAAAAAGTCGTTGACCAAAATTACAATATCGATTGGTTATCAATTATTTCACTGTGGCTCCCACAAACGGAAATGCTCGAAAGTAAGTCTCTACTACTCACGCGTCGCGGCGCCCCAACATCGACGTCGTGTGTAACGGTATAACGTACAACCAACCCTCAGTGACATACATAGTGGTGATACCGTTAAAAAATGTTAATTTATGAATTATTTTCATATCAGGAGATCATTTTTTACACAAATTTGTTTAAAACTAAGTGCCCGAAATGGTTCCAAAAATAAAAATCAATCCATCTTACTTATTTTATTTAACAAGCTTCATTTAAATATGCGTGTGAGTGTATAAGTGTAATTAAAATTATTGATATCGGCCAAAAAAATTATAAAGGTAAATATGATCCTTTTCTATACATTTAAAACGCTATTTGCACCTGTGCGCTGCTAGGCGAGGGATTAACACATAACACAAGCAATAATCAAATTTTTTGCACCCCACTATTATTATAAAATATTTAAATGTAATTATCGATTCACACTTTTAGTTCAAATTTTTTAAACCACTTTTGGGTAAAAATATTATTCGCTACTATCACTGCTACCACCTAATACTTGTTAATTCTGCTCGCTGTGGTACCAAACTGTACCAACGCTTTATTATCAATTTTTCATTACATTCTAAAAATATTTCGACCAATCAATTCTGATTTTCAACTTCTCGACATTTCAAAAGAGAACTATCGACTTACAGGTGGTCTCATCTTAAACTCAATCCCCAGCACGCTCACATTCACCAATCCTTATGTAATAGAACCTGATATTTTTTGAAAAACGAAACTCAAAAGCTTCATTTCACACAAACTAAAATACATTCGGCATGAACTTGAACCTCGTCAAAGGTTAATATTTCATTTCGGTTTAAAATAGACGCCAATTAATTCATTATTGAGAAACTTGTTCGAACATATAAACTATGAGGATAAATAAAATTACGGATAGAAATTGGCTAAGGAGTGATGCTAATCCAGGCAAAAGGTACCCATAACAGTTTAGCAAATCACCCGGAATGTCACTGCTTTGAATTCAAATAAGTTTCACTATGTGCTCGGCTTATACTTTTGCGTTTTGCTCACCGTTAAAGAAAAAAGATTTCCTTACACAAAGAAACGATATTATCGCAAAATTATATCGACTAAGCTCGATTTTATTATTTTAAGAATATTCTATAGTTGGGTTGGTGTGATCGCTGGTTGAGCTACAGAGCAGAGTAGATGCACCTGAAAATTGCAAATAAAAAATTTTTTTTCTAGCGGATGATTTCTCCCCGTAGAACGAGAACATTTAGAGTGACGTTAAATTATTCATTCTCTTTTTCTACTAAAACTTTTTATTGTTCTTTATTTTTTGAAATTACAACTGAAAACTAAATAGTATTTCTCAAATTTTGAAGTAATTACCAGAGGCTAAAGTTATTTAAATTCCCCAAAGATGTACTACGCAGTACATTAATTAAAATATAATCTCAGAAAATCCGCAAGGTCCATTGTTGGTGCTGCATTTACAATGGAAGCAAACACCCAAAAGAGTAAAGCAAACTAAGTATCACCACCAAATAGGCAAATCTTGACATCTCTAAACATTTTATTATTGATCTTTCTAGACACATGAAATGAAAATTATGTAGTGGTATCTATCTACCTATCAAGTAATTTGTGCCATGCTATTAGTGATTGCTTTCATTCGCAAACAAATAAATCCAGAATTGTTTGACATTAGTACACAATTTCCATAATAATGTAAAAATTTGACAAAAAAATTGCTTTTTATTCCTCGAAAGCCCTCCCAGAGACTAAAAATTGTCGTGGTATCAATAATAAAACAAAAGAAGAAGAAAAGTTACTAAAGGTAATAGGTTGTTGAAGAGGAGGGGGGGGGGTAGGTTGTTTCAAATTTCAAAATTAAAAACAAATTATTAAGATAAGTCAAAAAAACAGTTACTGAATTGAAGGTTTTCTCCCAGAGCTTAATTCAACAGAAAATCGTAAATAATAATTGACTTACTCTGAAAATTCAACAAAATTAAGCTTTACGCATCTAAATAAAGATCTACCGCTTGAATGAGTAATCTAAAAGATGCCGGGCGGCATTAAAGTGATAATTGCTTTTTTTAAAAGTACAATTTGAAGTTATGTGAAGCTGTGTGAATTTGTCACTCTTTAGGTGAAAAGTTTCTGGTATTCAATACTTACCAACATCCAATAAAACAATCTGATTGCATTTTGGCCGTTAAAACCGTCATTTTTCCAAAAATTTGCCAACAATTTACATTTTTTTATATTTATCGATGTATTTTATATTTTCATCTGTAGGAAATTTTTAATCTTGAGGTCCCAATTAACGTCCGTCCCATCCCCAAATACTTTATATACAGGGTGCTTCACAATTATTGCACTTTTGGATGATCTACCGTACTCGAATCTGCAATAAACTTTCATTCGTTAAAAACAGGTTTATAGTTTATTTCAGAATTTCGCCTACTTGTGATTGGTTAATTTAACAAAAGGGCGTGACAAATTTGACATAATAGAAGATATGACGTCTTCAATCAAACATAAGCACCAATAAGAGTAAAGCATTTGGAGTTGTTTTTGGGTAAAACAACTGTAAATCAGAAAACCAATCATATGTATCCTAGAAGAATTTTTCGGTTTTGTGGACCAAAACTTATTTTTGACATATTCCACTTAATATTTTTTTAAACTACCTTTACCTAGCAAAAGGAATAAAACTTTTTTTCTAGCTTCATTCTGTTTAATTTCATTTAAAATATTAGTATTTCAACACAAATAAATAATTATTATTTATCTGTGTGCCTGTATGACGATCAAAATAAGGTTAGGTAAAGATAAAATTTAGCAGTCTTTTCAAAACAAAATTCCCTAGCACGCTTTGCACTCATTGGTGCTTACTGAGCTTCATTCTGATTGGAAACATCGTCGTTATCTGCTTGGCGGTTGCTATGGTTACATAACATTTTGGTTAAAAAAAAAAATCGTAAAAACAAAATAGAAAACAAATGAAAGCGCAAGATTTTCAATTATGGCGGTAATTTACAAATGGCTGAGTGAGTTAAGATTTTTTGCGAAAATTATTTTGCTATAAATAAAATAATTTATTTAATATTAACTTTAAAATTGTGAGGCCACTGGGTTTAAATAGGTGATTTATTAAAATTTTTTGAATAAATTTGAAAACTAAGCTAAAAATTCAATTGTAAAAGGTTGGCCCTTTGAGAGTATGGCCCACGACTTGCGGTAAAGTTAGTTCATACAAGATATGATATAAGAGAGTTGCATTTTGGTAATTTTTGCGCATGACGTCACGTGGCTAGTGATATTCTGCGCAATAACTTATCTTTAACCAATGATATGAGAGATGAAAATTTCATTTTGGTAATTAGTACGCATATACGTCACGTGGTTAGTGCATAATCTGCGTAATATCTTAATCTTGTATCATGAGTTAGTTCTATGATGAAAGCTGTAACGAGCAGACGCAAATGCGTTGGGTGAATTAAAAAAATTGCAAAAAAGACTTGTAAAGTAGAGTACTTCAAATAAATTTGAAGTTAACTAATGCCCGATTTCTTCACTCATAGTTATCTTCAAGTTAGTGAACTTTAGGTTAAATTGACGAAATAACCAATCAGGCGACAACAAAACAAATAAATCAATGATCTGATTGGTTATTTCGTCAATTTAACCTCAATTTCGCTAACTTGAAGATAACTATGAGTGAAGAAATTGGTCATAAGTGAAATTGATATTAAATAGAAAGCTGAAATGATAAAAAAATTAAAATTAGAATTAAACAAAGTGCGCGAAGATAAATTAGAAACAAAAAAAATTATTGTATTTGTCAATTTAAAAAGAAATAGCAATAATATCTTGAAAAAGCATAGACGTACATGAGACTCAAAACAACAGCAACCGATAATTGAAGCAAAATATAAAAAATTTAAAAAAATATAAAAAAATTTCGATTAAAACAAAATTTTAAACATTCAACATTATTTTATTTTACAAAAATGCCATCGTATTTTTGAGGGTACTTTTAGTTCTAGTTTTTAGAAGAGGAGATCTAAACCCATTTTTTTAAATTGTTATTTAAAAAAATTAATCCCTCCCCCTAAATAACAAAAACATTTTTAAATTAAGATCTCCAGCAAAAAAAATTATAGTCAGTAGTAAGTCTTTGGTTCATGGCGCCAAATGTAGCAGTAAAAGTTACAGTAGCAGTAATTATTTGAATCGTTGCAGCTGGATTTAAATTGGTCGCCCATAATTGGAGCCAATTTGGGGCTGTTTTGTATATTGCAGAAAAAATTAGGCATTTAAACATAAAAATAACCAGTTGAAGAACCGATTTAACTGAGGTAAATTAAAATTAATTGAAAAAGGGGAAAATTTACAACAAATCATTAATTTAAAGAGAAAAATGTATTACCTATGTATTTTTTGAATTAAAAGTTTAAGCACACTTGCATTAAAACGATACACATTTTTCTTAAATTTCGTATTCTTGAAATTAAAAATTATTTTGAAATAAAATATATTTACTGACATCTTTGGTTTAAATATTTTATTCAAATTAAAGCTGTAAATTATTCAAATATTAAATTATTTAATAATTGTTATTCAAAAATAAATTTGATTTTCCCCTAAAGCAAAGGTAAACAATCTAAATTAAGATAAAAATCGGATGTGGCCATGCCCATGACTTTATCATATTTTATATAAACATATATATGTATATGTTTTATAATAAACATTTACAATATTTTTATTAAATATTAAAAATAATTTTAATAATAAAAAAAAATATTTTCCATTAACCAATGTGACCCAAAGTCTAATCAGCTCTAAGTCTAAATATAAAAATACAAAATACCAACTTTAGTTTTGAAATTCTCATTAGTTTTGAAATATGTAATAAAACTAATAATAAATAAAAGATTTAAAAAATTGCTCCATGAACCAATTTTATCCAAAATTTAATCAGCTCTAATTCCTCCCATAAACATAACAAATTTCAACTTCAGTCTTGAAAATCCTTTTAGTTTTAAAATATTAAATAAAGGCTAATATTAAATAATAATATTTAAAATAATAAAAACAATAGTTTTATAAACAAATTTTAACTAAAATTTAATCAGTTCTAAATATTGATTAAAATATGCGAAAACCTAAATTTAGTTTAGAAATTCGTTTTACTTTTGGAAATATTAATTAAAACTAATATTAAATAATAAGATTTAAAAAATTTTAAAAATAGTTCCATGAACCAATTTTAACCAAAATTTAAATAACTTTAACTCCAGCTATAAAGATAGGAAATATCAAATTTGGTTTTGAAAATTCTGTTAGTTTTCAAAATATTAAATAAAGACTAATATTAAATAATAAAACTTAAAAAATAAAAAACAATAGTTTTCATAAAACAATTTTAACTAAAATTTAATGAGTTCTAAATCTCGACATAAGTATGCTAAATCCTAAATTTCGTTTTGAAATTCTTATTAGTTTTGAAATATTAATTAAAACTAATATTAAATAATAAAATTTAAAAAATAAAAAAATAGTTCCGTGAATCAATTTTAGCCAAAATCTAATCAGCTCTAAGTCTCAACATAAGGATACAAAATCCAAAATTTTGTTTGAAAATTCCTATTAGTTTTGCTGTAGGTCGCACACAAAATTTGACCACACACACACACACACACACACACACACACACACATACACGCATTTTAATGCTTATGGGGCCACCTGTATCAGGACGACTTATGGGGCCTTCTAAGGTGCAGTACGTACGTAGCTACATTTTGAATGACAATTTGTTTGGTATTTCTAAAATTTCTATACACTCCAAATTTATATCAAATTTTAGAAAAGAACACTAGTGTGGACAGACCCCACGACACTGTATACAGTTCATTGGTTTTTAACATATACTATGGGGCCATACATGTGGTGTGTTAAGTGTTAACACATTAACACACTCTTAACCTTAGATCATAATAAATTTCATAGATATCAAGTAGATTGCACATTATTGCGAGGTCAAATTACAAGAAGTATTATAGAAATAGGTTTTTACTCTCAAGTAGAGTTGGGGTTTTGAGAGAAAATAAGGCGTAGCCAAAATCCGGCATAGTAGAGGCCTCGTGACACCCAAACTATACCACAAAATATTGCAATGAAACATAAGGCGTATTTTCGCGAGGGTTCAATGCCTACAACCGCTCAAAAGTAACCGTAATAACAAACCGCTCGTCGCGAAAATACGCCTATAGCAGATATCGTGGGCTTACAAGTAAAACTGACCAAGTCAAAAATTTACGAAATTGAGTTAATATGACCAAGTATCGTAAAAATGTTAGGCCCATGTCTGAAAAAAACGTCAATGTTCTATATTATGCTTTCCTAAGGGTAATAATTGAATATTTATTAAATGACCAAGTAAATAGCGCATCATTCTCTACAGGTAAAAGTGAACTGTAATTGATATCTGTTTGATCGTCTGTTACGTCAACACAATTAGTCATTTTATTACTATTTGATCTCGTGCAATAATTAGATGCAGTTATTAGCTTATTATACTTTAAGAAGACAGTTTGGTGTTCTAATAAAGCAATATTAACTTTAACAGTTTTATTAAATTAGCCAAAAAATACCGAGAGGTAAAATATTGGTTGGTTATGTAGTATTTTATTAACTTAATGAAATTTAAAACCGTAATGTGGTAGAATCTTATGCGTTTTTGAGTAAATGAAAACATATTTGGGCGGCTAATTTATGATATTTTTCTTAAACTACATAATAAAATCACTTTACATTTGTCACGTAACGTACATTAGCACAATCACAAAAAATTTCGATATTTTAAAATTTTGTTGTTTTCAAATTCTGTTTTTACCAATTTTTTTATGGATTTTCTATTCTATAGGGTAATTTCCTAATTTCGTTCAGTAGGTATGCAGTTTGTGTAGTTGAAAACCCCTATTTGCTTAGACCTTAGTGTTCGCATAAAATTTGTAAGGAATGCAAAAATTCGTTGTAAAATCTAAGGTAGTTATTTTTTATGTTTATGTTAAATTTTTTTGACTATTCAATTCACATGTCATCTGTTAAAAGTGGACTAATCAAAAAGCAACATTCGCAATGTCAGAGCCAACCGAAATGAATTATAGTGACAATTGCACTAGTGGAATTAGATCGACAATTGCACTAGTGGTGCAAGTGATAATTTTATATATAAATACAAAACTTTGCAAATGACAAAAGTTTGTTTACTGGTTGTAATGGAAATGAAATCATGTGTAGCTCAATTTTTTAAATTATAATTTTTTGAAAAATGAAATTTGTGAATTGAATAGTCTCGAATAGCATTCGTAGTCAAAGTTTAAGTAGACTATTTTTGAGGTGGTATCACTCATGTTCATTGCGCTTGTGAATAGCACTCGTGCTAACGCACTCGTGCTATTTGTACACAAGCGCAATAAATATTCGTGTACCACCTCAAAAATAATCGACATAACTTTGACTACTTGTGAATAAATGATTATTTTAGAGCTGTGTGACTGTTTAATGTATAAACATTTTATTTTAAATCATTTCGTTTAGTTTAAATAAATATTTTTAAAATTTTATGTTCAAATATAAAAGCCTCTTATTTTGTATAGGTATTTGAAGGAAATTCTAGTTATACCTTAAAGTAACTTTTGCTTGATTCGTTTTTAGGGTCACAGAAAAAAGTAAGTAAATTATGCTAAACAAAAGTTATTCCATCTGAATTTCATGAGTGGTACAACTCTATTTCGGCGGATAACAAAAGAAAGAAGTTGCTCCGGAACCTACGTTTGATTCCGATACGGAAGAAAGTGATTAATATGTTATTTGTATCACTTTTGATCATTTGTGTATAATTTAAAATATACTCCTATTATTTTCTCCGTTTTTAAATTTTTTAAATTTTCTCAGTATTTTTTTTTTGAAAATTAGCAATAGCCCTACTATGAAGTAGTTTATGTTTTATTTTCGAAAGAAAAATTAAAACTTTATAAAGCTGATTTTTCACAACATGTGAAACATTCAAGTTGATTTATTTAGAAACTCTATTTTATGACTTGGTCAGTTTTACTTGTAAGCCTTTTATATATATATAGCTGGATACCCGGCTTCGCCGGGTTTCATTAAAAGGTGGAACTCTGCCTTTGTCTGAATGATTGAATAGCTGGATACCGCTTCGCCCGGTCTCATTAAAAGGTGGAACTCTGCCTTTGTCTGAATGATTGAATAGCTGGATACCCGGCTTCGCCGGGTCTCCTATAATTAAAATACTTTGCCTTTGTGTGAAGTATTTAGATTTTCAGTATCCTGCTTCGCTTAAGGTTTTCTTCTCGACGGGAAATCTTGCTTCCCGTTGCTAGAGCGTTTCAGAATGATTTTTAGTGTTCCCGTTGTCGAGTGTTTCAGAACGGTTTATATTGTACTCTACAATTTTCTCTACAGCTTTTCTTCTCCAGTATTTCAAATCACTTATAATAGTGTAGGTACTGAATGTGAATATACCAACGTAAAATTACCATATATCAATTACAGGTATTGGCGATGGGAATCTCGTTAATCCATTCATGCTCGTCCGCAATTTTTCATTTTTTTTTAATTAAGCTTTTCGGTCCCGGTTTTTAGCGGAAAACCTCTTTAGGGTCCTAGAGTAACTGTGCAAAATTTGGTTGGGATCGGTCGAACGGTTTAGGAGTTATTAAAGACGAACAAACCAACAAACAAACAAACATTCAATTTTATATGATAGATGTATTATATTAACTGCCTTTCTGTCATACACATTCATACTCGTTTTTGCATCTCTCTCCCTATTCATACTGGTTTTCTGTATTCTAGTTTGGCGGCAATTTTAAATCTTTAAATGTTTTGGTTAAGAAATGAAACAGTAATTTTTTTAGGATTTCTTATTATGATTAGATTAATTAGTACCTATTTATTACTATAAAACGGGGTGTAGTTTCTAATCTAACTTAAACATGCCTTTATAATCTTTATTTTAAAATAGGTACATTTTGAGAACTATGATATAGGTAAAGAAATTCAAAAAAATCCATTTTTTGTTCTAGCCTACTACAAAAAAGTTAAACAATACAAAATACAAAGTATAAGTAGGTAATTTAAACCTTTTTGGCCTCACTTTTGTTTCTTTTGTTGTTGTAATGTGATTGTATACACAATATTTTACATCTTTCCAAGAACGTTCTTTTAAAATTTCTTTGTGTAGTTCTTTACATTCTTCTGCTTCGGCTTTTGATGGAACTTTTCCTTTTTTGATATTTTTAGTGAAAAATGTTAAAACCGATTCCTTTTCTTGTGAAGACCACTGCTTTTAGTTTGTACTGAATTTTAGGTTCTGAAAATAAATATTGTAAAATATTTTACAAAAAAACAAATATTTTTGAAAATAGTACATACGAGTAATATTATACAAAAATTTTGTATAATCACAAGCGTTCCCAAACTGTGCTACGCATACCACTAGTGGTACATTAAGCATAAGCAAGTGGTACACTCAGGTTCAGCCGCAATGGTATATTATTTATTAATATTATTTTATTTATATTTTTAATTAAAGTTTCTAAAATTAACCCTTTTCAATCAAGTGTATACTTGGAATATTATTTCTATTTATTAAAAATAATCTTTAAGAAAAATTAATAAATACATTATTTAAAAAATTCAGGGGGAAAGCCACTGTAAAATGTGAAATTTTTTTTGCATTTCTTGAAAGTATATGTTTTCAAGAAAACGTAGTTTAAATTTCAACTTAAAATTCAGAAAATTGACTGAGTTACAGTCACATTAATATTTTACAAAATGCATAACGTTATGGCAAGAATAACGCAACCAAAACTTCAAACGCGTTTTTCTCGGAACTACTTTTTGACCTTGTGGCAACGATTACACAAAAACTTATCGGTCGATTTTTAATTTTTTTTTTTGTAATATTTGTAATCATAGTGGCTACGTTTGAGCGTAGCCGTTTTGACTTTTAATTATTTACAAAATGACGACGGTTTGAAATCTGTTTTACTTTTAAGTGTCTTTTGTATTCAAGCAGTTTATATAAATAGTAATTATTAAAATTTTTAAATTCGCTACGCTCAAACGTAGCCACTGTGATTACAAATATTTCAACAAAAAATTCAAAATTGCCGATAAGTTTTGGTGTAATCGTTGCACAAGGTCAAAAACGTAGTTTCGAGAAAACACGTTTGAAGTTTTCGTAGTTTTATTGACATAACGTTATGTATTTTGTAAAATTTTAAAATGACTGTAGCTCGGTCAATTTTCAGAATTTAAGTTAAAATTTAATATTTTGAAAATACAGTAGACACTCAGTACCGTGAACACAAAAAACAAGGGTTGTTCACATTATCGATTTATTCACGTTAACGAAGGTTAATCAATTATATCAAATAATATGCAATAAACATTTAATATTCTTCAAAATATGTTTTTCTGCCGCCGAGACAAATGTGTTGCCTGGTAACAATTTCCAATAAAGTCCCATTTCATCAGCATTGTAAAGTTGCTCCAATGAGATGTTAAGTTTCATTATTTGAACTGAATTTTGAACGGATCTACAAGTTCTGATTGGGATGATAATTTTCACCAGAAATTTTAGAAAACGAATTCCAAATAACTTCTTAAATCGTTGTAACCATCCCTCACTAAATGTAAATGACCTATCATTTTCACTAATTTGTGAATTAATTAATTTTGCCCTTTGCTTAATCATCTCGCCACTCACAATAAAATTTTTGTTTTGTTGATTAAGAAACCACGTGTACAGCTTTTTTTCCATTCTTGGGAACTGAGAACTCTTTAATGTTTGTCTTTTACCTGGTCCGATCGCTAAATCGGTACTTCCCGATATATAAACATAAATTTTATGTTTATATAAATTGAAAGTACCGATTTAGCGCCAATACATGCGTTTCCATAAACGGGAGTGTAGTTTGTTCACGATATACGGTGGTCAATGTATAAAATGGGGTGTTCACGTTATGCGAGGTTTCCATTATCCGGTGTTCACACTATCGCGTGTCTACTGTATGTCCTTTCAAGAAATGCAAAAATAAAAAAAATAATTTTTTTAAAATTCACAGTGGCTTTCCCTCTTAAATCAGAATAATACTACATACTAGAAAAATTTTAATTTTCAATTTACGAAAAAAATAGAAATAAATTTTGACAACGATTAAACTAATTTTGAAACTTTATATTTTTTGTTGAAGTATTTTTAAAACTGTTTTTTTTTTAAATTGAAGGTTGTGTACCTACGGTACTCGAGATGTGATATTTAATGTTCAAATCAGCAAGTATCCTTATCAATCTAATGACCTTACCACATTCCACCAAGAAAAAGCGCGAAGCTTTGCCGTATAGTTGCGCTTTAAAATATTATATTTTATTATTTTATCTATAAAAAAGGGATCAATATATTATTTGTGTCTATTAAATATACATATAATGTATAAGAAAATTAGGATATAGGCTAAAATTTTCTCAATTATTAGTTGATTTAACTAAATTATAAAATAAAGAATAAAGGACATAGGGTACACGTTAAAACATTCTAAAAATGTGTAGGTACATTAATTACTCAATTTCAGATAAAGATTATAGCTATGCATGTACTTACCTTCATCACTTAAAACTGCTAAAACACTTCCTTTTTGATACATCGTGATGGTACCACAAAATAATATTCACCTGATGTCCGCACAAAGTATATAGTGTTCACCTGGCCGCACAACGTACAAGAATTAAAAATAAAATATTTTAATTAAACAATAATCTAGAGGGCAGTACCATCCAATGGCCCCACAATGATAGTAATATTCTTATCAAAATATACACAGAATTTTTCTATAATTGTGTGGCCATTTAAAAAAACCTTTTAATAGGGAGTGGGGAGGCCTCAATATACACGTTAAAGTTGATTAAAAATTGTGTGGCCACATGTATGACCACACAACTTGAGCAGGCCACATTAGTATGTTATAGTCAGGTACGTGGCCACACAAGTATTGGACGCCCTACGCACACACACACACACACACACACACACACACAGACATTTTTTGGAAATGGTCTTATTTTACTCAGGGGACCTCAAAAAGTGTAAATCCATCAAAATCTCAAATTTTTTTTTCTGCACGAAAACAATACTTTCTCATATTACATATGATAAAGTAAAAAGAGTTTGTGCTATACCGAAAAGTTAGAAACTAAGGAAATTTTAATCAACACCAAAATTTAAATCCAATGGTAAGACGATTCATAATCAAATTAAAACAGTAGCAGTAATAAATTGAATCATAGCAATATATATGTCACCAAATGGCTTTATATTCTTCGCATATCTCACGAATCTATTAAATATCATATCACAATTTCTTCCTGACATCATATTCTTATATATCAGCTTTTATATGAATATCTTCTTCTAAATGGCATGCAAGGTCCCTCATTATTCAACATCTCCCCCCCTCTAAATCAATTATTTTACAAAATTAAATTACAATACCAATATAAAATATGATAACTCTTCCGTGGTTCTAAAAAATAGGAACTGGGGAACATAAATAAAAGATAAATACGAGGATCTCCGAGGAGGGGAGGAAGGGGGAGTTTAAATTCCTTTACTGCATGTCATCATTCTCAAGAAAACTAAAGCGGTATTATAAAGCTTCTGTATAATTTAACGTATTTGAATTTTGAAATTGACGTCGAATTTCAATTCTGAATCGATTAGATCTGACCGAGAAGTATAAATTGATTAATTCATTGCAGATCGATCAAATAAATTGATAAATAAGTAAATAATTATTTTATTGTTATCGGTATTGTTTTGAAAATATTTTCAGAATAAATTTCCTGAATCTTAATAAAAATTCAGTATAATTCAACATTTCATCCAAATCGTTCCAGTGGTTTTTGAGAAAAACATCAAAGATGGCTAACGTAAGCCACGTTTGTTTTTTTTTTCATTTACAAATTAATTGTTAAATATTCGGAATTTAGTAAATATTTTCTATTTACTCATCTGAAATATTCAATATCAGCGCTTTAAATAGACAACAACCCAGAATATTTACTCTTAACTGCTTTTTGCCTTTTATTTGATTAATCCGTGGTTCAATTAATTGATTAAATCGATTGTTAAATTTTAAATAGTCAAGTTTTAGCAAAAGCTGTTCAAATTTTGCTATCATAGACCTGTGGATGTGATTACCCGCAAGTTAACTTTACCTTTCTTGAGAACAGTTCTCGAGAGCTTGGATAGTTTGTACAGAAAAAACCTTCTATTTAACAACATCAGATGCAGTTATAAATCTAGTTAACACAATTGAAATCAAGAAAGACAAATAGAATACCTTTATTGGGTCAATAAAAATAAAATAAATGAATATATCGACAATATAAGCAAATAAAATTTCGAAAAGGGTGCTCGATGGCTTTTATTTTTTTTATTTTAATGTTGAGTGATAAGTTTAACCGGTTTCAGTCAGTATAAGTTGCAGTTTCCAGTGTAAGCAATAAATTCAGTTTTACTTTAATTTTATTTGGCCAATTAGTTGCCGAAAAGCTAGGAATTAAAATTCATTATTATTCACTCGTAGAACTAAATAAATTTGTAAGACCGGAAAAACCTTTTTAAACAGGTATTAAGTTTAAGTAATCTGAATTTGATTAGGGAATATACTTCTCCGAAATATAAATTATCTATAGAGAGCTATTATTACTCTTGAAGAAATTTCATCATCCAATTCTCAAATCTCAAGGGTCACTGAGATGGCAAAACTTTTTAAAAGGTGCAGCTTTCAGCTGAAATTTAGTTGTTACATTGTCAAGCTAAACAACCATAAAAATATTATTGTATTATGCAAAATTTATGCATCCAAATTGGTACAACGTTTTTAGTCGATGTTGATGTAAATGTCATTATAGAGCAACAGCGGCGTCGTGATTTATTGATGCAAATTTTTACTTACCCTTTTGGCTGTTGAAAAGCATTTGACATATTTTAAAAGGCTACTGTAAATCAGACTGAAACATCAAAAACAGAGCCCATAATAAATTTAAATTTCAAGCTCAGGACAACGAGAAGAGATTTAACTACTGAGAACGTAATTTCTCTTTGAATTAATAAGAAAATCGTTATTAACTTGACAGTTTTGCAAAAATATTATTTTAAGAACCAATTTAGATTACGTCAAACTATCTCTGGCGATGTTTCAAAGCAAAAAATTGAAGTCTGACTTTTTGTCAAGAATTATTTAATTAAAAGCAGTCAACTTAAGTTTATTACAAAGCGGAGCAGACACAGCTTGCTTAAGCTAAGCTAGGAACTATAATTTGTGGAATAACTTAAGCTACTTTTGCAATTTATAATTAATTTTAAATTTTTGAGAAAACTTCTAAGCTGCTTTTAGGTTAAATAAAATATTAAATTTGAAAATAATTCAAAGTTACATTTGAATATTTAAATACACATAGCTTGCTAAGCTAAGCTCAACTATAATTTGTGGAATAACTTAAGCTACTTTCGCAATTTATAATTAATTTTAAATTTTTCTGAAAAAACTTATAAGATGATTTTAGGTGAAATCGAGGAGTCAACCGCTAGAGGAAATTGTGTACAATTAACTTCACACTTCACGTACTTCATCATAATTCTCCATACTTCTTCGTACTTCATATAATTCATCAATAATTCACGCTACTTCACCTAATTCATTGGTACTTCATTGTATTTCACGTACTTCATCGGTATTTCAGAGACTTACCAAGATTCCAAAATTTGAGCACTGGAGGGTGTTCTACACCCCAGATTGAGTAGTTTATTTTTTATCTGAAGTAAACTGAAGATCTCCCGTTGCAAAGATCTGCCTCCCAAGGGGTACGGAATTTATAATTACACAGTTTATAATTAATTGTCAGATTACGAATTAAACACATTTACTTGGCCTAGCCAATTTTAATAAACTTGAGATATGCTTAAATATTTAATTCACTTTTAATAAAATAAATTATTTAAACCGGGGGTCTGGAGGTGTGGAACCCTCCAGTGCTTCTCAACAGATCTTCAGTTTACTTCTGATAAAAATAATCTACTGGATCTGGGGTTATGTATGTTCTGTAATGTTCTTCATTCCAAAATTTGTGCACTGGAGGGTGTTCCACACCCAGACCCCGGATTGAGTAGTTTATTTATATCAGAAATAAACTGAAGATCTTCCGTTGCAGAGGTACTGGAGGTGTTCCACACCCCAGACCCCCGGATAGAGTAGTTTATTTGTTTTTATCAAAAGCAAACTGAAGAAACTGAAGATTATTTTTATCAAAAGCAAACTGAAAATCTCCGTTGCAGAGGCACTGGAGGGTCTCCACACCCTCTAGACCTCCCGGATCGAGTAGTTTATTTCTTATCAGAAGTAAACTGAATATTTCCCGTTGTAGAAGCACTAAAGCGTGTTCCACACCCCAGATCCCCGGATTAAGTAGTTTATTTTTATCAGAGGTAAACTGGAGATCCCCGTTGCAGAGATCTATCCCCAGGGTACGGAATTTATAATTATTCAGTTTATGATTAACCGTCAGATTATGAATTAAACACATTTACTTGGCCATAGCTAATTTTAAAAACTTGGGATATGCTTAAATATTTAATTCACTTGTAATAAAATAAATTATTTAAACCGGGGGTCTGGGGTGTAGAAGTGCCTCTACAACGGGAGATTTTAGTTTACTTCTGATAAAAATAAACTATTCAATCTGGGGGTCTGGGTGTGAACACTCCAGTGTGTGTAATATTTAATTCACTTGTAATAAAATAAATTATTTAAACCGGGGGTCTGGGGTGTGGAACACCCTCCAGTGCTTTTGCAACAGGAGATCTACAGTTTACTTCTGATAAAAATATACTACTCGGTCTGGGGATTATGCATGTTCTGCAATGTTCTTCATTCCAAAATTTGTGCACTTGAGGGTGTTCCACCCCAGACCCCGGATTGAGTAGTTTATTTATATCGAAATAAACTGAAGACTTCCGTTGCAGAGGCACTGGAGGTGTCCCACACCTCTAGACCTCCGGATCGAGTAGTTTATTTCTTATCAGAAGTAAACTGAATATTTCCCGTTGCAGAGGCACTAAAGCGTGTTCCACACCCCAGATTCCCCGGATTAAGTAGTTTATTTTTATCAGAGGTAAACTGGAGATCTCCCGTTGGAGATCTACCCCAGGGGTACGGAATTTATAATTATTCAGTTTATGATTAACTGTCAGATTATGAATTAAACACATTTACTTGGCCATAGCTAATTTTAAAAACTTGGGATATGCTTAAATATTTAATTCACTTGTAATACAAATAAATCATTTAAGCCGGGGGTCTGGGGTGTGAAGTGCCTCTACAACGGGAGATTTTTAGTTTACTTTTGATAAAAAATAAACTATTCAATCCGGGGGGTCTGGGGGGTGTGGAACACCTCCAGTGTGTGTGTAATATTTAATTCACTTGTAATAAAAATAAATTATTTAAACCGGGGTCTGGGGGGTGTGGAACACCCTCCAGTGCTTTTGCAACAAGAGATCTACAGTTTATTTCTGATAAAAACAAACAAATTAATCTGGGGTGTGAAATCCAAATATTACAATGCAGGCAGACATATTAAAGGTTTGAAAATTTAGTAAAACTCTCCGCTACTGTTTTAGTTTTCTAAAAAAATTATGACATATTGGGGGCAACAGAAAAGGGTAAAGCGAAAATAAATTATGTACAATCATGCACAAACGATTATTGAGATTATTATCAAAATCGGGAGGATGGAGATAGCAGGTTTCCAGTCTCCTCCCAACTAATTTTCTAAATAATTCAAAAACAAAAAAGGTCCAACCGAAAATAATTTAGATTTTTTGAATTAAAAATTCTCAATGGAAGGGGACTGATGATATGCACTTTATCCAATCCCATCCAATCAGACCACAACGAAATAACCAAACACATAACAAAACAAAAATAAATCAAACACCTCATTAGTAATTTCGTTAATTTAACTTTAATGTATTTTAACTTATAGATAACTTTAGTTGAAGAAATCGGGCATAAGAAGATAGTTGAAATTGTATTATTACATTTTGGAGCCGTCTCTGTAAAACCGGGACAAGCGGTTTATTTTCGCTTCAATGTAATTCACAATTACTTTATATATTTTAAAAGTACTTCATGTACTTCACATGAGATGTCATGTACTTCATGAGATGTGTACAAAAAACTTCACCAGCAGTTAACCCTCGGGTGAAATAAAATATTAAATTGAAAATAATCTAAAGTTACATTTGAATATTTAAATAGACACAGCTTGCTAAGCTAAGCTCAACTATAATTTGTGAAATAAGTTAAGCTAGTTTCGCAATTGATAGCTAATTTTAAATTTTTTTGAGAAAACTTATAAGCTGATTTTAGGTTAAATAAAATATTAAATTTGAAAATAATTCAAAGTTACATTTGAATATTTAAATACACATAGCTTGCTAAGCTAAGCTGAACTATAATTTGTGAAATAACTTAAGCTACTTTCGCAATTTATAATTAATTTTAAATTTTTCTGAAAAACTTATATGCTGATTGTAGGCTAAATAAAATATTAAAGTTGAAAATAATCCAAAGTTACATTTGAATATTTAAATAGACACAGCTTGCTAAGTTAAGCTCAACTATGATTTGTGAAATAACTTAAGCTACTTTCGCAATTTATAATTAATTTTAAGTTTTCTGAGAGAACTTATACGCTGCTTTTAGGTTCAATAAAATATTAAATTTGAAAATAATTCAAAGTTATATTTGAATATTTAAATAGACACAGCTTGCTAAGCTAAGCTGAACTATAATTTGTGAAATAACTTAAGCTACTTTTGCAATTTATAGTTAATTTTAAATTTTTCTGAGAAAACTTATAAGCTACTTTTAGGTGAAATAAAATATTAAATTTGAAAATAATTAAAGTTACATTTGAATATTTAAATACACACAGCTTGCTAAGCTAAGCTGAACTATAATTTGTGAAATAACTTAAGCTACTTTCGCAATTTATAATTGATTTTAAATTTTTATGAGAAAACTTATAAGCTGATTTTAGGTTAAATAAAATATTAAAGTTGAAAATAATCCAAAGTAACATTTGAATATTTAAATACACACAGCTTGCTAAGCTAAGCTGAACTATAATTTGTGAACTATCTTAAACTACTTTCGCAATTTATAATTCATTTTAAATTTTTGAGAAAACGTATAAGCTGATTTTAGGTTAAATAAAATATTAAAGTTGAAAATAATCCAAAGTAACATTTGAATATTTAATAGACACAGCTTGCTAAGCTAAGCTGAACGATAATTTTGAAATAACTTAAGCTACTTTCGCAATTTATAATTAATTTTAAGTTTTTCTGAGAGAACTTATACGCTGCTTTTAGGTTCAATAAAATATTAAATTTGAAAATAATTCAAAGTTATATTTGAATATTTAAATACACACAGCATGCTAAGCTAAACTGAACTATAATTTGTGAAATAACTTTTGCAATTTATAATTAATTTTAAATTTTCTGAGAAAACTTATAAGCTGCTTTTAGGTTAAATAAAATATTAAATTTGAAAATAATTAAAAGTTACATTTGAATATTTAAATACTCACAGCTTGAAGCTAAGCTGAACTATAATTTGTGAAATAACTTAAGCTACTTTCGCAATTTATAATTAATTTTAAATTTTTGAGAAAACGTATAAGCTGATTTTAGGTTAAATAAAATATTAAAGTTGAAAATAATCCAAAGTAACATTTGAATATTTAAATAGACACAGCTTGCTAAGTTAAGCTCAACTATGATTTGTGAAATAATTTAAGCTACTTTCCTAATTTATAATTAATTTTAAGTTTTCTGAGAGAACTTATACGCTGCTTTTAGGTTCAATAAAATATTAAATTTGAAAATAATTCAAAGTTATATTTGAATATTTAAATACACACAGCATGCTAAGCTAAACTGAACTATAATTTGTGAAATAACTTAAGCTACTTTTGCAATTTTTAGTTAATTTTAAATTTTTCTGAGAAAACTTATAAGCTACTTTTAGGTGAAATAAAATATTAAGTTTGAAAATAATTCAAAGTTACATTTGAATATTTAAATACTCACAGCTTGCAAGCTAAGCTGAACTATAATTTGTGAAATAACTTGCTACTTTCGCAATTTATAATTAATTTTATATTTTCTGAGAAAACTTATAAGCTGATTTTAGGTGAAATAAAATATTAAATTTTGAAAATAATCCAAAGTTACATTTGAATATTTAATAGACACAGCTTGTAGCTGAGCTGAACTATAATTTGTGAAATAACTTAAGCTACTTTCGCAATTTATAATTGATTTTAAATTTTACTAAGAAAACTTATAAGCTACTTTTAGGTTAAATAAAATATTAAATTTGAAAATAATTCAAAGTTACATTTGAATATTTAAATAGACACAGCTTGCTAAGCTAAGCTGAACTATAATTTGTGAAATAAGTTAAGCTACTTTCCTAATTTATAATTAATTTTAAATTTGATTAAGGAAAAACTGCTTTTGGGTTAAATAAAATATTAAAGTTGAAAATAATCCAAAGTAATATTTGAATGTTTAAACAGACACAGCTGGCGAAGCTAAGCTGAACTATAATTTGTGAACTAAGTTAAGCTACTTTCGCAATTTATAATTAATTTTAAATTTTACTAAGAGAACTTATAAACTGCTTTTAGGTTAAATAAAATATTAAAGTTGAAAATAATCCAAAGTAACATTAATGTTCAAATAGAACATTTGAATGTTCAAATTAGAAATGAAATAAATAAATATAAATGTTACTTTGGATTGTTACAAGTTGTGACATAATTTTTGTACAAGTTCAAGTTCCAGTTCGTTTATCAACTTTGTCTCTACCTTACTCCCAATTCGTTGTTTTGTATATTCTGTTTATTTGCAGTGCAGCAAAATTATTTACTTCTCTAAAATATATCTTAGCTTAGCAGAGCCAGCAGTGTCCGCCGAGCTTAATCCATCATCTGACTACATTTTTACATTTAAATCGTTGTATTTAATAAACAATAATAAAATACTATTGAATAATTAATGCCTTCTGCAACAATATTACATAATATTTGCTAGAAAGTTTAATTTTATATCAACCCAACCGCAGCCTATTAAGGCATTGTTAATTTTATCTCTGCCACATAATACGCTATTCCACAGAGAGCTTTGTTTGTATGTTTTCGTAAATAATTGTGTTAGTACGTTCAATGATTACACAGTACTTACTAAAACGTTGCAATAGTTAAAATAATAATTTTTTATTTTCATTTTGCAAAAATATTATTTAAAGCGACGTTGAGTGTCGTCGCATCGTTTAATATAAAAAACGCACCAGAGTGTGCTAGCTGTGTAGACAGTAAGATGTATGTGCCATTTGTCTATGGAAGAAGAAAGTTTTGTAAAAGATTGCACATTGATGTGTACTCAAGTGTATACACAACTTAAAAGGTTCTGTTTTTATCCAAAAAAATTTTTAAATTGCGCCAAAAATTTTGTTACTATAAAAGGTTTGGTTTTTAATAAACTCACGGAAATTCCACCCGCTTACTTTTTAAACACAAATACTTCGACGTACATATTAAACATTTTTTAATAAAATGAAACAACACTGAAAAACAAAGACTCGCCAAGGAATAAGAAAAACTGCCACCCCAAAGTATTGTCTACTTAAATATTAAAATTAAGTTAAAAATCAACAAGGATTATTTCTAAAAGATAAACAGTTTTTAAAGCTCCAGAATTATAAAAATGTTTTTTCTACACTGGAAACTCGAGAAAAAAAATATAAAAAGAAAAAGTGGTAAAAAGCCAATAAGCAACAGCGCAGTTTATTTCATAAGGAAAGAAATTATTAAACATGTTTTAACTTCCAAGTGGGAAATTGAATTTTTTGCAAATTTAATCTCAACTTCATTGGGAGCATTTTAGTGTGACAGTTTATTTTGAAAAACACTATCCAGTTTTCTTGACTTGACAAATGGGGTTCTCCAGCAATTTTCCATTGCCAAAAGTATCTAGAAATCTAATTTAAAATAGCAAATACTTACTTCTAATTTAAGAAGTATGCGTTGGAAATGAAATCAATACCGGGTAAAGAACACAGGGTCGACCAGCCCTTATATATTTTTTCTCAATTTTTACTGCTGGAAATCGTTTAGTGCTTAATGTATAAAGTAATTCATACACATTTTTTCATGGAGAAATGCGGAATTATTTCCAGAAGTCTTTAGGAAATGAAAATAAATGAACTTTCACAGACAGAAGTAAACAAATCTCAAACCTGCCGAAAACTATGAATTTTAAAAATGGCAGCTTCAATATGTCGGCGTACAATAATTTGTATTGTCAACTTATATTTTGACGTTTCCACTTTTTGGATATTATTAACATAAAAGTTAACTCGTATAGTATATCATAAGCATTTTAATAAAAAAATCAAGTTTAGAAAGCTCATCAGAAAGGTCAAACAACTTCAGCTATGTTTGAACAAAATTTTGTTCATTTGAATTTAACTTACTTTTTATTTAAAATGCCAATATTAATTGAATAGTTTGGTTTGGTCATAACTTATTAATTCCATAACGGAGCATGGTTGTTTCATTGACTTGCTCAGAAACAGTTACAAATTTAGAATAAAAATGTAAACAAAAAAAGTTAATTTTCTACATGCTAAATTTTCGATGTTGATTGAAACGAAAAACAAATTAAATTGATTGCCAATGAGGAACACAAAATTTTATTTAAAAATCAGATTTATTTATTCTATTCACATTAAACCGAACGACAATTTAATTTTTGACTTGTGCAAAAAAAAATTTGTAAATAAGAATTTAAAAATTTGCAGCAAACGAGATGTAAAAATTGATTTATTTATAAAGTCTTTTGAATGTTGATGTTAATAGAAATTGTTAATTTTAAGTTTAAACTGTGATCACTGATCAAGCAGTGAATTTTTCATGACAAACAAAGTGAAATAATAAAAATTTCAATTTAGATACAAAGCTAAAACTAACGATAAAAATAGTCAAATTTTCTAAAAGAAGTTAGTCCCAAATTAACCAACAACACGTGCAGACGCAAATTGCGTTAGGATTCTAAAATATTTAATTTAGTGGACAAATTAGATTGATAAAAGTAAGAAATTGTAAGCTAAAATAATAATTGAATGTGTGTTACTATTTTTAATTTGAAAAAGAAATTTAAAAAAATTAATGGTAATTTAAAAATTAATAAAAATAAAATTTTTGTGAATAAAGTGAAGTGGACGAAACCAAAATGAGAACAAAACAAAAAAATTGAATAGAAAATTTTAAAAATGAGGCTCTGTAAAAAAATTAGAATAAAATAGGAAAAACAACTAACAAAACAACATAATTAAACGGTAAAATTTAAACTTAATTCAACAAACTTTTTAATTGCAAATTTTTCAAAAAAAGAACTTCAATTAAAAACAAATCAAATCACATCGACAGTGGTCACCACAAATTAAAAAAACATTTTATTTAATTTAAAAAATTAATTGATGTATTTTACGGTAATTTAAGTAGGAAAATTTTAAGACTTTCCATCTGATTAGAAAACATTTTTCAACCAAACATTTAAATTTCCTAAATTAATTTTAATACATTTTGAACAAGTTAATTCTTTCAAAGGATTAAAATAATTAATTGTCATTTGTTTTAAAAATTTCAAAAATTATTTAATTTATGTCCAACAAAACGCAAAGTAGAAAAGTTTAGCTAAGCCGGAAAATTGACAACAGAAATAGGGAATCTAGCTTAAAACAATGTTTTGGTAAATCGTGAAATTATCATTTTTACACGAGAGGTTAACCACTGCTGAAGTTTTTGTACACATCTCATGAAGTACATGAAATCTCATGTAAAGTACATGAAGTACTTGTGAAATACATGAAGTACTTGTGAAGTAGGTAAAATACGTGTTAAGTATATTGAAGTACAAGTAAAGTATCATGAAGTTAGTAAATTTTTGGTGAATTACATGAAGTTGAGCCTAGCTTATGCGCATGCGCTACGGTCAATGTGTTTGTTTATGAGTATTCAATAATAATTATTTGATAGCAAATTAACTTACATCAGTGGATTTTCTTACCATTTATTTTTCTTAAACGTTGAATAGACCTTTGGCAGTCATTATTTTACTAATTAAAAGTTTTAGTGGTTGCTAGTTTAATAGTAACCAAAAAATTAAATTAAACTTAGATTTCATTAATTAATTTTGTCAGTTTTGTTTTTTTGGTTTTGTGCATGATTAATTAGAAAAATGGTATTAAATTCGCCCCCCTTTTTTAGTCCCCCAAGGGGTTACGCTTTTTGAAAATTTTTTTTGCCCTAAAGATAAAATATAAAACGTGCAAATTCAACATATTTGCCTCACCCAGAATTATTGTAGTGTGGATCTAAAACTGTAGACCTACCATGGTAAATCGTGAAATTATCATTTTACCCGAGGGTTAACCACTGCTAAAGTTTTTGTACACATCTCATGAAGTTCATGAAATCTCATGCAAAGTACATGAAGTACTTGTGAAATACATAAAGTACTTGTGAAGTACTGGTAAAATACATGAAGTACGTGTAAAGTAGGTAAAATACGTGTTAAGTATATTGAAGTACAAGCGAAATATCATGAAATTAGTAAATTTTGTTGAATTACATGAAGTTGAACGTAGCTTATGCGCATGCGCTACAGTCAACGTGTATGTTTATGTGTATATAATAATAATTATTTTATAGCAAATTAACTTACATCAGTGGATTTTCTTAAGATTTATTTATCTTAAATGTTGAATAGACCTTTGGCGGTCATTATTTTACTAATTAAAAGTACATAATTTATTTTGCTTTACCCTTTTTGTTGCCCCCCAAGAATATGTCATAATTTTTAGAAAACTAAAACGGTAGCGGAGAGTTTCTACTAAATTTTAAACCTTTAATGTGTTTACCTGCATTGTAATATTTGGTACTGAAGGTGTTTCACACCCCAAACCCTCTGATCAAGTAGTTTACTTTTGTCAAAAGTAAACTGAAGATCTTCGTTGCAGAGGCACTAGAAGGTGTTCCACAACCCCAGACCCTGGATTGAGTAGTTTATTTTTATCTGAAGTGAACTAAAGATTACCCGTTCCAAAGGCACTGGAGGTGTTCCACACCCCAGACCCCGGTTTAAATAATTTATTTTAATTAAAAGTGAATTAAATATTTAAGCATAATATCTCAAGTTCTTCCACAGGCCTAAAACTTGAAGATGATGGTTTAAAGTTTATTAAAATTAGCTATGCCCAAGTAAATGTGTTTAATTCGTAATCTCAAAATTAATTATAAACTGCGTAATAATAAATACCGTACCCCTGGAGGGTAGATCTCTGCAACGGGAGATCTTCAGTTTACCTCTCATAAAAATAAACTACTTAATCCGGGGATCTGGGGTGTGGAACACCCTTCAGTGCCTCTGCAACGGGAAATCTTCAGTTTACTTGTGATAAGAAATAAACTACTCAATCGGGGTCTGGGGTGTGAACACCTCCAGTCCACAAATTTTGGAATCTCGGTAAGTCTCTGATATACCAATGAAGTACGTGTAATACAATGAAGTATCGATGAAGTAGGTAAAGTACCGCGAATTATTGATGAAGTACGGCGAATTACTGGTGAAGTACGTGAAGTCCCGTGAATTACTGCTGAAATATATGAAGTACGAATACTTATAGAGAATTATGATGAAGTACGTGAAGTGTGAAGTTAATTGTACACGATTTCCTCTAGCGGTTGATCCCTCGTTTTTACCTAATAAATTTTTATTTTGAGATTTAGGAGAGGAAAATTTACTTTCCAACGGTGGGCGTTATTGGGTAGATTAATGAAATGTATACTAAAAATGGGAGTTAACCCCTTGTATTGTATATAACTTAAGTTTTTCTATCTCTCTGTGTCTATCTAAATGCACATGATATATAGTCAACTTAGAATTACTACAGAAGTGCGGCCTTTAGGCCGCACAACCTTGGAAATCTAAGCATTAATAAATAAGTACGTTACAGCAAACGCTGCGATAAAAGGTGCATATTTTGAAAAGTGAAAAATAGTAAAGCCAAAAAATGTAGTAGCAATGCAGCTATATACTAAGCTAAGTTACGAATTACAAGAAGAGAGTCATATTCAACGTATTAATAATTGATAATGTACGGTGAGCACATTAGATATGTTTAAAATATCTGATAGTGCAGCCACATTAGCATAAAAATACACGAAAGCTCGACAAAATTAATTATGAATTTTTTCTTCTCAGTTATATTACCTAAGCAGTAGGGATTAATGTCCCAAAGTTCCCCACCTCTGTCTTTAGAGCTAACGCCACCATCTTGAAAAAATGGCGATCGGGTCGGCTCCCGGCGTTGTTTCTCGCGTTTTTCTTCAAAATCATTAGTTTTATGTCTATTTTGAAGAGGACCTCATTAATTATTATATTCCCTAGTAAAATCAGCTTTGCTTCGGCTTAGCTGATCGCCTACGCACAGTGAAGTGTATGGCACTTGAAGAAGAAGCTGTTATTCTGGTCCAATATCGGATTTTCTCGGAAAAAAATTAAAACCTTTTTTTTTACTTCAAGCAATTCATTTACATCAATAATTATTTAAAATTTGAATCATTTTAAAGTCATAAAAACAATACTAGTGAATTTCCAAAAAAATAATACGAATTAAAAAAAAATACCCGGTTCGAGCCCAGGCGGAATTAATAAATTTATTCTGACCGTCTTCCTTTGGGAAGAAGTGGCTACCCATAGAGATAATTGGCCAAGAAGGTCCTCCCTTATAGGGAAGGATTGCGATACTCGAAATCGAGTTAACGACTAAGAAGAAAAAAAGATCCTTTTTCTTTTTCTTCAATTAACAGTTTTAGAGAAAACGCGAGAAGCCGATCCGACCGCCATTTTTTCAAAATGGTGACAGTTAAAATTTGGAGATGGGGAACATCAAGACGTTAATTCCTTATTTAGATAATATTAGATTAACATTAAAAGGTTAAATAAATAAAAAAGCAAAATTATTCGTAAGCTTTCAGCAATGGTTATTATTAAACGTCTGATGACAGCAGTAACCATTGCTAAAAGCTTACGAATAATTTCGTTTTATTGTTTATTTAACCGTTTAATTTTAAAAATTGTAATTTAATATTAATTTCAGAGGTTAAAATATATATATAATTTCAATATTTAGATAATATAACTGTGAAGAAAAAAATCATTTTTAATTTTGTTGAGCTTTTTTGCTAATTCGGGTGGACTATAATTGTGGTTCCGAATGTATTTTATATAATATGTTTTTAATAATTTAAGTTAATCCGTCAAACCGTTTTTAAGAAGAGTATATTCCAGTCCAACATTGCAAAATCCCAGCCTTAATCCGTTATTCAATAATCTGTCAGCTACAACCAGCGTTTAAGTCATTTAAAATTTTAATTTTGTTATTATATGAAATACTAAAATTCTCCATTATTATTATTACATTTACTTCATAATGAATGGCTAAATATGCGAAAGTGTTTTCAACCTCAATAGAAAATTAATATGTTTTAAGCTCTAAAAATTTAATTTAGAATTCTAATGTGGTGTTTAAACTGACATTTTAAGTTCCAAACAGATTAATGCAAACTTTTACTGTATTTCATTATTTTAAACGGGAAATCGTTTAAAAATGATAATTAACAAACACTTTTGTACCGACAAAAAGTCGTAAATCAAGAAATAAATTTCCCACTTTTTAATACCTTCAAGTTTCGGCGTTCTAAAGTTATTTTCTACTCAACTAAATTTTCATTCCAAAACTTTGACTGCTTTCTGATCAAACGCGTAAAATGCTATTCAGTTTTGAATAAATTTATTTCTTGCTAATGTAGAACAAGCAGTACATAAAGAACAGCCGTAAATACATACTTAGATACGAGAAAATAAATGTTTGCAAAAAATTAGTTCATAGACAATTTTGTTACATTTTACACGTCTCATGTAATTAAAACATGGCAAATAGAAATCCAGTGTTGGCAATTTAATCTTACCATTCGTTCCTCGTTAGGTCTTCAAAACGATAATCAATACTTTCCTGCACCTCTAACTAATTTCATTAACATCCTTTCTTTCAAACTTGTCGATCTTTTTTTGTCGTTTACACGCTTCCTCTTAATTTGAAGAAAACTTTGTGAATTTGCCAAAAAATGAAATTTTCTAAAGTGTATTTCCTAAAAAATTTTATTTTAAATCAAACGTGAAAGTGTAGCAATTTAGCTTACAGGCTTTGTCCTTCAACGGTAAATGTTTTCCTTTTTACATTTAGACCCTCGATAACACTGACGCTTCAAACTACTTCCTCTTAAGCTTGACGCAATAAAAACAATGCCGAAAGAAAAACTGCAAAGTTTATTGCCTCACCATATGAAGCAACTTCATACAACGAAGCACATAAAGTTAATTAACGATGGTTTTAGAAGTAACCCGTTTGTCATTCGTAATTATAATTTAAAACAGACTTGTTTTGTTATTTTCTTGCGAATATTAACAATCCAAAATTTGCATTTAAACAAGCCTCGCAGATCCGTTCTACTAAATAAAATAACCCAATTTATATGAATCCAACCACCTAAACGCAGTCATCTGTCTAACTTCGTGCTCATTTACCAATTGTCAAGTCAGTTAGAGTTAATGTAACTCTCCATCAATGTTATTTTACCCTGTATGATGATTTTCACGTTGGCAACTGTAATTGAACTATTTTCGATTGGAACCCTTTTTTCCAGCTGTGCGAATGTTTGCACTAATCCATCGCGATTAGTTTTATGTTGTGTGGAACTCGAGGATCACCACATCACCGTAGCAATTGTCGCTTTGGTTTTGCAGTTATTTACAACCGGGGTGACGTAGTAGATGATGAAAAGAGAAAACGGATTTTCTCGTGTGGCTTAGTCAACCGTTGCTACTTAATTAGAAGAACCAAAAAGACAGATGGATCTCATTATATCAGACAGATAAAAATTGAAAAGACGACACTTTATTTATTTTGTGGATTAAAGCAAAGCATTCCACATTGCAAGATGTAATAAGTTGGTCGAACAATAAACTAATTACTAATTAAGAAACGAATTACGTATTCGATAGGTTCCTGCTTGTAGTTCTGCAGGAGGTAGGCGGAGTCCTGCGGGTGAGCTCAGGGTCGCAGATGTCAACGTTTGGGCTGCATTGCAACCAAAGGCTTGAGATTTCCCAGAGAGCTAAAGACAATTCCGCACGATTCACCTAACTGGAAAATGGTTGCCTGTTTGTTTTTCACAGACTTCCAAACTGAAGGATCCTCGAAGATAAGTTGCTTCAGCTTATTGAATAGAATATTCGATAAATTAAGGCAGGCACCTTCCACCTCCCAAACTTCGATAATGACCTTTATGTTACACAGAAAAAAAATAAAACTTTTTAAATTACTACATCGCATGATATATTCTTCTAATTTAAAAGGAAATTTATTGAGAAAGTTGAAATTCTATTACCAAATTATAGTTTTAGTCCTGCCATTTTAAAATAATTTCATTTTCAGTTATTTAATTTTTTTTTCTGTGTATTATTTTGTCACAATAAACTGTCCAAACTTAAATCTTCTGATATATTGTCATTTTCAGTTTCATAGCCTCGGTAATGTAATCTCTAGTCAGTTGAAATTTCGATCCTTAAAAATATATAACACAACTTTTCCTAGTGGTTCCCTTTCATGTCTCATTTTTTGCTTTCAGCAGATCTCTATAATAATAAAAATGTTCGTTTTAATGAGCAACAAACTTTATAATCAATAAACCTGAAAAGTTTATATAAAATTGTTATTTCTAAAATTTGACATAAAATATTTTTATCCTTAATCTTAAAAGCGTGAAAAGTAAAATAATATTGACAAAAATGAGGAATAATGAAATAATTATTCAGTGGAACAAATTATGTTGAAGAAAATTTTTAAAGTCCGCTACCTTCAATCAAATTAATATAATAGCATAATTTCGTTTATTTAAAACCTCCCAAAATATTTGCAAGAGAAAATTAAATTCCTTTCATTAAAAATTCATATCGTACAACATATAAAATGATAATCAAAATTCTGGAACTTCGTAAAAGGATTTCAATTGAATTTCCTTAAGCTCAAGTTTAAATAAAATAAAAACATAGCTTTTTATATCCCAACTGAAAAGAAAAAGCTCTGTTATGCTTTCGAAATGGACAGTGTAATGAATTTTGTTTGCGTGTTCATTTGTGACCTCATTAGTTCCAAATTTTTATCAATGACTTACATTTTGCACAAAAAGACGAAGCAAATATTACTGAAATGTGACATTCCAAGCTAAAAAACCAAATTTTGTGCGCTTACGTTTTTTTAAAATAATAAGACGTAAGGAGAATTAACGGACTTGGAATGTCCCCCCTCTCAGACCCTAAACTGAAGCGCAGCGACCGATTGGTGTGCAACTCGATTGTTGTGCAATTGCATTAATCGATTGGTTTACTAGTCGATCGATAAATTATCAAGGCTGTTACTATTGTAATAAAAATTAAAATAAACAAAAAAATGAATGCTACATGTGTGCCGATTTTCATAAAAATCAGCCATAAATTTCAGAAAATATTTTCGCAACGGAGTTGACACCAAGAAATTCTCGACTGCGTGACGCTTCAATCATGACGTCACCAGTGAAAATTGAAATTTTAGCCTATTTTTAATTAAATACTTATTCACCTTCCAATATTTTAATTTGAAAATATCTGAAGCTTCTAGAAGAGTAACTGTACCTTCATTGATTTTATTTGATAAAATTTTCAAGCAATGTCAGAAATTTTTAATCCTGACGTTCGGGATTGGAAATTTATGTCCTGAAAATTCATTTTAATAGCTTTTACTAATTTTTTTAAAACTCTGTTACATTATAATATTGAAAATCGGTTGCTATCCCTGAATACTTATGCAACTTTTCTCGTATTGTCATCATCAAACTCAAATACTGAATATTTCATAATATTATTCTCCAAACCCCATAAGTTAAAGGTGAATTTTTATCAATTGATTTCTACTTTGAAATTATTTATAGAAAATACGTAAGGAAATAGGTTCGATTCCCACTTGATATCGTTTGCCGAAAACCTGATTTTCTAAAATTTATAGGTTGTACCGCAATGTCACGGCACCATAGCAACGGCCAATTAGTTAATATAATTAAACTGCTGAGACCGGGGGGAACACCCCCCAGCCATACTCAAATTGCATTAATAGATAAATCTGCAAAATTTTTGGCCTTCAGTATCAATTGATCAATAGGCAGAAAACCTTTTTAAAACAACATAAAATGAAAAATAATGATGGAGATTCTGAGGGGGTTGGATATAAAATACCCCCCAGTTTATTTCATCGTTTCCAAAAAACTTATTTTTCAGCATAATTCTTTTTTCTTGATATTTCGGTACCCCTTGTTTGTGCAGGTTATTTTTATCAAAAGTAAATTGACGATTGCAGCATAAAAGCTTGGCCGTTGCTATGGTAACGCGATATTTTTAGTTACTAATGCGATGCAATCATAAAATATCGAATATACTTAAAAATGATGCAAAACCTTAATGATATCACCTAGGCTCTATTTCACCATTTGTTCTGGGTCTCCAGTGGTTCCCGGTTTTCCTTTTATGCTATTGGACCAGACTAGGAGCATTCAATACCCACACGGTCCCTAAAACTATTTAAAACAGTGTTTTCTGTTAATGAGTCAAAAATGGGAATAATAAATAATTCGAGTAATTTGTATAATATAATACAGAAATTGCGGATGTTCGATTCTCAGTTGATGCTGTTTATTAAAAAGCTGGTAAAGAATACCCCCCAAATCTCCCGGTCGATGTTTTTTATTTTATGTTGATAATAACCGATCCCCCCTCTTGCAGAATTATTTTTAAAATCCTTACCAGTACCGCAGATATTAAATGCTCAAAAACAATGCAGAATTTTTACGATGCCGCTTTAGTTTTCTTAAAAATGATGACATACATACACTGGAGAATATTCCAAACCCCCGTATCAATATTTTGTTTTATGTTGTTAACAGATCCACCACTATTTTAATTTTATAGAGATGTAAACTGCACAGACCGATCGGTTTGCAGAGTCAGGCACACTGAAAATGTAATAGATTAATTTTACTACTGATTGGGGAGTCTGGGGGTATTGAATAGTCCTCAGAATATTTAGAAAATTAAATAAAGCGATATTATAAAGCTTCTGGATAATTATTAAATATTTAATATTCTTCTTCTAAATATTCGGGCACTGGAAGGTGTTCCACACCCCCCAGACCCCCCGGTTTAAATAGTTTCTTTTTTTAAGTGTATTTAAGTTACAACATAATATCTGAAGCTTTTCAAAATTGACAACAGCCAAGGAAAATAAATATTTCTATACATGTAAACTTTACAGACCGGGGGGTCTGGGGGGTGTGGAACACCCTCCAGTGCCTAAGTATTGAGATGCAGAACATTAAATGTTTACAAATTATGCAGATGCATAACTTTTAGGATGAGGCTTTGGGGTATTCCATATCTTCATAATTTGTTAACATTTAATGTTCTGCAACTCAACCCCAGGCACTGGAGGGTGTTCCACACCCCAGACCCCGGTTTAAACACTTTCTTTTTAAATGTATTTAAGATTAAGAACAGCCAAGCAGATCTGCAGAATAAATGTTTTTATACATGTAAACTGCACAGACCGGGGGTCTGGGGAGTATGGAATACCCCCCAGGTTCTAAAAAATGTAACAGATTAATTTTATTCTATTTAATGTTTAATGAGTATTTTTAAAACTATAAACTGTCTGTAGATTGGGGGTTCTGGGGATATTGAATATTCCCCAGAATATTTCCTCATTTCCAAGAAAATTAAATAAAGCGGTATTGTTTACCTTTAGCTTATGCATAATTATTAACATTTAATATTCTTCTTCTAAATATTGTGGCACTGGAGGGTGTTCCACACCCCCCAAACCCCCCGGTTTAAACCGTTGATTTTTTAAATGTATTTAAGATTACAACATAATATTTGAAGTTTTCCAAAATTGGCAACAGCCAAGCAGATCTGCAGAATAAATGTTTTTATACATGTAAACTGCACAGACCGGGGGGTCTGGGGGGTATGGAATACCCCCCAGTATTCTAAAAATGTAATAGATTAATTTTATTCTATTTAATGTATTTAATGTTCAATGAGTATTTTAAAACTATAAACTGTCTGTAGATTGGGGGTATGGGGATATTGAATACTCCCCAGAATATTTCATCATTTCCAAGAAAATTAAATAAAGCGGTATTATTTAGTTTTAGCTTTAACTGCCTATAGAAGGGGGGTTAGAGGTATTAAACACTCCGCAAGATATTTAATCATTCTCAAGAAAATTAAATTGGTATTATAAAGATTCTGCATAATTATTAAACATTTAATATTCTTCTTCTAAATATTGGGGCACTGGAGGGTGTTCCACACCCCCCAGACTCCCCGGTTTAAACAGTTTGTATTTTAAATGTATTTAAGATTACAACATAATATTTGAAGTTTTCCAAAATTGCCAACAGCCAAGCAGATCTGCAGAATAAATGTTTTTATACATGTAAACTGTACAGACCGGGGGGTCTGGGGGGTATGGAATACCCCCCGGTCATATTTAAAATGTAATAGATTAATTTTAAATTTAAAACAAACAAAATGAGAAGCCTATGTCCAGCAGTGAGCGGAAGAAGGCTGAGAAAAAGAAGGATGAGGATAAACTTAAAGTATTGAATAATAACTGAAAGAATCGATTTTAAAGTTGTTCAATTTTCCTATAGAAACATAATATGGCTTAGTTCTGATAGGTGGAGATGCCTCATTTTTTGCGGATGGTACGTGCATCTAACGTATAAACGGGGCTCCGAGTTGTCATTTTAGTTTTGAATCCCGCGTTGTTAATAACAACATTTTCTTCATACCTCGGTCGAAAGTACGTACTTTCGTCCCTAATAGCAGGGACGAAAGTTGAACATTTACTCCCTTTGAGAAGTACACGCGCCCTCTATAACGCCGGGAGGAAAGAATTTCTCATGCGTATTAATACTCGTAACTAGGGACTATTTATTCTGTTGCTACAACAAATCGTTAACCGCTGTCATCAAAAACATGCTTATCAACATTTAAAGTTAAAAAAAGTAGAATTAATAACGTACTTTCGACCGGCTATGAAGAAAATCGTATACACTACGCGGGCCAAAGTTGAAATCTCGGTCTGCGCGTCATGATCCCTCGGCTTCGCCTCGGGGCATCATGACGCGCAGGGCCGAAAATTCAACTTTCGGCCCTCGTAGTGTAATATACTATTTAGAAATCTGCACGACGATTTCATGATTCGTTTAGTTTTGACGCTTTATTTCAGTACAACTTTTACCCCAGCACTACAAACCTGAAGAAATAGCGACGATAGTGAAATATTAGATTGAAAACAAACAAATTAGGTCGAGTGATTTAAAAAATAATGTTAGATTAAAATTTTTAAAATTAAAAGGGGGTAAATAAACAGTAAAACGGAATTATTCGTAAGCTTTTATTAGCAATTGTTACTGCTGTCATCAGACATTTAATAATAATTAACTTTTAATTTTAAAAATTTTAATCTAATATTAATTTTAGAGATTAATAATATATAATAAAATTTAAAAAAAAAATGATAAATGTCAATTGACCACCACACCACAATCTCCAGATTAAATGCCCCCTGACTTAAGCGACTTTAAAACTCGAACAACTTAAGGTCAATAAACACAACGAAATCGCCTAAAATCTCACAAAAAAAACTTTAAAAAGTGATGGAAAACGCTGAAAATGGCCGATCTTCGTTTGTTTTCTGACGATGGCCATCTACCAGATATCGTTTTCAAAAAATAACCAAACAAATTGCAAAGCACTAGAAATCCAAACTTCGCCTAATTTTTTACTGTTCACGGGCCCCTATTCTCTGTAAAAAAGTTAAATTTACTTTTAGGCTTAGCAAAAGTCCATTTGCTATTAATCGGCTTTGCAATACAATTATAAAGAATATCTTTCGGTGATTTGCTGCAGTAGATTTATTGAATCCATTATTTTCGTCCAGATGGCCAAGTAAGAGAAAGCTGCATAAATTTCGACCATTAGCCTTTCACCATATTTTTGCAGACGCCTGTGGCCAGGATCCCAAAAGTTCGATTATGATTAATAGTTATATTTGCAATGATTTAATCCTAAGTAGCTACCTCAGCAATCCGTCCATTTCTCGGTTCCAGGTTTCACAAAATTTTAATCAGAGCTCTTCAAGGTTGTGGAATTTACATCCTCAAAATACACTGTTAACATGTCAGTACCACTTGATCAACTCCAAATTTCCACTGGGCGATGACGCTCTCATCGATTTGTACCACCTGGCTCGGATCACCGATTGGGATAAGATTGGAATGATTTCACAGCGTCCAGAAGCAATGATTTCGAAAAAAAGAGATACAGCTGGTAGACGGTAATTTGATCTTTGATTGTCATCTTCAATTTCTTATTTCAAAATTGCACCCAACAAATTTTCAAAAACTTAATATTCCTATCAATTTCATATTTATCTAATCCCAGTAGAGTATCGTCTGGGTCACTTTTTGTGCTTGCTGTTCAATTACTACAAAAGAAAAGAGGCCAAAATAAAATTCAGCACCAGATCAAAAAATCTTCTTACATTTTTCAGTGACCCAGAAAGTTCTCCTAAAGTAATTTTCTCTACATTTAATTACTCAGAACGTAATGAATAGATAAGATGAATAAGAGTTTCTGTTATAATTACTACCAACCTATTAACTTCGTTCTATTATTAGCAAAAGTTTAATTAATGTTACGGCACATTGAAACTTCACTACCAAACTTTTTGTTTTGAACACCGAAAACATTGGAACATTTTTTGTGAGAAACACAATTTTTGAGCGTGGTCTGAATAATAATTAAATAAATATTAAATGATGCGTAAATAAAATGAAATAGCATGCAAATGTAGGTAAAGGACGAGATGAAAGAATTTTTTACAGGTACCTATTTTTAATTTGTTTAATAGTAAACCTTCTACTTTGAAATAACTAATCAAGTTAATGAATATTAAATTTTTGGTGAGTTTGTTTGCCTAATTCCTTTAAAATGGAGCAACATCAACGAATCGTGCTGTTTTTTGATATACCGCACTGTTCTTAGTTATCCTTCACAACCAAGAATGTTTAATTAACATTTTTTTTATATTTCATAAAATAACGAAGGTATTTCCCAATTAAATTTTCCTAAAATATGCTCAACCATTGAAACGAATGCTAATATTGATACAAAATCTGCCTACGAATGACTTCTATAAGAGGTAAGCATTTGCGTATTACAAAAATAATATTACATAAAATAATGTAGTGGCAGCGAACAAAATAGTATATTCTGATACAAGTGCGTAAAACAATATTTGCATAATATGTTGAATCAAAAATATTCAAAAGTAACTGCCAATAGTTACTTTTTGGCGTTTCAGCAAAGGTTTTGATTCAACACACCAGGTTTAAATGATATTTTTTATTTCGATGTATCAGCTAAGATACCTCAACCTCAACATTGTTTTCATCTGTTTCCAAATGAAACTGTTCAATCTATGCAATCTTTGACTTGAACGCAACTTTATATTAATACCGCTTCCAGTAATTTGAAAATTTAATGCTATGACAAATAGGCCATCATTTAAATTATCTCTGAAAGAACATTTTATCGTTTCCAGACCAAAAATAACTCAAAGCTTAACAAGTTTCTCATTTGTGCCTGTCAAACAGAATCCAATGACGAGCGTAACATAGCATCCAATGAAAGGATATAATAAATGCAGAATATTTAAAACGTTAATAAACTTATTATCTACCTCGACATAACAGAATTCTCATTTCTACATAAACATTTTCACATTTATTGTTGCGAGGAAAGTTCTGCAACTGAAATCGTAATACACATGTGTCAGATTCTGCACAACAGCGAAACTTATTATACAAAGTTTTATTTGAAAATCTTACTTGTACATTTATTTTGTCGTTTTGTATTCACCGTTCCGTTAATAAATCAAAATCCTGTGATTTAAATCCTTTCAAAATAAAATAATAAAATCAGTAAAGACAGAAAATATTATTCTATAACATATTTTTATATAATATTATAAAGCTTACAAAAAGAATTCAATTTCCGCAGTTTAAAGAAATTATTTTGTTGAAATGGTAGTTTTGACATTACATAATAAACTACCTGAAGTTTTGATTAAGAAACACCTGTAATGTAAAATATTCGCGCAGCAAATGAAAGAAAATAGAAATATAATTTATTGCTACGAAATCAGAATACTAAGCAATTGCAAAACGGATTTACCACCAACTTCGTATTACTTGAGATATACTAGAGAAGGATTTGTGAGAAAGTTCACGCTTTACAAATTACGTGGCCTGTTGCACAATAAAACCAAAATATGCTGCGTCTAATCCTATTTGACTTTCTTATTCACAGATCCCTGAGATCATTTGGTTTTATATTGTCCCTTTACATATCTTACTTTTTATTGCAATAAAAGTGTCCCTAATTAAAAAACAAATTTTAATAACAAAACTTGCACGTCTACGGAAATACTCCTGTTTCGGCGACCGAAGTCTACCTACTACTCGAATCAAGTGTACGCCTTTTGTTGATTTACGCTACATTGATTCTCTTTAGGAGTGCACAGTTACTCTGCAGGTCTTATGCATTCAAAATATGCATTCGCAACGAGAAGCAGTAAAAATGCGCATGAACGGATTAACAAGATTCACACTGTCCCTATCTACTTTCCAATAAAACCAAAGCTGTACTCGCTGCTCATACTTAAAAATCAAAATTGTTATTTTACATTTATTTGTTATAAATAAATTATGACACCAATATAAAATACGAAACCTGGCTAAGCCCCCGAATATTGATCAGTCTTACCCGAACTGTTTAACATAAAAAAATAATTTTTAAATTGTAATATTTTACCCTCACGACAAAGATATGAAAACCAAATTTCACATATTTTTAACGTTCATGTTTTATCTCAACTTTTGTGTTATTTATTAAATCGATATATTTATTTTCAATTGAGATAAAAAAGTGTTTAAATTTTATCCATTGTTTTTTAGCATATCATTGAAACTTTTTACGGTCGGTACAATTAATTAATATTTACGAAAGTTTTACGTATTTACTTTCATGTAAAGGGTTTTATAATTTTTTAATTTAATTACATGGCAGTGTTTGCTTTAAAAGTAAAAATATTTATTTCGCATCCAGCTCCTGCCAATTTTTTTTTATTTATTTGATTATTAATTCCCCCCCCCCTCTTCCCCTATAATATGTCATCGTTCTCAAGAAAACCAAAGCGCTATAATAAACTCTACTCCTAATCTGTAAACATTGAATGTTTTACTTTTTAGTGAGGCACTGGAGGGTGTTCCACACCCCCCAGACCCCCGGTCTCTACAACTTTGGCTTATTGGGATATTAGTTACTTGAGTATGACTTGTTAAAGTTAGGATTAATTAGTATTTCTAGAGATTTTTTCTAGATCGGTTAAAAAATAAACTGCACAAACCGGGGGGTCTGGGGGGTGTGGAAAACCCTCCAGTGCCTCACTGCTGAAAGGTAAAACATTCAAATATTTACAGATTATGAGTAGGGTTGATTATAGCGTTTTGGTTTTCTTGAGAACGATGACATCATACTGGGGGTATTCATAATCCCCCCCCCCAGTTCTTGGTCACTGCTTTATATTTTTTGTGCTGAAAACTTTCACCATTATCGCTTAATACTGATAACCATAAGTTTGCAAATTTATCTATCACAATTTGGGTGTTCCTGGGGGGTGCTCCACACCCCCCGGTCCCGACAACTTTGGTTTATAATTTGGGCTAATTGGAATATTAGTTACTTAAGTGTGTATTAGATCGATTATTAGATGTATTAGATGTATTAGATCGATTATGCTGATGTCTTCAATTTATTACTAATAAAAAATAAACTGAACAAACCGGGGGGTCTGGGGGGTGTGGAACACCCTCCAGTGCCTCACTGCTGATAGCTAAAACATTCAATATTTACAGATTACGAATAGGGTTGATTATAGCGTTTTGGTTTTCTTGAGAACAATGACATTATACTGAGGGAATTCATAATCCCCCCCCCCAATTCTTGGTCACTGCTTTATATTTTTTGTGCTGAAAAATTTCACCATTATCGCTGAATACTGATAACCATAAGTTTGCAAATTTATCTATCACAGTTTGGGTATTCCTGGGGGGTGCTCCACACCCCCCAGACCCCCGGTCTCGACAACTTTGGTCTATAATTTGGGCTAATTGGAATATTAGTTACTTAAGTGTGACTAGTTAAAGTTAGGATTAATTAGTTGTTCTAAAGATTTTTTCTAGATCGGTTATGCTGATGTCTTCAATTTATTACCAATAAAAAATAAACTGAACAAACTGGGTGGTCTGGGGGGTGTGGAAAACCCTCCAGTGCCTCACTGCTGAAAGGTAAAACATTCAATATTTACAGATTATAAGTAGGGTTTATTATAGCGTTTTGGTTTTCTTGAAAACAATGACATTATACTGGGGAATTCATAATCCCCCCCCCCTCCCCAATTCTTGGTCACTGCTTTATATTTTTTGTGCTGAAAACTTTCACCATTATCGCTTAATACTGATAACCATAAGTTTGCAAATTTATCTATCACAGTTTGAGTGTTCCTGGGTGTACCCCGGTCCCGACAACTTTGGTTTATAATTTGGGCTAATTGGAATATTAGTTACTTAAGTGTGACTAGTTAAAGTTAGGATTAATTAGTTGTTCTAGAGATTTTTTCTAGATCGGTTATGCTGATGTCTTCAATTTATTACTAATAAAAAATAAACTCAACAAACCGGGGGGTCTGGGGGGTGTGGAACACCCTCCAGTGCCTCATTGCTGATAGGTAAAACATTCAATGTTTACGGATTGTGAGTAGGGTTTATTAAAACGCTTTGGTTTTTTTGAGAACGATAACATGAATTATACTGGGGGGAATTAATAATCAAATAAAAAAAAAAAAATTGGCAGGAGCTGGATGCGATTCCAGTACCCTTCGCATATGTTTTTGGTTTTTGTTTTGCAATCTTACGCAATTCCATTAACAACTTACTAAATTTATGTAAATTTTTATGCAGTTCATCAGTAATATATAATTATTCAAATTCAATTTTTTCAAAATTAGCAAAGAAGCGTGCCCTTACACTTGCACCTGTTGAAGTTCAATACAAGACCTACACGCACAATGAAAATGAAGCAATTTAGTGAGGGGAAGTTGCCGGTCTATCTATCTATTATTCTATCTATCTATTAGATAAATTAACAAAGTAACCAATCAGACAGAAGCAAAACAAAACAATCAGAAATATGATTGGCTACTTCGTTTATTTATCTTATAGATAGATTACCTCTAGGTGAAGAAATCGGGCGTAAGTCAAGTTTTCTTGAAATTTTGAAAAACTGAAAGTCAGTCATGAAGTCATTTAATTTTTCTTATTTAAATAATATTATTATGGTAAAAATAATGGTAATATTCGAAATAATATCAATTAATATTAAATAACATAATTTTCATTAAAATTCGTTAATATAATTTTTTGAAATAGAAGGCAACAATTTAAAACAAAGCAATTGTTTATGTTAATTCTCTATGTTCGGGTGTACGACCGGCTACCCGGTACAGTTCGGACTTTCGCTGTTTTGACTTCGGCATTTTTGTTTTCGGCTAAATACAGTAATCGACAAAAAGTTTTGTATGTTTTTAATCAATGCCATCTTAAATACTGCAAGAAATTCGTAATTTACTAACAAAATAGTTTCCCGAGCAACGCCGGGTAGCTCTGCTAGTATATTTAGTAAAACAGTGAATTTTAATCAAAACTTTTACTAATTTTTACATTTTATTACACATTATATTGCAGGTTACTATTTTGAACTTTATTATTAATTGCTAAATGTCAAGGTTGTGCGGCCTGAAGGCCGCACTTGTGGTACCAATTTGAAATTTATTTCTTTTTTGCCTTTTTACTCTTTGCATGAAAACATATCAGCTTACAGTAATAAATATTATCGGTATTATGACCGTTGATATAGTAAATTTAATGTTAAATTATTTAAATGTTTATATGGAGAATCAATATTCCCAGTTGTTTAATTTAATTCAAATGTAATTAAATTAATATCTAATACGAATAAGATGGTTGTAAGGCGCAGAATTACGTTACACAAATAATGGCAGAATGCTATTCTTGGGTTATTCTGTTTATATTATATCTTACCCATTAATATAGATATTTATTTAGTTAAATTTAAATTTAATATTAAAATTATATTACTTCTTCATTATTGTACTTGGTAATTTAAATTTAATTTTTTAATATGGCAAAAAATTGACCAATCAGGGATTTGTCACGAATAGATAGAAGGATACACACATATGCAGATTTCTTAGATTGTGCGGCCTAAACACCGCACTTAGGGGAATAATTTTTAATTCACTTTTTTGGTCGCCGTTGCCATAGAAACAGCGCCCCGCAGTAATATTAACTTGTTGGCATAGTAAATTTAATCTTAAATTAATTATTTAAATGTTTATTATTTAGGTGTTTGTGCGGCTGAGAAATACATTACCAAAATAATGACAGAATGACTATTACAGTGAAAGCTCCCATAAGCGGACACTCACGGTTCCACTAATTTTGTCCGCTTATAGGAGGTGTCCGTTTAAAGGAGAGTACTAAGGACTAATAAGAAATATAAATAGGTATCATATGGTGTACACATACCCAATATGTACATAAGTAAAATTCATAAATACACATGCTACACTCTGAAAAGACGATTTTTGTTATACGGCGAAAAAAAACAGTTAATACGCCACCTTTTCAAGTAGTACATACAGTGACTCCAGCAATTATTAATACATTATAAAATGCAAGTTATAATAGAAAAACCTCTTAATTATAGTTCAATATTTTGAATTTAAACATATATAAAATATAATAATTAACAGTTAATATGCCATAAAAAGTATAAAAAATTAAATTTTTAGCTTAAAATTACAAAAAACAAAATACTTACAAATTACCGCCCAACTATTATTAGACACTTGCATAATTCTAGCTAAAATACTTATTTTTATAAAATTAATATTTTGTAGGATATCTTTTAGCATCGATTATTGCTTGTAGATATCTTGGCATCGATTCCATCCATTTTGGGTAATACTTTTGTTTATTTTTCCCATTCTTGCAATAATACCTCTTTTAATGTTTTTTACTAAAAATGTGGTTTTTCAATTTTCCTTCTAATTCTTGCACAATTTTCTAAAGTTTATGTCCGGTGATTGGGGTGGAGTATGGAGTTGTTTTGAAACGTGATATAAAAGCTATTCCTGCACAAGATACGAAATAAGTTTCAGGTCGTTATCTTGTTGAAACTATACTCATTTTCAACGCTAATTTTTGATACTGTGATCTAAATTTGATTATAGAATATTCAGGTAACACACTTAGTCATAATAGTTTCAAAAATTGCAACTCAACCATAAGCAGATATGCACCCCAGACCATAATATTTCTGCCAACATGTTTAACAGTTTCACGTAGGTTTCATTATTAATTTATGTATTAGGTTTTGTTTTATTAACATGGACTTTAATTCTTGGAAAAATAATATTTAGTGATGAAAGCAAATTTAATATTTTGGGCCAGATGGAATGCAAAAATTTTGACAAAACCTAATACATAAATTAATAATGAAATCCTATGTGAAACTGTTAAACATGTTGCGGAAATGTTATGGTCGGGGTGCATATCTGCTGATGGGTTGAAAATTGCAATTTTTGAAACTATTATGACAATGTGCTTACCTGAATATTCTATAATCAAATTTAGATCACTGTATCAAAAATTAGCGAAAATAGTATTTTTCAACAAGATAACGACCTGAAACTTATTTCGTACTTTGCAGGAAAGCTTTTTATCCGTTTCAAAACAACTCCATACTCCACCCCAATCACCGGACATAAATCCTTTAGAAAATTGTGGCAAGAATTAGAAGGAAAATTGAAAACCACATTTTTAGTAAAAACATTAAAAGAGGTATTATTGCAAGAATGGGAAAAATAAACAAAAGTATTACCCAAAATGGATGGAATCGATGCCAAGATATCTACAAGCAATAATCGATGCTAAAGATATCCTACAAAATATTAATTTTATAAATAAGTATTTTAGCTAGAATTATGCAAGTGTGCTAAATAATAGTTGGGCGAATTTTGTAAGTATTTTGTTTTTTGTAATTTTAAGCTAAAAATTTAATTTTTATACTTTTTTATGCATATTAACTGTTAATTATTATATTTTATATATGTTAAATTCAAAAATATTGAACATAATAAGAGGTAAATTTTTATGTTATAACTTGCATTTTATAAGTATATCTAATAATTTTTTCTGAGAACTTGCCTATTTTTAATTATTTCAAGATGCTTAGTTTCCCAATATAAATCTCTTTGCTAAATCACGAACTGAAACTCTTTCTTTATCTAACAAATTTACAACTTCCATTGTTTCCTTTAAGGAAAGCATTCTTTTTGATGCATTTACATTTACTTCCAAATTTTCTAATTTTTAAGCAATGCTTGCGTTTTCACGAAAAAATCTCTCAAGCTAAAAAAAACTGAAATCACTTTAAACTAACAAATTTACCAATTTTCCATTTTTCATTAAGGGGAAAAATTCGTTATTAGAGTTTCGCGTCCGCATTGGGAGATTTTCGAAATTGGGGAATAATCTAAGTACAATCCGTTTATAGAGCGCCGCAATCGAAAACTTCAACAATAGAAATGGATACTTAATATTTGTTCCAGGAATTTGTCCGGTTAATGCACATTTAATAAGGCTAAGATATCCGATTAGAGTTTCGCGTCCGCCTATGGGAGATTTTAGTACATTGGGGATAATCTAGTGTCCGCGTCCGTTTATGAGAGCGTCCGCTTATCGGAAAGCATTTAACATTGGAAATGATATGCCGAAATTTGGTTCCAGGAATTTTGTCCGGTTACGGGAGATGTCCGTTTATTAGAGCTGTCCGCAAGGAGAGCTTTCACTGTATATCTTATCCATTCTTTCGAATATTTACTTAATTAATTTTAAATTTATATTTTTGAGTTGGCAAATTATTTTAGCGAGAGGTGTGGTTTCTTATACATTAATTCCTTTTTCATTAACATCTACTACAGAAAAAAAATTAAATTTTATACAAGACGATAAAATGTTTTAGTATGAAACTGAATATTATCATTTTGCATAAAAAGTACATATTTAGCACCTTTACATAGGATGGCGACAGTCTCATCAATTATTGATTGAGATTCTTAAATTTTCAATTATTATGTCACATCGGAGGGACACTAGAAATATGTCCTCTCCCAATCAACTGTTTTTTTAAATGAAACCACAGAGTATTGCATATTATCTATGTTTTTATCTACCCAGGTGGTAAATAAAATTTTTTTTAAAAACCGCAAGTGCTTTCCCTCTTCTAAGAAAAAATCTTGCTGTGGGTGCCATCTAGGAACGATCCATATCCTTCACTTAGTTTACACAAGTTTAAACGGCATAGTTTCTATAATTATTATTCCCATTTGAACTCATTTGAGTTCACGAATGTATAATTAAAAAGGTGTGCTTACAACGCTTATGGAGTAGGACACGAATTTTGACATTGCGAAACAGAGATAGTATAACAACTTATTACACCTGATGTAAATATCGCAGTGGCGCACAGTGCACATTTTGCACCTTAAAGAAAATACATCGTGTTTCTTTAATATTATTTTTATTAATCTAGAAATAAAAATTATTAAACAATTAAATTCATATTATTACACCTCTTCACATGTTGCATTTGAAAGGCGCAACGACGATATGCAAAAATGTGCACTGCGTCCCGTGCCTACGGCACTGCGATATTTGCATGACGTGCAATAAGTTGTTTTCTATCTTTGTCGGAACTTCTCTACGCACATGCCAAAACTTTCGGAAGATTTATAATATATGCGTTATAAATATAGCTTGTCAGTTCACCTGCTTAAATATACATCCGTGGTTTTGGGTGGCGCTACTGGGGATATTCGAAAATATTTGCAATAGGGGAATCTCCGGATACTGGATTGATAAAACTAGCCGGTTCGTACGTGGTGTTTTTGTCACTGGGCCTTTCTGCTAGGATGGAGGCTTTGACTACTATAGCTACAAGAGCTTTTCTTCTTTTGGTTTCAGTTCCACAAACCTTTTTCGTCTTTTATTTGGGAAGTGGCATGCTAGTGGCATCTGTTTGACATTACTGTTGTTTTTCTAACTTCTACGATCCTGATACGTCAAAGTTAAAAATAATACTGAACCAGAAGCTTTGGTCTATAAAAATTTCCCATATTTTACATTTCGTTAACAGGAGCACAGAAAATACAGATGATAACCGCCTGAAATACCTTAGGGAACGTCAATTAGTTACGTGAGGTATTTTTATTCAAATTTGGAAATCCCCTCTTCTCCTTAGTCAGATGTGGTGGGACCCCCTCTTCTCCTCACGTGAGATTTACCCTAGAATTTTTTTACCAGCAATTTTTTACAGAGTATCTGTTCTAAAAATGAATATTCTCTGAATTACAAAGTTGACGTGAGATTTGTATTGCCCCCCATCTTTTATATGAAATTTGATGAGATTTTGTCTGATCCCTTCCTCTATTTTGAGTTCACGTAATTAATGGACGTCTCAATAATTCTTTTAACTTCTGAGTTCCTGATATTGCAGAGTTAAAAACAAAGCCGTACTAACAACTTTATTCTATAAAATTTCCTTATTTTATATTTTGTAGCAGGAGCGCAGAGAGATAAGAAGATAACCGCTTGAATTACCGTTGTTCTTATAATTTCTGCGTTCCTGATATCAGAAAGTTAAAAACAATGCTTCACGAGAAGCTTTGTATAATAAAAATCTTCCAATATTTTTTACATTTTGTAGCAGAAGCACAGCAACTAAAGACGATAAACGCCTGTATTACCGTCGTTCTTCTAATTTCTGAAATCCTGATTTTGAAAACTTACAAATAATGGTAAACTAGAAGCTTTGTTCCATAAAAGTTTTCATATTTTACATCTTCCACCAGGAGCACAAAAGAGTAAAGAACATAACCATTTGAATTACCGTTGTTCTTCTAATTTCTTCTTCTTCTTCTTCTTCTTCATCGTTTGCTTCTTGTCAGAAGCGTCGTGACCCAGCGAAGCCAAGATGAATTTTCATGGGAGTATAATTCATGAGGTGGTTTCCGTTGCCTTCCCCATGGTCCACAGATTGATATTGGACCTTTGATCACAGCAGTGTATTTGACTCGACTAGGAATCGAACCGCGGTCTACCGCTTTCCAGTCGGCCCGTGTATGCTTTACGCTACACTGCTGTCTTCTAATTTCTGCGTTTCTAATATTTGGGAGTTATAAACAATGCTTCTCGAGAAGCTCTGTGCAATAAAATATCCCAATATTTTACTTTTGTAGCAGGAGCACAGAAGATATAGAAGATAACCGCTTGAATTACGGTGGTTCTTCTAACTCTGAAACTTGATAATGCTAAGTTCCAATAATGCTAAACTAGAAGCTTCGTTCCATAGAAATTTTCGAGGGTCAACCGCTAGAGGAAATCGTATACAATTAACTTCACACTTCACGTACTTCATCATAATTCTCCATACTTCTTCGTACTTCATATAATTAGCAGTAAATCATCGATACTTTCAGTATCAGAAACTTTCAATTTCAGAGACTTACTGAAATACCAAAATTTGAGCACTGGATGGTGTCCTCCCCTCCACACCTCCCGGATCGAGTAGTTTATTTTTATCAGAAGTAAACTGAAGATTTCCTGTTGCAGAGACACTGGAAGGTGATCCACACCCCCCAGACCCCCCGGATTAATTAGTTTATTTTTTATTTTGTTGCAGAGATCTGCCTCCCAGGGGGTACGGAATTTATAATTACGCAATTTATAATTAATTGTCAGATTACGAATTAAACACATTTACTTGGCCATAGCTAATTTTAATAAACTTGAGATATGCTTAAATATTTCATTCACTTTTAATATAAATAAATTATTTAAACCAGGGTGTTTAGGAGGTGTGGAACACCCTCCAGTGCCTCTGCAACGGTAGATTTACAGTTTACTTCTAATAAAAATAAACTAAAAGTCCGGGGTCTGAAACACTATTCAGTACCCTAATATTACAATGCAGGCAAATATATTAAAGGTTTGAAAATTTAGTAGAAACTCTTCGCTACCGTTTTAGTTTTCTAAAAATATTATGACATATTCTTGAGGGGTAAGCGAAAAAAGCGACAAAAAGGGTAAAGCGAAAATAAATTATGTACAATCATGCACAAACGATTATTAAGATTATTTTCGAAATCGGGAGGGTGGAGCTAGCAGGTCTAAATAATGAAATAATGAATTATCAAAGCTTTTATTGAGCTACCAAACCTCTACGATATTCAAACAAATGAGCTAAGAAAAATTACAAAATGAACTCTAAGTTTAATTTAATTAATTGATTACTATTAAACTAGCAACTACCAAAACTTTTAATTAGTAAAATAATGACCTCCAAAGGTCTATTCAACGTTTAAAATAAAAAATGTTAAGAAAATCTACCGATGTAAGTTAATTTGCTATCTAATTATTATGGAATACACGTGTCTTATCAATGATACACATTGACAGTAGCGCATGCGCATAAGCTAAGTTAAACTTCATGTAATTCACCAAAATTTTACTAACTTCATGATACTTCACTTGTACTTCAATATTCTTAACACGTATTTTACTAACTTTACACGTACTTCATGAATTTTGCCAGTACTTCATGTATTTCACAAGTACTTTATGTATTTTAAAAGTACTTCATGTACTTCACACGAGATGTCATGTACTTCATGAAATGTGTACAAAAATTTTACCAGCGGTTAACCCTTGAAATTTCTCATATTTTAAATCTTGCAGCAGGAGCACAGAGAGTAAAGAAGATAACCGTTTGAATTACCGCTGTTCTTCTAATTTCTGCGTTCCTGATATCGGAGTTACAAGCAATGAAACAGTGCTTCTCTAGAAGCTCTCCCAATATTTTTAATTTAAATTAATTTAAATTAAAGTGTAAGTTAGAAAAATTAAAAAATTTAATAAAAACATGTTTACTACGATTTCACTACAAAAACTTTTTTAAAAAATATATAATTTTACAAGTTAATAAACGATTTATAAAAGAAATAAAGACTAAAGGATATGAAATACTCCCCCCCCCCCTTCTAGTTGTCTTTATTTCCAAGAAAACTAAAGCGGCGTTATAAAACTTCTACATAATTTTTGAAGATTTAATGTTTTGGCCACGGATGTATAATTAAAAGTTGTGTTTATAACGCTTATGGAGTAGGACACGAATTTTGACATTGCGAAACAGAGATAGTATAACAACTTATTACACCTGATGTAAATATCGCAGTGGCGCACAGTGCATATTTTGCACCTTAAAGAAAATACATCGTGTTTCTTTAATATTATTTTATTAATTTAAGAATAATAATTATTAAACAATTAAATTCGTATTATTTCACCTCTTCACATGTTGCATTTTAAAGGTGCAACGGCGACATGCAAAATGTGCACTGCGATATTTGCATCACGTGCAATAAGTTGTTTTCTATCTCTGTCGGGACTTCTCTTACGCACATGCCAAAACTTTCGGAACATTTATATGCGTTATAAACATAGCTTGTCAGTTCACCTGTTTAAAAATACATCCGTGGTTTTGGCTGACGGGGATATTCCAAAATATTTACAACAGGGAGGAATCTTCGAGTACTGGATTGATAAAACTAGCCGGTTCGTACATAGTGCTTTTGTTGCTGGTCCCTCTGCTAGGATGGAGGCTTTGACCTCTATCCCTAGAAGAGCTTTCTTCTTCTTCTTCTTTGGCTTCAGTCCAAACCTTTTCGTCTTTATTTGAGAAGTGGTATGCTGGTGGCATCTGCTTAACATTTGTCCTAGTTAGACTGCTCAAATGAGGTATTTTACCGCTAAAATTACTGTTGTTTTTCTAACTTCTACGATCCTGATACGTCAAAGTTAAAAATAATACTGAACCAGAAGCTTTGGTCTATAAAAATTTCCCATATTTTACATTTCGTTAACAGGAGCACAGAAAGTACAGATGAAAGTTCAGATGAACCGCCTGAAATACCTTAGGGACGTCCATTAGTTACGTGTGGTATTTTTCTTTAAATTTGGACATCCTCCTTCTCTTTAGTCAGATGTGGTAGGACCCCTCTTCTCCTCGCGTGAGATTTACCCTAGAATTTTTTTACCAGCAATTTTTACAGAGTATCTGTTCTAAAAATGAATATTCTCTGAATTACAAAGTTGACGTGAGATTTTCATTCACCCCCTCCCTTTAAATGAGATTTGGTGAGATATTGTCTGATCCCTTCCCTCTATTTTGAGCTCACGTAATTAATGGACGTCTCAATAATTCTTCTAACTTCTGAGTTCCTGATATTGCAGAGTTAAAACAAGCCGGACCATCAACTTTATTCTATCAAAATTTCTCTTATTTTATATTTTGTAGCAGGAGCGCAGATAGCAAAGAAGATAACCGCTTGAATTACCGTTGTTCTTATAATTTCTGCGTTCCTGATATCAGAAAGTTAAAAACAATGCTTCACGAGAAGCTTTGTATAATAAAAATCTTCCAATATTTTTTTACATTTTGTAGCAGAAGCACAGCAACTAAAGACGATAAACGCCTGTATTACCGTCGTTCTTCTAACTTCTGAAATCCTGATTTTGCAAAGTTGCAAATAATGCTAAATTAGAAGCTTTGCTCCATAAATTTTTTCATATTTTACATCTTGCAGCAGGAGCACAGATAGTAAAGAAGATTAACATTTGAATTACCGTTGTACTTCTAATTTCTGCGTTCCTGATATTAGAGAGTTATAAACAGTGCTTCTCGAGAAGTTCTGAGCAATAAAAATCTCCCAATATTTTACTTTTGTAGCAGGAGCACAAAAACTAAAGATGATAAACGCTTGTATTACCGTCGTTCTTCTAACTTCTGAAATCCTGATTTTGCAAAGTTGCAAATAATGCTAAATCAGAAGCTTTGTTCCATAAAAATTTCTCATATTGTACATTTTGCAGCAGGAGCTCAGAGAGTAAAGAAGATAACCGCTTGAATTACCGTTGTTCTTCTAATTTCTGCGTTCCTGATATCAGAGAGTTAAAAACAATGCTTCACTAGAAGATTTGTACAATAAAAATCTCCTATATTTTACATTTTGTAACAGGAGCACAGAAAGTATAGAAAATAACCGCTTGTTTTACCGTTGTTCTTCTAACTTCTGAGATCCTGATATTGCAAAATTACAAATAATGCTCAACCAGAAGCTTTGTTCCATAAAATTTCTCATATTTTACATCTTTCAGAGAGTAAAGAAGATAACCGTTTGAATTACCGCTGTTCTTCTAATTTCTGCGTTCCTGATATTAGAGAGTTATAAACAGTGCTTCTAGGAAAGCTCTGTGCAATAAGAATCTCCCAATATTTTACATTTTGTAGCAGGAGCACAGAAAAGTAAAGATGATTACAGTTTGAATTACAGTGGTTCTTCTAACTTCTGAGATCCTGATTTTGCAAAGTTGCTAATAATGCTAAACCAGAAACTTTATTCTATAAAAATTTCTCTTATTTTATATTTTGTAGCAGGAGCGCAGATAGCAAAGAAGATAACCGCTTGAATTACCGTTGTTCTTATAATTTCTGCGTTCCTGATATTAGAGAGTTATAAACAGTGCTTCTCGAGAAGCTCTGTGCAATAAAAATCTCCCAATATTTTACATTTCGTAGCAGGAGCACAGAAAAGTAAAGATGATAAGTGCTTGTATTACCGTCGTTCTTCTAACTTCTGAAATCCTGATTTTGCAAAGTTACAAATAATGCTAAACCAGAAGCTTTGTTCCATAAAAATTTCCCATAATTTACATCTTACAGCAGGATCACAGAAATAAAAGAAGATAATCACTTGAATTACCATTGTTTTTATAATTTCTGCATTCCTGATATCAGAGAGTTAAAACAATACTTCATGAGAAGGTTTGTGCAGTAAAGTCTCCAATATTTTACATTTTATAGCAGGAGCACAGAAAGTTAAGAAGATAGCCGCTTCTTCTATCTTCTGAGTTCCTGATATTTCCAAGTTAAAAGCACGGCTGTGCCAAAAACCTAGTTTTCGAAATATTTTCCTAATTCTACATTTTGTAGCAGGAGCGCATAGAGTAAAGCAGATAATTGCTAGAATTAGTGGTTTTCTAACTTTTGCGATCCTGATATGTCAAAGTAAAAAACAATGCTGAACCAGAAGCTTTGTTGCACCCAGCGTGTCAAAACAGATCGATCAGAACAAAGTTTACGTCTCTGAACAGGTGCATGCTTACCACTTCCTAAAAACACGCAAGTTCCCTCACCCCATCAAGGGGACAGATGCATTGAGATGGTGAAATGTTATCAGAACGTCTGCATACTTTTTGAAGTTCTGACTCCCAATAATGGGGCATCGGATGTAGTTTTGTTTTACCAGGGTCCGCGACAACCGACTTGTCGCGGCCAACTCATCGCGAAATGTAATTTTAAAATGAGTTTAGAATTTTATTTGTACATTATCCAGATTGTATATTGCAGATATTATTGTGCTCACCAAACTTTAAGTTTAATCAACTTTCGCCGCGAGTTGACCTGCGGCGAGTTGGGACGCGGCGAGTTGAGACGGCGGCGAGTTGGTCGCAGCGAGTTGTCCCAGCCCCGTTTTACCAATAGAGAATGAAATATTTCAATATATTAGCCGTTAATATGTTCTTAACAAAAATTCTTTGATGCTTTGTTTGCCCATCAGCGGTTGATCATACTGAAACAAGAGGTAATCGAACCTACGCCCATACGTACTTGCTTAGAATGAGTTCAAAATGGGAAAAATAATTAGATAAGGTTTGGAGGTCAAACTTGTGCAGATCGGGGCCTGGGGGTTACAGCATATTCTCCAGCCAAATATTATCTGAGGAAGAACTCAATTACAGTGGGTGAGTAAATGTTGGAATGCTTCAAGTATTAGCCTTTTTGCGCCAAGATTCACTGGTACTGTCCATCGTATTGATCAAATATTGGAATCTATTATTTATATTCCCGAGGATGAGTAAAAAATAAGTATAAAATAAAACAAATATTATGATAAATTATATATTTACTTCAAATTTTAAAACTTAAATGTAAATAAAAATTATCTATTGACTGATTGTTATTTTTTTGGAAAAGTAAATTATGCTTTAGGTGGAATATTAATTATTTGTACTCAAAAATCGTTACTTACACAATGATGAACATTAATTCGTGTGTCGGTAAAAATTCGTTAAAAGTTTTTCTCTTAATCACAACTTTTAATCTTACATTAAAAGTAAATTATTGCAACCTACGTAGTATTTTCTTGTAAACTTTCAAATTCTCTTAAATTCGCTATATAAAATCTTCGGCACCGATATTTCAAAGCATAAATAAAGTTCATTTCAGTAGCTTTCCGCTGAAAATTTTAAAAAGTAGGAAATACTTTAATCTTTTATAATACGAAAATTAATTTCCCCAACATTTACACACTGAAAACGTAATTCCGTTTTCTGCACACGAAAAATTTAAGTACTTCACTACGATTGGTTTTCAATCTTTCATATTTCGCGTTTCTCTATTGATATTCTTAATCTAGTTTGCAACAATCTGAATTCTTGCTTCGTAATCAAATAAAAAGAGTTTTAGTAGCAAACATAAATATTCATGATTTGCAAATTACTATTTAATAATATTACTTCACTTCACTGGAAAAGAAATTCAAATTAATAGAAACGTGTAGATGGAAGATAAAACGACATCCAACTATGATTATAAAATTTAAAAATCGATAATGAACTTTTATGAAGTCGAGTCTTACATATATTTTAAATTTTACCTTTCTCTACGGTTCTCTCTGAAACACTTAATTTTAAATGCGAATTTTTTTTCGATAAGACTTTTTCAAAAAATATTCTAATAACAATATAAAAGTTTCATAAATTGTACACAGAATTCTTTTTAAAGCGACATTTATATTATTTATACTTAAATACCCACATTACTCATAAGTTCAAAGTTGAATATTTTTATTTGACATAAAATAAAATTTTTCCAAATATATGCACCCACGACGAAACGAGTAAATATCGCAATTTATAAAAAAAACACAAAAGAAATTTTTAGTCATTAAAAAATAAATATCCTTGCTTGGAAAAGTATTAAGCGCTTTCCTTATAATTGTTTTTCTAAACTAAACTGCGTAATCACAAAGCACGCAATACCGACGAAATACGAAACGTTGAGCAATTTTACACATCTTTACTTCTTTTTCAAAAGAAAGTAACCGATAGACCGTTACAAATTTAACGATGCTTTTTTAACAATTTGCTTTAAGATTCTTTTTTATAAACCCTAAAAGTGTAAAATTAAAGTGGAAATTTATTCTCTTCGAGTCGATCAATTCCTTAAAATACATAAAACAGGATTTGATATCACCAAATATTAATTACGCTTCATCACTCATATAAACGATCAGATTCGTCAATAGGAAAATTCCAACTTAATTTGGTCAAATGTCGATAACTTTCATAAAAGTTAATCGATTTTAACTTTCTTAAGCTCTTTACAAATACAATTGCTTCGCGCTAAAAAAAACTTCTTTAAATGCTTTTCCTTTATAATGTTGTTTTATGCTACCTTTTGTTAAGTCCAAAAGTTCACGAACTTTAATTATTTTACTCAAACTCTTTCATTTTTCTCGTTAGTTCCGATTTGTAAATTTCATTTTTCGCAGTGCAGTTTTGGAAAATGTCGGAAAATCTTAGCAAAAACATTTTATTTTTATATTATTATCTTTAGAACAAAGACGTTTTCGGATTTCATACTATTAATTTTCCTTCCTGCGTTGAATCCTAATTTACCCCTACCGATTTCACATAATTCCGTTATAGTTTCCTTTTATGACTGTAACGTGAGTCGTGCGAAACTCATATTCGTAAGTGGTTTTCTGAAACGTTAAAATATTTAACATAATATTACAAAAGCGTGGGAATCAAATAAAATATATTATTGGAATGACCAATACAAATGATGATCAAGTCACAGGGCTAGTGACGTAAACGCCTGATAAGCACATGATCGAGCTATATATCTTTGAACGACCCTATTGAGTTATAACTGGAATACGGAGAAAGAAAAGGAAGGGATAACGTGCAATTTTCATTTTATATTTCCTTCAACCAAATAAAAATATATGAAATTGTGAAATGCAAACATTGCAAACGCTCAATTACCACTTCGTCTTGCAAAAATTTAAATAAATTGTTTTTCGGCTTGTTTCCGCCATTTTAGATAAAAAAATAAAGAATTCACGTAGTGCAATTTTAGTATTTTCTATAGTATGACAGAGATTTTGAAATTTTTTTAATTGCAAAAATAATTACAGTTAAACCTGTTTTATGCGGTTTTATATAGAGAATTGTTAATGTGCAATCTTTTATTTTTTTTGTGCGATAGATCTAAAATTATATCGAATAAAAATAAAATATTTTTAAGGGATTTTTTTATGCGGTTCCTATCCCCCGCACAGTGTATATAACTTCCATTTAAAATGCTCGAAAAGTATTACTTACTTTGTACTTCAACAAATACAAAGTAAAACAATTTACGATCGTACAGTGTGTACCGCTTTTTAGAAATGAAACAGATAAGACTATCACATTTAGTATTTTTAGAACTCAAAAGTGACTTTTTTTCATTTAAATTACAATATTATAGCATTCGCCTATCTCAGTTATTCAGTTGCAACTTATACCAAAAATGTTTGGTTTAACCCGAGGGTTAACCGCTAGAGGAAATCGTGTACAATTAACTTCACACTTCACGTACTTCATAATAATTCTCCATACTTCTTCTTACTTCATATAATTCAGCAGTAATTCACGGGAATTCACGTACTTTACCAGTAACTCACCGTACTCAATCAATAATTCACGGTACTGCACCTACTTCATTGTATTTCACGTACTTCATCAGTATTTCAGAGACTTACCAAGATTCCAAAATTAGTGCGCTAGAGGGTGTTCCCCAGACCCCCCAGATCTAGTAGTATATTTTTTATCATAAATAAACTGAAGATTTCCCGTTCCTGAGGAATTGAAAGGTGTTCCACATCCCCAAACTAACCCCGGAATAAGTAGTTTATTTTTTATCAGAGATAAACTAAATACTTCCCGTTGCAGAGATCCCTACTACTCCCAGGAGTGTACGGAATTTATAATTACGCAGTTTATAATTAATTGTCAGATTACGAATTAAACACATTTACTTGACCATAGCTAATTTTAATAAACTTGAGATATGCTTAAATATTTAATTCACTTTTAATAAAAATAAATTATTTAAACCGGGGGTCTGGTGGCACTCTCCAGTGCCTTTAGAACGGAGATCATTAGTTTACTTCTGTTATAAAATAAACTACCGAATCCGGGGAGGTAGAACATCCTCCAGTGCCTTTGCAACGGGAGATCTTCAGTTTACTTTTGCTAAAAAAATAAACTACTTGATCCGGGAGTCCAGGAGGTTCTGCATGTTCTGCAATGTTTTTTATTCCAAAATGTGTGCACTGGAGGGTGTTCCACACCCCCCAGACCCCCGGATTGAGTAGTTTATTTTTATCAGAAGTAAACTAAAAATCTCCCGTTTCAGAGGCCTTGGAGAATGTTCCACACTCCCAGACCCCCCGGATTGAGTAGTTTATTTTCAATCAGAAGTAAACTGAGGATGTCCCGTTGACGAGGCACTAGAGGGTGTTTCACATCCCCAGACCCCTGGATTGAGTAGTTTATTTTTTATCAAAAGTAAACTGAAGATCTTGCGTTACAGAGATATAACTAATTTTAAAAAACTTGGAATATGCTTATATATTTAATTCACTTTTAATAAAAATAAATTATTTAAACCGGGGGGTCTGGGGTGTAGAAGTACCTCTACAACGGGAGATCTTTAGTTTACTTCTGATAAAAAATAAACTATTCAATCCGGGGTCTGGGGTGGAACACCCTCCAGTGCCTGGAACGGGAGATCATTAGTTTACTTCTGATATAAAATAAACTACTTATTCCGGGGGGTGTAGAACACCCTCCAGTGTCTCTGCAACGGGAGATCTTCAGTTTACTTCTGATAAAATATAAACTACTTGGTCCGGAGCTCCCAGGGGGGTTCTTCATGTTTTGCAATGTTCTTTCTTCCAAAATTTGTGCACTGGAGGGTGTTCGACACTCCCAGACCCCCCGAATCGAGTAGTTTATTTTTTATCAGAAATAAACTAAGGATCTCCCATTGACGAGGCACTGGAGGGTGTTCTACACTCTCCAGACCCCCGGTTTGAGTAGTTTATTTTTTATCAGAAGTAAACTGAAGATCTCCCGTTGCAGAGGTCTGCTCCCCAGAGGGTACAAAATTTATAATTATGCAGTTTATGATTAATTGCCAGATTATGAATTAAACACATAACCATCCTCCACCTCTGGCACTCTCCAGTGCCTCTGCAACGGAGATCTTCAGTTTATTTCTGATAAAAAATTAATTTATTTATACGGGGGGTCTGGGAGGTGTGGAACACCCTCCAGTGCCTTTGCAACGGGAGATCTTCAGTTTACTTCTGATAAAAAATAAATTACTCGATCCGGGGGTGTGAAACACCCTTCAGTAGCTAAATATTACAATGCAGGAAAACATATTAAAAGTAGGATAATTTAGTAGAAACTCTCAGCTACTGTTTTAGTTTTTTTAAAAAATTATGAGATATTCTTAGGGGGGGGGGGGGTATAAAAGGATAAAGCAAAAATAAAGAATGTACAATCAAGCACCAACGAATATTAAAATTATTTTCAAAATTGGGAGGGGGAGCTAACAGGTCTCCCCACCCCAGCTAATTTTTTAAATAATTCAAAAGCAAAAAAGGTCCAACCCAAAATAAAGAATGAACAATAGATTTAGACTTTTGAATTAAAATTCGCAATGGAAGGATTGATGTTTATTAATTGGTGCTGTGATTGATGCTGTTTCTTTTTAGAATTTTCCGAAAAAATAAAGATTTAAAAAATGTTTTACTTAAAACACTTTTTGTAATTGATTGTCTTGAATTTCTTTTTGTTGTGTAGCATTTTTTAATTTGATTTGTCTTGAATCCTATTTTACCTACTTTACACGTACTTCATGTATTTTACCATTACTTTATGTACTTCACATGAGATTTCATGTACTTCATGAGATGTGTACAAAAAACTTCACCAGCGGTTAACCCCCGGTTTAATCATAAGAATTTAGGTTAAACTGAATTTTTTAACTAGGAAGTTGTTTGTGAGCGTAAAAGATAAACAAAATCTTGTTTAATTTTGTCTTCTTCACTCTTCTTCATCGTTTGCTTCTTGACAGAAGCGTCGTGATTGGCCGAAGCCAAGATGAATTTTCATTGGAATATAATTCATGGAGTGGTTTCCGTTGCCTTCCCCATGGTATTGATTGATTTGGAATTGATATTGGAACTTTGATCACAGCAGTGTATTCGACTCGACTAGGACTCGAACCGCGGTCTACCGCTCTCAGTCAGCCGGTGTATACTTTACGCTACACTGCTGGTCAAATTTGGTTTAATTTTGTAGTTAAACCTAAATCCAGGGTTAAAAATCCATTATAACGTCCAATATATTTTGTAAAAATATTTTTCTAAAATTTGTTACGAAATTAAAATAAACAAGAGCATTAAACAATATCTTTCAGCATTTTAAGTTGAAATTAGAAATTTTAACCAATTTCTATAATAATTTGTACGTGAACTGAACGTGATCAGTGCGCGACGCATGACGTACGGCAGAATTTGTCGCGCTTGACTCACATCAGTTTTGGTAGAAGTGCTTTGTTATGAAGAAATCAGTTTTAATTATTCTGCCGACACATTTATTTTGCTGAACCTTGTGAGCTGTATAAGTTAGAACTGCATACTCAGTTTGGACTTATTCTAAGAAAACACAATTTTCAAAAGTATGATGAGAGAAAATACTTCCTAACCACACTTAAATTGTAAAATAAAATTTGCAAACTTACAGTATGAAGTGAGCAATAAAAGATCAAGAAAGAAGTGCAAAACATAAATTACGATACCAGCGAGGAAGAACTGTAAATATTACCAAAAATAGTTCCAATAATCTGAAAGATCTGCTAACAACATAAATGGAAACTGGGGGGTATAGAATTCTCAATTAAACTAAAGAGGTTTCATAAAGCTTCTGCATAATTTTTAATGTATATAATATATATTTCGGGCTTCCTTATGCAAGAATACAACCGAAGTCGTTTACCCGTTCCTCCAAGAGGGTACTCTAGCATTTATTACCTCAAAAATGTTGCTAGTACCTTGTGAGAGAACCACCGGCTGGTGGTTCTCAACAAAGAAAAAGTGAGCCTCTGCCCGGATTCGAACTGGTCTCCTTACGTTAGCAGTTGATCGCGCTAACAACCAGGCCAATGACCGTTTCTTCATAATTTAAAAATATAATTAGTGGGTTGAGAGTATCCAAAAATAGTTCAAATAATCTGGAAGATTTGTCAACAACATAAAATGGAGAATGGGAGATATAGAATATTTAATGTTCTTCTTCTTGGAGGAGGTTGGCGATAATTATGGAAAACTCTTCTCTCTCTTCTGCTGTTCTTATCAGTCCTTCAACACTCAATCCCGTTCAATCTCTAATATTTCTCATCCACACAATCTGCCTTCTTCCCGATCCGCTTTTTACCTTTGATTATAAGTTGTGGGAGTTCGTATTTGCTATTACGGAGAACGTGGCCCAGATAAGCTGTTTTTCGCTGATTTACAGTTAACAGCAATTCTCGGTCCCTCTGCATTCGCTGTCGAACCATCTTGTTAGATATTCTATCAACATTAATGTTCTACCTCCCGAAAATAAAGCCAGGGAGATATTCCATATTCTTCTCTAGACCTCCCCCCCCCCCGACGTAAACAGTTTATTTTTTAAGTATTAAATTAAAGATTTCAGCCTATTAGTCTATAAATGAGTCCAACGTAGAAATAATAATTTGGAACAGTACGCAGCTGAAACGATTGTACCCGACGGATGGAAAAAACAAAACGGTTTGGATATTTAAAAAATGAGTGGGTAATTTTACCAAAAAGCTACCTCCGGGAATCCCCATCGAATGCTGGCCCAAATGATTTTCCCATTTGAGCGACCAGTTTTTTTAAATAAAACAAAAACGGTTTGAGATATTAATGAAATTTTTATTGTGGGTCAAGTACAATCATGAAATACAACATCATTCAATGATGTCCACCTCGGAAGTCCACACAACTGTAGATGCGTTGGACCCAATTTTCATGACTTTTTCGCACAATTCGGCCGATATTCCAGTGATTCGCGTTGGATGTCACCTCTGAGCATTTCTAAAATTGTGGATGGTTGGAATAGACCATCAACTTTATATATCTCCAAAAAAACAACAACGGTGCTAAATCACACAAACGAGGCGGCCAGTTTACATAAACATTTAGGGTTCACAAAGGTTTTCGAACTTTGATTTCAATAAAATTTTAATTTGCACCATTTGCAGACATTGTTGGAGCGTTATTTTTCATTGTTATAAATGTGTTCCAACTTGTTGTTGTTGAGTTGTTCCAACTCGGAAGAGTGTGGTTGTTGACCCTACGGATGTCAGGGAGCAACTTGTATCTCCCCACCTTTAGTCACTGTCGACCCACCTGCAGTACCCGCACCGTTAACACAATGCATAAAATTATTGCGTGATATTACGCAATAATACACTTACATGTATTTCTTATGAAAACATTGCAATTTTCAAAATTAAATTGTGGGCTAATTACAAGTCCGACAACATTCATCCTCAACTTAAAGAGCTTGTATTTTTCTGTTCTTTCGTTTGGTAAAGTTAACTTTCACCGTCAAATGTATGTAGTTGCATAAGTATTTAGTACAAGCGTTACAAAAACTCCCATAAGGTTTGCCTATCTGATGCTAAAAAATAATCTAATCCTTATGTGAATTTACTACCTAAAGCCTGAGGTTCTCAAAATTCTAACAATTTTATTACTTTTATCGATGCGTTACCGAATGTTTAAAACTTAAAAGATTGACAATTACCCACTCGGCAGCAGTTGGTAACCTTGAATGCCCCCGATCCTCTTACGGATTTTGTTTTAATTGGATTACGTTAAAAAATCAATTTAAAAATAATTACTTGTATATTTTAATCCAAAAGTTCATAAAGTTTCGAAAAAAAAAACAACAAAACTTTATCGTCGATTCGAATAATTAACTTACAACAAACACAAATGAAATGATAAAACAGATTTCTTGTTTCAATTTAACTTTGTGTTGTTGGTACCTTTGAAGATAAAGTTAATTTTATTCGATTAATTTCAAAATTTAAATTATTAATCAATAGAGAGCGGGTAATAGACCAAAAAAGTCAGGCAGAACAGATTTTTCTCGAATTTTCTTAAAATTTTTAATTGATATTACTTTATAACTTATTAATATTGAAATATCAATTATAAATTGATTAAAGTTTTAAAACATTCGGAAAAACCTGCTCTAGGGAACTCCAAACCTTTGACTTCGGGCCTTTTATCGCATACAAATCCGTTCTCTCTATAAAACTGTAGTTTACGTTATTGAAACATTAAAAACCAATTTCAATTTAAAAACATTTTATTTTAATAACAATTATAATAATAACTACTTCAATATAATCCAAAAAGGCTTTAAAAAAAATACAAAATTTTTTATGAAAAATTTGGTTAAATAAAACTAATCGGGAATCATTTGGAATTGGTATACTTGTTTATGGCTTTGGTACCCTCACTCATTGCATGTTGGGTTAATTCTCCTGGCAAAATAAGGCGAACGGCCGTTTGGATTTCCCTGGCGCTAATGGTCGACTTCTTATTCATATGAACGAGGTTTCCAGCTTCGACAGCGATACGTTCAAACATATCTCTGACGAAGCTGTTCATGATGGACATGGATTTACTGGAAATTTCAATATCTTCATGTACTTGTTTCAAAACCTTGTGAATATATATTGAAAAAGTTTCCTTCCCCTTGAGCTTCTTATTTTTTCCTTTTACAGCCATTTTTTGTTGTTGCGATTTTCCCACTTTCTCTTGATTGTCACTTTTATTCGGAGCCATTTTATTATCGAATCGAATTAATTTACAACAAAATACAAATGTAATGATAACGACGATTACTTACATAGAACTCTCTTCAATTTAATTTATTATGTTGGTACTTTTAGAGATTAAGTAAGTTAATGTTATCGGATTTATTTTGAAATTTAAATTATTAATCAGTTTTATTTGTTAAGGTGGTTGCAGCGCTCCATTGGCATTTTCTCAAATCCATGTCAAAAATATGAAAATAACAAAATATAAAGTTAATGATTTATCATAATTGTAAAACAAATTTGAAAAAGATTGACCGTGTACCTTGCGAGATAATCAGATTTGAAATTTGTGAATTTAACATGTAAAAGCATAGGGGAAATCAGTAAAGTTTAGAATTTCCGTAAAATAAAATAGTTATGCCCATGTCAGACACATAAAATTAGTCTCCATGTAGGATAACATCTTACAAAATGCCAAAAAAAAAATTAAAAATTTTGACCATCTGGTTTGTCCGTAAATAATTTTTGAATATGATGCAATTTGATTTCTGAAGAACCGTATAAGTTTGGCATCGTCGCGTAAATTAAAAAAGTTTCATGTCAGTGTCAATTTTGAAATTAATATAATTTCATTACGTAAATGTATGGCACTCGAAGAAGATATTTTCAATGAAAAGTTTTTTATATTACTAATTTTAATAAAAAAATTAAAATGAATTTTAATAGAAAAATAAAAATTAATTTCAATAGAAAAACAATTGGATTCGATCCAACCATCACGTGTGTATGAGGTCGGACGCTAGATAGTTACGCCATGAGCCTATTATCAATTCTTTTTTACACAAAGTATAATTATGAAAAGAGTTAAGGTTTCCAAAAGCGTACTTTTTGGAATTCTTTGCAAAATGTGTAGGGTTACGGTGTTGATAAAATTTCATCTTGTAATGAATTGCCCGTTACGTGAGCAAAAATACTATTTAAATATATTTGACGTTTGATTATTTAATTTAAGAAAGGGTGCTAGATTAATAATTTATATTATAACTTATTGCGGCGCTGCCAAATTGAAACATCGTAAATGATCCATGAGTCAAATGAGTTATTGTAAATTCTTGAATAAATCGATATGTTTAAATAAAACAATCGATTCTTAATCCTCACACATTCGTTTTAATATTATAATTTGCAATACCATTATCACAATTTTTAAAGCATTGATAATAATTTTTATGCATTAGTCACTCAAAACAGACTGGATCGCTCCAACTACCTTAAGCTGGATACCGGCTTCGCCTGAGGTCTCATTAAAAATAAAATACTTTGCCTTTGTCTGAAGTATTTTGATTTTGCAGGGTTGCTTTACCCTAGCTTTTCTTCTCCAGTATTTCAGAACGGTTTCCAGTCTTGCTTCCCGTTGTCCTTTGGTTGCTATAACTTGATTTATTTTTACGAAATGAAATCACTTATAATAGTGTAGGTACTGAATGTGAATATACCAACGTAGAATTACCATATATCAATTACAGGTATTGGCGATTGAAATCTCGTTAATCCATTCATGCGCGTCCGCAATTTTCACTTTTTTTTTTAAATTAAGCTTTTCGGTCCCGGTTTTTAGCGTAAAACCTCTTTAGGGTCCTAGAGAGTAACTGTACAAAATTTGGTTGGGATCGGTCGAACGGTCTAGGAGTCTATAAGGAACATATGTACATACACACATGCAAACCCACATACATCCATTTTATATACAGGGTGTCCCGTGACCGGGAGAACCTCTTAGGTGGTGATAGAGGACACTTTTCTAAGACATATTTTAAATAAAATTTTGTCCAAGTCCAAACCCTTGGGGTACCTCACTTTAAAGCAATTTTTCAATTTATGATTTCAAGCGGCCATTGCACCGATATTTTTGATTTTTGGGTTTAATGGATTAGAGCTTTTCTATAGAGCATTTGAATATCATACAAATTATGTTATAACCCCTTATTGCCTAGAATCAACAGATTTCGAGTTATAAATTAAATTAAGGGAAAAAATGTCAAAAAATTCCGAGTTTTATTTTTTTTACTTTTCTTGCCAACCCCGTATCTTTTAAACGAAACGTCTTAGAAAAAAACTAATGGCCCAAACCGGATAGGAAATTTAACGGGCTACAACGTTGGTCTAATAATTTTTTGGGAAACCAACCGTTTTCACATAAATTACGAAAATAATGAACAAGGTGTAGGTTAAAAACTAAATAAATTCACAACATTTATTTTAATAAATTTTCAAAATGGCCTCCCTCATTTTCAGCACACATACGTGCTCTTTTCAAACAATGTCATGGGTCCGTGAGTCCGTGGGGGTCTGGAGGAAATACCCCCCAGCGTATGCCATCATTCACAATAAAACTAAAAGAGTATCATAAAGCTTCTACACAATTTTTAATTATGATTCTAAAAACAAAGCACCCCCCCCGAACCCCCTGGTGCACTAAACCAAATAATTCTTGTGTATTTTAACCTCAACGTTCAATTTTGTATCGATTACATTTCGCGTTTTTAGAGCACTTACTGATTTGCCATTTTACGATTTTTATAAATTTGTTTGAAAATATCACAAAATTAAACTCAAAAAACTAAAATAATGCTAAAGTACTTTTTCGAGAAGTTGCCGGATCATTCATGCTAAGTTAAATTTCGACGTTTGTAACCCTTCTGGCTACAGCCCACTTATTACCTGCAAAAAAAAATTTCTACTACGAAGTTCCAGAAAATAAATAGTTTCTAAAAGTTAAAATTGCATAGTAAAATAAAAATGTCTGCTTGTGTCGCAAAAACTTTCTCATGAGTAATTAACGTTCATTATCCGCTGGTTGAATAATATACTATTGTTCAAAGGGTTAACTGCTGGTGAAGTTTTTTGTACACATCTCATGAAGTACATGAAGTACTTCACGTGGAACATCCTCCAGTGCCTCTGCAACGGAAGATCTTCAATTTACTTCTGATAAAAATAAACTACTCGATCCGGAGGGTCTGGGGAGCGTGGAACACCCTCCAGTGCCTCTGCAACGGGAGATCTTCAGTTTACTTCTGATAAAAATAAACTATTCAATCCGGGGAGTCTGGGGGGTGTGGAACACCCTCCAGTGCACAGATTTTGGAATGAAAAACATTGCAGAACATGCAGAACCCCCAGACCAAGTAGTTTACTTTCTATCAGAAGTAAACCGAAGATCTCCCGTTGCAGAGGCACTGGAGGGTGTTCCACACCCCCCAGCCTCCCGGTTTAGATAATTTATTATTATTAAAAGTTTATTAAAATTAGCTATGGTCAAGTAAATGAGTTTAATTCTTAATTTGACAATTAATTATAAATTCCGTACCCCTTGGGAGGCAGATCTCTGCAACAAAATAAAAAATAAACTACTTAATCCGGAGGGGGTCTAGAAGGTGTGGAACACCTTCCAGTGCCTCTGCAACGGGAAATTTTTAGTTTACTAATGATAAAAAATAAACTACTTGATCCGGGGGTGGACCCCATTGCTCAAATTTTGGAATCCCGTGAATTACTGCTGAATTATATGAAGTACGAAGAAGTATGCAGAATTATCATGAATTACGTTAAGTGTGAAGTTAATTGTACACGATTTCCTCTAGCGGTTGACCCCTCGCTATTGTTCGTCAATACACATTTGTACGAAAGCTAAGTTTTTGACCATTTGCTTCAACTACATATTACATTAGCTAGGATAATCGAGATTTTCCTATCTGACAAGAACAAAAATATTTGGCTCCATTAGTAGTTAGAAACATAGGCCAGGAAAAACGTCACTGCTTAGTTGCAATATGGCGGAGAAGATAGATGAAAGAATTACGGACAATTAAAAATTTCAAGGGAAATAGTCTACATTCCCTGACTGAACCGCGATCGATAAGCATTTATTTAAAGTCAAACAATTTTTTTTTATTTTCATGTTTACTTCAACAAATGGAATACTTTGCATGCAGTCATTAAACCCTAACTTGGCTTCCCCGATAATTTGCACGAAAGAATATTAAATAATCAGATATCCGACATTATTCACCACTTATTTATAGATATTTTGTAAAATTTTGTAGGCTGTCGAGATAGAGATCACAAATTAAAACACGTATACACGCTTTTCGAACTATTTGCGTCTCATCAGTACAGCACCGATTGTAATCCTTTTTCAACTTCATATCTTCAGTTACCACCACGTGGTAATTTTTACACGTCATACACGCATTAACACCTGCTTTTTGTGCTTTTTTTTAATTATAAATGTTCAACGTTAGCATTTTTGTTAGCTTAGAAACCTCCTTTCTATACTACTTTTATCGCAATCAACACTATCTAGAATGTAAAATAGATCAATGTTTGTAGAATACCACCCTAATAGACTTAGTGACATATTATGTGTCTGTAAGAAAATAAAACATAAAATATTTATTATTATGTACATTGCTTGCCAGTTTAACCCATTAATTATCACCATGTCGGGTCCTGGAGTTCCTTCGAGTGCCCCCAGCCGTCGCCAGAAGCGCATGGGTCCTGCTCCTTTTGCCTCATTCGAGGACCTCTCAGATGAGGTGAGATCCCGTGTACGTATCATACAGTATATGTTTTATCACTACTACAACGTAAGCTAATTAACACAACCCTTGACACAAATCCTAACCAAACTTTTTAATTATTTGTCCTTCACTTGTAACAGCTAATTTATAATAATATCAATTAATTATATTTTAGTTAGATAGCCCCGAAGATAAAAGCGGCACTGCGTCGGTGGTTAGACTTCCTGGTATCCGAGAAGACGCGACACCTATCACTCCATCACGTGTAGATCCAACACAAGAATTTATTTATGCCGGAATAAGTTTAGTGGGAGCACCTCCAACACCCGTAGTTAGTGCTCCTCCTTCCGTTCCACTTACACCACCAAGTACGACAATTTCATCTCTATCGACGCCTCAAGAATCACTCACTAGTAATAAAATGAGCTTACAAACACCAAGTACGCCTAGAATTGATATTTCTAGAGCCAGTAGTTCGTCACATCACGAAGACAGTAGAGAAAGTACTCCCGAAAGAGAATTATTTGATGGCAATAACCAGGGAGGAGCTAAGTTAGGATTAGCTTTTAAAGAAGAAGGTACTCTTGATTTAAGGTCTTCCACCGAGGAACTCGATTTTCAAGAACCGCAGGAAAAATTAAAAGTCCAAAAGAAACGATCACAATCGCCAGCTTTTCACGATGATTCCTTGCATCAACGAAAAGATTCCCAATGTTCGGAAATTGGATTACTTTCCATATCGGGAAGGACATCCAGATTGTCGAGTATCGGCAGTCAATGTTCGACACACAGTAGAATTTCCAATGTCAGTCATTTATCAATTGTTTCGGGCCAATCGGGACGCTCGCCATCTCCTCATAAAATGCTTCTCGAAACCTCATTTTGTGGTTACAAGAGTCCGGTTAATAATCCACAAGTTGGTCAGACAGGAATGAAATTCGAAGCCGACGTTTTGGAACAAGTTCTGTTATCTAGAAAGCACGATCCCAGAGAAGTTGTTATGGCGGAAGGAATATCCGTGAAAATGAAAAATACGGAGGAGAAACCCAAACCGGAGGTCGAGAAAATTCTTAAAAAGCCACAATCCCTCGTAGATCATAAAGTTACCGTAACGATTGATAAACCTCCTTCGAATGATAAAATTACCAGTGCAGATAAATCCAAGCTTCCAGGAAAATATGTATCGCCAAGCGGCGTCGAGTACACGTACATTCCATTAAAGGTCCCATTCCTAAAGATCTCAATAAAGAAATTAATTTGAAACCAAAATTACGCGAAATTAAATCGGCAAATGTTTACTCCAAAACCGCTGTACAAAATAAAACCACCAAGGATAATATAAACAAAACCAAACCTAAATCAGCGTCTTCATCGCCTTCCGTCACAAAAAGTAATACTACCATTATGTCACCGTTGGAACGTAAAGATGAGCCAAAATATATACGCATAAAATTAAAACCAGATCATTTATACGACGACGATTCTACCTCAACCTCAAACATTCAAAAACCGGTACGTTTAAATTTAAGAGATTCAACGCAAAAACCACAAGTGGTAACTACTACTGTAAAAGACGAATCGAACAAACTTCACACTATCCCGAAAGTGGAGTCCCAACACAAAATTTCGTGCGATACCATCAGTACCAGTTCGAAATCTACACCGGGACATAATGTGGGACGAGAAGCAAACGTAGAGAGTAAATCGCCATCTCCTGCGTTATCGCGGAAAAGTTCGTTTACGTCTTTGTTTAAAAGCAGAGAAACGATCGTCAGTCCAGAATCGCCGACAATTCCGGGACTGAGGAGAAAAGTATCGTTGACTGGTATGCTAAGAGATGCGGGTGAAAGTTTAAGGGATCGAACTCGAAGTAGATCGAAAAGTAGAGAACGAGATAAATCTTCTACTGCCCCCTCGTCAACCGAAAGTATCGATAGCAAAACGAAGCAGCCTAAGTCGGTATTGTCGATTTTTAAGCCAAAAAAATCTGGCAGTACTACGAAAGTAAAATCCAATTCGAATCAGTCTACGCCGGAAGTATTAAACGATTTAGATGGTATAACCAGCGTGGAATTTAAATTTAACACCGAAGCCAACTTGCCTAGTCCTAAAAAATATTACGAAACTCCATTGCATGGAGAAAGCATCAGAATACCCTTGCACTCTCCAACTCACTACGAGGAGAGAGGTATTTTGCAGGATTTGAAAAGTTCGAGTCAAGAATCGCAAGAAACGGTTATAGATACGACACAACGAGTTGAAGTAACAATTGATAACGACATAGATAAAAAAAGTAAAAATGAAACTAAACGTGAAATCGATAGTACTAATAGACAAAGCAGTACCAGTAGCGATAATGTAGTGTTTTCCACACAATTAGGTAGCAGTAATGACCTGTTCATTACCAAGCTACCCAAGGAAAAACAAAGTAAACGTGTCAATGACATTCATAACGAAATAAGCATATGCAATACTAATGATAAAATTAAGCAATTAAACAATAAAATTAAAATCGATAAAAGTATCGCATTAGATGGAATACCAGATGATTTTAAGCAAAGTTTTACCATTGAAAAGACTGACAGTATAAATTCAAATACTACGGAAGTGTTATTTACTGCAAATTTTCTTAAAGAAACAGCAATAAGGGACGTGCCAGAATGTAGCAGTACTAGGACCATTAAAAAGTCCTTGATGAGTTCGATAGCCAATGAAGACAGATATTCGTCGGAATCGGAAAAGGATGGCGAGCATGATTATTTCAAAGTGAATCACGGTTGTGAAGATAAATTAGAAAACATAGAACCGGAACGTAAGGGTTTTGTTCATCAACAAGATTCGTTCGATGATGAACTTCCTTACATTCCAACCACACTGCCATTAGAACGTTCAGTTGCCGTACCGATAGTTCCGGTCAAGCAGAGAAGCACATACGAAATGAAAACTTATCCAATTGAACGACCACGATCTACCACACCCATAAACCTTAGCACACTTGAAGATTATTGCGAGGATGTTGTGGGTTCGATAAACACGGAAAATATAGCAATAGCGATTGAAAAACTTAAAATATGTTTGCCTCGTGACGAATCCACGGAACGTACAAATAAAGCTAAGTCTCCACGAAAACCAGGAGCTAACACGAATTGGTTCGCATTCGGCGACAAAACTCAAAGGCACGACGACGAAACTGAACCACCTCCACCTCTTCCACCAAAAGGAGTACAAAAAGAATGGATAAATTTTGAAGAAATACCGGAACGAAGGAAACCTCCGCGAAGAATTCAAACCATTCCGTCGAGAAGTAATATAGAAATTCCCGAATCCGTTATCCAGGACAATGTTATTTATAATTACGTTAACCCAGAAGACTGCAAATGTGAATGCCATGAAATAGCAAGAGAAAGAGAACAAAACAAACAACAGGAAGATGTAGTGCGGGTGCAAGAGGACGAAGTTCCACTTTTGGAAGATGACCCGGGGGACGACGATAAAAGCGCTCAAGAATTGGTAGATCGGATTAAGGTTGACGTAACGGCCGACCGAAGAAGTATTATTAGGTATGTATGTTGGTTTGGTTGGAAAAAATCTGAAATTAACTGATTTGTTCTTTTGCAGTGATTCCTCTTTAGATTTAAGTACCAGCATTGAACATCACGAGAATAGCAATTTAGATCCATCTCTTCGTACTCCTTTCACAGGTGATTTAGGATTATCTAGTAATAGATCAAGTATTGTATCGCAGGTGAAACACTTGAAGTAAAATTAATCATATAGAGTTTATTAAATTTTTCGTTTCCCAGGATGAATTTCAATCGCCAGACATAACAACGCCAAATGCCTTTTCTAAATGTTCGTAACTTTTCTGAAATTTTCCGATGCATGAAAACAATCACAAATTCACATAAAATTAAATAAGAAAAGATATCTTTTAAATGTTTAAAAATAGAATGACCAATTTCTTCGTACTTTTTCGATCTAGTAACTCTAAATAGATATCTAAATTCCGCCAATTCCTAAAATAAGAGCCTTTTGTGAATGTGTGTAACGTGAAGCCTATTTCAGTCCAAAAATGTTATCCGGGTATATTTATCATTGTTACTGCGATTACTTGTTACCTATTATCCGGCTTTTTTTAATCGGATATGTTACTGTTTGTTATTACTAATTAAGTAAATTCATTTCTTATAATATTATCTAAACTGAAGCCATTATGCATTTTTTGCAATAGCAAAAGTGCCAGGTGTTGATGACATTTTCTCTATATCATAATAATAATATTAAAATGAGCAAAACGCCGAAAATTATTGATAGTACTAATTTGTTCGGATCATTAGAGGTGTCAGTTTGTATACCTAACCTTAAAATTTTCAATAAAAGCGATATGAAAGCTTTTTATAATGCGAATAATTCGTTAGAATACAGTACGACCAAGCTTACAAAAGCACAAAGCAAGAAAACGGTTTAATGAAATGATTGATGATCGCAGCGCCCCTGGCCACGCCCACCGCAAACTTTCGTAAGCTTGTACCAGGCTGTGCCTTCTAGCGACGTATTCTTGACTGCATCTCTATGATTCAACGAATTATCTTCTTGTTTTATAAAATTTCATCAACACCTCGTAATGCTATTAACATGTTAACACGTTGTTTGCTTTATGTAAAACTAAACAAAATACATTTTTGTGCAATAATAATTATTATCATCTAGAATAAGGAATGAAAATTATATTATAAAAAATATTCTTTATTCCATACTTTTATGTATAAAATGCCTTTCAATTGGTAAATCATGCATTATTTAATAAAGATGTACAACTTTTTTTATATTTAACGTGTTAATTGATATTTTAAATAGAAAAGAAAATTCTATTGTACATATAGCAAGGTTTAAAAATAAAACTATGCGTGTTAATAATTTAGAAATATCATTTATACTTTTAAAACATTGTTTTGTAAATTATTACAAAAATCAATGATAATAAAAAAATATTACATATTAGTGAAGATAAAATTTTGGCCCTTTTTATCAATAGTTCGTAGCAATAGCTTTAGCTCAAACCTATATACGTCCTTCTTGTGCAAAGGGCAAATAACCTTGACCTTCCTCAACAGTGCAGGATGCTGCAAGTTTTATAATCGATTAATCGAAACAATCGATTAATCGACCGATAATTCTTCTACAAATATCTTCAAACATTGTTGAAAACAATAGAATAATCGATTATCAAATCGATAAATGAGTGATTATTTTTCGCAATATTGATTAGACATCAATTAATCGAAAACTGGGGTTAGCGTAGAATATTGGCTGTGTCTGCTCGGTGGACAACGAAGAGTATTCTTCTGAAGCAGTTTATAAAGGTAAATACTTGAGTAATCAGAGATCAACAAGAGAAAGTTTAGTAAAAGTAAAACTTCGGAAAACTTTTAGAGCTTAAGGAGTAATTTAAATTAAATTGGAAAGAGTAATTAGAAAATAAAAAGTGAATGTGCAGATAAAGTCGAATATAAAATAAATTAAAATCAGATTACAACAAGTAAAACTTAAAACATTTACTGAAAACAATAAAAATCATTATAAATTTGTGATGATCGAAGAATCTAGTAAGTTGAGTTACTATCAAAATTTATTAATATAGTTTAAGTGAAAATTTGTACCTACATTCATTGTAAAAATAAAATTAAATAAAATCTTATAAAACAATGATAGTAATGAATCAAAAGCTCAATTTTTAGTAACTTGACTTACTAGGTTTTCGAATGTACCGATTATCCAAAAAAATCGAATCGAGGCCGCTGCGAACAACACATAAAAATTCCATATTCAGAAAAAGATGAGCGTTTTTCACAATTCGTGGCAAGTTTTATGGCGCTCACCGTGAGGTTTCGAAGAAAATAATTCACAACAATTTCAAAAAAGTTAATGTGCATAATTTGAATTTACCGTATAAGTTCAATAAAAATCATTACAGGAGAATGAAGTGAGCAAGGTATCAAATTTTAAAAATTAGTAAAGCTTTCCAAACTTTGTGCTAAATTTATGAATTAATTTTGAATTAAACTTTATTTTCCTTTAAAAAACATTTTGGCAAAAAATGTTTGAAAGACACTTTTGAGTAAATAGAAATTTAACTTTTAATTAAACTATAACGCTCAAAGAAATTTGAGAAAATAAAGTTATTCCTTAATCAAGGCAATAAAATAAGTGGTCGACACTCCGAAAAATTGAGTACACTTCAACCCCAAATTTTGAAATGAAGATCTATCCGCTTCAGAAGCGTACGGACGCAAAAATGCTTCAAAAACATTTAAACACAAAAGTTGGGTATTATCTTATTTAAATAAGTTAAATAAAAATTTAAAACCAAAATTACATCAAAATTGGACGTGTCTTAAACATTTTAAGTTGAGGAATTGGTGGGGCTGCATAGTAAAATTTAAAATGAAAATTTTATGAAGTAAACTGAATGCCTCATTGAAAGGGAAAAATAGAAAATTGAATTTTAAAGTTCGAGCAGCAATGGTAAATTTTGCATAAGCAGGCGAATGGAACTCAACAAACAATTGGAAAAATGAATTTATCAAGAAGCTGCGATCTTGTAAGTCGTTCAGAGGCACTGAAGGATGTTCCACGAAGATTCAGTACTTTCCATAGATTGTGCAAAAACTTCACCAGGGTTAATTTGAATATAACCGTTTATTTCAATAAAATCATTACAGGAGAATAAAGTTTGAACAAGGTATAAAATTTAGAGATTGTAAACTTTGTTAAACTTTGCTGCTTAAAATTTCATAAGATGAATGATATAAATTTTGAAAAATGAAAAAATTTATTGACCTTTAAAATAGGACATTTTGGCGGCAAATAAAATGTTTGAAAGGCGATTGCTTTTTATGTAAATAGAAATTGTAAATTTTAAGGTTAAACTATAACCGCTCATTAAGCAATTTTGAGGGAAAATAAAGTTATAGAATCTATAAATCAAAAGTGCAAATAAAATTTAAGTGGTCGACACTTCGAAAAATTGAGTACACTACTCAACCACCAAATTTTGGAAATGAAGCAGTCCTATTCCGACTATCAGAGCGTACGGACGCAAAAATGTGTTACAAAAACATTTGAAATCCGACAAAAGTTGGGTATTATTTTTATTTAAGTAAGTAAAATAATAAATTTAAAAAACCAAAATTTTATAAAAATTGAACGTTGTCTTAAAACATTTTAAGTTGAAGGATTGGTGGAGGCTGCGATATTAAGAATTTAAAATGAAAATTTTTATGAAGGTAACGCAGTGCACTAAATTGAAACGTGAAAAATAGAAAAATTGAATTTTTAAAGTTCGGAGCAGCACTGGTAAATTTTGCATAAGCAGGCGAATGGAACAAATGAATTTATTCAAGAATTGCAGCGATCTTGTAAGCATCATCATCTTCAAGTCTTCATCATTTTTTGTTTTGTTTTCATTGCATTATGTGTTTTTGTTTCTTACAGGGTTATGATATACGTCCTCAACTCTCCTGATGTTAAATAATAATAATAATAACAAATTGGACACAAACAACAAAAGAAGCCAAATAAAAACAGAAAAAATAAGAAAAACTTATTAAAGCAAATTTTAAATGAAAGAAAATTTAAAACAAAGACATAAATTAAACATTTTATTTTATAATTTAGCAGTTGTATCAAGGCGTACTTTTAAGCTATTTAATTTATACTTTTTTGTTTAATTTTGAACATCTCAATTTAGGAATTTAAAATTCCTAAACTAGGTATAAAACACGATTTTTAAATTAAAACAAATAACCTGTACTCAACTCAAAAATTAAACTGTTAATGTACTTTCCAAAAAAATTGAGAATTTTTATTTTCCCCTCAACCTCAGAACATTTAAAAATTTAGAGCATATGCTATCAAGGAGCTAGAAATCGAGGAAAATTAACACAACAAAAAAAAGGTAAATTTAATGATAAGTCTTTGGTTTATGGCACCCAAAAATCATTTAAACGGTAACAGTAACAAAATGAGCCATAGCAATATATGAGCAAAAATGTTCCGACAAGATATAAACTATAAGCGATGTCTACGAAAAGTAAAAATAATGAGTGCAATTTTATTTTTCGTAGAAATCTCGAAGTAGTATTTTTCAAGTTATTTAGAACAGCATCTGCTATTTCTCAAAAATTGTTTTTTTAAATTTCTATGCATAATATCAATTTTAAAAAAGATTGGAGAGACCCTTGTAGTCCCATTATAAAAGGGAAATTAAAAGCTAATTATTAATAATTCAACAGTAAAATTAATTACAAAATAAAAATAAAATTCGTATTTCAAAAACAAACTGCCAATTTACAGTGCAAAAGATAAATATTTGTTAAATTTGTGGACTTTATTATCCTGCACATGCAACAAATTTAAAAATTCGTATTCACATTTTAAAATAAAAGTTTACTTTTTAAATTTTAAAGCAAAAATTACTCACATTTGCAAATAAAAATAATAGAAAAATAAAGGATAAACGAAAAATTGGACACTATGAATCGAAATTTGGACGAGAATCATCACGGTTTGATAGAAATGTTAAACAATTTGAGACAAGGACTAAACGAATAAAAAAATAAGCCAAACAGCAGAACAAACAAAAAAGAATTAAAGAAAAATCTGAACAAAATAGAAAAAGATACACAGGAAAATTTGATGAAAATACGATGGGAACAGGTCGAGAAGATGAAGGAGTTTTGCATCGAAATAGCGCTCGTGCATGCCAGTGAACAAGCAACATTAATTATGCAAGAGATTTTAACAATTAATTTAATACAAACACACGAACATCAAATCGTACAATAAAATCTAAGTTACGAAAGAAGCAAAAATTAACATTGGAGAGATCGACGATTTATAAATTAATACAAAACTTTATCAAAACCAAATTTAAAATTAATAACATAATTAAATTTAAACAACTTATTTATTATTAAAAATTTTCATGACGGTAAACATTATTGGAGTAGTTATTAGTTTAATTTGATATTGTAAACCTGTACGAATCAAAAATTAAATTGTTATATTCATCAATTCAAACAAAAAAAGATTTTAATTTTTTCTTCCAACAGAAAACATTTTTAAATAAGAATTTATGCTACTCAGGAGCTAAGCGGAAGGAGAAATTAATAACAAAAGCTTCGACGTAAGAAAATCTATTTATTGCGTCCGATTTATCTTTTCAATCATTAACAAAAAAATAAAACAGCAATATGTACGCTGTGAGGACCTCAGGACATTTTCGGGCAGCAACCATCGGTACATTACATACGAGTATGAATGTCCCCCAAAGAGAAACAAAAAAGGTGGAACCCCAGAAAACTCTTATGCCCGGTTTCACAAACATTTAAACTGCGATTTCAGCTTAAATAATTTAATCGCGGTTTAAACGTTTGTGAAACCGGGCATTGGCACTCAAAATAATCTAATTTCAATGTCAACAATTTTTGCTATAATACTTTCGAGAATTTTTTTAATAATTCACATGATAAACAGTGGATAATTATAGAATAAACATGAATTTATTTATCATTAATTTATTTTACAAAAAGCGAATAATAAATTAATTGAAATTTTTTTTTGAACATTTTATTGAGATGCCAAATTGAGTAAAACTTTTGCAAGACCAATAGTGCATAGATCAAGAGGAGTTTGCCTGTCTTTATTTGTGATGTGCAAATCTGCACCACTCCGAACCAACAATTTTGCCTCTTCCTGTCTATCTTCTTCACATGCTAAGTGTAATGCTGAATTACCGTAAAGGTCACGAAGGTCAATGTTTAATTGTTGTGGATATTCAAGTAATAATTTAACAATTTCTAAATTACCTAAAGACGCAGCACGATGCAATGGAGTAGCGCCCCTTATATCTGCTATGTTAATATTAGCTTTATTATCCAACAATAACTTGGCAATCTGTAAATGTAAAACTACGATAACAAAAAAGAAAAACAAAAATGCTAAGATATTACATCGAATCGTTTTTTTGAACATGAATACTGCAACGCCGAATGACCATCAACTGACTTATGATTAACATCAGCTCCGAGCCTAATTAAAAGATCCACAACCTCGGTTCGCCCAGCAGAAGCAGCCAATATTAGCGGTGTGGTGCTTGTATCATCTTCGGCATCCACAACAGATCCCAAATCGAGGAGATATTCCACCAACTTAAGATTTCCACCTAAAGCAGCCCAATGCAGTAAAATCCTGTTATTCTGAAAACATCAATATCACAAACATTGAAAATAACAATAAACATTCAAATGACTCACGCTATCTTGTTTCGATATAAGCGATTTATCTAAATCTACCTGCTCTTTCACTACATCAAAATCGCCCCTGTAAGCGGAAGCAAACACCGAATTTTCAGTATTACTCATCTTTTTTAGAAATAAACACAATAACTTGGGTTAGAAAAATTCGAATGTCATCGGTAAAAGAATTGAAAACCGCCTGTCAGTGGTTGCGTTCCATTCAACATAGTGAGCCATGATATAGTGAATTTTGATTGCATGATAGTTAGCGATACCTAAATTTAATCGCAATAATTTTCAAACTTGGAATACCAAAACCGGGTCATTACAAACAAAAGTTATAAAAAAAGTTGCACAATTAGATATTTCTGTACTCGGTGACTATTTAATTTTAACAATTAACATTAAAAACATATGAATACAGCAATAACATTACTGAAAACTTAGAAAAAATAATTTTATTTAATCAGTTAATTTTTTAAAGACTGGTAAAAAACATTTATTTCAAAATTCGTTTTACCCTATACTGTTTTCATACTCGTGCGCCATCTTTCATTACGTACCTAACTTGAGAAAGTGAGGTTATATTTGTTAGTCGGGCGTGTGACAGTGTTTTTAATTATTTGTATTTTCAAAAAAATGGACGATATCGCAAATGGAAGTCCAAAAAAGCATAGAAGAGGTAAAAACAAACTGAATAAAATTAGTTTTGACACCGAAACGGTTACTAAAAGTGAGGCCGAGGAACTTTTGAAGAATTTGGCAAAAAGTAACTTGGATGTTGAAAATACAAATAAGAAGAAAAAAACTAAACGAATAAAAAAAAATAAGCAAGCACAATCGACCGAAGAGAAAGTCGTCAGTGAAACTTCCATTGATAATTCAAACAAGGAAGTAAAGACTGGTAAACTTAACAAGAGGAAACATAAAAATGAGAATGTAGCCGTCGAAGAGAGTGCGGAAGAAAGTGAAGAATCCACGGTGGGAAAATCAAAAGGTAAACGAAAAAAAAGCGAACAAGTAGACGAGGATGAGGAAGAATGTGGGACAGAAAATGAGACGGATAAGGGTGATAAAACTTTTGGTGAAAAAAAAGAAAGCAAACGTTCTATAAAGCGTAAGAAATTTGAAGAACTGGTGAAAAACAAAAGGCAACAAAGTGTAGATAATTTACAAAAAAGTTGTTTGGAGTATTTGTCTAAATACAAGTATGACCGAGGCAGTTGGAAGTTTGCAAAACGAAAGCAAATTTGGATAATGGAAAATTTATTTGAAGAAGATAAAATTGATGATAATTTGTGGGATGTTGTGGTTGATTATTTTGAAAATTCTCAGGGAGGGGTTCGAAGAATTTTAATTGATAAAGCTTTAAAAATAATTGAAAAAGCTGATTCGGAACAAAACGAGGAAACTGAAGGTGAGGAAAAGGATGAGGCAGAGGAGAAGGTTCCTCAAGTGAAAATTGATCGAGCACGAAAAGTAATTCAGTCTCTGCAGGAATAATTTTTTTTAATACTAGATAATTATATTATTATGTAGATGAATTGCTTATATACTTTGTAAATTTTTATTTATTAAAAACTTACAATTTTGTTAAAATTTTATGTTATTTATAGAAAAGAAAGTTTCAGGTGAAGTTTGTATTGTAGACTCCTGTGATTTTTTTCTTGCTTCTGCATCATAATATGGGAAAATACGTTTTTGTTATTAAATACGTATAACTAAAAAAAAGTATAGGTAGTTTTATCGCTGGATTTTACGTATGTTTTGACAAATTACTTTTTAATCAAAATTTTTAAAACTAAAAATGTTTATTGTAAATGTTGTCTAAAATTTCTTAATTGATTCGTTGGTTTTAGAATTTTGATTACACTTTATGTGGAAATGAATACACTGCAAAACTCAAAAGAAATGTAATAAGCAGAGGGCAGATGGTAAAACTCTGGAAATATGCTGCGTAGGATTTTGATTCCACGTTCGTTTGGTTTTTAAATTTTGAGAGCAATTAAAGAATATTAATCCAAGACTAAAGGTAAATGCAATAATCATACTTTAGTAATAAATAATTAGAGCATGATCATAATATTGAGATGTACTCCTCTAGTAGGAATGGTTGCATCTTAGGGCAAAATTTGGCCAAGTCTCGCAAGGTGCTAGGATATTAATTACATTATATATCTTTTCTGTAACTAAAATGTATACACTTTTCACGATTCGGAGATCATGTGAAACTTTTAAGTTCCTTTTAAATTAAAATATTGCCTTTGAATTTCAAAATAATTTAATTAACCCCTTAACGCACAGCTACGTGCACATACACGGAATTGATATACCTGCGGTATTGTGCAACTCCATGGATGTCACGGACGCACGTAATTCTGTGTAATAAAAAACAAGTGGCAAATTCATATAAAACTTTTGAATTTATTTGTCTTCTATATATTTTGCCATGTCCACGAGATTGTCTGTTTTGGGTTTCTTAAGTAGAATCATGTTAATTTTGGCAACGTTGTTTTTTGCCAAAATTTATTATTCACTTTATTTCTTCTATGATATAAATAAGTCCCGAGTAATTAGCTGACCTAAAGAGCAATTAAAAAAAACGTTAAAACACATATTATGTATTTGTAAGAATTTCTGAATTAATACCTGATAATATTATGTATGTGAGTTCTTTTTCATCATATCTCTAGTCTAGATAAATGTTACTCTTCATTGAATCCACCACTTCCTCAAGAGTGTTTGTTTCCAATTACAACTTTGCCCATAAACTCGAATCGTAAACTTTAAATTTAGTTCTATCTTCAAAAACTTTTTCTTTGGCAATGCTATTTTCTCCATAGTTTCTGAATAAAATTCCGAGCTATGTAAGCATGCCTTCGCCATATTGTGACAGTCTGAGCTTTCACATTCAAAGGCACTATTACCAAATAATTGTCCTCTAAATTCTGTTTGGATTCCATCTCTATCAGACTGTGTCCACTACAGATGGCTGTATCCGACTAAGAATACATTGATTAAATAATACAAAATTTTCTTTGTGACGGCCGTATTCTATTTACCTTGGGCCTTATTGGTTATCCCAAGTATTGCATAGTAATACGATTATCAGTACTCTTTCCAACAATATCATAAACCCATAAACGATACCATTAAATAAAACCGTTGTATCTGTATGACAAAAAGATTAAAGTACCTAATACTTTTGGCCAAGGCTGTATAGTTAGGAATTATTTTAGGTTGTTTACCGTTAAGGGGAGAGTGCATTAGGTGAGTACAAGGCAAGCATAAAATTTTAAAAGGAGTTTATTTTACTACGCCAATGGGCAATTTAAAGTGACGTTTGAGCCAAACCGGACACGTCTGAGTCTCTTCTTGTTAGATCACATTATTTGTGTTCTGGTACTGTTTCTGTTTAGGCTGTTGGTCGACGGGTGGTATTTTACTTCCCACTCTGCCTTTCGGCCGAGCATTCCCCTATCCGCCACCAGGGGAAGCGCTCTCTAGGAGTTTCAGCCTCTCCCGAGAGACTGTTACTAAATTCTAATTAACTATTATCTAACTAACTAATTAACTATCATTATTTAAGATTACCTAAATAAAAACTAATTAAACTTAATCGAGGTGGGCAAGGGTGGGGGAAGATTTAATGCACTGTTACAGAGGGGCAAGGTTATATCACGGGGGGACCTAATGCTCTCTTTATGGGAAGGCAAGGCAAGCAGAGATTTTACATAGGTAAATACCGCAGGGTGGTATTGGACATAATATTATTATTTCTAATGCGCTATTAGAGAGAGGGCACGGCAAGCAGAAATTTTAAGGAATAATTACTATTGGCCATTAAAATGATGGTCTCAATATTTTATTCCTTCAACATAACCAATTTTCTGTTATTAGGGGACCGATCTTCTGATCATCCTTGGTGACGACTGGGACTTGATCGTCCCAGTAGACGATCCCCAAAATCGTGGGGATTGTGGAATTGATCTCAGTCCCAGACCTGGGTCTGAGGAGATCAATTCCACGTTGTGGATAAGATCGAAACCTAGGTCATCCAGTAAGTTGTAGAAATTGTTTGATATTTTTTCATTCAACGATGTTGCTGAATGCAGTCCTGCTATTTTGAATGTCTGCATTGGTAATGTGTTGTGAAAAGATGTCTATTTGTTAAATTTACACTGCCCTATCACCTAAGTTATATTTTCTTTTCAATTTATAATTCAGGTCGACCAAGTTTGTCTTTTTTGCATTTTTAAAAATTATTAAAATTTTTTTTTTAATTTCTCCAAATTCAAATTTTGGCGCTGTTATTAATACTATATGAAGCTGTTCAGACTTCGGCACTGACTTCTATGAGAGGATTCATGTTGGGAAACTGCTGGTCTGACATGGCAAGAATCAGCGGCACCCCACCAGCCAGGATCCTGGAGTTCATCCTCCGATTGGTATGGCTTGGGAGTGACAGAGCTGGGGGGGGATGCTGAAAATTGGAGGTAGCACAATGGACCCGATTTAGTGGCCTAAGTGCGTGTGAGTTTATCTTACCCTCCACCCATAACCCAGAATCTAGAGTGTCCAATGGAAGTGGTCAACTCGGCGACGATTCGCCCAAGGGTCGGGGAAATAGATTAAGGTTATTTAATGGATATTATAATCCACGAAATTAATATTTTTATTTTTCAATCTCTAAAAAAATTTGTTATAGTCCAAAATTGGTTAAGTTATTTTTTTACAGTTGATACCAAATAGATGGATCTGCGCGAAAAGGTAGATCTGCTGTAGGTTAAGTTTTTATATTTTTTAAAAGTGAGACCAAAAGGTATTCCACCTTCCGAGAGGGTACAATTTTAATTCCTCGCGTTCAATTCCAACAACTTTAAATTTTGATATTTTTTTATAGTTATACCAAATAGGTGGAATCTGTGTGAAAAGATAGATCGGGCTGCAGGTTAGTGCCGCTTGTCTACCAAAGAAAATTGCTACTGACACGCAGATTAACTGACCATTATTCTAAAACAGGTTATAATATAAAATTGCCATCGTATACCGGTTTTTTTAAAGGAGAATGTCCTAGAACTGGATCCAGTTTCATCATAATGACAGTAACGTGCCCATTGATCGACTTCTTCAACTTTTTGTGGATATTTTGGATTTGAGAGCATAGATCCTTTTACCAACTATAATCATCATCATCTTCAGGTTTTAGGCCAGTAGCCCGTTACATCACTCGAATTGGTTGCTCAATCTCTTTTTTACCAACTAAGAATTTAAAGTTATCCATTTTACAAAACATTCCAATGATGCAAAAGGTATGTAGTATTCATAATTAACCGAATTTCTCACCTGTCATTCATAGATTTCTAATATTAACTGCAATTGATATTTTAAGGTGACAACGGCATATTTATTCAAGTTCAAAACTGGATGGTCTGCGGAAAAACAAAGTTAAGGCCTCGCTACATAGTTGTGTTATGTTATGCTAATGTAAAACATAGTAAGTAGTAAATTAAGGATTTCAGCATATTGCTATGGTAACATGACGTTTTAAACCATCAGTTTTTCAGTGAGCATAAAAAAGTGGGAATCGAACCTACGACCCCACGTATTTTTTAATCATAAAAGGTATTATACAGCTCGAACTTGTACAGACCGGGGATAAGGGGGTATGGAATACCCTTCAGGTGGATATGATTTATGCAGTATTGAAAAATTGAAATTGGGCAATGACATTAAAAGTCACAAGTATTTAATGTAGCAATCAAACTCCAATCCTGGTACTACGACACTGGGGTATTGAATTGAAGGATTTCGGCATATCCACTGCTATGGTAACGTAACAAGCAGTTTTAATGGGTAATTACCTCAAAAATTATGCTAATTTTCATTAAAAGACCAATTTCAGCTGTTAAAGGAAAAAAGAATTGTCTTTAAATTTTTGCTCCCTAAATTCTACCGGTAGATTTGAATATTTTAAAATTATTTACGGTAAATTTGAATAATTAGCATCCAAGCGCTAGTTATCCTAGAACTGGCTCCGATTATGATAAAAAATTCATGTTCAGAAATTGCGTTTTTTTCAGAAACATGCTTTCTTGCCTAGGATTTACGATAGGATCGAGCTGAGAGATTTTTTTAACTAGAAAGTACATTTAAATTATTAAATGACTTTTATTCATAAGCAGTTCACAGCATATTGCAATTGCATTTATTTATCAAAAAAATATATTATCTTGTAATAGCAATTTTGAAATTTGCTAACTAAGAAATCTTATCATTTTCTAAACGGAGTGTACATACATAATAGTATATGTTGAATAAAATATTTTAACTAATGAGTTCTTGAAAAGACTAAACCACTTAGCGCAACGGGTTTTAGACTAAAATGCAAGTTGGAAAATTTTCATATTTCACTAAACTTGTAATTTTTAAAATATTTTATTCAACATATAATTTCACAAGTTAATAAACATTTACAATTAATTATTTATAGTAGGTATAGTATACAGTAATATATTAAAACTTGCTAATGCTCACGAATTAAGTGCTTTTACGTTAATATTTATGTTTTAAAAAAGAATTTAATGAAAAGCTAATAAATAATAAAAGCTGTTTAAACGCTTTGTAAATCTGATTTTTCTTACGTACTTCGGATATATAACGTACCAACTTGATCTGCATATTATCATCCCTCATTATACAATTTCAAAAACGAGTACGGCATTAATGGAGATAGATATTTTGGTAAAATTTTTATAAAATATCGTGTAATATTTAGCTTCGAAGTAATTGCCCCTTCCCCATATTAAATTTTGGATCTCAACATTTGTAAACGATTGTGCTTTTTTAATTTTTGTTTGTCTCTTTTGTTTTTGTGGTACTTAAGAAATAAGTGCAAAAATGCTCCTAATGAAGGTGAATAGAATACATTCTGCATTCATTCATAGATCCAATAGAATGTATTCTATTTACCTTGGCTTCTAATCCTTTGTTTATGTCTTCTCTATGTTTTTGTACCCTTTTACTTACAAATAATTCAAAAAAGTTTGGAAGGGAGGTATGCTAATTTTGAAAATACTTACAAGTGAAATTTAAGTAACAAACAAATTAAAAAACAGTTTTAGTAAGCAGGGGTATAGTAGAAGAAAAATTAAAATGATCAATAAAACTTAAACTATAATATAGCAATCGGAGAATATTTACAGGAGTATAAGCAACTTCGTGGTATTTCAAAAACAATTTTTGTATAGTTTATTAGTAAGTTTTTGAAAATACGTTCCATCAATGAACATTTTGTATTAAATTAAAAATTATTTTACATTTTTAAAAATTATATATATATTAAATTCTAAAATTAATACCGATACTTGGTTGAATAATCTTTAGGGGAAACTACCAGACCCCTGCCTTTTCTAGCTCCTCTATAAACTGTTTCAAGAATATCAATCATTTCCTGTTTATCTTCCAACGGCCAATTTATCTTATTGTTGTTACCCGTTCCCAGATCAATCATAATGTGCTTATTTCGGAAGAAAAACATCACTGTACAAGGATCGTACAATTCATACCTAAAAGTATGTCACAAATTATAAAACAATGTTATAATTTTGTTCAAACCACTCACATTTTATTAAAATCGGGCACTTGCGTTATATCAACTAAATAAATAACAGCAAAATTTTTTACTTTTTCTGCTATGTTATACAAAACTTCGTCCATTCGCATGCACTGTGGGTCCCAATCGTGTCCAAATCTTATCACGACAACCCGATCTTCTTCGGAAAGAATTGCCTGATCGACTTGCCATCCATTGTGTAAATGTGCTAACATGTAAGACATTTTTAAAAGTGTGTTTGTATTACAGTCGAAGAATATAAAAATTTTTTTAACTTACAACGTTAACTTGACGTTTCTGAACGTAAACATACAGAAATACCAACATCGCAACTTCGAAGTTTTTGCATAATTTTTACCATCTCCAGTGGCGTAACACAATGTGAATGTGAACTAAACTATAAGGTGAAAAATTTTTAATGAAATTATATATATATTATTAACTTCTGAAATTAATATTGAATTAAAATTTTTAAAAATACACGCTAGAAGAGCATTAAAAAAAATTGTTTTTCTTGGGTTGGAATAAACAGGATACATGAAACCGTTATATACCAAAAACAAATTCTTTTTATAGTTTTTTAATATGCTATATTTATTATGCTGATGTTAATTAAATATAATGAAAAAAACTTAACCTGTTTTATTTGGAAATTTTTTTTGCGTAACTAGAGTAGGTAAGCCCTATTGCAAACGGGGATCATGGGGTGCTTTTAATTTTACCCTATGCTTAAAATGCTGCATTTCCCTAATTTGTGCGATTCTTTAGCAAATTGTTCTTTACGACCTTTATTTACCAGTCAAAGCAAAGTTTTGTAAAATATTTTACTTTTTTAGATCAGGAAAGCATAAGTCAGAAGAAATTTATTGGTCTAAATTCTGCATCTTCCCTAAATTGTGTGATCCTTTAGTAAATTGTCCTTTACGAATTTTATTTACCAGCAAAAGCAAAATTATTTTAAATATTTTAATTTTTTTGATAAGGAAAGCATAAGTCAGAAGAGATTCATCTGTATAAATGCAGCATTTTCCTAATTTGTGCGATTCTTTACGAATTTCATCTATCACCAAAAGCAAAGATTTGTAAAATATTTCTCTTTTTAGATCAGGAAAACATAAGTCAGAAGAAATTCATCGGTTTGAATGCTGTATCTTCCCTAATATATGTGATAATTTAGCAAATTGTCCTTTGACAATTTTATTTATCAGCAAAAACAAAGTTTCGTAAATATTTTACTTTTTAGATCAGGAAAGCATAAGTTATAAGAGATTCATCGGCTTAAATGCTGCATCTTCCTTAATTTCTGTGATCCTTTAGCAAATTGCCTTTAAGAATTTTATTTATCAGCAAAAACAAAGTTTCGTAAAATATTTAACTTTTTTAGATCAGGATAGCATAACTTAGAAGAGATTCAACGGTTTAAATGCTGTATCTTCCTAATTTTGTGATCTTCTGCCAAATTGTCCTTGACAAATTTTATTTATCAGCAAAGCAAAGTTTCGTAAATATTTTACTTTTTAGATCAGGAAAGCATAACTTAGAAGAGAAATTTATCGGTTTAAATGCCGTATCTTCCCTAATTTTTGTGATCTTCTGCCAAATTGTCCTTGACGAATTTTATTTATAAGCAAAAGTAAAGTTTCGTAAAATATTTTACTGCTTTAGATCAGGAAAGCATAAGTTAGATGAGATTCATCGCTTTAAATGCTGTATCTTCACTAATTTTTGTGATCCTCTGCCAAATTGTCCTTGACGAATTTTATTTATCAGCAAAAGCAAAGTTTCGTAAAATATTTTACTGTTTTAGATCAGGAAAGCATAAGTTAGAAGAGATTCATCGCTTTAAATGCTGTATCTTCACTAATTTTTTGATCCTCTGCCAAATTGTCTTGACGAATTTTATTTATAAGCAAAAGCCAAGTTTCGTAAATATTTTACTGTTTTAGATCAGGAAAGCATAAGTTAGAAGAGATTCATCGTTTAAATGCTGTATCTTCTCTAATTTTATGATCCCTGCCAAATTGTCCTTGACGAATTTTATTTATCAGCAAAAGCAAAGTTTCGTAAAATATTTTACTGTTTTAGATCAGGATAGCATAAGTTAGAAGAGATTCATCGGTTTAAATGCTGTATCTTCCCTAATTTTTGTGATCCTTTGCCAAATTGTCCTTGACGAATTTTATTTATCAGCAAAAGCAAAGTTTTGTAAAATATTTTACTTTTTAGATCAGGAAAGCATAAGTTAGAACAGATTCATCGGTTTAAATGCTGTATCTTCCCTAATTTTTGTGATCTTCTGCCAAATTGTCCTTGACGAATTTTATTTATCAGCAAAAGCAAAGTTTCGTAAATATTTTACTTTTTAGATCAGGATAGCATAACTTAGAAGAGATTCATCGGTTTAAATGCTGTATCTTCCCTAATTTTTGTGTTTTTCTGCCAAATTGTCCTTGACGAATTTTATTTATCAGCAAAAGCAAAGTTTCGTAAAATATTTTACTGTTTTAGATCAGGATAGCATAAGTTAGAAGAGATTCATCGGTTTAAATGCTGTATCTTCCTAATTTTTGTGATCCTCTGCCAAATTGTCCTTGACGAATTTTATTTATTAGCAAAAGCCAAGTTTCGTAAAATATTTTACTGTTTTAGATCAGGAAAGCATAAGTTAGAAGAGATTCATCGGTTTAAATGCTGTATCTTCCTAATTTTTGTGATCCTCTGCCAAATTGTCCTTGACGAATTTTATTTATAAGCAAAAGCAAAGTTTCGTAAAATATTTTACTGTTTTAGATCAGGAAAGCATAAGTTAGAGAGATTCATCGGTTTAAATGCTGTATCTTCACTAATTTTTTTGATCTTCTGCCAAATTGTTCTTGACAAATTTTATTCATCAGCAGAAGCAAAGTTTCGTAAATATTTTACTTTTTAGATCAGGATAGCATAACTTAGAAGAGATTCATCGGTTTAAATGCCGTATCTTCCTAATTTTGTGATCCTCTGCCAAATTGTTCTTGACGAATTTTATTTATCAGCAAAAACAAAGTTTCGTAAAATATTTTACTGTTTTAGATCAGGATAGCATAAGTTAGAAGAGATTCATCGGTTTAAATGCTGTATCTTCCCTAATTTTTGTGATCCTCTGCCAAATTGTCCTTGACGAATTTTATTTATTAGCAAAAGCCAAGTTTCGTAAAATATTTTACTGTTTTAGATCAGGAAAGCATAAGTTAGAACAGATTCATCGGTTTAAATGCAGCATCTTCCTTAATTTGTGCGATTCTTTACGAATTTCATCTATCACCAAAAGCAAAGATTTGTAAAATATTTCTCTTTTTAGATCAGGAAAGCATACGTCAGAAGAGATTCATCGGTTTAAATCTGCATCTACCCTGATTGCTGTGATTCTTTAGCAAATTGTCCTTTACCAATTTTATTTATCAGCAAATGCAAACTTTCGTAAATATTTTACTTTTTAGATCAGGAAAGCATAAGTTAGAAAAGATTCATCGGTTTAAATGCCGTATCTTCCTAATTTTTGTGATCTTCTGCCAAATTGTTTTTGACGAATTTTATTTATCAGCAAAAGCAAAGTTTCGTAAAATATTTTACTTTTTTAGATCAGGATAGCATAACTTAGAAGAGATTCATCGGTTTAAATGCTGTATCTTCCCTAATTTTTGTGATTTTCTGCCAAATTGTCCTTGACAAATTTTATTTATCAGCAGAAGCAAAGTTTCGTAAATATTTTACTTTTTTAGATCAGGAAAGCATAACTTAGAAGAAATTCATCGGTTTAAATGCCGTATCTTCCTAATTTTTGATCCTCTGCCAAATTGTTCTTGACGAATTTTATTTATAAGCAAAAGCCAAGTTTCGTAAATATTTTACTGTTTTAGATCAGGAAAGCATAAGTTAGAAGAGATTCATCGCTTTAAATGCTGTATCTTCTCTAATTTTATGATCCACTGCCAAATTGTCCTTGACGAATTTTATTTATCAGCAAAAGCAAAGCTTCGTAAAATATTTTACTGTTTTAGATCAGGATAGCATAAGTTATAAGAGATTCATCGGCTTAAATGCTGCATCTTCCTAATTCTTATGATCCTCTGCCAAATTGTCCTTGACGAATTTTATTTATCAGCAGAAGCAAAATTTTGTAAATATTTTACTTTTTAAATCAGGAAACCATAAGTTAGAACAGATTCATCGGTTTAAATGCTGTATCTTCCTAATTTTGTGATCTTCTGCCAAATTGTCCTTGACAAATTTTATTTATCAGCAAAAGCAAAGTTTCGTAAATATTTTACTTTTTTAGATCAGGATAGCATAACTTAGAAGAGATTCATCGGTTTAAATGCTGTATCTTCCCTAATTTTTGTGTTTTTTTGCCAAATTGTCCTTGACGAATTTTATTTATCAGCAAAAGCAAAGTTTCATAAAATATTTTACTGTTTTAGATCAGGATAGCATAAGTTAGAAGAGATTCATCGGTTTAAATGCTGTATCTTCCTAATTCTTATGATCCTCTGCCAAATTGTCCTTGACGAATTTTATTTATCAGCAAAGCAAAATTTTGTAAATATTTTACTTTTTAAATCAGGAAACCATAAGTTAGAACAGATTCATCGGTTTAAATGCTGTATCTTCCTAATTTTGTGATCTTCTGCCAAATTGTCCTTGACAAATTTTATTTATCAGCAAAGCAAAGTTTCGTAAATATTTTACTTTTTAGATCAGGATAGCATAACTTAGAAGAGATTCATCGGTTTAAATGCCGTATCTTCCTAATTTTGTGATCCTCTGCCAAATTGTTCTTGACGACTTTTATTTATCAGCAAAACCAAAGTTTCGTAAAATATTTTACTGTTTTAGATCAGGATATCATAAGTTAGAAGAGATTCATCGGTTTAAATGCTGTATCTTCCTAATTTTATGATCCTCTGCCAAATTGTCATTGACGAATTTTATTTATAAGCAAAAGCCAAGTTTCGTAAAATATTTTACTGTTTTAGATCAGGATAGCATAAGTTAGAACAGATTCATCGGTTTAAATGCTGTATCTTCCTAATTTTTTGATCCTCTGCCAAATTGTCCTTGACGAATTTTATTTATAAGCAAAAGCAAGTTTCGTAAAATATTTTACTGTTTTAGATCAGGATAGCATAAGTTAGAGAGATTCATCGGTTTAAATGCTGTATCTTCACTAATTTTATGATCCTTTGCCAAATTGTCCTTGACAAATTTTATTCATCAGCAAAAGCAAAGTTTCGTAAATATTTTACTTTTTAGAAGATAGCATAACTTAGAAGAGATTCATCGGTTTAAATGCCGTATCTTCCTAATTTTGTGATCCTCTGCCAAATTGTTCTTGACGACTTTTATTTATCAGCAAAAACAAAGTTTCGTAAAATATTTAATTTTTTTAGATCAGGAAAGCATAAGTTAGAAGAGATTCATCGGTTTAAATGCTGTAACTTCCCTAATTTTTGTGATCTTCTGCCAAATTGTCCTTGACGAATTTTATTTATCAGCAAAGCAAAGTTTCGTAAATATTTTACTTTTTTAGATCAGGATAGCATAACTTAGAAGAGATTCATCGGTTTAAATGCTGTATCTTCCCTAATTTTTGTGATCTTCTGCCAAATTGTCCTTGACGAATTTTATTTATAAGCAAAAGCAAAGTTTCGTAAAATATTTTACTGCTTTAGATCAGGAAAGCATAAGTTAGATGAGATTCATCGCTTTAAATGCTGTATCTTCACTAATTTTTGTGATCCTCTGCCAAATTGTCCTTGACGAATTTTATTTATTACAAAAGCCAAGTTTCGTAAAATATTTTACTGTTTTAGATCAGGAAAGCATAAGTTAGAACAGATTCATCGCTTTAAATGCTGTATCTTCTCTAATTCTTATGATCCACTGTCAAATTGTCCTTGACGAATTTTATTTATCAGCAAAAGCAAAGCTTCGTAAAATATTTTACTGTTTTAGATCAGGATAGCATAAGTTATAAGAGATTCATCGGCTTAAATGCTGCATCTTCCTAATTTTTGTGATCCTCTGCCAAATTGTCCTTGACGAATTTTATTTATTAGCAGAAGCAAAATTTCGTAAATATTTTACTTTTTTAAATCAGGAAACCATAAGTTAGAACAGATTCATCGGTTTAAATGCTGTATCTTCCCTAATTTTTGTGTTTTTTTGCCAAATTGTCCTTGACAAATTTTATTTATCAGCAGAAGCAAAGTTTCGTAAATATTTTACTTTTTTAGATCAGGATAGCATAACTTAGAAGAGATTCATCGGTTTAAATGCTGTATCTTCCCTAATTTTTGTGTTTTTCTGCCAAATTGTCCTTGACGAATTTTATTTATCAGCAAAAGCAAAGTTTCATAAAATATTTTACTGTTTTAGATTAGGATATCATAAGTTAGAAGAGATTCATCGGTTTAAATGCTGTATCTTCCTAATTTTGTGATCCTCTGCCAAATTGTTCTTGACGAATTTTATTTATAAGCAAAAGCCAAGTTTCGTAAAATATTTTACTGTTTTAGATCAGGATAGCATAAGTTAGAGAGATTCATCGGTTTAAATGCCGTATCTTCCTAATTTTGTGATCCTCTGCCAAATTGTTCTTGACGACTTTTATTTATCAGCAAAACCAAAGTTTCGTAAAATATTTTACTGTTTTAGATCAGGATATCATAAGTTAGAAGAGATTCATCGGTTTAAATGCTGTATCTTTCTAATTTTTATGATCCTCTGCCAAATTGTCCTTGACGAATTTTATTTATTACAAAAGCCAAGTTTCGTAAAATATTTTACTGTTTTAGATCAGGAAAGCATAAGTCAGAAGAGATTCATCTGTATAAATGCAGCATTTTCCTTAATTTGTGCGATTCTTTACGAATTTCATCTATCACCAAAAGCAAAGATTTGTAAAATATTTCTCTTTTTAGATCAGGAAAACATAAGTCAGAAGAAATTCATCGGTTTGAATGCTGTATCTTCCCTAATTTATGTGATAATTTAGCAAATTGTCCTTTGCCAATTTTATTTATCAGCAAAAACAAAGTTTCGTAAATATTTTACTTTTTTAGATCAGGAAAGCATAAGTTAGAAAAGATTCATCGGTTTAAATGCCGTATCTTCCTAATTTTGTGATCCTCTGCCAAATTGTTCTTGACGACTTTTATTTATCAGCAAAACCAAAGTTTCGTAAAATATTTTACTGTTTTAGATCAGGATAGCATAACTTAGAAGAGATTCAACGGTTTAAATGCTGTATCTTCCCTAATTTTTGTGTTTTTTTGCCAAATTGTCCTTGACAAATTTTATTTATCAGCAGAAGCAAAGTTTCGTAAATATTTTACTTTTTTAGATCAGGATAGCATAACTTAGAAGAGATTCATCGGTTTAAATGCGTATCTTCCTAATTTTTGATCCTCTGCCAAATTGTTCTTGACGAATTTTATTTATAAGCAAAAGCCAAGTTTCGTAAATATTTTACTGTTTTAGATCAGGAAAGCATAAGTTAGAAGAGATTCATCGCTTTAAATGCTGTATCTTCTCTAATTTTATGATCCACTGCCAAATTGTCCTTGACAAACTTTATTTATCAGCAAAAGCCAAGTTTCGTAAAATATTTTACTGTTTTAGATCAGGATAGCATAAGTTAGAAGAGATTCATCGGTTTAAATGCTGTATCTTCCTAATTTTTGTGATTCTCTGCCAAATTGTTCTTGACGAATTTTATTTATCAGCAGAAGCAAAATTTTGTAAATATTTTACTTTTTAAATCAGGAAACCATAAGTTAGAACAGATTCATCGGTTTAAATGCTGTATCTTCCTAATTTTGTGATTTTCTGCCAAATTGTCCTTGACAAATTTTATTTATCAGCAGAAGCAAAGTTTCGTAAATATTTTACTTTTTTAGATCAGGATAGCATAACTTAGAAGAGATTCATCGGTTTAAATGCTGTATCTTCCCTAATTTTTGTGTTTTTCTGCCAAATTGTTCTTGACGAATTTTATTTATCAGCAAAAGCAAAGTTTCGTAAAATATTTTACTGTTTTAGATCAGGATAGCATAAGTTAGAAGAGATTCATCGGTTTAAATGCTGTATCTTCCCTAATTTTTGTGATCTTCTGCCAAATTGTCCTTGACGAATTTTATTTATCAGCAAAAGCAAAATTTTGTAAATATTTTACTTTTTAAATCAGGAAAGCATATGTTAGAAGAGATTCATCGGTTTAAATGCTGTATCTTCCTAATTTTTGTGATCTTCTGCCAAATTGTTCTTGACAAATTTTATTTATCAGCAGAAGCAAAGTTTCGTAAATATTTTACTTTTTTAGATCAGGATAGCATAACTTAGAAGAGATTCATCGGTTTAAATGCTGTATCTTTCCTAATTTTGTGATTCTCTGCCAAATTGTTCTTGACGAATTTTATTTATCAGCAGAAGCAAAGTTTCGTAAAATATTTTACTGTTTTAGATCAGGATATCATAAGTTAGAAGAGATTCATCGGTTTAAATGCTGTATCTTCACTAATTTTTGTGATCCTCTGCCAAATTGTCCTTGACGAATTTTATTTATTACAAAAGCCAAGTTTCGTAAAATATTTTACTGTTTTAGATCAGGAAAGCATAAGTTAGAACAGATTCATCGGTTTAAATGCTGTATCTTCCCTAATTTTTGTGATCTTCTGCCAAATTGTCCTTGACGAATTTTATTTATAAGCAAAAGCAAAGTTTCGTAAAATATTTTACTGCTTTAGATCAGGAAAGCATAAGTTAGATGAGATTCATCGCTTTAAATGCTGTATCTTCACTAATTTTATGATCCTTTGCCAAATTGTCTTGACAAATTTTATTCATCAGCAAAGCAAAGTTTCGTAAATATTTTACTTTTTAGAAGATAGCATAACTTAGAAGAGATTCATCGGTTTAAATGCCGTATCTTCTAATTTTGTGATCCTCTGCCAAATTGTTCTTGACGATTTTATTTATCAGCAAAAACAAAGTTTCGTAAAATATTTAATTTTTTTAGATCAGGAAAGCATAAGTTAGAAGAGATTCATCGGTTTAAATGCTGTATCTTCCTAATTTTGTGATCTTCTGCAAATTGTCCTTGACAAATTTTATTTATCAGCAGAAGCAAAGTTTCGTAAATATTTTACTTGTTTTAGATCAGGATAGCATAACTTAGAAGAGATTATCGGTTTAAATGCTGTATCTTCCTAATTTTGTGTTTCTGCCAAATTGTCTTGACGAATTTTATTTATAAGCAAAAGCCAAGTTTCGTAAATATTTTACTGTTTTAGATCAGGAAAGCATAAGTTAGAAGAGATTCATCATTTAAATGCTGTATCTTCTAATTTTGTGATCCTCTGCCAAATTGTCTTGACGAATTTTATTTATAAGCAAAAGCCAAGTTTTAAATATTTTACTGTTTTAGATCAGGAAAGCATAAGTTAGAAGAGATTCATCGCTTTAAATGCTGTATCTTCTCTAATTCTTATGATCCACTGTCAAATTGTCCTTGACGAATTTTATTTATTAGCAAAAGCCAAGTTTCGTAAAATATTTTACTGTTTTAGATCAGGAAAGCATAAGTTAGAAGAGATTCATCGGTTTAAATGCTGTATCTTCCCTAATTTTTGTGATCTTCTGCCAAATTGTCCTTGACGAATTTTATTTATTAGCAAAGCAAAATTTCGTAAATATTTTACTTTTTTAAATCAGGAAACCATAAGTTAGAACAGATTCATCGGTTTAAATGCTGTATCTTCCTAATTTTGTGATCTTTTGCCAAATTGTCCTTGACAAATTTTATTTATCAGCAAAGCAAAGTTTCGTAAATATTTTACTTTTTAGATCAGGATAGCATAAGTTAGAAGAGATTCATCGGTTTAAATGCTGTATCTTCCCTAATTTTTGTGATCTTTTGCCAAATTGTCCTTGACGAATTTTATTTATCAGCAAAAGCAAAGCTTCGTAAAATATTTTACTGTTTTAGATCAGGATAGCATAAGTTATAAGAGATTCATCGGCTTAAATGCTGCATCTTCCTAATTTTTGTGATTCTCTGCCAAATTGTTCTTGACGAATTTTATTTATCAGCAAAAGCAAAGTTTTGTAAAATATTTTACTGTTTTAGATCAGGATAGCATAAGTTATGAGAGATTCATCGGCTTAAATGCTGCATCTTCCTTAATTTCTGTGATCCTTTAGCAAATTGCCTTTAAGAATTTTATTTATCAGCAAAAACAAAGTTTCGTAAAATATTTAACTTTTTAGATCAGGAAAGCATAAGTTAGAAGAGATTCATCGGTTTAAATGCTGTAACTTCCCTAATTTTTGTGATCCTCTGCCAAATTGTCCTTGACGAATTTTATTTATAAGCAAAGCAAATTTCGTAAATATTTTACTTTTTAATCAGGAAAGCATAAGTTAGAACAGATTCATCGGTTTAAATGCTGTATCTTCCTAATTTTGTGATCCTTGCCAAATTGTCTTGACGAATTTTATTTATAAGCAAAAGCAAGTTTCGTAAAATATTTTACTGTTTTAGATCAGGATAGCATAAGTTAGAGAGATTCATCGGTTTAAATGCTGTAACTTCCCTAATTTTTGTGATCCTTTAGAAAATTGTCCTTGACGAATATTATTTATTAGTAAAAGCAAAGTTTCGTAAAATATTTTACTTTTTTAGATCAGGAAAGCATAAGTCAGAGGAGATTCATTGGTTTAAATGCTGCATCTTTCTTAATTTCTGTGATCCTTTAGCAAATTGTCCTTGACGAATTTTATTTATCAGCAAAAGCAAAGTTTTGTATAATATTTTACTCTTTTAGATCAGGAAAGCATAAGTCAGAAGAAATTCATCGGTTTAAATGCTGTATCTTCCTAATTTTGTAATCCTTTATCAAATTGACCTTTAAGAACTTTATTTATTAGCAAAACCAAGTTTCGTAAAATATTTGACTTTTTAGATCAGGAAAGTATAAGATATACGAAATTCATCAATATAAAAACTGAATATTCTTTAATTCTGTGATCCTGTTAGCAAATTGTCTTTTGGAATTTAATTTAACAGCAAAAGTAAAGTCTTGTGAAATAATTAACTTTGTTTAGATCAGGAATGCATAAACTATTATAAGGGATTCATCAATTTAAAAGCTGCATTTTTCTCGAAATCTGTGATCCTGTTAGGAATTTGCATATTCCTAAATTTATTTAGCCATTGGCACAGTTGAGCCAGGAGGCACGCCCTTCCCCCACAAAGGACCCGCAAGCTTGTGCAGCTAGGTCATTCTACTAGAAAGCTTAGTTGACATTTTTGCCAGATGTTGTCCAAACGTGACTTGTCCAAACTTGGGTTTGGGTTATGATTCAGCTAACTCCCCCTCCTCCCACGTTTGCCAATTTATTGGCTAAATGGAAACAGGAAACCTCTGTCTTGAACCAGATGCGCCGCAGTCTCCATATGTCGCAATAGTTCTTGAGGAGTCCAAGGTCTGCACCCAGGGTTGTCTCCGTGGTGTTAATCTGTCGATTTTGCGATACCATCTGAGTATATAAATTTAGGTGACCAAGTAGCAGGGATGTCACTGATGTACGAGTTATACAGCAGTGAGGCCAATACAGAGTCTCCTCCTTCTCGATTTATCACCAATACCTGTTGTTGTGCATGTTGTTGACTAACCTTGATATCTTCAGACATGGAATGACCTTCAACAGTTTAAATATGATGCCGTGTTTCCAGACCGTGTCGTAGATCGCTGTTAGGTCTACGAAGTGTATATTATGGACGATTCTGTTGTGAACGAGCTGTTCCATCAGTTTGTAGCTGACGCTAAGCAGTGACCGGCTTTCCCGGCTGTAATATCGCTATTGTTTTTGATCTCTTAAAACTTGGGGTACATTTCCGACGATATGTTGAATTAAAATTAGCATAGCCACTTTCTGGCGTTTTCTCCCATATTCTTAATGAATTCTGAGGTTATGTCATCTAGGCCGGCCGCCTTTCCCACCTTGATGAACCGAATGGCAGTGTCGAACTCATCGAACAGATTAATAATTTGTTACTATCTCGGATACGTTTGTTATAAAATAAAAGAAGTTCAAATCAAGAGAGTAGAAATCAAATTGTTTCAAAACTTCAAAATGGAAGCTGAAGCTGATGAAGTTACGGGAAAAAAGCGTAAAAAAGTAACCGCTAGAAGAGGATATTACTCGGAAGTAGCAACCAATTTGGAACGTCAAACAGACGATGATTTGTACGACGGCTTGGAAGGTGTTTACAAACGCACCAAATTATTGTGGAAAGTACGAACGGAAAGACACACTCCAGTTATAAATAAAATTGTAAGACCAACGCGTCCTAGTTTCTTGGCGCCTGCAGAAAGATGGATGTGCTATGAAGAAGAAAAGCAAATTGTATTTTATATTTCACAAAATTTTGGATAGGTGAATTTGATTTTGAAATTTTTCAGTGCTTCCCTGTCGATACGTTCAAGCCAAAAGTTCAAATGCAGCACGAAGTGGAACCACGTACACTTACAAGAAATGTTGCTATTGAACGCAAACGCAGACAATATCAAGGCCAAAACGTTCAAGCCTGTTTAGACGAATTGGAAATTGAATTGAAGTTAATTCTTCCTTCTCATGTTTTGCAAAAAAAGACGACCGAGGACAAGTTTGGTTTGTATAGCAAAGTTAATTATTTACCCCTGGAACTTTTGACGACGAAGAGTACGATAGCAGGTAAGGGAAAAAGATGAAAAATATGACTAAGAAATTAATTAAAAAGTTTAGAACTCCCGAGAGTTGGCTAAACCATGGATTAATCGAGGGTATTAGACACCCAATTCCTGGAGAAGCTTTCGTTCCAGTATCTAAGAAAAATTTTCTTACTTATGTATACGAGGAACCTTTAAATAATTTATACAGGTGGTATAATGTTGCGGTAACAGATTATTTGCCCGATAGAAAACTTTGGCGTGTGTTGACACTGGATGGTTTTCAAAGACCGTTTAACGTTCCGAGAATTTATCTTATGTTTAAAGCCGAAGACCCTAAGGTTTTTGCTCAACGAGTTAAGGCTGCTTTAGAATTGAGAAATCTAACTGAGAGCAATATACGGTAAGCAATGCCCAGAGTTTTGTGTGGTATGCCTAAAATTTCAATTTCAGTTATGAATTTTATTTGGACTGCATGTTGCTTACTGGAACTTATGATTTAGACGATGACAGTTTGGAAAAAATATATAAAATGGCAACTCGAAATAGAGTTATTAAAATTAGCGAACCCGAATATTTGGAAAGGGTTTGTTTTGGTGAAAAACATTTTTATTGATAATTTAAAAATTTTTTTTTAGTTGGAAAACGAAGTACGATTGAGTTATAAACGGGCATTGGGTGAACTGCAATTTAGGTATAGCGTGGAACAGCAGCCTCATGTTTTCAGTTTTTTAACGCTACCTCAACGAGAAATTCAAAAAGTTCCTCTTAAAGGTAAATTTTTAGAAATGCAATGTGGTGAGAGTGTTGATAATTGTTGAACCTCAGGGCGAATTAATACGGCAATGGAAGATTTTTATGGTAGACGTGAATATTTCAGATGGATGAGCATTCTCGTTATTCCTGAAACCACTCGTAGCATGTCCATTGTTGTATGGGAAAATTTGAAGGTTTGGCAAATGAATTTGTTTACAACAAATTATGGCAAAGGGTGTACTCTGGATGAATTTGAGGCAGCACAAGTTCGTGTCACGGATAACGTAAGCATGGTTATTACTAGAAAACTGTTGCGAAAACGTACATAAATAGTCTACTGGATGTTGAAAGCGATGTACTGGTGTTGAAAGTGATTTACTTTCAGTGCCAGTAAATACTATTTTCTCATTTGTTTATTAATTTATTATTAAACCAATCAATAAACCAGTGGCGGAACTGCTACTCTAATAAAATAAATCTAATATTGTTTCAACACTGATATTACAAGTTTCTGCTATGTCATTGAGATTTCAACTCACAATAATACATAATATATATATGTGGTCCTTCATGCGGATATTTTATTGCACGATTTCGCATTATTGCGAAATACTCCAATAGAATAGAATGGAAACAGAATAAATAATAATATTTCATATTACATAGAATTCATGTCAAACGCAGAACCTTTATTAACTTAGTTCTTAAAAAAAGCTACTTTTTAATAATTCAATAAATTTACTTGTTTTGTTAGTTTGCATTTCTTTTAGAAAGTTACTTTTATAATTTATAAAATCTTAGACGTGGAAAAGTTACTTTGAGGAAGAAAGCTCAAGCTAAAGTTATAATTAATATAATATATATAATGCATAATACATAAGATATTTGAAATTCACTTGTTTACAAACTACCAAGAAATCGATAATTTTCAAAGCAAAGAAACGTTTCTGGTTGGAATTTGCAGACAAATTCGGTCCTGCATATTTGAACAAAAGTACAGTCAATTGGCAACCATTGGGCAAAAAAATTTGGTTTCAATTAAACGTAAAAAAAACTACATAATATTATTCTTATATCATGTAAATATTAAAAAAATGAAATAAAACTAATTTCCAGCTCAATTAAGCGGCTGACCCGATTAACCGAAATTTATTGTAAGTTAATCCGTGTAAACCTGCTTATAAGTTTGATTGCTTATAAGACTTGAGCAGTTGGAGTCTCATCAGGAAACCAAATAGATATTTGAGCGACTCTTCATTGTACAGTGAAATATTCCAGTCTAAACATAGCAATGAAGACCAACTTAATCATTTTGATGCTTTCAAGGCACAAATGACCTTTGATTCCAAATTCCAAAATCTTCGCTCCGCTTTGACCGCAAGAAGTACAACCACAGACCAAGCAAAGATTTTGAAAATGAAATATTTCAGTCTAAACAGAGCAATGAAGACCAACTTAATCATTTTGATGCTTTCAAGGCACAAATGACCTTTGATTCCAAATTCCAAAATCTTCGCTCCGCTTTGACCGCAAGAAGTACAACCACAGACCAAGCAAAGATTTTGGAAATGAAATATTTCAGTCTAAACAGAGCAATGAAGACCAACTTAATCATTTTGATGCTTTCAAGGCACAAATGACCTTTGATTTCAAATTCCAAAATCTTCGCTCCGCTTTGACCGCAAGAAGTACAACCACAGACCAAGCAAAGATTTTGGAAATGAAATATTTCAGTCTAAACAGAGCAACTTAATCGTTTTGATGCTTTCAAGGCACAAATGACCTTTGATTCCAAATTCAAAATCTTCGCTCCGCTTTGACCGCAAGAAGTACAACCACAGACCAAGCAAAGATTTTGGAAATGAAATATTTCAGTCTAAACAGAGCAATGAAGACCAACTTAATTATTTTGATGCTTTCAAGGCACAAATGACCTTTGATTCCAAATTCCAAAATCTTCGCTCCGCTTTGACCGCAAGAAGTACAACCACAGACCAAGCAAAGATTTTGGAAATGAAATATTTCAGTCTAAACAGAGCAATGAAGACCAACTTAATCATTTTGATGCTTTCAAGGCACAAATGACCTTTGATTCCAAATTCCAAAATCTTCGCTCCGCTTTGACCGCAAGAAGTACAACCACAGACCAAGCAAAGATTTTGGAAAGAAATATTTTAGTCTAAACAGAGCAATGAAAACCAACTTAATCATTTTGATGCTTTCAAGGCACAAATGACCTTTGATTCCAAATTCCAAAATCTTCGCTCCGCTTTGACCGCAAGAAGTACAACCACAGACCAAGCAAAGATTTTGGAAATGAAATATTTCAGTCTAAACAGAGCAATGAAGACCAACTTAATTATTTTGATGCTTTCAAGGCACAAATGACCTTTGATTCAATTTCAAAATCTTCGCTCCGCTTTGACCGCAAGAAGTACAACCACAGACCAAGCAAAGATTTTGGAAATGAAATATTTCAGTCTAAACAGAGCAATGAAGACCAACTTAATCATTTTGATGCTTTCAAGGCACAAATGACCTTTGATTCCAAATTCCAAAATCTTCGCTCCGCTTTGACCGCAAGAAGTACAACCACAGACCAAGCAAAGATTTTGGAAATGAAATATTTTAGTCTAAACAGAGCAATGAAGACCAACTTAATCATTTTGATGCTTTCAAGGCACAAATGACCTTTGATTCCAAATTCCAAAATCTTCGCTCCGCTTTGACCGCAAGAAGTACAACCACAGACCAAGCAAAGATTTTGGAAATGAAATATTTCAGTCTAAACAGAGCAATGAAGACCAACTTTAATCATTTTGATGCTTTCAAGGCACAAATGACCTTTGATTCCAAATTCCAAAATCTTCGCTCCGCTTTGACCGCAAGAAGTACAACCACAGACCAAGCAAAGATTTTGGAAATGAAATATTTCAGTCTAAACAGAGCAATGAAGACCAACTTAATCATTTTGATGCTTTCAAGGCACAAATGACCTTTGATTCAAATTCCAAAATCTTCGCTCCGCTTTGACCGCAAGAAGTACACCACAGACCAAGCAAAGATTTTGGAAAGAAATATTTAGTCTAAACAGAGCAATGAAAACCAACTTAATCATTTTGATGCTTTCAAGGCACAAATGACCTTTGATTCAAATTCAAAATCTTCGCTCCGCTTTGACCGCAAGAAGTACAACCACAGACCAAGCAAAGATTTTGGAAATGAAATATTTCAGTTAAACAGAGCAAGAAGACCAACTTAATCATTTTGATGCTTTCAAGGCACAAATGACCTTTGATTCAAATTCAAAATCTTCGCTCCGCTTTGACCGCAAGAAGTACAACCACAGACCAAGCAAAGATTTTGGAAATAAAATATTTCAGTCTAAACAGAGCAATGAAGACCAACTTAATCATTTGATGCTTTCAAGGCACAAATGACCTTTGATTCCAAATTCCAAAATCTTCGCTCGCTTTGACCGAAGAAGTACAACCACAGACCAAGCAAAGATTTTGGAAATGAAATATTTCAGTCTAAACAGAGCAATGAAGACCAACTTAATCATTTTGATGCTTTCAAGGCACAAATGACCTTTGATTCCAAATTCCAAAATCTTCGCTCCGCTTTGACCGCAAGAAGTACAACCACAGACCAAGCAAAGATTTTGAAAATGAAATATTTCAGTCTAAACAGAGCAATGAAGACCACCTTAATCATTCTGATGTTTCAAGGCACAATATGTACCATTTTGATTCAAATTCTAAATCTTCGCTCGCTTTGACCGCAAGAAGTACAACCACGAACCAAGCAAAGATTTCGGAATAGCGGGGATCCTAACAGTTCAGACTTCCAACAGAATTTAAAAAATTTAATTCATTTTTAACGATTCAAAAATAAATCTTTCAGACGCTGAAATATTTAAAAGGAATGTGGCTGCACAATATCTCAAGCAACATTAAAATGTGTTTGGGCGATATTGGCAAAGGCTGGTTCAACGTAAATGAGAAGAAACACTTTATCTACGATGCAGCAAAATTAACACGTTTTATGGAAGCCGTGAAGCATCGCATGCAGGTAAACGACAAACTTGGCAAAAAAGATAATTAATGCAACTTCATTTAGTACACACTTCGAGTTTTGGTGGAAAATTCCACAATCCTCTTTGTTAATTTGGTTGAAACGCCTTGTCAGTGTTGCTTAGAGGTAGAAGAAGATTTTAAATGGGAATCTGGTTTTATAATCAGTCCATTTAGACCAAGTTCCCCACCAATTTTTAACCTGCTCCTAAAAATGGATAGCACTGGAGCTTCATATTCCACAGATCCGAGTCGATTTGAAGTACGAATATGTTAAAAATCAATTATTGCTATCAACTTTAATTTTTCTAGGCTGTTTTGTTAAATTTGTACGATTCCGCCATTACACATACTCATGAAATTCAACAAGTACATCCCTCTTTATTGGGATTTCTGAAATTTCCACAAGATCTTTGCTTATCATCTGTTGGTCTGTTAGACAAAGATGTGTGCGCTCTAAGAGAACGTATGCTAAAAGGTTATGAAAAAGCCCTCATTCCATTGATTGCATACGCAGCAGAGTATGTAGTCCATTTGGAGTTATATACTTTGGACATAAATGTGTTTTTAGAGTAAGTTTTCCGGCGTTTTCATTATTTCAAATTTAGGTTTATCGATTTATTTCAGGCAATATAAAGAAGAACAGCACATTGCAGGAGACTATAAGGAAGATATTCAACATCAATTGAAGTTAAGGGAAAATCTTGAAGTGACTCTTCCAACAAGTATTGTCATTGGACCATTTATAATAAATACAGAACCGTTAAAAACGTTCCTTGTTACTAAACAACAAGAAATTGCTACGAGGATGATGGACCAATTTTGTGTTCTTATGAAAGGACTCCTCGAAGACGTAAGTTCTTTAAATAATTGGCGAGAGTTAAGATTTCCAGAATCGAAAATGCACTTTTTCCTATAGAAATGGCTTTACCAAACGAAAGAACAAAAAAATACAAGCTCTTTATGGTGAGGATGAATGTTATCGGAGTTGTAATAGGGCCACAATTTGATTTTGAAAATTGCAATTTTTCCATAACAAATACACACCTACATGTCAGTGTATTATTGCGCAATATTACGCAATAATTGTATGCATTGTGTTAACGGCGCGTGTGCTTTGATATAGGGCGGGGCTAACTAGAGCAGCGCTAGGAGGGAGTCAGTCGTTCTCTGACATTCGTCGGGTCAACTTTCACACTTTTTCGAGTTGAATCGTCTTGGGGGATGTTTTTAGTACGTAAAGTGCTTGTTAACATTGCTTTTAGCGCCCAGTGCAGAGCGGAAGGTGCGGAAAGTGGGTTTTGACAAACGCAAATAAGTCAAAACTAGGATTCACACAAAAAGTGATTTTTTTCCAAAATTTGATGACCCACCACAAATTTTGTTTCTTTATCATTTTAATTACACCCTCATCTTTCATAATTAGTTGTAAAAACTGAGATTATGGCATCTTTACTGTCGTCACAACCTATTTTAATTTTGGTGGGCGGGATTACAGTTGAAAAGAGCCAATGAGAAAATTGCATTCCAAATTTATTTTTAAAGCCGTTTTTTCTAAAACTTGTGAACCCACCGCAAATTTTATTTTTTTTATCTGCTAATTAGACCCTCATCTTTCATAAACCACTTCTTCTTCTTCTTCTACTTTTAGGCTAGGGTGCTCCTGTTTGCCTTGACCTCGGACTATCTTCTATCGAAGAGGAAAACCAGCTTTGGGCCCATCGTTTGGGCGGTCGTCCCGGAAGCCTTTTACCCGGAGGTCGTCCATCTGCTGACATGCTCGTTCCACTCTTTTCTCCTGGTTTTCATTCACTTCGCAACGTCTTGTACGTTAGTCCTGTCTCTAACGCTTTCAAAAAAGGTAAAAATCGCGATCTGGGAATCTTAACTGTCACCAAATAATTTTTTTTAAATGTTTAATGAAACACTTTTGTCGCTAGGTATTACAAGAATACAAATACTTAATGGTTCGATTGGCCGAAAAGCCACAATCAATAGAACATATTTATGAAATTAAAGAATGGATGGAAACGATTCCTCTGACAGTTCGTACTCAAGAAGATGTCACCAAGAGATATCTTTTGGTAAGCGATTATCACTTCATTGATGCAATTTGAATGATTTGTTTAGGAATACGAAGTCTTGGAATTCTTTTGGTATGCTTTACCACAAGAAGATTTTGACAACAAATGGGAGGCGATAGCATGGCCCCATAAGATAGTTCTTCAAATTGAAGCAACCAATTTGTTTCTTGCCGACGAATGGGATAAATATTTGAAGATTCAGCTTAATGACGAGTTGGCATTGGAAGAAAAAATAGAACACTTAACAGTTCTGGTCACTAATTTAGCTGGATTGAGAGATTTTTCCAGGGTATATTTTTATTAACCAATGAATTGGGGAGATTATATTTGTATGTTTCTAATAGATACATGAAATTGCCATTGAAGTGAAAAGATTGTGGAAACAATTAAAGGAAGCCCAAGAGCAGGGGTTTCTATTAAACTCGAGACAAAAATTGTTCTTGGTTACACCCACACCATACGAGAATTTAAGTAAATTAATTAAGGAATTTGAACCGTACAGAAATTTATGGACTTCGGCGTCTGGTAATTAGAGACTTTCTAACTCCATCTTCTCTTCTTCATTCTCGATCAACATTAGGCTCATCGCTAACTCGTTCCGAATCATCGGTATGCACAATCGTCCTGTTCTAATACTTAATTTATAGATTGGCTACGTTGGCACGAGATTTGGATGGACAATCCTTTGGTTAATGTTGATGGAGAAGCGATTGAAAATTGCGTTACGGATTTGTACAAAACGATTCTGAAATCGATTAGGATCTTTGCTGAAATTGAAGCTGTATTAAACCTTGCTCTTAAGATTAAGGCTGAGATAGAAGAATTTAAACCTCTGATTCCACTTTTACAAACTTTAAGAAATCCAGGAATGAGACAAAGACATTGGGAACAATTCCGAGATTTAACCGGTACTACTTGAACTCGAGTGAACTTCCAAAAAAAAAATGATTCCAATTTTTCAAGGTATCAATGTTGTATGGACCCCGACAATTACTTTCAACGATTTCCTCGATTTGGGAATTGTGGAGTTTACAACCGAAATATCTAAAATAGGAGATAGTGCAGCTAAAGAATACACCATTGAGAAGAGTTTGGATAAGATGCAATCGGAATGGGAAAGCCTCTGCATGGAATTAACATTGTACAAAACTACAGGTTTTTACATTTCTCTGCTGCAACTTCAAATCTTAATTCTGTTATCATTATTACAGGAACCTATATAATGAAGGTTGCGGATGAAGTTCAGCAAATGCTGGATGACCACATCGTGGCGACTCAACAAATCTCATTTAGTCCTTACAAAAGCGCATTTGAAGAACAAATCGACGAATGGGAAGAAAAATTGCGTACCACATCTGATGTTCTTGAAGAATGGATGGAAGTTCAACGGTAAATCAATGAGTAGGTTAAACAATCTTTACAATCAATTATTTAGGCAATGGATGTACCTGGAGCCTATTTTTACAAGCCCGGATATAAGTCGCCAGCTTCCGGTGGAAAGCAAAAAATACAATTCAGTGGATAGAACTTGGAAAAGAATCATGCGCAATGCGTTTGATTGTCCGGTGGTATGTAAAATTTGTTAGGAATCTTCAAAATTCTCAAACATCTTTGGGTATTTAGATAATAATAACTTGTTCCGATAAAAAACTATTGGAAAGCTTAAGAGATGCCAATCATACTTTGGAACTCGTGCAAAAAGGTCTCACTGACTACTTGGAAATGAAACGATCTGTATTTCCACGATTCTTCTTTCTCAGTGACGACGAATTGTTGGAAATATTATCTCAAGCAAAAAATCCGCTTGCTGTTCAACCTCATTTGAGAAAATGTTTCGAAAATATCGCAAAAGTATCTAGTGATAATTATGATGATCTAATAAAACATTGAATAATTATTTTTAGCTAACTTTCGAAGAAGATTTGCACATCACTCAAATGTGGTCTGCCGAAGAAGAATGTATTGACCTGATACCAAGTTTATATCCGACTGCTAACGTGGAAGATTGGCTTTTGGTGGTGGAAGATACAATGCGAAATACAGGTAAAATTTTTACTGCATTTTCCAAAAATTGTATAGCAACTGTTTTTTTTCCAGTTAGAACAACTTTAGGATACGCTTTGGCAGATGTAGATTCCGTTGACCGTAAGGACTGGGTTTTGAGTTGGCCAGGGCAAGTGGTGATTGCTGGGTGCCAAACTTCTTGGACGGGTCTGGTAGAGAGGGCTTATGGAAAATAAAATGCAATATTATTTTGACATTATTTTGTCAAATGTACTTATACAACTTAAAATTTCTTAATTTTTGATTTTGAATTATTATAATTCCTTAGCTTGACAAATTACGAGGTTTGGTCAAAGGAAATTTGACATATTTACAACGCGAAGTTTTATCTGCACTTATAGTCATAGAGGTGCACGCTCGTGATGTCACTCAAAATTTGGTAGATACGAAGGTAATCAATGTGAACGATTTTGATTGGATCAGTCAGCTTAGGTGAGCAAAATGAAAATACTTACAAATATTTGAAAATATAGTATGTTTTCTTGAAGGTATTACTGGGTGGAAGGAGAACTAAAAGTACGAGCTGTTAATGCAGAATTTCAGTATGCTTATGAATATTTGGGAAACAGTGGCCGACTTGTTATAACTCCTTTAACGGATCGTTGCTATTTAACCTTGACTGGTGCTTTACATTTAAATTTTGGCGGTGCTCCGGCAGGTCCGGCGGGTACGGGAAAAACTGAAACCACCAAAGATTTGGGCAAAGCAATGGCCATACAGTGCGTCGTGTTTAATTGTTCCGATCAACTCGACTTTATGGCAATGGGCAAGTTTTTCAAGGTTTGGCCAGTTCTGGTGCCTGGGCATGTTTCGACGAGTTTAACAGAATTGATATCGAAGTGTTGTCTGTCGTTGCTCAACAGGTTATGACAATTCAAAAAGCTATACAAGCAAAAATGGACAGGTATGGAATTTTGAATGACATTTTCTTTGGGAAAATTAGTTTCTTGTTTAAGGTTTTTGTTTGAAGGAGTAGAAATAGCGTTAAAACTATCTTGTGCTGTATTTATTACAATGAACCCTGGGTATGCAGGAAGAACGGAATTGCCAGATAACTTAAAAGCATTGTTTCGACCAGTAGCAATGATGGTTCCAGATTATACCTTAATAGCAGAAATTTCATTATTTTCTTTTGGTTTTGGAAACGCCAAACAATTGGCAAACAAAATTACGACCACCTTTAAGTTGAGCTCCGAACAGCTTAGTAGTCAAGATCATTACGATTTTGGTATGAGAGCAGTGAAAACCGTCATTGCTGTAGCTGGAAACTTGAAGCGTGAAAAACCGGTAATGGATGAGAGACAGATTGTTTTACGTGCGCTGATGGATGTGAACGTGCCCAAGTTTTTAAAAGATGACCTTAAATTATTTTTTGGTAAGTAATTAAAAATATAATTTCTCTTCTCATCTTTTTTTCTAATGTTTAGGCATTGTGTCCGATTTGTTTCCGAGAATGGTACAAGAAGCAATAGATTATGGACTTCTGGAAGAGTCGATTAGAGCGACCACAGTTAAAATGGGCTTGGAAGATGTAGACGGTAAGTGTTTGTATTTTTTTAACTGTTTGCCGTATATAAAAAGTTGAGGAAAGAGGAGGTGTTATGCAGTGGAGGCGTCAGATTTTTTTCAATTTCACCAAACTCGAATAAGATTTCTGGCCAATCAATAAACATTTTAAGGAATTACTGCGAGAATCGATCGGATGTCTAGGAAGGTTATTCTGATTTGTTGTTCTCTCAACAATAGAAAATTAAATTAAGTTTCGAAATTTACAATTTACATTCAATTTATAATAAGCGATGTTAGAGGAGAAATTAAGGCTCGTCCTAACCTCTGCGACACGTGGTGTTCTTAAATCGGTCACCCATCCAAGTGCTAGCCCAAGTCTTGATTGACTATCTTGGTCTGACAAGAGAGGCTATGTGCATTGCGGTACTTTACTGTTCTCAATTAATATATTTTTAAATAAAATATTAGAATAATATCATTTACGTAAAAAATGGCTTTACCTCCTCTACGACGTAATATTTCGTAAGGTTTTTTTTCAGACTTGTCCCAAAAGTTTTGTTTAATTAATGAACCTTCCTAATAATCTTTAAATTCAGACATATTAAACTCAGTAGACTGAATATTTTAATTAACTATTAAATACAATAATTATATTGTACTTCAAACACTATTACAATCGAATGTAGAAAAATATATTTATATATATATATATATATATATATATTATCATCGCGGAACAGTAATTTTAATACAAAATAATATAAAAAAAATAATTAACATAAATTCGAATAATGTTTCTAAATACAGCGTTAGTTGTTGACGAAATAATAAATAAAGAGAAGTTCCGTTTATTACATTGTAACATTTCATTGTAAATACTCAACTTACGTACTTTATTCATTACAAAAGTTTGAAAATTAGTTTACTTAGAATACAAATATCTTTTCATCGCGCCCATTCGTAATTATATTATAAATATAAAATACTCAAATTCTTAATTAATGTTAGCCCTAAAAAATTTAAAAAAAAGTTGTACAATGTAAAACAAAAGTCGTTTCGTACGAAATATAAATTTATACGAAAAAATAAATCAAAACCAGCTATGGTGCAATTTTATCTTATTTATTACCCATTTCTTTTACTACAACAATATTTTAAGCAACCCACAGTAGAAAAATCATCCCGTGTAGGAGGGTAAACAAAACCATCATGTTCCAAGCTAAAATCCACCTAGAAATCATTGCCGGGTCCACTCCTTGCAAAGTTTCGGAGAGGTAGACGGAGCTATTTCTGTGTTTTTTTCCCTTTGATTAGACCCCTGGAAGCCCATGAAAGAACCACTGAAGGCAAATATAAATTTTCTTCAAAAAAAAGAAAGAAAGAAACGAGAACATTCGAATTGCTATACATAACGCTGCCAAAGAAGTTCTAGAAACTAGGGAAACTAAAAAAAAACAGAAGAACTCTCTAATGGTGGAATGACCGAATAGAAAAGGTAATTGAAGACAAACGCGACAAATAAAGCAAAATAACATAGTTAAATACCAGACGTGTTTAAAATAAAATTAGGTTTGAATTAGCACAAGCAAAAGTAAGAAAACATATCTGCCAAAGAATAATTGTAATTAGAAGAGAACACAGAAATAAGAATACTTTAAAGACTTCAAGAATACTTTAAAGTATTTTCCAACGCGAATAAGCACAATGATGGTAAAAAATTAGGTCATCATGGCGCAGAACTACGAGGACATGGAGTACATGACAAGAAAATTGATAGAAAAGTACGCAGAGTGGGGACTAGAAGTAAACATATAAAAAACGAAATATGTCTGTTTTATTGTAGTATTTGGATCGCCATTGATTACCAGAATATTCGTTTATTCTCTCAGAAGAATACTGATTGGGTTAATAATTATTTTTATCGACGTCAACCGAAAATAACGTGATCAGCGTTTTTCAGGGTTGATTACCTCTAAACATCCGTTTTATGAGTATGGATCTGTTTCATCAGCAAATACTTTGACTGCAGTTCAATGCATTCTACTTAAGGCACGTTCCACACTTCACATATTAATTATTTACATTAAAATATAATTATTACATTTAAACTTATACTACAATAGATACGTGGAAGTGATAATAAACCAAAATTGAAGATGCCATCTGTATTTAAATCTAACAAGAAAAGAATGTAATACAATAGCAGAATTAAACCAGTAACAATCTATACTGCAGAGGTATGGCAAATGGGGAAAAAGGAAAATATACTGCAAGCTACGAAGATTGACTTCTGGAGAAGATAAGCTGGCAGAAGCAGATTGGAAAGAAATACCTACATTCGACAAATTATACAATAACAAAGGATATAAGAACAAAACAACTTATGGTTTGAACATGTACAACGCAAGAACGCAGGTAGAATATCAAGAAAAACCTTGTTTTAAAAACCTCCAGGAAGAAGAAAGTGCGGAAGACCCAGACTAAGTTGGTGAGAGGGCGTTGATAGGGAAATGACAGAGAGGGGACTGAAGAGATGCAATGGGAAGATCGTGAGGAATGGCGTAGAGGAATCGAAAGACCCAATGTAGCACACAATCTCGGCGTAATATTGGACCAATATAGAAGCAATATTGTACATTGGCGCAATATTGTCAATCTACAGCCAATATTGTTGCAACATTGAGTACAACATTGGTTTACTATGTAATCTCAATATTGGTGCAATATTGATTATCCATAATCAGGCAATGTTTAAATGCAATTATTATTTTATTATTTACAGCGTTTTACAGGATTTACAAATTTTTAAATACCTACAATATTGTCTTAATATTGAAGCGCAATATTGGTTTACTATTTAATGCCAATATTGGTATAATATTGTTTATCTGTATTCAGACAATATTTAAATGCAATATTGGTGCAATATCACTGGTTTTGCATTCCTGTCGGAATATTATCACTTCCATTTTGAAAATCCTCAAAATCCGTTTTTCGAGATGGATTACTTCCCTGTTTTACTTTGACCAACAAGCGCGTATGGATTATTCGTAGTCACATAAGTTTTCCAACACGCCACTCTGCTGTTTATGCAATATAGTCTGAATATTGTGGTGCAATATTGGTTTACTATGTAATTCCAATATTAATTTAGTATTGATGAGCCATATTAAGACAATTTTTAAATACAATATTGGTACAATAATAATTATCTATATTCAGACAATATTTAAATACATTGGTGCTATATTGTTTTGGGCAGAGTTTGTTACAGTGCTTCTAATAAATACAAGTTTTCCTATAGAAATGAAAGCAAATTATGAAAACCATTAAATTGGAAGAATTATAGGGTGAGGATGAATCAAATATTTTGACGTTTAGGTATTAAAAAATCAAAAATTATAATGTTTCTAAGATAAGCTAAATTCGAACCTCAAGACCCACCCATTTTGATTTTTTTTGTAATTTTACTTAAAATCATGTATTTTATCATTTTTTGATGTAGCCGTTACGTATGTGTATACTGTTATTTGAATGAAACATTGAACAGCGGATTTTAGAAGTACTTTACAAAATAATTTTAAAGTAAAATTGAGATTCGAAGAGAGTTACTTCGGTATCTTTTGCTCCGACCGCTCTAAGCAGTTTGACAAGCGCATTACTAATTAAAAATATCCCCCTAGACTAGTCCTACTCGGCAAATATGGATGTTGACTAGACAGATAACAGAAGTGACTGACTTACTCCACGTGATGCACTAGTTGGCCGCTACGTTGATTTATGTATATTGAGATGCACATCCGCCACAAAATGCAAAATTTGTCTGTTTTCATTACTTTAAAATTGATTTTTAGCTTTGTTATTAGAAATATCAAGTTTATCCTCACCGTAATAGACTTAATTTTGTGCCCTTTAATTAACTGTATAGAAATTTTAGTAATATTTCCACAGACAAAATGTAGCACTTAGCTAACCTTAGCTATTGTTTCATTATTGGCGTGCAATATTGATTTACTATGTAATGCGAATTTTGGTACAAAATTGATTATCTATATTCAGATAATATTTAAATACAATATTAGTGCAATATTGTTTTACTCTATAATCCCAATATAGGTACAATATTGATTATCTATATTTAAACAATATTTATATACATTCTTGGTTGGTGTAATCTAGTCTCAATATTGGAGGACAATATTGGTTTACGGGTATAATTAGCACAATACTGATTATCCATATTTAGACAATGTTTAAATGCAATATTGGTGTAAAATATACTCAATATTGGGGTGCGATATTGTTTTACTCGATAATCGCAATATAGGTACAATATTGATTATCTATGTATATTCACACAATATTTATATGCAATATTAGTGCAATCTAGTCTCAATATTGGGGCGCAATATTGGTTTTTGGTATAATTAGCACAATATTGATTATCCATATTTAGACAATATTTAAATGCAATATTGTTGTGATATAGACTCAATGTTGGGATGCAATATTGCTTTACTTTATAATACCAATATTGGTACAATATTGATTATATATATTCAAACAATATTTATATGCAATATTGGTGCAATCTAGTTTCAATATTGGAGTGCAATATTGGTTTACGATATAATTGGCTCAATATTGATTATTATCCATATTCAGACAATACTTAAATGCAATATTGGTGTAAAATAGACTCAATATTGGGGTGCAATACTGTTTTACTCTATAATCCCAATATAGGTACAATATTGATTATCTACATTCGATTATCGACTATCAGACAATATTTATATGCAATATTGGTTGGTGCAATCTAGTCTCAATATTGGAGAGCAATATTGGTTTACGGTATAATTGGCACAATACTGATTATCCGTCTTCTTTCGAATGCCATACACTTACACGGTGCGTAGGCAATCAACTTAGCTGAAGCTAAGCTGACTTTACCAGGAAATATTATTAATGGGGTGGTTTCCCGTTGCCTTCCCCATGCTCATTTTCAGCACACATACGTGATATTGTTAAAAGAGACATTGTTTGAAAAGAGCACGTATGTGTGCTGAAAATGAGGGAGGCCATTTTTAAAATTTATTAAAATAAATTTTGTGAATTTATTTAGTTTTTTTAACCTACACCTTGTTCATTATTTTCGTAATTTATGTGAAAACGGTTGGTTTTCCAAAAAAAATTATTAGACCTACGTTGTAGCCCGTTAAATTTTTTATCCGGTTTAGGCCATTACTTTTTCTAAGACGTTTCGTTTAAAAGATACGGGGTTTGTCACGTGATTTCATTTCTCTAGGGTAGTGCACGGTGCCCCTAATGCAAATTTTGTTAAAAACTCAAGAAGTTTTAAAATTTCAGTTTAATTCAGTTAGTTACTTTCATGGTCGTTCAATTTTTATTCCGTGAAGAAAGTTTTGAGTTCATATTTGAATTTGTTATCAACCACCACGCGCGGTTTTGTAGACAGCCTTGGAAATTATCGTTCAAGTTGAAACGTGCTTGTGGCAGTTGCAAGCACAGCTGCTAGTCAAGCTGCTTTCCGATTGGCCACAACGCGCTAATGCTATCCCTCCTTTCGAAAAATGTGGGAGTCGACTTTCAACCACCAACGAGGAAACCTCGTAAATTTTTGAGACAACTTTTGTGTTAGTTTTTTGTTAATGTTGACCGGTGAAATCATGTTATTGATAAGATACGAGTGCCAACAAATCTTAAGTACCGTTTTCGTTGAATTACCGTGTGTATTATGATAATACACTTGTTTACCCGTGTTTGGGGAAAAATTATTGTTGCACACCAAATCGTTCTGTGTCGTTCCGTGTTTGGGAACAAACCCGCTATTAGGGGAAAAATTACGTCATCACCGTGTCCAGCAAAGTTACAAAAATCACCCGACGTCTCTACAAATTGTAAGAAGTCGATGACCCTGTTACGTCTCACCACCAATTTCGTATCCGTATCTATGCAAAGCCAACTGTCTGCGCTGCTAAGGACCCACTATGTTAAAGGTTAGGTATTTAAACCATCTCATTGTGTGACAATTATACGCCGAGTGTTTATGTTATGTGCATTTGTTTCGTCACTTTGTGTGAATATTGCTTCATTCCGAATTTTAAGAATAAACTTTTATACCGTCAATTTTAATGTCAGAACATTCATATTTAATTTTAAGAATAAACTTTTATACCGTCAATTTTAATGTCAACAACATTCATCTTTAATTTTAAGAATAAACTTTTATACCGTCAATTTTAATGTCAAAGACAGTTAGCTCGAGTGCACTCCATTTAGGAATTTTACTAAATCTTAAGTACTACCATTTATTTGTTTTGTTGTTATCTACATGTACCCATCTATGTGTATTTTATGTTGTGTTTCGTTAAACATTATACATTGTTTTGTTACCCAAACTTGTGTTTGAGTTAAAATTTATTTTACAGGGCCTTTCTTTGTGAAGCTGCGTAGATGAGTTGTGTTTTGCAAAGGTAAAGTGAAATAACGACTGTGAATATTTCATTCATTTTTAAGGGTAGTTTTCCGGCCTGGCGTACGGAATTATTTAACAACTGTACCACTAGACTCACGCCAGTGGCGCCCTTTATCTCCCTATTTCGAGACTATCGCGATTTCGACCTCCCGTTTATTTTTTTTGGGCGCACACAAATTCAAAATTCTTATTTTTTTTTACCCCGGCCTCACGACGAGCTTAGTACGGCACTTTTCGGCCTTTTGTTACACCTGTGTGCGCCGGCAACCAATTTTTCACGTAACAGGTTGCCAAGAAAAGTAAAAAATAAAACTCGGAATTTTTGACATTTTTCCCCTTTAAATTTTAAATTTATAACTCGAAATCTCTTGATTCTAGGCGATAAGGGGTTATAACATAATTTGTAGATATTTAAATGCTCTATAGAAAATCTTTAATCCATTAAACCCAAAATCAAAAATATCGGTGCAATGGCAGCTTGAAATCATAAATTGAAAAATTGCTTTAATGTGAGGTACCCCCCAAGGGTTTGGACTTGGACAAAAATTTTATTTAAAAATATGTTTTAGAAAAGTGTCCTCTATCACCACCTAAGAGGTTCTCCACGGTCACGGGGACACCCTGTATATTCAAACAATATTTATATACAATATTGGTGCAATCTAATCTCAATATTGGGGCACAATATAGGTGCAATCTAGTCTCAATATTGGGGCGCAATATTGGTTTACGATGTAATTGCTACGTCCGTTGTAGAACGTTATAAAAATTGATAGTTAGATAAAAAAATTGTTACAGTTGCATATTTTAAAATTTTGAGCGTCGACTACAGTTTGTAAATCTTAGAGTAGATACGAGCACATCAAGGAATATTAAAAATGCAAGCATTAATCAAATACATTTGGGTCTTTACACGCCTGGATCGTGTGGAGAGAGTTGTTATAATTTTAATCTGGGTTGAATGACCAATGTTATGAAAGATGAAAACCGCACAGCTGTTAATGTCAGGGGCGCCTAACCGGAAAAATAGATTTGCTCTTTGCAAGCTCTAGAGGCAAGAGGCGCTAAACGATAAAGCACGGAGTCGGTTTTTCCATATAGATGGTAGCCGGAAAGCCGTAAATAGAACGTAGCCGTTATAGCCGTATATAGCTGTATAACAATAAAAACAGCAGACACCAAAGAAACGGCAGAATTATTTTTGCCGATGGAAGAGAGGGAAAGGAAGGGACCGGGTCTAATGCCTTGATTTTGACGAGAGTCGATCAATCCTGATTACGATTTTTACCATTTTTTTTTAATTATTAAAGATACTAAAGCAATAGTAGAATAAAAAAAATAAAATTTGCGGTCGGAGCACAGATTTTGGAAAAAAAATAAAGGAATGCGATCATTTTATTGATGGCCTCATTCTCCTTTTTACTCGCCAATTCACAATGAACCTCGCCTATCAAAAATTAAATTTTAGTAGATTTTATATCTAAAATGTGTACTGAAGATTTCCACCGCCTGCGGCGGCGCCCACTATAGAAAAATAGCAAATGCCGATTAACTCAGACTTGAAAATTCACTTTTTCCTATAAAAATAGTTTCACCAAACAAAATAGCACAAAAATACAAGACTTTTTAGATGAGGATGAATTTGATGGATCAAATTTTAAGTTTACATGGTTCACGTACAATAACACGAAGTTTTGTCTCTGAAGATTTTTCAAAATTTTTTTTGAATTAGTTAGAGAACATTGGATGGATGAACTTTATATTTCCATTAATTCCGCTAAAAATCGATTTTAAAGTATGAAAAATATCGATTTTAAGCATTTTGTTGGTGGTTCTTGCAGGTTTGTAACCAAGTGGGAATACGTGCCCCCCCCCCCAATGTTAAAAAGAAAAAAGATTTTGAAAGTAAAAAAATTTAAGTTTCGAAAATAAAATAGGTATATTTCAAAGTTTGAAAAATATTTTTTTTCAAATTTAACTGCCTTAATTTATTATTATTTACTTTGTCGGCTTATGGATCGACCCTGCTTGTCCCTTTTAAGCTTAAAACCATGAAATTGATAACAAAAAAACAGGTAACGCTAAACATAATACATAGTTGTTAAGAACAAAGCATAAATTGTTAAGTATAGTAACACGTGGATAAATTAAACAGTAAATTAATAATATGTAATGAGTTAATTAAAAAAAAATTTAAATAAAAAAGGGAACCCCCCAAAATTTTTAATAAAAAAAAAGGCTTTTTACAAGTGCCCTCCTCGAAAACAAAAATTCTAGCTACGGTCTGTGGGTTCTTGTATCCAATTCTACACTAATCATGCAGTGGGCGGAGCCAACTAGTGCATCGTGAAAAGTGGCAGTATGTGGACTGTGGTTGAGTTTCCAGCTACACTCGGACGCCGGGGCTTGATTTCCAAAACGTCGAATTGGATTTTTAAAATTATAATTAAAAATATAATATTAATTATGCTCATACAACTCAAAATAGGCGGGGCTTAAGATTCTAATTTAATAATAATAATAATAACTATCTTTATTACATCACAAAAAAACAGGTACAATTCCAAGATAATCTGATGTAAAGGTGGAGATCAGCATATTATGCCGGTTTTCATCTCAACGCTCGGTGTGCCGTCTATCATGCGAGAAAATCATCAACTCTGTATAACGGCTGTTCGATCATCATATCTTTCATCTTCCTTTTAAAATTGGTTAGTGTAAGATGTTTCAGGTCTTGTGGCAGCTTGTTATACAGTTTTATTTTCAGGTTTTTGTTTTCTGAGCATTTTAATCGATATCTTTCGATTTTGATGTCATTACGATGTCTCGTGTCGTGTTTATGTTTGGCCGTGTTTTGTAGCGTTCCTGAATCGCATCTTGTTTCCACTACACTGGCGTATACATATGCCGAAGGAAGGGTCATTACACTGAGGGAGCGGAATAGTGGCTTGCAGTGCGTTCTACTCGGTACACCCTTCAGTACCCGTATGGCCCTTTTCTGCACGGTGAACACCTTCTTGATTTGTGCATCCGTGCCCCATGTTAGAAGACCGTATACCATTCTAGCGTGAAACATAGAATGGTATACGGTTTTCTGCTGCCTCTCCGGCCGTTTCTTTTATCCTCTGTATAGCAAAGATAGCTTTCCCCAAGGACTTGATAAGATAGGAAACGTGGTCGTTCCATGTTAACAAGGTATCTAGGATTACGCCTAGGTATTTTGTAGAGCTTCTTTCTTCTTGTTCGGTTCTTCTATCCATAGTGAAAGTTTGCTGCTGCGTTTTTTCAGGATTCATTAATAACCTGTTGGATGCAAACCATTCCATAAGTTTTCCTAGCCCTTCTTGTACTGTTTCGTCATTTTCCAACGTGTAAGCTGTATCATCTGCATATAAGATGATTTCACCTTTACAGTTGATGGGAGATCGTTCATAAAGAGAACAAAGAAAAAGGGGGCCCCGGATGCTTCCTTGCGGTATTCCACAGGTTACCTTCATCTCTTCGCTGTGCTCTTGATTCCAGAAAACCGTTTGCTTTCTGTTATAAAAGTATGATCTGATCATTTCGTGTGCCTTTCCTCGTAGTCCGTAGTGTTGACATTTTTCTAAAAATATTTTATGGTCCATCATATCAAATGCTTTGGACAAGTCACAAAATGTGGTATGACACCTTTGTTTCTTCTCCAGCATGTTGTATATGTGAGACATGAGGCTCATTATTGCATCGGTGGTGTTTCTTCCGTGTTGGTACCCAAATTGTTTATCTGAAAAAATTTTGTGTTTTTGCAAAAATTTTAGGAGTCTGTCATATAGAACTCTTTCGAATATTTTAGACATAACGGGTAGTATTGAAATTGGACGGTAGTTATTTCTATTCTCTTTGTCTCCGTTTTTGAAAATAGGGATTACTTTGGATCTCTTCAGTACATCTGGAAAGTTTCCTTTACCCATACACTCGTTGATAATGTGAACGAGCACATTCGATATCTCTTTTCGTATCAGTTTTATAATTCTAGCATTTAAACCATATATGTCATATGTAGACGTGTTCTTCATATTTATGATGATGCTTTCTATTTCACTTTCATCTGTGGGTGCTAGGAACACAGTGTTCTTCAAACTCCCGCACGTTGAATTTAAATATTGTGAGGGTTTCGTATCCACCTGTGGAATTCTTCTGTGAAGGTCATGTGTCGCCGTTGCAAAATGGATACCAAAGTCTTTTGCACTGATTGCTGCACTGTTGGAGGAATCTTTTATTTTCTTTCCAACTTCTCTATTTATAATCGTCCATGTCGTTTTTTGTTTATTGTCGGATTGAGTGATCTGTTGCAAATTTATTCGTTTCTTGTTTTCTTCTAATTTTTTGTTAAATAGTTTTCTTAACGCGTTGTAACTAAGTTTATCTATGGTGTTGAAGTGTTTGTTTTGATAACGGAGTGCCTGTATTTGCTTCTTCATACTTAAAAGTTCTTTCGTGAGTTTGGTTTTTGTGCTATGTACTTTGTATGTTTTTACTGGAAATGTTAACTGTGCCTGCTCCTGTATGATTTTGTTGAAAAGTTCGAATTTTGTATTTGGATTTATTTCCTTGTAAATGGGATCCCAATTTATGTCTTCTATTATTTGTATAAATTTTTCTTGCAACTTTGGAGAGAGTTTTCTTCTAGTGATTTTGTCTCCATTTGATTTTTGTTTGTCAATTTGCCATTCAATATATAATGCGTCATGATCAGATATGTTCAGTTCAATTACGTCAGCTACTAAGTAGTTGATATTGGTAAAAATATTGTCAATGCATGTTTGCGATGCTGTTCGTGTCGCTTTGTTTACCGTTTTCCGCAGATCAAATGATTCCATTAGCGCTTGGATGATCAGATTGTCATTAGAGTGGTCGTTGAAATTGATATTAAAATCTCCTGTTATCACAAAGTTGGTTGTTGCTTTATACAATTGGTATATTTCTTGCACGATATCTTCCAGTAGTTCCACAAACGTGTCCAGGTTACCAGAAGGTGATCGATACGTTGTTAAGATGATGGTATTAATTTCCTTGATATAACAGGCTGCAAATTCACCTTCCATTTCGATTGATTTTGTCGAGATGTTGTGTAACGGTATGCATTTCCAGTTGTCGTGAACAAATATTGCCACCCCTCCATGTTTGTGCTTTGATCTTGTGTAATAATTCACTAAGTTATAGTTTGGGATATTGTACATATTGATGTTGTCTGAATTCAACCAATGTTCGTTTATACATACGATGCCGATGTTTTCTTCGTTGAGTACATGTTCCAACGAGGCCACTTTGTTTGACATACATTGAATGTTGAGATGCATTAACTTTATTGTGTTTATGTTACTTACGTGTTGGTTGTCTGTTGTTAGGCTATGATTTCTTTGTGTAACGTTATGATTATTTATACTAATTTTCCGCAAAGTCCGGGTGACTCCTCGAAAAACTGAAATTTTTTTACAATAACACCAGTCGGCCATGTTTCGGGTTGATAAGCTAAGTTTGCCAATCGTCCATCAAATCCCACTTTAAATGATTTGTTTGTGCTAGTATTTTTTTCATGCTTCGGTATTTCTTCGACCTTAAAATTATAATTCGGATATTTGTTCGTTAGGTAATTAATAACGGTACGCGACAACTGGGCGCTTCCAACTGGGCGCCGGTCGACTGGGCGCCGGTCGACTGGGCGATCGGTCGACTGGGCGAGGGTCGACTGGGCGACGGTCGACTGGGCGATCGGTCGACTGGGCGACGGTAGACTGGGCGACCGGTCGACTGGGCGACGGTCTACTGGGCGATCGGTCAACTGGGCGACCGGTCAACTGGGCGACGGTCGACTGGGCGATTGGTCTACTGGGCGAACGGTCGACTTGGGAACTAGGTTAGTACTATTTAGATAGAGAGTGAATACCGTGGAACTCGATTGTTGTGCAACTCGATTAGTGAGGAACTCGATTTACTTTTCATAATTTTAAATTAGTCAAAAAATTTAACCAATAAGAAAATAGTTCCGAAACTATTTTCCGAAAAAATGACTTGGAGCGTTGTATCTGTTTTTTGTACAGGTTGGATTTCTCTGCTTTTCCATGGAACTAAACTAAAGAAACACTTTCATTTTCTACTTTCATATCATGCAAATGATCATCATCATCAACTCTTATTGGGGCTTGGTTTTGCTGTGAAATGGAATTCCGTGCTGGCTCGGAAGCATTACGATCTTATCGGTACTTTGGTTTTGCCTACAAAATTTTGTCGTTTGGAAGCCGTAGAAACGTAGACCAAGATTTAATTTTCTCTTTACCATAGTAGTTTTATAGGTTACTATTTATTATGATTCCTTCTTTTCTTTTTTTGTCAGTTATTTTCTGAATTATTGGTTTATATAGTGACTTGGAGTAGGTTATTTAACCAATCAAAAATGTTACTAATCTGTAATGTGAACAGGTCTGGCTTTAGAGGTGTGATGAACAAAAAGGATTATTCGATTATTCATGAACTATGGCAAGAACAGAAAGTATATGTGTGGATTTTGAGCTTGGTATTCACAAGCTATTCGTGAGTTTTCAGATGCTTCCATTCACGTTGTTTATTCCATTGTTAAGAATCTTAGAAAACTTGCAATAAATCATCTTTTGGTAGATACAATACAGATGTAGAGTTCGATTACAAGCGAAGATGATTACGTCAGTTGCATTCGTTCACAGAAGATATTATTCCGCAATGACCGAATTAGAAGGATACCTACCAGGAAGAACTTGAGCCTAATTTTAGGATTTCATCGTAGTATTTAAATATGGAAAGATCAAATTTCTGATGTAGTTGAATGGAATGTATCAACTAATATATTTTGCGACATTTTAAATATTTTGTGAATTATACTTTCAAAATTATAATTTATATTAATAATCAAATAATTTTTACTAATTATTTAAAATTTTATAACTCTTATTATAGACATTCTTACAAGTATTCATACTGTTAATCATAAATCTAATATTGTAATGATTAATTATCAAATAATTTCTTTAATTTTATTATTTAATTGTAATCATATAATTGTAAAGAATTATTAAATACTTTTTTATTGATAATTGAATTGAATCTGACAAAATCCCGAGAAATCTTGTTTATCACGGAAATTGTATAATATGTATTGTAAAGTTTTGTAATTATTGTTAATTTTAATCGCTGACGTCGCCCAGTAGACCAATCGCCCAGTCGACCGCTCGCCCAGTGGACCGTCGCCCAGTTGACCGGTCGCCCAGTTGACCGTCGCCCAGTGACCGTCGCCCAGTGACCGTCGCCCAGTCGACCGTCGCCCAGTCGACCGTCGCCCAGTCGACCGATCGCCCAGTCGACCGATCGCCCAGTCGACCTCGCCCAGTGACCTCGCCCAGTCGACCGATCGCCCAGTGACCGGCGCCCAGTTGACCGGCGCCCAGTTGGGAGCGCCCAGTTGACGGTGTCCGAATTAATAATACCTGTTGTGTTAGTATTTACACTTAATCGACCCACGTACAACCATTGGTATGTTGCAGCTGCCTCGAAACCAATGCTTTCATTCACTACGTTTGGTGCTGTACCTTTTGTCACAGTAGTTACCTTTCCTCTGTACTTTTTGTGATTTTTAACCATAGTCCATCCAGTGTTTTTGTTTGCATTTTTGATACCTTCTGCCACTTCTTCTACTGTAATTTTATTTGTTGCTCGTTGGCGTTTTCAACGTTTTTTTCTGGTTCTTGTGTTTCTTCGGTTATTGTTTGCTTTGTGTTTAAATCTATCACGTACTTTTTGTTCGGTATAGGTTCGCGTTTCTCAATCGGTGTAGCAGGTTTCTGCTGTTTTTGTTTGTTTACGATCTCTTTTGTGGGTTCTAAGGCCACGTTCACATCATTCGCGGCGATTTTTTCTGAGAGCAGTTTATTATTTAGAGTTTTTTCATCGATTAGGTCTTGCATCAGCTTGATTTGCTGCCTCTGCAAGCATATGAGTTCATTGTGATCGCACCACCACAATTGGCGCACGTGCACTTTCATTCTTGCCTTTTGTCGCCATCCATTCTAGCAATATTTTATTGTCTTGATGTTTTGCGGTGAGCTTCCGCTCACCATTATTTCAATCAACTCATCCTTGAGTAGCTTTTTCAATTCATTGCTGAATTTGCTTTCTTCCATTTTTATTGTTTATTATCTATTATAGGATTTGTAGGATTTGTAGGTTGGTAGTTGTACCTAACCTCAACACGTCTGCACTCCTTCACTGTTCACTTGTTTGTTAATCTATCATCGGAATGTATTACAATTTTTGATATTTTAACGTCAAAATTTTTGAATCGCCCATAGTTTATAATCTTTCAAATTATGTTCTATTTCATAATTTTACTCCATTTTTATAGAGAATTTTACATTTTTGACTTCGTCTTTCAAATAAGAAACACATAAAAAAGAATTATTGCAAATATTACGTTATAATTTAATATTACTACATTCTGTTACCAGTTCTTGCATGGTGCGTGAGTCGTTACATATAACTAGTGAGAAACTATCAGGCACTCTTTGCATTTGTCGCGACAAGGATCCAAAATTTCGATTTTTTTCGCGCCCTGCGACATTTTTAAAAAGTTTAACCTCTTTTAGGACTCCGTAGCTCAAAGATTTATTATTTTATAGATTTCTTTTGGCTTCGATATATTTTAAATGAGTTTTGCTAGTTGTATCTCGAATCTGCCGGCTTGATTTGGAAAATTTCAAGTTGGATCGCGCTCTGGGATATTTTTAAAAATTGTAGCGAAGCCGAAGGCTTCGTCTCTTTTGCAATTATATTTTAAATATAAAATACTTATTTACAATAATTACTTTTAGCGCTAAATACGTATTTTAACTTTCGATAAGCGAGGTTACAGTTTCAAACGAGCTAACAAGAAAATTGCATTAGAAATTAATTTTTAAAGTCGTGTTTTTCGAAAATTTGTCCATCGACCGCAAATTTTATTTGTTTTAAAATTTTAAAATACGTATTTTAACTTTCGATGGGCGGGGTTACAGTTTTAAAAGAGCCAGTGAGAAAATTGTATTAGAAATTAATTTTTAAAGTCGTGTTTTCGAAAATTTGTCCATCGACCGCAAATTTTATGTTTTTTATTTTATTGCATTATTAGCTGTCGCAAAAAATCGTAGTTTGAGTTGATCGACTATCACCAAACATCCCTTGAATGCGGAAGTACTCAAAAATTATGGATGTTTACGCCAACAGATCCAAGGATCGTACTGGGCTCCGCCCATTAGAATATCTAGTAGGTCTGAATACAAGTACTATCTACGGTGTAAATTTAATATTACTCAAAACTTTGCTTGCATGTGTTTCTTATGAAAAGTTTGTGAACTTCAAACTTAAAATTTGGGCATAATATAAGATCTATCAAATTCATCCTCACCTTAAAAGTTTTGTATTTATGTATTTTTCTGAATAGTTATATTACATAAAAAATTAACATCTAAAATTTCCAATCCTCCACCGATAATTCAAAATATAAAATTTTAATTATTATTGTAATATCGATGAATTTTTTATATTTTACCTTAAAATATACGCTATTTACTTCTACGATAGTTTATTTATTATTTTACTATATTAAATTTGTCTAGATGGCACCACAATGTAAATCAAATTTGGTAGCAATAATGAATTGGTTCAAAATAATTTTATTTTGTAATTTATTGAAAGTTATTAAACAGAAAAAAATGTTTTCATAAATATTAATTATTCAATAAAATCCTTTAAAACTTTTTTTTATTCACTCAATTATTCTGTAGAATAAAGAACACAATTTACTGAGTGCTTTATATCCCTCGAGAACAAAATCTTGAAAGTACGTTTAGGTATTTCCACTAAGCTGTTGGTTTTTGTAGTTTTTAGATATTTAACAATTCAAAGTAGGTTTTCAATTTTTCTAATATTCTTTTTTTTGAATTTTTAAATAATTGTAAGTTTAAATTAATTTCGAATTCAAAATCTTGTCGCTTAAAGTTTAAGCGTTCGTTTTTAAAATTGATTATTAACTTGTGAAACTATATTATATTGAATTTAATCTATATTTACGCATTTAGCGTTAAGTTTAACTGAAGAGACTTGAAAAGTCGAAACAACATTGTACAACGGTGTCTTCAACTAAAAATGTAAGTTGGAAAAATTTAAAAACTCTTTTATTCAACTTAAAGTTTAAAAGTTAAACAAAAATATTTTTAATTATTAAGCTCGACTGTAATATTCGCGATTATGAGATCGGTTTCGAACTTTATTAGCGGTATAATGCAGTATAATTATAATAATTTTTTTGTAGTCATTTTTATTTATATGTTTTGCGAAAAGCAGATTGGGTAACTTGTGATGCTATTCTGGTTTTATTTTTCATATATAATCACACTTCACTGGTTAGCTATTGCATAACTCTTTATTAAATTGCTAGAAGTTTTGAAAACAAAGGAAAAAAAATTGCTCCTAGGAAACGCAGTCTTTATAACAAATTTGACGTGAAGCTACAAAGGCTTTGGTAAAGACATCTTGACATAGTCAAGACGTAGTATAGTATATTTTATTTTTATTAAACATTTTTTTAATTTCATTTGAATGAAAACATGCGATCAACTATTAAAATATTATATAAATCAAAGTGACAAATTTAATTGCCAAATATAAACGTTTCAGTTAAATTATTTTTGTTAAAATCATAATTTGCAAATACATGTGAAATTTATTCCAGTTTAAAATTTGAATAGAAATTTGAAATCACATACTAAATTTACATGTCATTAAATTAATGTTAAATTGAAATTGAATACGTTAAATCCTAGCTTTAGGCGTATTTAGACTAATTGGAGCGGGGGCGAGATGAGCTAAAAGCTTTAAATTAATATTTTTATTTTTGAAGTAATAATCACAGAAGAGTTATCGACATAAAGTTTATTTTTAACAAACAAAAATATGAGGAGTAATGTGTTCAATTTGTGCCAAAAAGATGTTAATTAGGTCATCCTTTCCCGTTTCTGGGTTTTCGGACACACGACAAATTGGAACAACATTTTTTTATTGTTTTATAATATTGAATCATTCATTGAATTAACTTGTTAAATGACAGCCGTAAACTCAAAGCTTTTTGCTTTCAATTCTGGTAGTCATATAAATTATATAGACAAATAATATGTTATTGATGTATACGCATAATTTACTGCCTGAAAACAATTGTTTTGAATTATATAAATTAACAATCAAAACAATTTTTAAGAAATACTGTGATCAGGCTTGTGAAAATCAAAGTCGATTGCTAAAATACAAAATAAATGTTTTTATATTCACTCAAGTAAAAAAGTACGTTGGATATGAATAAAATTATTATTTCGACTGCTAAATAGTGAAATAATTTGCCAAGATTCTTTTTTCAATATACCAATAAAAATTTTATTTTTTAAAAAATCAAGTTAAATTAAAATAAAAGCTATTTTCAACTCACATAAAGGTTTAAAATGCAGCCAAACATATATCAATGATTAAACAAAAATATATGTCGGGGGTATTTTTTCGCATTTTTGGCAATCGGGATTCAGGGTTGCAACAGTTTGAAAATTGCAGGTATTTATTATTTTTATGAGAGAGAGAGAGCAGTTGATGAAGAAACAATAAATCAAAATTTTATAGAAATTACAAAAAAAAATTTTTATACAAAAGTGATCTAGAACGAGCTTAGCCGTCCACCAACGCTTTGAGTGTTCTGTATTTCGTAAATTTATTAGTTAAATTATTTCAAATTTTAGTTACGTTAAATTACATAAAAATAACGTAATTGAATGCAGAAAATTTTGTTCTACAAGCTTGTAGATTGTAGAAGATCAAAGACCATTTAAATTGGTTCAGCGTAAATCACATTTTTTGTATTAATTTTAAAAATTTAATAATAAATTCTCTTTGTACTCATCGTTTCCATCTTCATATAATATTTATTGCAATTTAAACTATTTACTGTTTGTTCACTTTATTTTGATTTAATTATAAATCGAGAAGCGTAACATTTTATTTCTTGTTTTATTATTTATAATAAAAATTAACAAAATAGTTGCTCCATTTTATTTTATGTTGCACGGAGCTGCCATATTTGTAATTAATGTTAGGACCGCTACATCCACTTATTCTAGCAACAATATGTTAATTTATTCAATTAATATTAAATTTAAACATCAAATTTGTATTTTAGACAGGAAATTGTGACCATTGGGTAACATTCGTAAATAAAGTAAGGTGACCATATATATGAAATGTAAAACCAGGACATGTGACCTTTTTTTTTTTTACTAAATAAGCTCAAATTATCAAATTTGATTTGTTATCAAATTTTTATATTCCAAAATTACACACATTTTAAAAACGAAATCCTTTATGTTTAAGTATAACTGTATCGTTGAGTACCAACTAAAACTTAAGTAACTTAACTTTACGGGATAACCCCGTATGCACCAACTACAAATAAATCATTCATTAGATAAATTACGAAAGAACCAATCATATTTCCGATTTTTTAGTTTTGTTTGTATCTGATTGGCTACTTAAATTTAAAATTAATTTTAAAGGAGATTAAATTTAAAACCGGCTAAAGATTAAAAATCAGAGAACTTAAAATATTGGAAAATTTACCAGTACATTAACCAGGACATTTCCATAACTAGGACAAAACCAAAAACAGGATCCAAAACCAGTACTGTCCTGGTAAAACCAGTACGGTTGGTCACCTTAAAATAAAGGCTACAATGCCGCATCATCCAGCAACTTCAGTAACTGAAATAATTAATTGTAGTAGCCAGAATTACAGCTAAAGTAACTGACTACCACCAGTAACAAAACTTCGACAATTGACCACCGTCAAAATTTGAGGTTAAGTAACCGAGCACTACCAATACAGTCAGTCGGTAAAAATTTTTAAATGTAAAAGTTTCTTGATTAATGAAATTTTCTTAAAAAAGATTACACGAATGTTTCTCTCATATGAATATTTTCTGAGCAGTAGCCGCGCGAAGTTGACAAATTTTAAGCGAACACTGCGATTTTGCAACTTGCGAATTAAATTTTTTATGAAATAAAGTGATTATTTCAGAATACTTAGGTAAAAATAGAATAGGATTAAAAAAAGAAAAAGAGATCACATCAAGCAGTATAACACTTCGCATTAAGAGATGACATTTGAAATAAAAAGAAAAACCTCGACATTTAAACAAATTTTAATCGGCTATTGAAACAACTGCTTTAATCTAGTATGTGAAATTTCAAGTCAATTGGTATGTGCGTTTGTCCGAAATCGTTAATGAAAAATTGTCAAATAGCTTTTTTGTTTACTGTTTTTACATCATTTCGTATTAGATACCTTTTGTAATTTTGTACCCAAATTCATATTATGTATTTTGAAATGGGCTCATTTAATAAAAAAAAAACTATTAATAGATACAATACATACATATTTGTTATTATAAAATTATAAGGCAAATTATCTAGAAATAGCTTTACTAAACGAAAAAAGACATTAAAACAAAACTTTTAAGATGAGGTAGAATTTGATAGATCCTACCTATATTAAGCCTAAAATTCAATTTTGAAGTTCACAAATTTGCCATAAGAAACACATGTAAGAGAAATTATTCCATTTAATCTGTTAACAGTACGTGTATTCTAGGGTTACCTCTAACTTCTACTAGGCGGAGCCTAGCAGTACAACGCAACGAGCTTACCGGTCGATCCTCGCAATTGTTACAGTCAACATCCATAATTTCAAGTTGGATCGCGCTCAGAGATATTTTTAATAAGTTCAACTTCTTCTAGGACCCCTTGGCACAAAGATAAATTATTTTTTAGATTACTTTTGCCTCAGAGTTACTTTTAATGAGTTTTACCATTTACCCTCGCATCCGGCGACTCAATTTGGATAATTTTGAGTACTACCGGGCTAGGGGATGTTTTCTAAAGGGATACATGGGTTTCGAAGGCTAAAAAATATTTTTCTAATTTAATTATAATCTAATAAAAAAATTATTTTATTAAATAGAAATATTTTATAATAGATAGCAGCGCCAAAATTTGAATTTGGAAAAATTAAAAAAAAATAATTAAAAACAAATTTTTTAAATAATTTTGGAAATTTTTAGAAATGCAAAAAAAGACAAACATAGTCGACCTGAATTATAAATTGAAAAGAAAATACCTCAACTATACTTGCTCGTTGAAATATTTTATAAAATTTACAGTTAATAATAATAAAATTTATTATAACGTCTGATGACAGCAGTAACCATTGCTGAAAGCTCACAAATAATGTTTCGTTTAATTTTAAAAATTTGAATCAAATATAAAATTTTATTAAATTTTTGAAAGTTTAGCCTTTGAGACCTGGTTTTTGAAAATCCCTTAAAAAAGTATCTTTGCGGTTATCAGGACTGAAGATAGCTTTATCGGAAATCAAAAAGCAAAATATTTTCTGTTAGTAGGTAGTAGGCTCGTGATTGAATGAAGGATTTTAAAAAAATTGAAATTTGAATTTTTTGGCCGAGTTGTATGCAAAAAAGTACACTTTTCGGTAAAATCTACATCACATTTTGATTTGTAATGTAATATAATTAATTTAATAGATAAATTATATAAATAATAAATTTTATAATAAATTAATTAATAATAATTAAGTATTTAAAATACAAAATTAATGGTATAGTGGAGTCAATAGAGACTGAAAATATGCATTTTTTTCGGAATAATTACGGGAAGTTTTGATTTTGCTAAAACCGTTTAATATCACTATTTAATAGCTTAAAGTAAAAAGTTATAAACATATAAATGTGAGAAAATTGTTTATTAATTGTTTAAACAAAAAAACGGGTTTTTTTTTAAACCAAATGATTATAAGTTGAGAAATTTTAAAGCGATTTAATTCAAATTTACTTAATAGAGGTTTTCGATGTCGTTGAAACAGATTATGATGTCAAATATACGTTATTCAAAATGGCTAATCTAATATGGCCGACTTTTTAATTAAAATTTTATTAAAATGACGTAATTTGATCAATTTTACCCAAATTTCGTTCGGATTGACATTATGGGTGTTTTTCAGATTGCTGAAATATATTATGATGTCAAAAAGTTGTAATAATAAATGGCTGATTCAATATGGGCGCTTTTCCATAAAAATCTCATTAATTAAAAATCAAGAAACCCGACTCTGTAAAAAGCGAACTAAAAAGATAGAAACAAGAAGACGTAGGATCATAATATTATTGTAGAAATCCTTTATCCCTAAATTAAAATAGTGATTATTATTATCTGTCTTGGGCCTGCCAAATAAAAGCTAATGCAAAAGGTGATTCATTGGTTAAAATTGTTTTAGAATAATGGTACAATTAGTTTAAAATACAATTGTTTAAACAAATTACAAAATTTACAAATTTTGGTTCAAAATATTTTTTTTATAATTTGGCTGATTTTAAGAAGAAAAAATTTTATGTAAATTTGTCGTAAAATGCTCATAAAAATTATGAATTTCTGAAGTTCCAAAATCAAGCATTTTTTATCAACTTCAAAAATTTGTAACTTTTTTTTTAGAATTATTTAACAAATAAAATCTTTTCTTTTTAAATTAAGCCAAATTATTAGAAAAAATTTAATTTGAACCAAAATTTTGAATTTGTTTAAACAAATTGCACCATTCTGAGACAATTTTAACCAATGAATTTGGATTCGACGCAACAATTCGATTTGAAAAACCGTGGTTTATTAATGGACCTCTTGGTACACACGGTTCCGGTTTTTCAATATTTTGTAAAAAGTATTGGTTATTTATATATTTCATTCAAATTTTTTAAAATTATAAGGTTAAATGAACAAAAAAAAAAATTTTTTTTTAAAAGTTTGAATCAAATATTAATTTCAAAGGTTAATAATACATATATATAATTTCAGTTTATTTATATATTCTAAAGTTTTGTTTTACCTTAGATTCACTCATTTTTAGGTTCAACCCGAGGGGTCAACCGCTAGAGGAAATCGTGTACAATTGACTTCACACTTAACGTAATTCATGATAATTCTGCATACTTCTTCGTACTTCATATAATTCAGCAGTAATTCACGGGATTCCAAAATTTGAGCAATGGAGGTCCACACCCCCCGGATCAAGTAGTTTATTTTTTATCATTAGTAAACTGAAAATTTTCAGTTGCAGAGGCACTAGAAGGTGTTCCACACCCTCTAGACCCCCCCGGATTAAGTAGTTTATTTTTTATTTTGTTGCAGAGATCTGCCTCCCAAAGGGTACGGAATTTATAATTAATTGTCAAATTAAGAATTAAACACATTTACTTGACCATAGCTAATTTTAATAAACTTGAGATATGTTTAAATATTTAATTCACTTTTAATAATAATAAATTATCTAAACCGGGAGTCTGGGGTGTGGAACACCTCCAGTGCCTCTGCAACGGAGATCTTCGGTTTACTTCTGATAGAAAGTAAACTACTTGGTCTGGGGTTCTGCATGTTCTGGAATGTTTTTCATTCCAAAATTTGTGCACTGGAGGGTGTTCCACAGACTGGGGTCCCCCCAGACCCCCCGGATTGAATAGTTTATTTTTATCAGAAGTAAACTAAAGGTCTCCCGTTGCAAAGGCACTGGAGGGTGTTCCATGCTCCCCAGACCCTCCGGATCGAGTAGTTTATTTTTTATCAGAAGTAAATTGAAGATCTTCCGTTGCAGAGGCACTGGAGGATGTTCCACGTGAAGTACTTCATGTACTTCATGAGATGTGTACAAAAAACTTTACCAGCGGTTAACCCCTCGGTTCAACCAATAATATAAGCTAGATATGTAGATGGGCTAAATGATTTTTTTTATAAATTTCACTAATTTTGGAGCAAACAATTTTTGTTTTTCATTTTTGAAAAATAAAAAGAGTTAATTTAATTTTTAATATAAATCCTCTTAAAGTACACATTTCAAGATTTAAAAATTGCACCTTCAGAAACCCAATAAAGCGATTTTAGCAAGAGTAATATGTGGTTAAAGTTAGGTATACATGTCAAATTTTATTACTTTCCCAAAATTTTGAAACTTTGGAAGTGTACATCTTTAAAAATAAATTTTTGAAAGTATTTTAACTCATCGGATTTTTTTATACATTACTTCGAGAGTAATCTGTGAAAATTTCAGGTTTTATCTTAGAAATTGTAGAAATCGTAGAACTTTTATCGATTTTATCGGAAATCTCTGTATGTTCCGTCTATATGCATATACTACGCCTATCTATATACATTCATTTTTTTTAGCGTTTTTGTATAAATAATAAACTGATGTGACATACGTTGTGGTTACAGCTTAGAGATAGTGGCGACAATAGCCCCTGCAAGCCGTTTATTCGCCCCACGTTGGAACAAACTCAGCCAGGAACGCTAAAATTAAAACGATTACTATTTTCTATGTATGAACTCAATTAAATTCTAACATTTTAAATTATAACATATATACAAACAAAAATTTGTCTGTTAGCGTCATTATCCCTACAAAGTCAATATACTACACAAAAATTGCGTAGCTCAAAAAAGCTTTGTATCTTAGACATCCTGCTTATGGTAAATAATCTGGTATTTTCCTGGGAAAAAGTGCGAATCAAAATAATTACAATTTACTAATGCCCGATTTCTTTACTCATAGTTATCTTCAAGTTAGCGAACTTCAGGTTAAATTGCCAAAATACCCAATCAAATGACAACAAATCAAATAAATCTATCATCTGATTGGCTATTTCGTCAGTTTAACCTGAAGTTCGCTAATTTTAGGATCACTATGAGTAAAAAAATCGGGTATTAGAGTGACAAATAGTTACAGCACGGCCCTGCATGAATCTAAATTTATTTAAATTCAAATAAATGCAGGAATTTTTAATTAACTTACTTGTTTGCAACTTGGAGTTACGACAGCAATGAGCTCGCAAAACAAAATATTATGAAAAGACGAAATTTATTTTATTTTTAACCGAACAAAAAAAATCTCGATCTCAAAAAGGGGTTATGAATGAAAATAGACGAAATTTATTTTATTTTTAACCGAACAAAAAAAATCTCGATCTCAAAAAGGGGTTATGAATGAAAATAGTACGTGCAGCGCTGGTATAATTTAATCTAAATATTTTATAAATAAAATAATGTAAACAGATTTTAATTATGTGAAGCCAAACGCCGAATAGGTTCAGAACAAAACAGATTGCAATTATTTTGATGTAAATGAAATGAATACCGGGATAACATTGTTGAAATAAAAATCAATCCATTTTACTATGAAAAATACGTGAATTTCAATACAGTTGAATTTCAATACGTCAGCCAACACCCGAATATTTGTAGGGTTTTACGTTAACAGCCCTTACAGGTTACTGGTACTGTTTTAAATATTTCGTGATTTTACGCCGAAATTTTATTTTAAAGTTGTCTGAGATTTAGTACTGCAGTCCTTGGAGAAAATTTTAAGCAAATATTTTTACATTGATTTATTTAGTTGTGTGTTTCAAAAATAAACGTATCCTTTTACTTTTCTCTACCAAAAGTGATTGAAAGGACGATTCAAAAAATTTTCATTTATACATAGAAAGCACTTTAGAAGAGTTTCAGCATTTTTTCTATACTATAACAACACGAAAGTGAACTTTAAGACGTAGAACTTTCAATTTTATTTTTGTGATTTGTCGGATATCGTAGGTACGATACATTAAAAGATATACCCTTTTGAAATTTTTATCTTCGATACTTGAAAAATTTATAAATAAAAAACAGGATTAAAAAATTCAGCATGTTTCATCGGTTCAGGTGAATGAATAACTAAAGAAATAACAAACTAGGTGGAAGATGGTCAGGATTTACTTTACAAATTAATTTCTTATCGATTTTATTAAAAAAAATGAAATAAACCCCATCTAAAGGTGCTTTAAAGGTTTGATGTTTTTTTACCGCACTGTTAAGGCCAAGTTTTAATATTTTTTTTGCTATTTATCGAAAGGTAAGAGCACAAAAAATATATCCTGAAAAGCTTAAACGTAGTTTTATTTCCTATAATTTAGTTTTTCCTTGAAGCCTTACAGAAGATTAATGAAATGACTTTTAAAAATACTATTTCGATACCAAATACATCGGGGGTTAAGCTGATTCTGTCTCGACAACTTTACACTTCTTGTTTAGAGGTAATTTAAAAAAAAATTAAAAGAAATAATTTAATTTATGTTAAATTAATTTATCTAAAACAGGAGAAGACAGGAATTTGTGAACTCAGTAAAATAAAACAATATCGACATTGACGTTGTATTTTTACAACACATCATAATAATAATTAAAGTAAACGGAAAACAATTCGTTTATGTATCCTAAATTATTATTTAGATAAAAACAATTCAACATCAAACGTAACATAAGCAGATTTAAATTATTTCAATAATAATAATCAAAATTATGTATTTTGTAAATGTAAATGTAAATTATGTAAACATTATGTATATTTGAAAATATCTAATTTAGAACCTTTTAAAAAGCGTAGGAGTATATATCGAAAATAAGGGTGGCTATTTTAAAAATTTACTGAAATAAATATTCTGAATTTATATATTTTTCTACGTACTTACCTTGTTCTTATTTTCGCATATTCTGTAAAATCGGTTGGTTTTCCAAAAAATGTCAGACTAAAGTTGCAGCCCTTTAAATTATCTACCTGAATTGTGTGATTAACTTATGCAATTGTTTTTGATTAAAAGATAGAAGATTCGCAAGGAAAATAAAAAAAATTGGAATTTTTAACATTTTTCTCATAATTTAATTCATAACTCGATATCTATTGATTATAGACGATAAAAAGTGATAATCTAATTTAATAAAGCTAATAAAGCAAACTCTCTTTAAAAAGTCACTAATCCATCAACATTAAAAAATTAACAATTTTGGCACTATGGCCGAATTAAAGCAGAAATTAAAAAAATTGCGTTAAATGAAAACTACCTTTAAGGGTTTCGACTTGGAAAAAAATTGTATTTAAAAATTTCTCTTTGAAAAGTGTCTTCTACACCACCTTAGAGATTCCCATTGGTGAAATTCTTGCCAATTAATTGATGGTCGCATCTGTTGCTTATGTTTAAAATTTAAATCAAGTTTAAATAAAAAAATATAATTATAATCCTGATTAGAGTTACCAAATACAATTTTTATTTTATTTTAATTTTCAGATTACGTGAAAAAAGTTATTCAATTGTACGAAACAACGGTGGTCAGGCATGGTTTAATGTTAGTTGGTCCAACAGGATCAGGAAAAACAAAAGTAAGTTCTTTCCTTTTAAATTTCCACGCCCTTATGTACTAGACGTAATTTTGCGCATTATTTGCCGCCTCACCTACATCGTAACTCTTTGAAGTTGTCGTTTTCCATTATGAAAAAATATCGAGGGTGAATTATTTTTTATTCGTATTTACATTAACTTCTTAGGTATAGGGTGGTATAACAAACTTTTATAATTTAATTATTAAATTTTTTATGCACAACAATGTTTTATAACAAATCTTTAAAAAAAACTTGTGATTTATTAAAGCATAAAAGTGAAAAATTAATTTACAAATTTGGTTAAATATTTTCAGTTGAATGTTAAAATTTACATTTTTATTAAAAGTTTTTATGTTCACATTTTCGATGCGTTTGAAATATTTTCCATAACAAATTGTCACATTTTTTGAGCTTATTGAATTTATTGATTTTAAAGAATTGTAGCTTTTAAAGATTTATTCATAGAAATATAAATTAAATGTCCACTCATAAAACATAATCTATAAGTTGTTGTTTTATATTTTTAATATCTCATTTTTACTATTTACTCGGTTTATCATTCGAAGAGTTCTTTATTCGATTTTTATACGCAACATTATTTTTACCACTGCCTTAAGTACTGTGTGGTGTGGGGGGAGGCCGACGATAGTTGGCTATAGAAGTAATTTTGCACAATTAAATTATTTTGAACTCTTTTGAACATAGCAGCATTCCTTGTTTGATCTTTTCTAATTAGATTTGCATCTGTCATTGCAGTTTTACAACACAAAAGAAACTATTAATTTAGGTATTGCCAGTTCTTTAATTCTTCGCAAAATATACATTTCATATTTTCATTATTTTCTGAATCCACCCTGGATTTTCTGTATAAGTGGCTTAATTTAATTATATTTTGATTGCTCTTGAAATTCGCTCGCCCTTTCTTCCATGTTTTCCAAATTGTATTGTCTTCTTAAAAAACGTAATAGGAAAATCTTCAAGTACTTCTGAAATAAAAAAGATCAAGTTTAATATTTTCTCGAAGCAATATGTACTAAAAAGACGACTATTTCGAACTACAGAAATTTTGTTATTTACATTGCCATGTAGTTCATATTTATTTGGTTCATATTACCAAAAAAATTTTTATTTTAAATAATTTCAATTTTAAAATGTTATCGCATGTCACCCAGTGAGTGACATGCGTGCTGTTGTATAACAAGAAAACCGATTAATCTAAAAACCACTCCTTAGTTGATTTCCTTTTCCTAACTATTGATTGAAATTAAAACTCTTGAGATATTCATGTAGTACTACTAGAACGACGAATATGCATTAAAATTAAAACATAAGAAGTGCATATTCTTTTATAATCGAAATACGGTAAGATGTTCAATAAGAATAGAACAAAAAATGTTATGTGGTGAATTTCTGTCAATATTATTATAGAACTACCGAACTTTAGAAAATATTTTTTAATGAAAACAAATTTCTTTTCTAATTAGTTTTTTTATTTAAATTGTTGGTTTTTTGAGATTTAAAAAAGGTATCCTTTCCCACGAAAAAATAATGCTTTATGAATAACTTATATACCTAACTAAATTAGAAAATTTAAGCATCAGGTCGTTGATAATTTATAAGCGAATATAAAAATGATGTACCGTTTCAAGACAAAATTGAAATTTAAAATTAATTTTCTATTAAAATTATGCATAATTAATTAATGAAGGTAGAAGTAACATAGAAAATTAAATTCACAAAATGCCACAACAAATACTTCTTATGAAACGAACGTCAATTCTCTTTGATTGCCACGCGCTTATGATGATTATTGGTGGGTATAATTTTGCCATATGTAAATTTTTAAATTTTCAAACTGATTTTAATAAAAAAACATCTACTAAACATTAAAAATAAGTTTTAATAATAAAAAAAAACTTAAGTATTAAATTAGCAACTTTTTTTACAAGTTCTAACAAAATTTTAATTTAAAATTAATTAATTAAAATTTAATTAAAATTTCATTATAACTTGTAATATTTGACAATTTGATACTTAAAATATATTTTCAGAAATTAAGAAACATTTATATAAAAAAATTATAATCCCTATTTAATGAGAAATTAAATATAATAACATTTGCCAGGTTTCTTCTGCTCAACTAACGATCCTCTAGTTTAATATTTTTGGTGTATTCAGAAGTTTAAGATTAGTTTATCAAGTTTTACAATTTTTGAACAAAGCAGAGAGAACCTCACAGCGCTTAGGTATTCTACTACACAGCGTGACGCACATGACCCCGGACAAACATGTTTTTCTCTTTTCGCGAAAAAAGCGACAAATTCGAAAGTCCGTTACTTGGGCTCCCCCCAGTTGTTAATAACTGTACATACTGATCATTTAATTATCTATATAATAAATAATAACCTCTCTAATTACATGTTAAATCATACGCGTGATTAATTAAATTTGCATGCCAAAACCCAACAAATTTATGCAATTAAATCTCATAATGCAATAAAAATATTATAATACAATTTCTTAAACCACCACTTTATTTTAATTAAAATTCAAAACCGCGGATTAAAACGCGAATTAAAATTGGATTAAATAAATCCGCGGAATTGAGGTAGAACTCCCCTACCACAACTACTAAATTATTCTCTAAAACAATAATTTCCTTTGTTTTTCTCTAAACTTTCTTGATTTTTTTTAATTCAATGCCAGTTCTAGATAGGTAATTTAATAGTAGTCATAGTAAAAAGTCTCCGTCAGTTTGTATCTTATAGAAAAAAAAATCATCAGTTCGTAATCATCTTCTAAAACTGTTACCAATATTGGGAGTATACCTAAAAAGTATAGTATTTGTTGGTGGAAGAAGATTTGAATCTTAATTTATGTACTTTTAATATTTGAAAGTAATTATTTTAGTCTTTTTAAAATAAATTTTTATTCTTTTAAATAAATTTAAATTTCCCTTTGTAGTGTAAAATAGCAATAATCCTTATTTATTAAACTTTACAACGGGCGAAGGCAATTAAAGAAATGATCAAATACATATAAAGCATGATCAAATACGTAATAAAGCATCAATAATAAAATCTACTATGAGATGCAAATCAATAGTGGATTAATTCCCAGGAAAACGGTGGTAAATACCTAAACTATATTTTGTGAATGCATTTAATATTGGAAAAGTACCAGGAAGACAAGTAATTGTGGCAAAGATGATGAATCGCAGCCAAAAATTTGAAGTACTTGAAAACGAAAACAGATTGAAAGGTACGAAGGTTTATATTGAGAACGATTTGACCACCAAGGAGAAGAAAATCCAGGATAAGATTTGGGAGGTAGCTAAAAGTAACATGCAGGAGGAAAAAAAGATGAAGGTTGGATTCCCCAGAGACTCTATAACGGCGAAGAAATGTACGTATGGGATATCGATGATCTGAAACTGACTGTGAGATCAACAAGATAGGCAAAAAACTGAAAGCGAGCTAAGAGAAAATAAAAGTAAAAAAGCTTAAAAGGAACAGATGGTTAAAAACAGGAGATACAAAACACCTCGAAGCATATAAAGAGAGAAGCAAAAAGGTTTTAGAATACGTAAGCAGAAAAAGAATGAATGATTAAAAAATCGGATGGAAGATCTGAAGAAAAACAGCGATGTGAACAACACGAGAAAATTTTACATGCAAGTGAGAGAACAAAAATAGCAATATGGCTTGAAGATAAGAGCAATGATCACCATGGATAAAACACTTAAATGTGGGTAGGAGAGGATTAAGGAAATATGGAAGAATCGCTTCCAATCACTGCTAAATAAGAAGGAAAAAGAACAACAAGAGTACCTACCAGAGTATTTGGACAAGATTGATGACAATAGCCGTTAAGCCGTTAAAGCAATAAAAAAACTTGAAAAATGGTAAAGCACCGGGGTGCGATGGACAAAGTCTGGAGGAATGAGGAACTCCCTGAAAAAAGGAGAATAGGGAAAATAGTGCCATTATATAAAAAAGGAAAAAATGGCGGAATGCTCCAACTATAGAGGAATAACGCTGTTGCCAACCATATAAATATAAGATACTATCAGCTCTGATCTTAGAATAACTTAAAAATTACGCAGAAGAAGCTATCGGTGATTACCAATATCGCTTTTAATCGGGGAGGTCAACAGTGGATGCGATACATATAATGAAGCAATTAACACACATATTCCACAAACATGGTCTGCTGTTCATCGATTTTAAGCAGGCTTTTGATACCATTGACCAAGACAAATTGTACATATGTATGAGGAGAAATGAAAATACCGGAGAAATTAGTGAAAATGGTTAAATTGACCCCGATGAGCACAAGAGCCACTTTAAAAACTATAGATGAAGAGACCGATGTCTTTGACATTAACGCCGGCGTTCGGCAGAGGGATGCACTCCCGGCAACGCTTTTTAACTTGGTTATGGAATATATCATGAGAAAGTCGAATGTAATGGATCAATAACAACGAAGGAGGTCCAAGTGCTGGCGTATGCCAATGATGTTGTAATAACTGCTAGAATAAAAGAACAAAAAAAAGTATTGGAAATTTTTGAAAGAATTAATTAATGAAAATAAGACCAAGTATATGGTTTGTAATGGTGCGCTAAGAATGATGCTACTCTTGAGTACATACAAACACAGCTTCCACGAGGTGGAAAGTTTTAAATATTTTGAGTCGTGATGTATGCATTATAAAAACAAGCGAAACGACGAGAACATCTCTTGAGTAACAGAAACATAATCAAGCCAAAATAATGATACTTATGTGCGTGGCTGAAACATTATGTTTAGCAAAACATAAAGAGGAGAGGCTGAGAGTTTTCGAACGGAAAGTACTAAGAAAAATAGTGGGTCCGGTGAAGCTGAATGAAAAAGAACTTAGGATAAGAACCAATCTGGAGCGGGATGAAAATGTGGTAAGAAGTATTAAGGCTAAGAGAATGAAGTGGATGGGGCATGTGATGAGAAAGGACGAGAAAGAAACAATAAAAAAAGTAATGGAATGGAAACCAACAAATGAAAGAAGAAGAGGAAGGCCCAGAGTGAGATGGAGAAATGAGGTGAGAGAGGACCTAATGGAGATGGGCATCCAGAATTAGAGATTTAAGTGTCAAGATGGGATCGCATGGAAAAATATAACCGAGGAGGCAAAGACACACAGTAGATTGTAATGACCTGAAATATCGAAGAGTGATTCACCTCAAATTTTTAATCTTCTTAAAAAATACTTTGTAAAAACAACGGTGATACTCCGTTAGGAATGATAGTCGCTTTCATTTATTTATTCAATTTTTTTGGTCGTCTTAATCGCAAATTAAAACAAAAAGTTATTTAGAAAAATATATTATAATATAAATTCGGTTTTAGAACGTCCTACGACGTTGTCCGATTCTCTCAAAAGGGAACTCTTTAGGTGGAGGGCATTTAATACCTCAAAAATGTTAAGAAAATCCCAAGTTTCATTAAATCAAACCTCTTAGCTTTACAACTTTTGTGTTCCATCGTAATGTAATTTCAAATTCCTTTATAATGATTCAAACTGATATTAGCTGCATTATATTAAATTACAATACTATGTATTAAAATATAATAAAATGCAGTGCCCGAGGTCGTTTGCGACCATTATTTCTACTGTCGATTTATTAAAACATTTAAATTTTTATTTATAGTTAAATTTTTAATTTTTTTTTTAATTTTGGTGACCTTACGACATGTTTTGGTAAGATGGTGCCGCCATTTTCCTTTTAAATAATTAAATTGCATTGAAATTATTGTAATAATTTTAATAGGTGCCCGAGGTCTGTTGCGAGTATATTAATTTGAATATTTGGAATTTGATCTTAATATATGTATATTTAAATTAAATTGAAAACACTTTTAAGGATCCACATTCAAATTTAATTATATATAACTTTGAAGTTAAGAAATTCTATCCAAGGAATTGAATATTTGAAATCAAAGTTTGATCATTTATGTTACAAAAGTGCTTACCGTTTGAACTTTACAATTTCAAGAACGATTGTACAAATCAAGTTAAAGTAGTGTTCTAAAAACACTCGTTTTCCTCGATTTTACAAAAAATATTGTAAATGTATCGTGAGGGCGGACAAGGGTGCAAAGATTTCTTATTTAAACCATATGTTTGCTTTGTTCAATAAGTTTTGGACAAGTTCATGACTTTCATCTGCTCCGAATAAAACATTAACCATTAAGTAGGTATGTGGGGTGGCCGCAACACCCCAGGCATTTCTGGCATTTCTCATATATTTCATACTTACAGGTTAGTAACATAGCTAATTATTTTTTTACCTTCCTATTATACGTCCCTTCTAAGATTGTGATGACAATCGCTTATCTAAATTGAACTAGTGAACCGTGACAGAGTGTTAATTGTGCTGGGGTGCTGTCACCACCCCACCTACCTACTTACGCTTTGTTTTCAGAATTTCTTTTTATAAAATTCATAGAGGCACTAAATAATATCTTAAACTAAAAATCGAACAAATACAGACACAAAGACAATAAAAAATGAAATTGTTGAGCTTTAACAAATAAATTTTATAATTGTTTTAGTAAAATTAAGCAATTTAATTTTTTTCGTTAAAACTAAACAATTTTATTTTTTCCTTCGTTTTTGTATCAATATTTCATAAATCTGCAATTAAAACATTTATTTTTATATTTATTTTGTTATTGCCACTATATTTTATATATGTGAAAATGAAAGTTTTGTTTGATTTTTAGTTTAAGGTATTATTTAGTGCCTATACAACCATGTGTTTTAATTTTGTTGTCCTCATATTTTTTTTTTTATAATAAATGATATTCTTCAGTAAGGCGGACATACAACTCATTTAATGTTGCCATATGAAAAATATAAATAAAAGTATACCTAAAAGCAGCAAATGCTGATAATTTTTACATTAATCTATCTTGTAAAAGTGTAACTAATGTAAAGAGTATAGCCGGATAAGCATGTAAAATCTGCCCCCAGCAATTTTAAAAATCCATATCGCGGATTGATTTCTAACAAAAATTTTTTCTGAAAATTTTAGCTTTTAAACCCCAAGGATTACGACGTAATTAAAAAACGTGTTTTTCAGTAATTATTTTATTGTAACTATTCTACTGAATATTTTTTAACAAAAATTTTATTGCTAAGAATTGTCGATAAGGGACGTTAAAAAGTAATTTTTTTATAATTTTATAACCACCCCTTTTTAAATAAAAATTTTTGTGGTTATATTTAAATATGTTCCTTTCATATGTCACTCACGAATTTTTCACAGAAAACTCCTTTCTTTCTCCTCATTATACGGTAAAATTTTCAACTTGATCCATTTGGTGGAACATGTTCAAAAATAAAATTGATTTTTTTATATTTTCTTCAGATATTATTCACTTGATTTACTTGTAAAATACTACTTTTTTATTCAAGAATTCAAGATATAGAATACCCTCCAGGATACTCCATCGTTTTAATGAAACTAAAATGGTACCTTAAAGCTTTTACTTAATTTTTAAATATTTAATATTCTACGTCCGGCTGTCTAGGCACTGGAGGGTGTTCCACACCCCCCAGACCCCCGGTTTACGCAGTGCAGTTTTATCAGAAGCGAATTAAAGATTTCAACATGTCTGAAGTTTTTCAAAATTAGCAACAAGCAGATATGCTGAAATCTTCAATTCCTTTTAATAAAAACGAACTGTCTAAACCGGGGGGTCTGGGGGGTGTGGAACACCCTCCAGTGCCTTAGCAGCAGTAATACCCCCAGGATATCTCATTATTCCCAAGAAAAGTAAAACGGTATCACAAAGCTTTTACTTACTTTTTATACATTTAATTTTCTGTTTTCCACTGCCGAGGCACTGGAGGGTGTTTCACTCCTCCCAAACTCCGTATAGGCAGTGCCGTTTTATCAGAAGTGAATTGAAAATTTCGAAGTAATATTTGAAGCATTTCAATATTATCAACGGCCAAGCAGATATGCTGAATGAATTTATCCATTTCTTATAAATATAAGCTGGGATAAATAAATATAAACCAGAATATCGATCCTGAGGGGAATACCCCCTAGAATTTATCATCGTTCCCAAAAAACTAAAACGGTAACTTAACGTTTTTACTTCATTTTTGAATAGTTTATATTTATCACAACTAAATTAAAAACTACAGTATATTTTTGCTTAGCCGTTGCTATGGTGACGTGATGTCTACCTGCACTCAAAATTTATGCACTGGAGGGTGTTCCACACTCCCCAGACCCCCCGGTTTGGGTAATTTGTTTAAATCAGAAATCTAAAATTTTCAAAAATAGTAACTCCTACGCAGATGTCCTGAAGACCTTAATTAATTTTTAATAACTATAAATTGTATAGACCAGGGAGGCTGGGGAGTATGGAATACCCCGGGGTACTCGATCATTCTCAAGAAAACTAAAATGGTAACTTAAAGTTTTTATTTAATTTTTAAAAATTTAAATTTCTACGTCCCCCTGCCGAGGCACTGGAGGGTGTTCCACACCCCCAGACCCCCGGTTTGGATAGTTTATTTAAGGTATAGAATACCTCCAATGTCCTAGCATTGGGAGGCAGAACATTAATGTTTAAAAATTAAATAGAAGTTGTAAGTTACCGTTTTAGCTTTCTTGGGAACTATGGATTAATCTAGGGTACTCCAAAACCCCCAAACCCAATAAACTGGTCAAACCGGGTGTTCTACACCCTCCAGTGCCTCAGTATAGAATGGCAGAACATTAAATTTTTAAAATTAAGTGGAAACTTTAAGTTAAGTTTTCTTGGAAATGATGTAATATTCTGGGGGCACTCCATACCCCCCAGACTCCCCGGTTTATCCGTTTATATTTATCAGAAATAAATTAAGCATAAATCTGCTCGGCCGTTGCTAATTTTGAAAAACTTCAGATATTATGTCGAGATCTTTAATTCACATGTAATAAAGATATGTAAACTGGCTAAATCGGGGGGTCCAGGGGTATAGAAAACCCTTCAGAGCCCTATCATCGGGAAATAGCACATTAAATGTTTAAAAATTAACTAGAAGCGTAACGATTCCGTTTTAGTTTCTTGGAAACGATAACATGTCTGGGAATTTTTATACCCCAGACGCAATGAACTGGTTAAACCGGGGGTCTGGGTGTGGAACACCCTCCAGTGCCTCAGTACAGAATGGCAGAACATTAAATGTTTAAAATTAAACACAATCTTGAAGTTACCTTTTATTTTTTTGGAAACGATGGATTAACCTGAGGGGTACTCCGTACCCCCAAAACCTAATAAACCGAGTAAACGGGGGTCTGGGAGGTGTAGAACACCATGCATAAAGTGCCTCAGTGATAAGAAAATATACTAAAATCTTCAATTTACTGCTAATAAAAATTAATTGCATAGACCCAGTGGGGGGGTGTTTATGTAGTTAACATCGTTTGAACTAATTTTGAAATACTTCCAAGCTGTTAATTCTATTTTCTTCAACCACGCAAAATAGATCGTCTTTGTTGCTGTTTGTGGTGTAACTTAATGTTTTGCAAAAACAGTTTATTTTGGAACAAAAGAGCAACATAATCAATGAAACAACAGTATCTTTTTGAGTTAATATTCGGAGATTTTACTTATTAGTTTTATAACATTTGGTGAAGTGTAATAGTACCGTCTTTATTCATCAACTTAGCCAAAAGATATGGCTCTAGATATTCGATATTAACATTGAAAAATTATTCCCAATAATATTAACATTTAAATTACATTTTTGATATATTTTTGAATAAAAAAATGTAAAACTCCTATTTTATAAATAAATCAAGTGAATAATATCCAAGAAAATATAAAAAAAATTAATTTTATTTTTTTTGACCATGTTCTACCAAATGGATCAAGTTGAAAATTTTACCGTATAATGAAGAGAAAAAAATGAGTTTTTTGTGAAAAATTTGTTAGTGACATATAAAAGGAACATATTTAAATTTAACGACAAAATTTTTTATTTCTTTAAAAAAAGAGGTGGTTATAAAATTATAAAAAATTACTTTTTAATGTCTTTTATCGACAATTATTAGCAATAAAATTATTGTTAAAAATATTCAGTAGAATAGTTACAATAAAATAATTACTGAAAAACACGTTTTTTAATTACATCGTAACCCTTGCGGTTTAAAAGCTAAAATTTTCAGAAAAAAAATTTTTTTTGTTAGAAATCGATCCGCGATATGGATTTTTAAAAGTCGCTAGGAACAGATTTTGCATGCTTATCGGGTTATACTCTTTAACTATAATATAAATTAAAAGTAAACAATATAACTAGAAAAGCAAATTTTACTTAGGGTGTTCTGAGCATCCCACCTGCCTACTGACGTTACTTTTAACCACCTACCTACTTGAAGGTTAATATCTTCTAGATAATTTACCATATTGACGTAACTATCTACCGGCTAGAGGTAATAAACCTGAACTCAAAAGTACACTCTTTTCTATAAAAATCGTTTCACCAAACAAAAAAGCGCAAAAATACAAATCATTTAAGGTGAGGATGAATTTGGTAAGACGTCTAATAAGTCCACAATTCCAATTTGAAAATTACGATATTATCATAAGAAACCCAAGTAAATGTATATTTACTAGGGGTTAGCCTAGGGGGATATTTTTAGTTTAGTAAAGCGTTCGTCAAAACGGCCCGGAGCGGAGGCTGCGGAGGGTCGGTTTTGACTAACGCAACCAAGGCAAATTTCAAATGTTTAAAGCCTTTATTTTTCAAACTCATTTTTGTGTCCAATTTTGTAATAATGATCGTATTATGTCGTTTGCTTTAACCCTCTCACCATATATTTTCTTTCTAACCTCTCTAATATAAATTCCCTATTTAGTGATTCGTATGCTTTTGAGAGATCTAGGAACACTCCCAATGTTAACTTTATTTTTAATAAATTCTAAAATGGCAGTTTGTGTGAATTACCCTTTAAGCCTTCATGTCTTCCGTTGTTGAACAGTTTACATTTATTAAAAAACTCTATCAGCCTCGTTGTCATTGTCGTTTTGAATATTTTCAAAAAACTGGATAATAAACTTATAGCACGATAGCTGTTCACATCTTCCGGATCTCTGCTTTTTAAAATTGCAGTAATGACTACTGTTATACTTAAAACGCAATACTTTACTAACTTTATTTCACCTTTTATTCTAACCCAAAATACATATGTACATTGTCATTTACCGTTTCGTTTATACAATCTTTATAAAAATAAAACAGTGTTACCAACATAAAAGTAAATACTCCAAAAATCCCGGGATGGCTCATATCCAATACATTACACTCTTCCTTCTTGAGTTTCTACTCATCTGTAGTTCTATATCGTACTGGTCTTTTATTTGTCTTCTGGGGCGGTCTTGAGCTATGCTAGTTCCTAAAGGAACCTCTCCTATTAATCTATTTTCCTCATCCGTTACCCCGCCTGATGCACCTATACTTGCTTCTTCTCTCTTCCATATTCTCATCTTCCCCATCTGTAACTCTTCTGTATTTTCATTCCGTTGTGATTCATCTTCCGTACCTGCTGCCATATCCCTATCGTCTGGTCTTCTTTTGGTTTCAAGTTGAATTATTTCTCCTTCTTGTATTTCTGAATCCGTAACCTGTTTCAATTTTGGTCTGAATATTTGATTCAAGTGTCGTTTCCATAATCCAATGTTTCCTGGAATCTTACACAAATATGTACGAACACCTAATATTTTTTCAACTTTTGCTTTAGTCCAGCATGACTTGTTCTTATCTCGGTAGTCCTTTACATATACCTCCTCTCCTATTTCAAACGTTTGCTCTCTTCCTTCTCTAACGATTTGATGGTCTTGCTTCCTTTTAGTTATTTCCGGTCGTAAACAATCAAATCTTGTTCTTATTTCCCTACCAAACATTCTATATGCTGGTGTTACCTTCGTTGTGCAGTGTTCTGTAGATCGGTATTCTAGAAGATACCGAGCCATTATACAACTTGATGGTATTCCCTTGTTCTTAGGATCTTCTAAAGCTTTTTGTAACGCTAATTTGATTGATTTAACCGTGTTTTCTGCCGCGCCGTTTGAAGCAGGGTGATACGGTGGACTTAGGCTATGTTTGATGCCATTTACTTTGCAAAATGTTTTAAATTCTTCTGCAATAAACTGTGGACCATTATCCGAAACAATTTGTTGGGGTATTCCAAATCTCGCAAAATTCTTCTTAAAGCCGCCACTGTCTTTGTTGTTGTTGTATGGTGCATCTCGGTAACCTCCGGCCATTTGCTAAAAGAATCCACTATTACTAAATACATTTTGTTTTGGATTGGTCCAAAAAATCTATGTGTATTCTTTCAAAACTTCACTGGCTTCTTGAAATCGTAATACTGTCGCCTTCGGAGGGTTTGGTTTGTGCCTATTACATACTTCGCATAATCTTGCCCTATTTTCAATATCTGCATCCATTCCAGGCCACCAAAAATATGATCTGGCTTTGCTTTTCATCTTGACGATACCGCTATGCGTACTGTGTAATTCTTCTAAAAGTGTTTTCCTAAACTTGGGTGGTATTATCACTTTATGTCCCCACATTATAACATCTTTTTCTAAAGCTAGCTCATTCTGCCGATTTATATACGGTCCCAATCTTGGATCTTTTCTAATTAAATTGTTTGTCCACCCTGTTCTATTTCTATTTTCACCTTTGATAATATTTCGTCCTTTGTTATGGCTTCTCTGATATCGTTTGCTGAAATCAGAGATTCCCAATGATCTTGAATAAAATGCATATAGCTGTAATAGTCCGTTATTCCTGCGCATTCATTTACTGGCAATCTTGATAAGCCATCAGCGTTTGCATTATCTTCTCCTTTTACATATTTTACTTCGAAATCAAAACTATTTAAAAATACTGCCCATCTTTGAAGCCTTCCTGCCGCCATTGCTGGAATTCCCTTTTTGCTTCCGAACAAATACATTAAGGGTTTATGGTCGGTTGTTAAAATAAATTTTTTTCCCATTAGATATTGAGAAAATTTTTTTACTGTGAAGAATATGGCTAAGGCTTCTTTATCCAGCATGGAGTAGTTTTTTTCACTAATGTTCAGAGTACGTGATACGTAACATATCGGTCGATCGGTTTTATCTTCATACGTATGTGATAGTACCCCTCCTACTCCATAGGAACTAGCATCGCAACTAACTTTCAAGGGAAGTTTTGGATCATAATGAGTTAGCACATTGTCTGAAACCATAATTTCTTTAGCTTTATCGAAAGCGGCTTGGCATCTCTTATTCCATTGAAAGTTTTTGTTGTTCTTTCCTTCTTTTAACAAACTATATAGTGGTTCTAGCAGCCCGGTGACATCTTTAATGAATCTCGAATAGTAATTTATCATGCCTAAAAAAGATTTTAATTCTGTTAAGTTGGTCGGTATTTTGCAATTTGCGATGGCGTTCGTTTTTGTCGGATCTTTTCGTAAACCTTCTTTATTAATCACGTGTCCCAAATATTTTATTTCGCTTTGGAAAAACGAACATTTTTCCTTTTTTAGCCTAAAACCAGCATCCCGTAGTTTATTGAAAACCTTTTCCAAGTTTTGGATGTGTTCTATTCTTGTTCTTCCCGTTACCACAATATCATCTAGAAATACCACCGTATTTTCGCAATTGCTTAACGTTTTCTCCATTATTCGCTGAAAAATTGAACAAGCCGGTTTTGTTCCGAAAGGCAGTCTTTCCATCTTATAAATGCCTTTGTGTGTGCTCCAAGCCAATAACAGTTTTGATGTTTCCTCCAATTCCAGTTGGTTATACGCGTGGCTTAGATCCAATTTCGAAAATTGTTCTCCACCTTGAAGTGTTACAAATAGTTCTTGGATGTTGGGTAATGGATATTTGTCGTCTGCAATGACGGGGTTTACTGTGACCTTGTAGTCTGCACACAATCGTATCGATCCGTCTCCCTTTAATACTGGTACTAAGGGTGTTCCCCATTCCGAAGTGCTTACTGGTGTGATTACTCCAGCTTTTTCTAATCTTTCTAATTCTTCTTCTACTTTGGCTTTGTATGCGAAAGGTAAAGAACGAGGTTTTAAAAACTTTGGTTCACTTTCATTTACTGTTGATAATTTAATTTTCTCGTATTTAAAACATCCTAGCGTGTCCTCAAAAAGTTTCTTATTCTTTTCTAGTAGACTGTTTAATGAAAATTCCGTATTTTCTATGTGATTCATAGTCATTGTTATTTTGAATTTGTCCATAATGTCTCTTCCTATTAAGGGTGCCACGTTATTTCCTTTGATTATAAGCAATTTGACATATTTTTGAATGTTTCCCAATTTCAGTCCCACTGAAATTTCTCCTTCTGGTCTGAAGGTTGCACCGTTATACGTTTTCAATATCGCTGGACTTGTCGTGAGTGGAATCTTCTTGAAATAATTAATGTATGTTGGCCAGCACATAGCCGAAATTGCAGAGCCCGTGTCCAACTCCATTCTAAAACGCACATTGTTAATAAAACCATACACATAAAATTGATTATTTATTGAGTTGCAAGGTAATACATTATTCATTTGGAATTCATTTTCCGATATTCGTTCTGACATTTCTAACCCAAAATTGTTTCTTTCCTTGCATACCGCTTCTAAATGGCCAATTCTACCACACCGATTACATCTAAATCGCTTATACCTGCAAAATTTGAAATTGTGGTTACTCTTGCCGCAAATATTACATTTTAGAATTTCCGTTTTTGTGGTTCTTCTTTCATTTGTTGTTGTTTCTCTAGGCTGGTTTCGTCTTCCAGGTGCTCTGTATAGATTGTTTATTTCTGTATCTTCCTCCGGTTCTTTTTTGATCTGTATTGGACGGCTTGATGCTCTTGTCGTTTGTTCTCGTTTTATTGCTAATTCATATATTTCTTCCAGATCTGTTGCAGTTGGCTCTTCCTCACAAATTCTGAGAAAAACCGCTTGGTCCTTTAATCCGATCACAAATTTATCCTTCAATATTACATTTAAAACACTACCGAATCTGCAATTTACTGCCAGTTTCTTAATTCTTGCGAACCAATTTACTACGTTTTCCTCTTCTTCTTGTTTTGCTTCATAAAAGGTTCGTCGCTCCTGAAATGTTGACGTCTTAATACAAAAATGTGATTCCAATATTTCCCATAATCTGGATAGTGTTTTATTTTCTGGTGCTGTTGGGTCACATAAATCACTTAACGTTTCGTATACCGATGATTCTAAACATGTTATCAATATCGGCACCTTCTTTTCTTCCTGGATCTCATTTGCCAAAAAAAATTGTGTAATTTTTGCCTTAAAAGTTTTCAAATTATCATCTCTTGAATATTGGCAAAACTCCTATTGTAGACATGGCCATTAATTATATTTTTTATTTATTTACCCGATTTATCTCGTCGCCATTTGTTATACTTAAAACGCAATATTTTACTAACTTTATTTCACCTTTTTATTCTAACCCAAAAATACATATGTACATTGTCATTTACCGTTTCGTTTATACAATCTTTATAAAAATAAAACAGTGTTACCAACATAAAAGTAAATACTCCAAAATCCCGGATGGCTCATATCCAATACATTACAACTACCAGGGTAACGTCGAATAATAAAAAATATAGCACATTCTCTCTTGAATTTGATGAAATGAATTTCTTTTTTATTTATCTTACATTATTTGTTAAGGAGCCAAATTCAACTAATATAAAATATTGCTTTATATGTGTCCATGACGCTTTTAACTGACAAGGCTCTTCTATTTCGTATATTAAATTACTATTTACTTCACACTTACTTCTTATAAAACACAACAAAAAATTGTTCATTTTTTTTAAAGAATTGCAATCTATAAAAATTTACTTTTCTCCGCATTTTTTACAAGTTTTTGCCTTTTCTTAAACTTTAATTTTTTTTTTAAATTTTTAAAACTTTTTTTCACTTTGAAGCTCTTCCCAAAGGTGAAAAAACTGAGTAAGGCAATACCTGTTGCCGTTTTGAAAGTAATTACGTTAAGCTTTAGTATATAATTTTTTTTAAACTTTTGAAATAAAAACAATCTATTTGATATAATGCAAAAGCAATTAAAAATATATTTTTAAATCAACATTTCGAAAACAAAATGTAAAGACAAGATTCATCAAATTGATTACTTTCTCCACGGTTTCTCAAGAAACCATTATTTTAGTACTTACCTAGTTTTATTATGCAGAAAAAAAAGCAGATCAACTTTCGAATTCGAAAAAAAATTTATTATATTCGGGAGCAAATATTGTTTCAGTTGTAAGTAAACGCAGTTAATGAAAAGTTTCTCTGTAATAAAACCAATCAATTATTAAACTGAATTATAAAGATCGTCCTGAGAGTTAAGACTCGAAATTATATTTTAAACAAATAACCGGCAAACTGTGCTTGGAAATAATCTCTCCACGGTAACTTTAACTGAAAATTTAATTAGTGGCCTGTTTATTGCGGTTTGGAATTATCAACAAAATTTTGGAAGACTAATTTGGGTGTTCTGAGTTGAATACATTCTGAGTTAAATACTACATATCCATAGAGCTACTACTTTTGAGAATTTGAAAACCGTTGACGGTGTTTTACATTCTGATTTTATGAAACCAGCTCAAAACGAGGACTATTTAACAGTGAGAAAAATTGGGTACGATACACTATCTGAGGCAGTGGTCGAAAAAATGTTCGGACAATATTGAAAGAACTGTTTGGCAATCTTTGTGTCCTTGCTGTGCCACTAAATGTACCCGAACTTTTCTCCAAGTACAAGATTTTGTAAAACAGCATGGTACTCATTTGGGTGACTGCAGTAATTGTGAGAATTTCATAATATAACAAGGTGGAACTTGGATGACCGCAGTTCTTAGGCTTCTATACAGCTACCTTTTTGGTTTACAATTATATAATATTTTGTAATTATTTTTAATTTAAATTTATAATTTTTTCTTTACCTGCACGATCATCAGATTATTTTTAATTTGTTTAGTTAGTAACAAAAATGTTCTACCGAGTGACCGGTTGAAATCTGAACATAGGGAAATAACATGGGAAATTGATTTTTTCTAAATTCCTGCTTCCCATTATAACGGATATGAATAAAAGATATATCAAATTAAAGAGATTTTTTCCGCGTCTAAAGATCCCCAATACTTGATATTATGTTTTTAATTTGAAAGATAATCTCAGATAATTACGATTACAAATTATTTTAAATTTTTAGTTGGTAAAAAAATTTTCTATATAAGAAATTGATTTGCATTTTGTAAGTGTTATTTTACGTTTTACGTAATTTTACTTTCACTCTTTCGCACCTTTAATTGGTTAGTTCATTTATTACCAACCCAAAAAAATGTAAGATGAATAAAATAATCACATAAACAATTGAAAAGCGTCCACAACTCTGTGTGTTTGATCTCAATTAATTATTTTGAATCTTGTTAATCCATTCACGCGTTTGTCCATCCACCCACAAAATAAAATTTAGTGACAAAGGTTTTTTGTCACTAATTTAGTGACTTTGAATTATGCGGACGGACGGACAGACAGACGGACACGAAGCCAGATCATAAGGCTTCTTTCTATACTATGTATAGAAGCCTAAAACTGAAAGTTTGTATGTCCGTTCCATAAATCCTCCTCAACATCCTCTTTAACTAGTGATTTTGGTACGAATTCTTAGGTCAACGCCGCTATTCCAGCTCTAAACACATTCCCAAAAAAATGTAATTTTATTTGAAAATTTGTCTTGGAAAAGTGTTCTTTATCACCACCTCAAAGGTTCTCCACGGTCACGGGGACACCCTGTATATCGAATTGGTTATATCAATTAATTAACAAAATACATATGTATTTAGTACGGAATGGAACGATAGTGCATGCACGTATTCGAAAATAATAAATTACAAAAAATTACAAATGACGTTACTAATTAATATATGAATAACATTGTATGTACATACATATTCGTATGTACATTGCTTGTAGTATTATATTTCCGAGTTTAATTTAATTTTCAGTGAGACGGAAAAGACATCAAAGTGATTTTAAAAAAATCAAATATTTTGCTTCGATTCAATTAGATGTCAGTTTATTTACATCACTGAACATTTAAAACACAAATTCGTATTTTATTATTTTGTAAGAAAATAATTAAAATTATAATTGGCACACTCAGAAAAATGATTTGTTACAGCTACAAAAATTTAATTAAAGCACTATTGCGTGTTTTAGTTAATATAATTTCAACAGATTTTTTTTGCTGCTGAAAAAAAATTTGCTGATACAAAAAACTGAAATAATTTGTTTTGTATTAAATAAAATAATATTTTTTTGTTATGGTGAATATTTTATTTATAATTGATTTATTAACTCGTGAAATTATATATTTTAAAAAGTTTTTAATTATTTTCAAGTTAAGTGAAAATTATTTAAAAAACAAATTTTATTAAAATTTTACCTAACTTGAAATTTGAAAGAATAAATTACGTGATAATATAAAAAAACATATAGCGTTTTTAATTGCTAAGGCAGTAAATGCACATTTTGCTATTGGTCAATTGTGAACCAACTAAAAACACCATTAACTATTAATCACCTTAAGTAAAAAATATCAACTTACTGCGGTATACATGGACGTCTTGTTATATTTTTAAACTTGTTTCTAAATAGTTGCCACAGGCATTTTCTGAAGGTAACTCCACACATTGCATAAAGTAGAAAATTTATGCTAAAATTTGTGTAGAAAAGTAGCATGGCGAATTGCTGAACGCACCACAGCATTTCTGGAGGCGTTTTTTGCCACAATGCGTAGGCGAAGTACACCGTTAAACGGATCACATAACTTAAACAAAAGTAATAGATGTTAATAATTTTGAATATATTATTATAAGTAATAATTTTTTCAAATTTAATTAATAATAATTAATAATTTAATAATTGTTTATTACGGAACAGGCTTTAGCCAAATCCAGGAAGTTTGAAGAAGAAGAAGAAGAAGTAATAACTGTCATTATTACGTTCGTACGGAGGGCCCATCCGACGCACGAACTTAAGATTTTGAAGAGGCAACACAACGCAAAGACGCGTTGGAAAACATAGCGGCGACGCTGGCGAAAAAACATAACTAAACGGCGAATCCGCACGCCGTAGTAGGTAAAAAGTATAGCCCTAAGGTAAATATTTAAATGTCCTAGACCGTAGCTCCGAGCAACATGCGCGAACGACGTGTAAAATTATAGATCTAACATAGAAACTCAAACGTTCAATACCGCACGTCCGAGCAACAGGGGTGAAAAAGCCCTGAAAAACAGAAAGAAACAGTACCTCTGACGAGAGGGAACAGCTGCTGCGAAAAGCAGCGAAAAGAGGTCTTGCGAAAAAGTGGCGAAAGCAGAACCTGCGAAAAAGCGGCGAAAAGAAGCGCGCGCGCAAGGAATGAAGCGCGACTGACAGGAAAAAAGCGCGAGATAACTTTCGGAAGCGAGAACGGACGCGCGAGTCCGACACGAGATTATAAGGGTAGAGACTCATTGGACGGTGAGCCTCGTCGGCCGCTTCCGTGCCCGACGTATATAAGCCGCGCGCGAAGGCGACGAGAAAAACCTTCGGAAGCGAGAACAACGCCCGATGCATATAAGGGCGTTCGCGCCTCCATGGAGTTTTTTGATGCTACCACTATTATTGTAACGTGTAATGATCCGATACACAAACATTTTGTTCACATGTCGTAGCTCATTAACAATGGCTAGATGCGATTTTCCAACCAAATACAAAGCAATAACACTGTTGCGTTTAAATTCCATTTCGATAACTGCGACGTAAAGCGATATTCTTCCGTAGACTTCTAAATAACATAACAGGCTGACGTATGTCAAAACATGAACGCGCTGTCATTAGCCGTTTGATTGAAGCGTGAAGTTGGTAAAACTTCAAGCGCCGACCCCTGAATAAACGAAATATAAATGCTCCATCAATATCATAAGCTAAAAAATAAATAAGTGTGATTAAAAATTCACTAAACTTATTATAATTAAATTTATATTTAAAATTATCTGAAAATAATACTTGGAAAGCAAAGATAGGAAAAGCTGACTTCACAAAAATTTATAAATTATTCGGGAAATAAAATTAACGTTTGGAAATTTAAAACTAGAAAATAAAATAAAATCATAAAAATGTATTGGAATATTCTAAAAGTTCAAGTAAACATAAACAAATTAAAATTTTGTACCGGAATTCCTTGTAAAAAACACATTTTGAGTTTTAAATTATTGTACTTTCGAACCAAAAAAACCCTGCAAAAGTAAGCGACAAATCTGGTTTTTTTTTACGAAATGCTAAGAAAAAGTTGAAAGGAACGTAATGAAGCCAAAAAAGTCTGTCGGAAAATAACAAAATAAGTGAAAGTAAATAAGCTTATAATACGGAGCGTATTTTAGTTTTTTCATTTTAGCAGATTAACTAAAAAAATTTTCAATTTAAAAAACTAAAATTTGCAAGAATTGAGATAATTAATTTTGAATAAATTTTTATTGTTTAGTTTATTTTGTTTGAGAACAGAAGATTTAATTTGATTACAAATAACAATTTGTCAAAGTAACTTCAAAATTAATTAAGATGAAATAATAATACCTGGGCAAATTCAGTAAAATAAATACAGACGAAATAAGCAATAACATCTTGGTTACATTTTGTTGATTTTTTGTTGATAACAAATTTCTTTCTGATGTAGGAGGGAATATAGCTGATGTTACTGTAGTTTTTTGTTTGCTTCTAATGTAATTATTTGAACTTTTCGAATGCTGCGATTGTTGTGGGCTTGTTTTGTATTGCAGGTTTCCACACTAAAAATTAAAAAAATTATATTTTAGTAAAATATAAATACGACCAACGAGCTAAATATTAGATTGTGTTAAAATTAGTTCTACATTTTATAATAATAATCATCGCTGTATAAGAAAACTTGAAATTTTCGATTTTCACAACTGATCGCTTCCCAATTCAATTTTATTTTGTTAAAGTTACTTATTTTTTTTTATTGATTTATTTTTTTAATTATTCTGAATAATTTAAACCTTAAGTTTTTTAATAAAAAGTATTTTTTTAGGATTGATTTATTTTCTTAGTTAATATTCTGAATAATTTAATTTTTTTTACCATAATTTTATTCGCTTGGTTATTTTTCGTGTTATTTGAAAATTTTTCCATCTGCTAGCGTTTTTTTTAAATAATGTAATTTTATAATTAATACAACTAAGTTAAAAAAATTTTTGTTTTTAAATCCATTACATTATTTTTGTTCAGACCTTGGAGCATTCAAAAATAAACTCGAACTTGTACCCACCAAAATTTGTTCAGTGATCACAATTTATTTTTATTACAAAGTCGTAATTTATTTACAAAGAATTAATTAAATTTGCATTGTTGAGAAAACATATAAACAGGCGTTTTCTTCACAATTAAATTAATTTTTACAGATAAATTACGATTTCTTTCATAATGAACATTATATCCAATGAATGTACAACAAAACTCATCCGTTCAGTGTATGAACCATTTTTTACAGAGTTAATTAATTGGAAAATAATTTATATTTCAAGTGTATATTATGGAAATCCAATTTTTTTAAACTGTTTGTTTAACAAATTTTACTTACGTAATAACATGTAATCGTATACTGGGTGTTGAATGGCTTACCCATGCATAGGGAAATTGCAGGTAAAAACACATTTATGCAAATTCTTGCATTGATTGATGAAAATATTAGATTTCATTTAGCTTTTACACAATGAGCAAAAAAGGTCTTTAAAATTGTTAAGATTTTCGTTTAACAAGTCAGACATGTAATTGTTTTTATGGTAATTATTAATTCATGAACGATTACTTGCTTGCCAATTTTGTACTTTATTAATATGGATTTCATAAGCTGGAATAAAATTACACAAGTAAAAAATTACTTAAATTTAATTTTAATTTTTTATGCAAAAATTAACAATGTAACAGTGGGTAAATAATTAAATAGCATTACAGTAAATGTTCAAATAGATTTCCATTTTAAGTTAACAACAGTGTAGTTAACAGTTGACAATTTGTCTTGTACTGATTTAAGGATTATTCACTACTAGCTGGATACGGAGAAAATCTAAATACTTCACACAAAGGCAAAATATTTTAATTATAGGAGACCCGGGCGAAGCCGGGTATCCAGCTATTCAATCATTCAGACAAAGGCAGAGTTCCACCTTTTAATGAGACCCCAGGCGAAGCCGGTATCCATCTTTGATAAAATCCTCTTAATACCTTTGAATAGCAATAGCTTGTGTTTGAAGTTGGAAGAATATCTCGATTCGACTATTTCATTGGTCGAAAAATTTTCTTTTGGGTTGGTATAATAAATGAACGAACCAATCAGAAGCGCAAAGGACACGAAACACACACATTGAGAAATATATTTAGAAGAAGACTAGATGGCAGCAATTACATTTGCTGATTTAGGAGCTTCACCAATAATGTGGTTCTCTTCTAAATTAAAACTTTTTTTTCTGCAGGTATTGCAGGGTTTAAATACTGATCCAGCTTGATTTTGATTATTAATCACTTTCTGAATAGTCCCCAGAGCAGGGATTGGTCTTTCTGGATATAAACCAGAAAAGATGTCCTGTACATTACATATTCTGATTCCTGAGGAATAAAACTTTAAAAATTGATTTTTTTTCACTAATTGTATAATTTTCTGTCATTTTATGTTCTTGAAAATAAATAATTTGCAAAACTGACAAAAGCAAGTAATTGTTTAGCCATAGAACAATATTTGCATAGCTATTTTGATAAATGAAATGTTTAACAATTTTTAAAGACTCTTTTTGATCAAGAATCTTTAAAGTACATAACTGGTTGTTTTCTTGGTTTATACAACGCTTAATATACAAAGTGACCCACAAGACCCCGGACGAACATGTTTTTCTTTTTTTGTGAAAACCACTGAATTTTTCTGAAAAGTAATCTAGTAATCCGATTCTAAAAACTACGGAGATCAAAAAAATTAAAAAACAAAAAAATTAAACAATTAATTTGTGAGTTACAAAATGTCAAAAAGTCGCTCCGCAATTTGATTATCATTTGAAGCTGGAAATCGTCAATATGAAATAATTCAAATGCTAAAATTCCTCCACGAACCGTTTCCGACACCATCAAACGAAGCAAAGAACTTGTGGTAATATGGAGGATTGGCCGGGAAGAGAAAAAAATTTTTTTACAACACTCGCCGGAATCGCAATATCATAAAACTTCGGATTCAAAGAAATCCGAGACTGTCGATGCGAAAAGTGGCTTGTGAAACCGGAATCACGCTAGAGTCGGCTCGACAAATAGCTAAAATGGAACCGAGGGGTTAACCGCTAGAGGAAATTGTGTACAATTGACTTCACACTTAACGTAATTCATGATAATTCTGCATACTTCTTTGTACTTCATATAATTCAGCAGTAATTCACGGGATTCCAAAATTTGAGCAATGGAGGGTCCACACCCCCCGGATCAAGTAGTTTATTTTTTATCATTAGTAAACTGAAAATTTTCCGTTGCAGAGGCACTAGAAAGTGTTTCACACCCTCTAGACCCCCCCCCCCCCCGGATTAAGTAGTTTATTTTTTATTTTGTTGCAGAGATCTGCCTCCCAAAGGGTACGGAATTTATAATTAATTGTCAAATTAAGAATTAAACACATTTACTTGACCATAGCTAATTTTAATAAACTTGAGATATGTTTAAATATTTAATTCACTTTTAATAATAATAAATTATCTAAACCGGGAGTCTGGGGTGTGGAACACCCTCAGTGCCTCTGCAACAGGAGATCTTCGGTTTACTTCTGATAGAAAGTAAACTACTTGGTCTGGGGTTCTGCATGTTCTGGAATGTTTTCATTCCAAAATTTGTGCACTGGAGGGTGTTCCACACCCCAGACCCCCCAGATTGAATAGTTTATTTTTATCAGAAGTAAACTGAAGGTCTTCCGTTGCAGAGGCACTGGAGGATGTTCCACGTGAAGTACTTCATGTACTTCATGAGATGTCTCAAAAAACTTCACCAGCGGTTAACGAGGGGTCAACCGCTAAGAAATCGTGTACAATTAACTTCACACTTCACGTAATTCATGATAATTCTGCATACTTCTTCGTACTTCATATAATTCAGCAGTAATTCACGGGACTTTACGTACTTCACCAGTAATTCACCGTATTTTATCAATAATTCACGGTACTTCACCTAATTCATCGATACTTGGATGGAGGTGTTCCAGACCCCCGGATCGAGTAGTTTATTTTTTATCAGAAGTAAACTGAAAATTTCCCGTTGCAGAGGCACTGGAAGGTGTTCCACACCCTCCAGACCCCCCGGATTAAGTAGTTTATTTTTTATTTTGTTGCAGAGATCTGCCTCCCAAGGGGTACGGAATTTATAATTACGCAATTTATAATTAATTGTCAAATTACGAATTAAACACATTTACTTGACCATAGCTAATTTTAATAAACTTGAGATATGCTTAAATAATTAATTCACTTTTAATAATAATAAATTATTTAAACCGGGGAGTCTGTGTGCAACGAGTACTCTTCGAGTTTAACTTACTGATAAAAGTTAAAACTTGGTTAGGATAGTTTTTATTTCTGAATAGTTCTTCATTCCAAAATTTGTGCACTGGAGTATTTACACCACCAGAGATTAATATTTATTTTTATCATAAGTAAATTAGAAGATTTATTTTGCTAAAATTGGTCATGGAAACTATTTTTTATTTTTAAATCTTATTATTTAATATCAGTCTTATAATTTGAAAAAACTTCACCAGCGGTTAACCCTCGTATTGAGACTTAGAACTGATTTGATTTTGGTAAAATTGGTTATGAGAACTATTTTTTTATTTTTTAAATTTTATTATTTAATATCAGTTTTAATTATTATTTCAAAAATAATAAAAATTTCAAAACCAAATTTAGAATTAAGCATACTTATGCCGAGATTTAAAACTGATTAAATTTTAGTTAAAATTGGTTTATGAGAACTATTGTTTTTATTTCTAATAAAAGTTTATAAGTTTTATTATTTAATATTAGTTTTTATTTAATATTTTAAAACTAACAGAATTTTCAAAACTAAATTTGATATTTCTTATCACTATAGTAGGAGTTAGAGTTATTTAAATTTTGCTTAAAATTGGTTCATGGAAACTATTTTTTAATTTTTAAATCTTATTATTTAATATTAGTTTTAATTAATATTTTGAAAATTAATACAATTTTAAAACCAAATTTAGGTTTTCATATTTTAATCGATATTTAGAACTAATGAAATTTTAGTTAAAATTCGTTTATAAAACTATTGTTTTTATTATTTTATATTTTATTATTTAATATTAGTCTTTATTTAATATTTTAAAACTAACAGGATTTTCAAAACTAAAATTGAGATTTGTTATGTTTATGGAAGGAATTAGAGCTGATTAAATTTTGGATAAAATTGGTAATGGAAGCAATTTTTACTTTATCATGTAATATGAGAAAGTATTGTTTTCGTGCAGAAAAAAATTTGAGATTTTGATGGATTTACACTTTTGAGGTCCCTGAGTAAAATAAGACCATTTCAAAAATGTCTTGTGTGTGTTGTGTGTGTGTGTATGTGTTGTGTGGTCAAATTTTGTGTGCGACCTACAGCAAAACTAATAGGAATTTTCAAACAAAATTTTGGATTTTGTATCCTTATGTTGAGACTTAGAGCTGATTAGATTTTGGCTAAAATTGATTCACGGAACTATTTTTTTATTTTTTAAATTTTATTATTTAATATTAGTTTTAATTAATATTTCAAAACTAATACAATTTCAAAACGAAATTTAGGATTTAGCATACTTATGTCGAGATTTAGAACTGATTAAATTTTAGTTAAAATTGTTTTATGAAAACTATTGTTTTTTATTTTTTAAGTTTTATTATTTAATATTAGTTTTAATTAATATTTCGAAAAGTAATACAATTTCTAAACTAAATTTAGGTTTTCGCATATTTTAATCGATATTTAGAACTCATTAAATTTTAGTTAAAATTTGTTTATAAAAACAATTGTTTTTATTATTTTAAATTTTATTATTTAATATTAGCCTTTATTTAATATTTTAAAAGCTAAAAGGATTTTCAAAACTAAAGTTGAAATTTGTTATGTTTATGGCAGGAATTAGAGCTGATTAAATTTTGGATAAAATTGGTTCATGGAAGGAATTTTTTAAATCTTTTATTTATTATTAGTTTTATTAAATATTTCAAAAACTAATGAGAATTTCAAAACTAAAATTGGTATTTTGTATCTTTATATTTAGACTTAGAGCTGATTAGATTTTGAATCACATTGGTTAATGGAAAATTTTTTCTTTTATTATTAAAATTATTTTTAATATTTAATAAAAGTATGATAAAGTCATGGGCATGGCCACATCCAATTTTTTAAATCTTTTTATTTAATATTAGTTTTATTAAATATTTCAAAACTAATGAGAATTTCAAAACTAAAGTTAGTATTTTGTAACTTTATATTTAGACTTAAAGCTGATTAGATTTTGGGTCACATTGGTTAATGAAAAAAATATTTTCTTTTTATTATTAAAAGTTATTTTTTAATATTTAATAAAAGTATGATAAAGTCATGGGCATGGCCACATCCGATTTTTTTCTTTTATTCTCGGTGGTGGCTTATGAATTTTATTCTCTCGAGGTTTAAATTTTTCAACATGTTTGGAATTAATTTCCTGAAAAGTCTTATTATTTGTTGTGCAATTTGCGAAATATGAAACTTTTTTCTACAGGGCATTGTTTACTCCGTCCCATGGCTAATTACTGCAAAACAGAAAAATCTAATGTTTAAAATGCTCTATATTTATCTTTTTTAAATACCTACTTTAGAATTTGTTTTAAAACGAAAATTTTTAATGAAATACACGATACAATAGCAGCTAATTCTCTAAGCAGCTTTCACGACTGATTTTGCCTAAAAATAATTTTGTTATGCTAATTAATTGTAAAATATATCAAATTTCAGTTAAATATTATAATCCATGCCATAAAAGTTATTTTTTTTCTTCCAAATTGATGAATGCCACAATTAGAACGGAGACTTGTATGAATCAAAGAGAAAAGGAAGCTTAGTTGGCGAAGAAAACAATAGCATTTACTCAGAATTACGCAGAGATACGACGTAGACAGAACATAGAAAGCTTATAGATTAAATAAACTATAATAATACGTTTACTTTTTGTTTATATTTCCCAGATTTGCAAAATTATTTAATTTTGAAAAAAAAACTGATCTTGATTACCAAATTTAATTAAAAATTCACAAGTGAATAAACTTTTATTTCGCCACAATAATTTGTGGTCGCAGACGAAATTTCTACCTCGGCCGACCGTTTATAAAAAATTAAAAATTTAAATTCATCGTCGCCAAATACAATTAAAATTCAAAATTACAGATTACATCGAACACTTTGCTGTAATCGAGTAGCATCATAACAGTCACTTTGGAGCTATTCATATACCAATGTAGCAGCTGTACTAAATTATTAACGAAGTATTGAAGAATAATCATTATGATTAAAAGTAAATGAAAACTAATTATGACCGAAACGAATTTGATTAAATTTTTTTTGGATATTTACTTAAATTTATCGTAAATCTATTCATTGCGCTACTCTCCCGCTAACATACTACATACATGATTTCGCAATCATAATATTCTAATTTTATTTGCCATCTTTGTTACTTGGAATTTGGCTCTTTCAATTTTGATAACCACACGATCAGGCGGTGCCGGTGGTCCGAATATATTACACAAGTTTGGCCGTACAAATAATTTAAAATACTGAAGTTTCAAGCTACTGCTAACAGTAGCTTTCTCTGTTGTGTTTATTGATTTATACCAAACAAATTATTGTCATCTTTGCATAAACTTTATTTTCATTCTAATATCGTATAATGTAAAAAAAAACTGTATTATACGTAATTTTCTAATTGAACTTTTAAAAAAAGATGTTTAGAATTAAATACTCAAATTTTATTACGTATTGTCTATTGATGGTGAAAATTCTTTGTTAGTTGGATTTAATGCGCAATAAATAATATTTTTCTATCTTTATTTCCTTCTGAGAGCTCCTAATAAGCTCCAATTTATATTATGAATTTATTATTCTAACTAAGCTAATTCTCTATTTCTGAAGCTAATTTTCAAATTATTAGGTAATGGATTAACAAATTTAACGTTTCTTATACTAATTATTATTAAGCCTAATACAAATTAATTTAGTAAATTAGATAATGCAGGAATATATTATGTAGTTTGCAAAATAATTATAAATATCTATTTATTATTAATCAATTAATAGCGAATTAATGAAAATTTTACATTCAACTACGTTAATAAATTTGGTGAATTGTACGTCAAATATAAAAAACTATTTATTTAAAATCGGGTACCTAGGAAAATTCATAATTTTTAGCAAAATTGTGTATATCAAAATTTCAAAATTGACTAACCCTGACTTGAAAGTACACTTTTTCCTATAAAATGGCTTTACCCAACGAAAGAACAGAAAAATACAAGCTCTTTAAGGTGAGGATCAATGTTGTCGGACTTGTAATAAGGCCACAATTTAATTTTGAAAATTGCAATTTTTCCATAAAAAATACATGTAAGTGTATTATTGCGTAATAAAACACCAAATAAGAAAACATTGTGTAGACGGTACGTGTGCTGTGCCTGGGTTGACAGTGACTAGTAGTGGGGAGATACCAGTCGCTCTCTGAGATCCGTCGCGTTAACATCCATACTTTTTCGAGTTGGAGGTACTTGGGGGATGTTTTTAGTAAGTAAAGCGCTTATCAAAACCGCTTGTAGCGCTCGGAGCGACGCGGAGCGGAGCGCAGAATGCGGAATTACGTCAAGAGTCGGATTTACACAAAACTGAATTTTTTCCTAAATTTGTTTTCGATCACAAATTTAATTTTTTATTAGTCATTTAGACCCTCATCCTTCATAATTTTTGGTAAAAACGAGATCATGGCATCTTTACTGTCACCACAACTTATTTCAATTTTGTGGGGCGGGGTTACAGTTCAAAAGAGCCAATAATAAAATTGCATTCCAAATTAATTTTTAAAGCCGTTTTTTTAACCAAATTTGTGGACCATCCGCAAATTTTATTTTTTTAAGTGCATCTGGCATTGTTATCTTTTATGATTTACAAAAAGAATGGTGAAAATCGCAATCAGGGTTAATCGACTCTCGCTAGATTTTGTGTTAGTTTTTTGGTTGTTTTGCTATTGATTGAAATTATAAACAAAAAGTGATTAATATTATAAACTGTCACCAAAGTTATAATATATTACTATTAAATTTATAGTATTAATTTACTTTTGTACTGCATGCATTGAAAATACTGACCAAGGATGCACTCCTGTTGGTTACTTTAGAAAATCGGTGCTTTCGTGCTTACAGATTTTCCTCACAAGAGGAACTAATTAACTAAATTAAATTTAAAGCAATAAATCCAAACCAAATTAAATTTGGAAGTAAACCTTAGATAAAATGATGCAAAGACGAAATAAAAACACTACAAGTTAACAATGAACTTTTCTCAGTGTACTTTTAAAATGTCACTTTCAACGTGAGATATTAATATATCAATAACGATTCAATCAACATATTTGCAAAAGATTTTGTCATTTTCAACATTGATAAATACTTTATAACGTTTTCACCACTTCATTGAGGACGTTACCAAGCAACGTACTTTCAAAAGCTACGATAAAGTTATTTCCACAAAATAAAATGTAACGGTGCTTCAAACTCAACCGAGTGCCAAGAAACCACCAAGAATAAACTATTTTATACTGAAAACTACTTTCGTTCCTTTTAAATGACAGCTTCTTCCGCCTACGTACATGTTTGCGATAAAATAAATTTCAAAAATTATTTTGAATTTTTCTGTTGCCAAAATAAATTATCTCAACAAAAACAACATTGCCTTATTTTTAATTTAATAAGTTTCAAGCAATTTTAGGCAAGAGTCGATTAATCCTGACTCGAAAGTTCACTTTTTGCTATAAAAATAACTTTACCAAACGAAGGAGCACATAAATAAAAGACTTTTAAGGTAGGGATGAATTTGAAGGCTTAAATTTTAAGTTTAAATTTCACGAATTTTCCATAAGTAACACATTAAAAACAATTATTGCGGAATATTTCGTGATAATTTAATTTATTCTGCTGTCAGTCCTTGCCTCCTCGAGCATTCGATGCGTCAAGGACCAACAATTTTGAGTAGGACAGCATTTCAGGTATTTTCGTTTTTATATAATATGAAATCCACTAAAATTTTATTTTTGATAGGCGGGGTTAATTGTGGAGGTGGGAGTAAAAATGGGAATGAGGGCACTAATAAAACAATTGCCTTCTTTGAATGCGGTTTTGTTTTCAAAATTTGTGGTCCGACCACACATTTTATTATTTTATTATGTTTTATAACATTGACCAGCAATGAAAATGTTTCGGGCTTAAAAACACCCACTTCTTATGTATTTTCACCCCCTGAGTTCAAAAATCACCTCAAAAATGATCAATTAGCTCTTGTTTTCAAGTTACAGTAACATGTCACTTTTTATATGGTCAATGTTGGGAAATGTAGTTTTTGGATGTTGGTACACCTGTTAAGTGATAAAACCAAACGTTCTACAGCTATTTTGAGGTTATACATGTGATTTCTGCTCTTCAGATAGTGCTTGATGTGGTTTCTGTTGTTGTCTTATACGAATTTAATGTTTTGGAGTGAAATTTAAGTGTACTAAACCAAAATGCCACGAAGTTGTGTGAATTCAGTGAATAACTTTTGTTATATTTGTGGTGAAGTAACATTTTCGTCACAGAAACGCAATCTTACTCCTGTTGTTAAGACTGCTTATCAGCATTATTTTGGAGTTATGGTAGGTGACCAAGATAAGTCGTGGGCTCCACATATATGTTGTAACTCTTGTTCAGTTACTTTAAGAGAATGGCTGAAAAATAAAAAACGATCTATGCATTTTGCTGTGCCCATGGTTTGGCGGAGCCTACAAACCATATAAATGACTGCTATTTCTGCTTGACTCCACCAATAAAGTCGGGATTGTCAACAAAGAAAGAAGAACAGTTCAATACCCAAATATTCCTTCGGTTACTCGACCAATTCCACATTCAGACAGTTTACCAATACCTACCCCAACCCACAGTTATGAACTTGAAATGGAAAATGAAGATTGTGCAGAAGAAGAACTCGGCCAGCCTAGCACATCTCACGACCCTGATTTTAAGGAAACAGATGATAAACCGCACAGACTGAGTCAAGCGGAATTGAGTAATCTCATTCGAGACCTTGATTTGTCAAAGGATAAGGCAGAACTTCTAGGCTCAAGACTACAGCAGTGGAATCTTCTCCAGAATGATGTCAGGGTGTCACAGTATAGACAGCGTTCGAAGGATCTCCTTTCTTTTTTTGAAAAGAAGACTCATGACTCATGAAGTGAAGGAAACATTACAAAAATATTTTTTTGTTGGCCAGTGTAATTTTAAAAAAATGGTGAAAATCGCAATCAGGGCTGATCAATTCTCGTCCAATTTTAATCAAACTGCTGGTTAGCCACCAGATTCCGTCAAATCAATACGATAGTTTTATCAACTTAGTTGAAGTCTATGAAGATAAGATGGCTAGGTCACACTATGAGAAAAAAGTCAACGATTTATTAAAGAAGAGGAAGACCGAAGATTAGGTGGTGGAACCAGCTGACAGGCGATGAAAATGAACGAATGGAAGAGAGAAGCACAAAACAGGCAGAATTAGAAAATAATTGTTAAGGCGGCTACGGTACATACAAGATTGTGAACATAAATTATGAAATAATGCAATAAAAGAAATAAACATGTTTTTTGTGAGGACTGATACACCTCTTCAGACGGATTTGTAAATTCTGTAAAGGGTAGCTATATTTATTTATAAATGTAATCATTGGCACACCCAACTGCGTTGTTTTCACTACAACGGGAGAACCAATCTTTAAAAATAAATCTATTACTGCTGTCAAATATGAAACAAAACGACTTTCCCATTAGAGATATGTTGGGGTACAAAAAACTGATGCAATTCACCTTAAAAATCTGCAAGCGTTACCATTGGTAGTTTGTTAAAAATGTTTAAATCCTATAGGCTATGTGCAAGTGATTTGAATTTTTAAAAATTCGATGCCAGCGATTACGGTGATGAAATATGGAACGTTTTGATATACTTTTTGACAGTATTTATGACAGTTATGACAGTAAAAATTGGTGTTTATGAGTATTGTGATGAGTATATAGTAATTTTCTAAATACAAGGTTGGTATAAGTACAGTGAAAAGTGCCGGCGCGCCCAACCAGTTGGCGCTAGTTGTGAACTTGCACATAGCCTATAGCATTGAAAAAATAAATTCAATTATTTAATTGTTTTATTTGTAAAATTTCACAACCAAGTAACTTTGATTTAATAAAAATAAGTATAATAACAACTAAACCATTTTACAGAGCTTAGGGGACGTTCATTAATTAAATGAGCTCAAAAGTGGGCTTATCAAATCCTTTAAAGGGTTGGAGGGGGGGAAATAAAAAATTTTCGTTAACTTTTAAATTCAAAGAATTTACATTATTATAACAGATAACATTTTGTATTACAAAATCAATCCCGGTATACACTGTAAAAAATTACTGGTTTTTGGTGTGGTGTAAATGATTTGGTGTGAAAATTTTAAACTCCCAAAGGTTACATTGCACACAGTGTTTCATAAAATGTAAAATCATTTGTAAAGGTTTTAAATTCTAATTCTGAGAAAAAACAAAAATACGAATAAAATGTAAGAATATTTTTTACAAAATTTAATTTTCCATCAGAAAGGTTCTTATAAGTTTTATCGCATTTTTCATGTTTTTAAATTTAATTAAATTCGTCAAAATCATGAAGATTTCAAATAATTTAAAAATTATAGAGTAAATCTCGCGTGAGGGGAAGGAGTCCCACCACATCTTTACCAAATCTCACCGAGGAGGAAGGGTGTTGCTCCAAATTTAAAAAAACATTTTACATAATTAATGACCGTATCCGTTAACAAAAAATTTGGTGACAAACTTCGATGTACCTATAGTTGAAACTTGCAAAAATAGTGATCATCAACTGAATATACAGATTGATGTTGTTTGCAAATCTTATCAAATAATTAAACTGACTTCGATCACATGATCTTTCAATTTTAGGGAATGGCACAAAACCCGAAATAGAATTTTCATGATTTTTTAAGTGAATTACGAAATAAGAGATCGTTCTCTACAAAAAATTTGCGGTAAGCCCACAAATTTTGAAAAAAAAACGGTTTTAAAAATTTGAAATTGGTTGTAGTTGCGTTAATCAAAACTGACTTTCCGCTGCGCTACGGCCGCTACAAGCCGTTTTGAAAAACGCTTTACTCATTAAAAACATTTCCTAGACCGGTCCTACTCGAAAAATTGGGAATGTTAACCCGACAGATAGCAGGGAGCGATTGCAGTAAGTGGGTGCTGACCCACCTACAGCGCACGCACCGGCAATAGAATGCAGACAATTATGACGTACTATTGCGCAATAATACACCTACAAGCATTTCTTATGGGAATACTATCTTAATTTCAGATTTAAATTGTGGGCTTATTGACCTACCGAAACCTACCTCACCTTAAAAGTTTTGTAATTTAGTACTCTTTTGCTTGGTGAAGTAATTTTTATAGGAAAAAGTCGAGGGGTCAACCGCTAGAGGAAATCGTGTACAATTAACTTCACACTTCACGTAATTCATGATAATTCTTCATACTTCTTCGTACTTCATATAATTCAGCAGTAATTCACGGGATTTTACGTACTTCACTAGTAATTCACCGTACTTCATCAATAATTCACGATACTTCGCCTAATTCATCGATACTTCATTGTATTTCACGTACATCATTGGTATTTCAGATCAGTATTTCCAAAATTTGAGCAATGGAGGGTGTTCCACACTCCCACACCCCCCGGATCGAGTAGTTTATTTTTTATCAGAAGTAAACTAAAAATTTCCCGTTGCAGAGGCACTGGAAGGTGTTCCACACCCCCAGACCCCCCGGATTAAGTAGTTTATTTTTTATTTTGTTGCAAAGATCTGCCTCCCAAGGGGTACGGAATTTATAATTACCCAGTTTATAATTAATTGTCAAATTTCGAATTAAACACATTTACTTGACTATAGCTAATTTTAATAAACTTGAGATATGCTTAAATATTTAATTCACTTTTAATAAAAATAAATTATTTAAACCGGGAGTCTGGGGGTGTGGAACACCCTTCAGTGCCTCTGCAACGGAGATTTACTTCTGATAAAAAGTAAACTACTTGGTCTGGGAGTTCTGCATATTCTTCATTCCAAAATTTGTGCGCTGGAGGGTGTTCCACACCCCCAGACCCCCCGGATTAATTAGTTTATTTTTATCAGAAGTAAACTGAAGATCTCGCGTTGCAGAGGCACTGGAGGGTGTTCCACGACCCCCAGACCCCCGGATCGAGTAGTTTATTTTTTATCAGAAGTAAATTGAAGATCTTCCGTTGCAGAGGCACTGGAGGATGATCCACGTGAAATACTTCATGTACTTCACATGAGATGTCATGTACTTCATGAGATGTGTACAAAAAACTTCACCAGCGATTAACCCCTCGGAAAAAGTGTACTGTCGAGTTCGGGTTTTCTGACTCGACCCCAATTTTATTCAACAAAAAAATAATTAATTATAATTATTTGTTATTAAAATATTAAATTTAAATTTAAAATTTTTGAAAAATTTAAGATGATTTTTTTCTTATACGATTGAGTATTAAATGAAAGTACTATTTTGGAATATTTGGAAAAAATAAGTTAAAAAAAATTTGTTTAATTAAAATTCTATTATAATGATTTATTCTTAAAATATATTTCCTTATGCCTAAATTCTTTCGGAAATTGGATTCGATTAAAGTACAAGAGCTTGAGCTCTTAATGCGAGTTAATCATTTCACTCATCCCCCTTAAAATTTTACTTATAATATAATTTTTTTGAATTTTATACGGTTTTTTTAAAAACAGTTGGTTTGAAAATAATATAAGCTTCTTATTTCTATCAAGTTTTATTTTATTATGTTTAGGGTAAATCTTAATTGATAAGCATCAAATGAATCTTAACTTTTAACATCGCTAATACGTAGCAACGAGGCGACTTTGAGGCTTTCAATATTTAAGATTACTTTCTTACTTAGTTTGAAAGCTCGCAATATCATACTAAATACCAACCTTAACAATCAATTTCAGCGCTTTTCCTTCTCTTTTTGGAACTAATTATAGATATTACTGCGGAATGTCTCAAAATTATTCAAACATTGCGTCAATCGTTACTACTTGTTTTAATCTAAACGTCATGCGCAACTTTTCTTATTTTTTCTGTTAGTATTGCGTATCAAGCAGTCCCGCGTGAAAACTTATACAAGGGGAAGTCAAAAAGATAAGGTAATTTCAATAAAAACTTTGTTATGTAGCCTTACAGAAACAAGAATTACAGAAAACAAGAAAGAAGAATTTTTTGGACTATCTGTTATTGTGTCATTATAGTGGCACCCAACGTGGGGTCATAAAAACTTAAATGTAATCTTGACCTATTAAAGAAAATTCTTACAATAATCATAAGTACGGGGTCGGTTCTCAAAGTGTTACCAATTAAAAATGATGTAATTTTGTCAATTTTAATTTTTATTTAAAAACTTCAGTAGTATATCGTAAAATTTTTTTTTACGGCGCCGATCGTCTTATATTTTTTAATTGATACTTTGGCCTTCAGAATGGACCATATGAAAAAATCCATTGGGTTTAAGTTTAGGGAGTGTGGTAGCCATTGTTGTAAAGAAATGCAGCTGGAAACTTTTTCTTGTAAAAAACATTGGGTTTCACGGGCTTTATGGAATGATGCCGAGTCCTGTTGAAACGTCCAATGGTTTCTACCGAATTGTTTGCGTGCCCCTGGTAACAAAGCATCGTTTAAAATTTTTTCACGGTAGATTTGTTGATTTACCTTTACGCCTTGTTCAATGAAATCGAGTGATAAGCGTCCTGTGGGAGTTACCGCGGCCCAAACCATCACTGACTTTTGCAGAGCAATTTGCTGATCTAAATTGTCTTTTGATTTGCAACCACACACGATCGTTTTGTTTGTTTACACATTGTTGAATCGAAAAAATTTTCATCAGAAAAGACACAACACATTTTTTTTCTTCAAATGGGGCAGTTTTTTGCGATTTTATTCTTCAAGCGCTCCAAACTCAGTTGACTGCCGATTGGACTCTGGAGTGTGGTGATAGATCCACGTTTCATCCATTGTCGCATATCGACCCAAAAATTCGGTTTTATTGCGATTGAACAGCTGCAAATACTGATCCGAATCATCAATACGTTGTTTTTGTTTAATCCTGCCATAGAAACATGTTGTTTCTTGCTTAGTTACGCTGCTTGAAAGTATTTGTTTTGCTCACACAAAGTTTTTCTATGACAACGAGTGGGCGAAAGTAGTGAGTGTAATTTACTTTCGCCCACTCGCTGCATGAAAAATGTTGCCCGTTCTTTTTTTTCGCTGAAACTAGGAAAAACGTTAAATGTAACGGCATCAGCTTCTTTCAAAATGTCTTCAGGCACAATAATATCGTCTTCTTGCTCCATATTTTCAAACATTAAAAACGATTTTAACTTTTACAAATTAATTAATTTGCGAATGTTTTATTTTTGTTTACACAAACCATAGCAACGCAATATATACTATCTACCTTGATTTACATATTTATATTAAATTAATAATTTTTATTAATAAAATTTAATAGATTTTAGTAACGTTTCAATCGCAGGATCAAACAAAACGCTATACAGCACTCGTGAAGAAACGAATTCGCTCACTTATGAGCCATTCCACCCTCGGCTAGCGCCTCGTGTGTAAACTGGCCCATGCGTGAGCAAAACACGTGCTTTCTTCACTAGTACTGTAATATACTATTGATCGACTGTGAGCTCACGCGGCACTCACTTTGCAAAGAGCTTTCGCAGGCCCCAATATTCATGCACGATATGTCCAACACGTTTCTTTGATATCTTTAGAGTGTCAGCTATCTCGATCAGCTTCACTTTACGCTTCTTTAAAATTATTTTGTTGATTTTTTTTATGTTGTCGTCTGTACCAGCCTCTTTTGGACATCTACTGCGCTCATCATCTTCGATGCTCATATGGCCTGTACGGAGTTTAGCAAACCACTTACGAATGGTTGCTTCCGCTGGAGCAAAGTCCGGATAACACTTTTCAAGCCAATTTTTTGTTCCAATTATTTTTTCCCATTAAAAACAGAGTGTTTCATTAACACACGAAATTCCTTTTTATCCATTTCTTTTCCAATAACAAAAGTTTCTTTACTCAAAATGCTATAACTCAGGAACCAATTATCCGATAGCTGTCAAATTTTGACATGTATCATTTATAGGTTGTTTCTCACTGAAAATCGTATGAAATAAATTCTAGTGTTGCCCTATCTTAGAAACGATACGAACTTTTGAGCCGACCTCGTATTCAACTTTAACACAAATTCTAGAATCTTTTTTATGTTTTCAAAAATTTTGTAAATAGCAAAACTATGCTGTTTGATTTCTTTTGTTAAATGTTTTATTTGTTTCTCATTTGTAAACGTCAGTTTCCAAAAACACAATATTAATCAAGAAAGTTTATTTTATCAAGTCACTAACTTGTAAAACTGACAGTTAACTTGCAAAATTTTTACAAGTTAGTAGTACATTCATTTTCGCTTTCGCCAAAACAAATGTAAAGAAAAATAAACAGACATGTTCATGGCAACGCTTCCATAGCTTACGACATTTGCGACAAATTATTGAGATTTTTTTGGGAAATTTTTCTAACCTTTTACAAATGAGAAACAAATAAAATATAAAACAATACACGCAAGGTAACGGGTTTTACTGGCTCAAGGAGGTAACTGACTTGCCTGCGGCTCGTCAGTTATATCCTCCATTCGCCAGTAAAAACCCTCTTACCTTGCTAGTAATGTTATATACTATTAATTTTTGAGTTATTCTTTTTAATAATCTAACTTTTTATTTAAAATCGTTGCCATAACATTTTGTTTGTTTTATTTAAATATTTGTGTAAATACCTGAATGTAAAATTTGTTATTTTCAGCAATTATATTTTAATTTGTTATTTTTAGTTTTTGCTGTGGTAGAATTTTTACCATTATTTAAGCAAGGCCAGCTGGGAAAGTGCGAACCCCAGTGCTGCCGGGCCGTAAAATGTTTAATTATAATTATTTAAAATTAAAATCCATAAAAATGTCACAAAAAATTTGCATCATTGGATAAAATTCAAATTATCCGTTTCCAGATTTTTTTTTATTTGGGGGTTCTTTGGAAGTGCATCTATTTTTCAGATTTATTTTGCATTTCATTTAGTATAATGAATAGTTTTAATTAACCTGTACTCGAATCCTTCGTTTAATTACATAAAAATACTGCAGAATTAAAATTTTCAGTTGTAACGTTAACATTTTAATTAATTACAAAGTAAAAGCTAAGCACTGGAAAGTTTACCTAATTCGATATAAAATTCAAACTATCCTTTTCCAGATTTTCCAGATTTTACTTTATCATACGTAATATGAGAAAGTATTGTTTTCGTGCAGAAAAAAAATTGAGATTTTGATGGATTTACACTTTTTGAGGTCCCCTGAGTAAAATATGACCATTTCCAAAAATGTCTGTGTGTGTGTGTATGTGTGTGGTCAAATTTTGTGTGCGACCTACAGCAAAAACTAATAGAAATTTTCAAACAAAATTTTGGATTTTGTATCTTTATATTGAGACTTAGAGTTGATTAGATTGTGGTTAAAATTGGTTCGTGAGAACCATTATTTTTTATTTTTTAAAATTTTATTATTTAATATTAGTTTTTAATTAATATTTTGAAAACTAATAAGAATTTTAAAACGAAATTTAAGATTTTGCAAACTAATGCCTAGATTTAGCTTTGATTAAATTTTAGTTAAAATTAGTTTATGGAAACTACCGTTTTTTTAATTTTTTAAATTTTATTATTTAATATTAGTTTTTATTTAATATTTTAAAAACTAATAAGAATTTCTAAACCAAATTTGAGATTTCGCATCTTTAAAATAAGAGTTAGAGCTATTTAAATTTTGGTTAAAATAGGTTCATGGAAACAATTTTTTTAAATATATTTAGTAAATATTAGTATTTTCAAAATACATATTTCAAGAATTAATAAGAATATTAAAATTAAATTTCGAATTTTGTATCTTTGTATTGAGATTTAGAGCTGATTAGATTTTGGGTTAAATTCGTTAATGGAAATCATTTTTTTCCTTTTATTAATAAAAATTATTTTTAATATTTAATAAAAGTATGATAAAGTCATGGGCATGGCCACATCCGATTTTTTAATTTAGGGGTTTATTGGGAGTGCATCTATTTTTCTGATATATTTTGCGTTTCATTTAGTATAATTAATAATTTTAATTAACCTGTACTTGAATCCTTGGTATAATACATAAAAATACCACAAAATTAAAATTTTCAGTGGCAACGTAACATTTTAATTACATTTTTAATTACAAAGTAAAAACCAAGAATTGAAAAGTTTACCTAATTCGATATAAAATTCAAATTATCCCTTTTCCAGATTTTTTTTATTTGGGGGTTCTTTGGAAGTGCATCCATTTTTCAGATTTATTTTGCATTTCGTTTAGTATAATTAATAGTTTTAATTATCCTGTACTCGAATCCTTCGTATAAAACATAAAATACTACAAAATTAAAATTTTCAGTGCTGGTAACGTAACATTTTAACTAATTACAAAGTAAAAACCAGGAACTGAAAAGTTTACCTAATTCGGTATAAAATTCAAATTATCCCTTTTCCAGATTAATTATGCGTTTCATTTAGTAAAATTAATAATATTAATTAACCTATATTTGAATCCTTTGTATAATATATAAAAATATCACGAAATTATAATTTTCGGTGGGTAACACTTTAATTAATTGCTAAATGAAAACCACGAACTGAAAAATTTGTGCAATTAGATAAAATTTAAATGATCTTTTGTCTAAATTTATTATTTTAGTATAATTAATAACATTAATTAACCTGTATTTGAATCCTTTGTAGTTCGATTCCTCTATGCTCGGCGGAACATAAACTGTCGTCAAATAATCCGTTTTCAAATCGTTTTCCAAATCGTAATAATTTTCTAGCAATCATTGTGTTCATCGTAACGATTAAGATTACCGGACCGATTAAAGTCACAACAGTATCGATAAAATTAATGATTTTCATAAAATCGTGATAATCAGGAATCATTTCGCACATCATTTCTTCGTGAACTTCAATAATGCCGGCTATCCAAAATATATAAGACTGCGTAACTAAGGCAATTATAGTAAGGATAATAATTACGATTTTCGCTCTGGATACAGTACATATGTGCGGTCGTTGGAGTGGATACTGAACAGCAATAAACCGTTCCACTGTAAACGCCACTATCAACCAAACACTCAAAGTGCTAGAAACTGTACTAACGTAAACAAAAAATTGACACCAACCATAGATGTTATAAATTTCGATAACATCATTAAAGCTAAAGTGCACTATTAAAAGAACAGTCAGAAATCCCGAATCCGCAATCGAAAGTGCGGCCAAATAATAACTGGAACTTCGAGTTCGTAAATGTGTAGTTAAAAATGTAATGCAGGATAAAATATTTCCAATCAAACCAACAGCTATCATTAAAGGAATGTAATACATATGTAAGAATTTGAGATAACCATTGTAGGAAGCGCACATAACTATTTCTTGCTCATAAGAATTATTGCTGTAATTTTTTATGTCGTCACTTAAATTGTCATCAATATAATCGGATAATAAATGCCGTTTCATAAAAATCATATTTGCGAAAGTGCGAAAAACTTTCCGTCGTCGTCGAGTTACTACGCAACGCTCCGTGAATGAAACTTAGTTTTCGGTCATCTCGATACGTACTACTTCCGATTTTCATATTTCCAATGCAATTTCCACTGTACGCTTGCGTTATCTTACACGCGTTTAATTTTGTTTTTAATTTTAGTGTTACGAAATTTTGAAAGCTGCAATGACTGCTATCAAAGGAAAACCCCAACCCAGCGGATATCCTTTTCAACCAGTGCACACTTACGTCTTAAATCCCAAATCCATCACCATGGGCCAACTGTATGGAGAGTTTGATTTACAAACCCACGAGTGGTATGTACACTTTTACTTAATTTCCATTGTTTTAAATTTTTTTAATATTATAAATAAATGTACGGAGAACCAGAAAACAGCAGGAAAAAATTAAATTCTAGAATTACAGTAGTGTGAAATGAAATCCGAACACTATCTAATTTAAGATATTACTAAGAAAAATTATTTTTAGTCAATCTTTCAGGTTTTCTATACCTGTACAGTTTAACACAACCCTTAGGTACAAATCCCAACATAAGTAGGTTTTCAAAAGACGTAACTTTTGGGTTTTGGTATTTTTCAAATTATTACAATTTTAGTAAATATTTCCAATTAGAATTTATTTTTAATTAAATAAAATTTCAACAGTTAAATTTTATTATGGTCTGCAATTACAATTTTACAATTTGTGGTGTGTTTTAATATTTGGTAGAATCCCCGTCCTTTAATAACAGCTTCTATTTGCCTCGGCATTGAATGAATTAAATTTCTTAGATAATTATTATCCAAGTCTTCTTTCCACACTTTTTAAAACTTTTAACAACTCCTCTTTATATTTTGGATGTACTTTCGCTATTTTGTTTGAAATCATATACCAGCAATTCTCGATTAGGTGTAAATTTAGAGAATTTCTGGGCCAGGGCAAAGGTTTTATGTGTTTTATTTCTATAAACTCATTAACCTGCAACAAAAACGGTAATATTTTTAAAAAATATTTATAGAAAAACCAGCTAGAACATTGTACGATTATAAAAAAAATTCTATGTTACCTTTTTTGCGCGGTGGCACGGAGCTTAGTCGTCTTGAAATATGCAATTCTTAGTTGATATAATGGTTTTTAATAAATGGCAGTAAATGCTCATTTAAAATTTTTAAATAACCAACTGCCTTAAGAGTCTTCTCTATAAAGTACAAGAGACTAACTTGTTACTTGTATGCATCCCCATACCATTACACTTGTAGGAAATTTAACAGTACTTTTTAAACACTGATTCTTACATTCTTCACCTTGTTTTCGCCGTACATATTTAATGCCATCCGTGCCACTTAAATTAAATTTTGATTCATCTGTGAAGATGACTTCATCCATCATTTTTCAGTCCACTTTGAATGCTCTTGTGCCCATTTAAGCCGCGCTGATCGCATTTTTGGAAAGCAATGGCTTTTTCTAGGTCGTCTAGCATTAACTCCAGTGAAAATAAGCCTCTTAGGTACTATTGAAAAAAAATTTTTTACCCCAATTGCTTCCAACCACTCACAGCACAACTTTAATGATGTCAACGCCCTATTGTTTAGACACATTCGTACTAAAAGACGATCGTCTCTTGCTGTTGTTGCACTTTTTTTCCACTACCCCGTTTTCTTTCAGTGGATCTAATTTCTCAAATTTTTTTTAATAATCCACTTACTGTTGAAACACTAGACTTAACTCGTTTACTTATTTCACGTATTCGAAAGATTTTCTTCTCTGAAAGCGAGAATAACTGCTGCTTTTCTCGTTTAGTAATTTAGATATTTTTACTCAAATTTTTTATAACAAGTACTATTTAACTGACCACCAGTTTTAAAATAACAAAAAGGGATCTATGCGGTTGTAAGGGAAGTACTTAAACACCCCCTACTTAGAAAAACCAAAAATAATTTCAGGTAAAATAAATTTTGTCAATTATAGGTATAAATCTTTAGTGTTCGGTTCATTTCACACTACTGTATAATCCTACTTTTTATTACTCCATCACACATTATCAATTTATAGGAGCAAACGGGCTATATTAACAATAAATTAATATGTATGGGCCGGGCCGCACTTAAACTGAATAGTTCTGTAATTTATAACATCGGAGATATCGTTTTGGTAAATTAAAAGAGCTTTCCAGTTAGAAGCAGTTCAAAATTACTAATCAAGGAAAGGACTTTCAAAGTAATTTCTGCAAAATGCAAATTTATTATTTTGATATAATAAACAATACGATCGTTTTTAACTGAACATTGTAACTAGCAGATTCTTCAAGACGCATACACTCCGCGCTCAAAAAATTGCCGGCATCGGTGTAGCGGGACAGGTGGTTTTTACTAATAAAATTATGCGTACATCGCATCAGAAAGGTTCCAAATGCAACTTACTATATTTCTTATTTTGCGATGAACAGTAGAAATGGAGGGAAATTGTAAAGTCAGCCAAGACCCACCCAGGGTTGTAGAGCTGCACGATTGATCAATTGATCGATTGATTGATGAACAGTAGCTGCAATTTCATATTGTGTTTTAAAACTTTCGCGTTATCTGTTCTATAATATTATAATATTACCTCCTCATCTGAACCCATAATGGTATTCCCTTATATTTTTTTCTTTATGTTCTTTTAATTTTTCTTATATATTGCTATAGTCAAAAACGATTATTGCTACTATTCCGAGGTTAATTTGGGCGCCACGGACCAAAAGCTTACCACCGAACTTAATTATTTTGTTGTTGATGACTTGAATTTTTCTCGGTTTTTCACTATCCGGCAGTGGCATGACATCGTAATTTTTAAAATGTTTGTTTATATAAAAAAAATTAACATTCTCTTCTATGAATGAAAATTTAAATTTAATTTTCGATTCGAGTATAGGTTGTTTAATAAATTTATGTTTTAATCTAGTGTAAGAGAATTTAAGCTTTAGTGAAATTATCCTCAAATCAAAATTAATCCTACAACTACCCCCAATTCCAATAACAAAAATTTTTATTATTAATATAATTAATGTAGAAATTTTCCGTGTTATGTGTTACGTATTCAATTGTTTGAGTCCAATTTCCAACTTTGTTTCTCTATTGTTAGTACCGGTTTTTTTAAAATCCTCTCATACAATCTTTTTGTTTTTGTTCTTAATTAAATTTTTTTTGCTTTATTTATAAATTTTAATATTATATGAGAAGGCGAAATTTCCAATTACAATTTCCAATTTCACAAATTTACAATTTCGTTTTCTTATTTATTATTTTATTAACCTTATTTTTTTGGTTCATTAAAAATCGATCGAAAAACTTCAACTTCAAAACTATTATTTTTAATTTTACAATTACTCAACTCATCTTTGCGTCCACACGTATTGCCGTTCCTGATAAGACTAACTAATTGCCAACCTCTTAAAGTTAAACTTTCTGCTTTGTTTTCAAAATTTTAAATTTTATTTTGATTTTTAAACTTTATTATTTCACTGTTCGATCAGTAGTCACATTGTTCTAAACTTAAAATTAACAATTTCTTTTACAAGCCTAGGATGTTCAAGAAAAGTCTAATTTATACCTTGCAAATTGCCGCTATAATTTCAAAATCCTTACAAAAGCCTTGCACCTATCAAGAGGATTTAGGATTATTTGTGGTGGGCAAACCGGGGTTTGCGTGCACTCAGCAGCCAATCGTCTCTTCTATTCCTCAAGCCATCCCAATCTTGGATAAACTCAAAACTTTTAGGGGGTAGTGTGCCACTAATACTTGCCATATCAGGTCAGAAGTTCCCTAACATGAATCCTTTCTTTGACGTAAGCGATGGGCAGTTGCAAAGTACATGTTCCATCGTTTCGTCGACTAAGTTGCATTCACGACAAATCGGGCTGTCAACCAGAACCATTTTGTGCAGGTGCTTATTTAGCTTGTAATGTCCTGTGAGAGAACCCATGATTGTTTGCAGTTTATGACGGAACAATTGCAAAATCAAAGTAAATAGAGTTTTAGTTTACCCAGTTCTCAATTACCCCAGTTTAACCCTTTGTCAAGTATTATTCCCAGATATTTGACCTCGGATGCCATTTTGAGCTGGATTTCTTTTAAGCTGGGTATTACCATGTGTCTTAGCTTATTCTTTTTGGTGAACAGAACGAGCTCAGTTTTGATCGGGTTAACTGAAAGTGATTCCGCAAAAGAGGAAGAGTAAACCTCTCTGTGAACAGGCTTTAGTAACAACACTTTTAATATTTGTATCTCCTAATCCAATCACTCCACAATCCAGCACAGGGCCGATCAATCTCATGATGGTACAGGGCACCGTGTGAACCCGTAGGGACACGTTGATGCTTTCAAAATTTGCCTTATCAAATGCACCTTTGATATCTATAAAATTTTCTAGGGTTGATTCCTGAAAAGTGTAACAATTTCTCGATGCATTAAATTCCACAAGTGCAAACTCAGTGGATCTCCCCGAATGTACGCATGTTGATTCTGATGTAGTGAGCTTTGCACCAGTACTTAATCACAAATTACTCTGTCGCACAGCCTCTCCAGTGTCTTCTAGAAGAAAGTGAATACTTATTAACCTAAAGGATTTAGCCAGGTAGTTGTCACTACGACCTGGTTTGGGTATAAATATAACTTTGACCTTACATCATTTCTTAGGTGTATTGTCATATGCAATGCACGCTCTGTACATCTTCACCAGGGGACAGAGGATGTGGTCTAAACCCAATTGCAGTAGAGCTGGATATACACCATCAAGCCCCGGCGATTTGTAAGGACTAAAGGATCTGATGTCCCATGCTGTCTTCATTGGATTTACAATCCGATTTGCAGTTTCCCAATCCGTCTAGGTTGATGTCTGTAATCCAAAGTAGTTTTTCTATCAGGAAAATGTGTTTTTGGCAGTATCTCGGCGGTCTTCTCAAGACTCTCCATGTAGAAGCCGTTTTCACAAAGGATTAAGCCAAGCTGCTGATTTGGATCTTTGGAGATAATTTTCTTCAGCCTGGCAGTATTCCTGATGGATGCCGCTGCAAGACTTACTTTGCTTTTAGCGAATCATCTTTTTGTACTCCAACTGGAGAGATTTAAAATCCTCCCAGTTAGACCCAACTTTTGATTTCTTTTCCTTATTGCAGAGTTTCGTGACAACCATCTTCAACCATCGCACCACCAAAGTGTTGCATGTTTGCCAGAATCGGCCACCGGCAGCGGGAACGAGGACTCGTAAGCTTTAGTGAGGGATTTTGCCAATACATTAGCGCATGTTTCTATCTCCTCAGTACTGTCAAATCTGACTTCAGCGGTTGTAGCTCCGGCATATCAGCCTCCATGGCACTAGACAGGACATCGAGAAAGGCTTGCCTATCCAGCTTCCTCGGATTTCTGAACTACCTGCAGTTCCACTTGGGTAGTTTTGAACTTAAAAACTATCCATCTATGATCTGACATAGTCATAGTCATATGACATGCCAGTCAGATATTTTAGTTAAGATGCTCAACGTTGTCAGAGTGATATCAATCACCAAATGGCGCTGAGGCAACACGTAAAAAGTTGCCGTGTCCCTCTGTTAGGGATCTCTAGGTTTGTACCAATAATGCCCAATTGCACGACCTCTCCTTAAAGTGTTAACTGTTCCTTAAATCATTAAGTGCCACCTATTCCATTGCACCACCGAATTAAGTGTTCCTTAACCTCTTACGAACCACCTAAATTTAAGCCGACGAAATCTGCGGCTTAAACTGTTCCTTAACCTTAAATGACAGAAATTGATGAATAATTTTATGGTTGTGAGGTAAATTTATAGGTTAAAACATTAATAATATTTCAATAAAGTGTGTTATATTTGCGCACAACATGAATGAAATGATGCATGACTTGTTTGAAGACGATTTGGAAGTTTTATTAAATATTTTTAATATTAATTAAAAATTATTAAAAATTTTAATAATTAATCATGGTTTTCAAGACAAATTTACGAAAGAGCAAACTATATTAATAGTATGGATGATTTGTCGTTTTTTAAAAGATTTCGACTTCAGAAGGAGACAGTTGTTAGGGTTTTGAGAGAAATTGAGCCACAATTGGAATATCCATATGACAGAAATAATTCTGTATCTCCTATAAACTTGTTTTTTAGATATTTTTTAAATTTCTACAATGAACAATAACGTTGAATGTAAAAGAATAATATAAGGTTATGTAGTATATGCATTTTGTTTTTGTTTGCAAGTTTAACCAACCTAAAATTTATGTCTGTGTAAAATTCCTAAAATATTACCAAAATTACTATAAAAATGCGGTGTTGCTAAATTAATCTGAAGCTTAACTAAGCCGACGTTATGTAAAGGTGGTGCAATGCAACCTAAACTAATCTGAACCTTATAGTTAAGGATCACTTAGGTAAGGGCCAGTTTTAGTCGGAGGTGGTGCAATCGGGCATAAGGTATTCAAATAATGACTTCCCTCTGTTGTTGCAATCTCCATTTTCCCATGAACTGTGGTGAACGTTGGAATCACACCCTATGATGAGGTGTCAATTGTGTCCTGGGCCTTATTGAAAATCTGCCTGTAAAAACAATTCCACTTTAGAGCTGATAGTCCTTCCTGCGCCTATGATCTTAAAATTAAATTATTTTTTCTTTTTATTTAACAATTTTTTTTGTTTTTATAATTTTTCTCATCGGTTTAGTATATAATATTGTCACTTTTTGGATTATGCTTCTTTTTACCATGTCGGGGCCTTAAGGGTTGCTAAATGTAACTTGAGTATAGCTCATCATTAAAAATGCAGTTTGGGTAACAAAAAATATATTAAATGACTATACATTTGCCAATTCTATAAAATCTCTTCTTCTTAAAATAGAAAATATAATCTTAAAATTTTAATTACAAGAATATACTGGAATGATATGACCAAAATACAAAATTATAAAAATTTCATTTAGTTAAACCTCAAATACCGTGTGAGGTTATGAAAGTGAAGAGTGTGTTTTAGCGGCTCCGATATTTTTATAGTAAAACGGGTGTATTTTGAGCAGATTAAAGAAGAGTTAGTGACATATAGAAGTTGAAGGTGCTGAGGTGCTAAACCTCTGAAAAAGCCATACAAAACCTTACTAGGACTTGATAAAGAAAGGTGATTTGAATTTATAATTGATAAAATTTTTCAATAAGTGCTAAAGTCGCGAAACAAGCACATAGATAAGAACATCGAATATCAGAATAAACAACTGTACGGAATTTAAATTCAAAGTTAACATAATCTGGACAATTTGAATGCTTCTGAGCCGTTGAGGCGGGCATTTGATTGATCGCGGGTTTGCAATAGATCGGAAAGAGAAGTGCGCTATCACATGAAGACGCAAGAAAAAAAACGTAACAGAGAGGAGCAAGAAATAAATACGGAGTGCGAATCACATATTTTAATAGAAGCAAAAAGTAATACGATCACCAGATCAAGAGCAATCACAAATAGAAAGATCGAAAGTTGTATTGGGAATAAAAATGGAAGCGTCAGAGATGAGAGAAATGTTTGAAGGCCTGATGAAACAAGTGAATAAGAGCTCAGCCGATATAAAACAAGAAGTTAGAGAGATCAATAAAACCACGGCAGAATTAAAGCATGAGATTCAGGAACTGAAAGCTATTATCGAAAAAACGAAAGGAATGGGAAACAGAAAGGCGAGAGCTGAACAAGAGAATAAAGGCACTAGAGGAGAATAACGAAAATAGTGAAAAAAGACAAAGAAAGAATAACATTATTGTGAAGGGGCTGAATACAACTGAGAACAACGCAGTACCGGAACTTGAAAATTTTCTAGAAAAAGAGTTACAAATCAGAGTAAAATTGGTAAACGCAATCAAATTGCGATCTGATAAGACTGTGACAATACTGGCACAAGCGCAAACATGGAATATGAAAAGAGAAATTATGAGTAATAAGTGGAAACTTGGCCATAAGAAAATTTACATCGATAGCGATCTAACAATCACTGAGCGGGAAATACAAAACAAACTAAGAGCCCTAGCGAAGAAAGAAAGAGAGAATGGGAAAACAGCCAAGGTAGGATATCAGAAAATGATAATAAACGAAAGACTATTCGTATGGAACAAGGGTGAGGAAGGCTAGAGTTAAAGAAGGAAGGTAACCCCGTGTCAAAAAACTAACGGCACGAGGAGATATTTGGACGGAAAAAATGGAATCGACAACAGCATTGGAAACGGAACATAGAGATGGGTTAACGAAAGAAAAAACTATTAAAAGCAAAAGGAAGAAAACAAGGAGAATAATTAGAATTGGGACTTGGAATGTCAGAACGTTGCTGAGACAGGGGAAGACCATTGAAGTAGGCCGAGAGTTAGAAAGATATAATATGGACATCACTGCAGTACAAGAAACAAGATTTAAAGGAGAAGGAGAAGTACCAAGTGATAAACATATTTTACTGTATTCGGGGGGAAAAAAGCAGGGTAGAAATGGAGTGGGATTTTTTGTATCAAGAAAAATAGAAAAAAATATAAAACAATTTAAACCAGTAAACGATAGAATAGCTTATTTGAGAGTAAGTGCAAAACCTTTCGACATATCCTTAATAAATGTATACGCACCAACAGAAGACAAGGAACCAGGCGAAAAAAGATGAATTTTATGATGAAGTGGAAAAAGTAGCTGAGGGAACACCGAAACACGACGTGCTGCTAATTGTGGGTGATTTTAATGCCCAAGTAGGAAGGGAAGACTATTTAAAAGAAGTAGCTGGTAAGCACACATTACATAACAAAACTAATGACAATGGAAACCGATTGTGCCAGCTTGCATCATCACTGAACATGACGATTAGCAGCACAAAGTTCAAACATAAGGCGATACACAAGATTACATGGATTAAACCAGGAAATACGTGCAGTAATGGAAACCAGATTGATCATGTATTAATAACGAGAAGTAAGGCAGCATCAATGAAAGATGTAAGGACATTTAGAGGTGCCAACGCCGATTCTGACCATTACTTAGTGGTAGCAACATTAAAGCAGAAAATTAATATTCAAGCGAATAAAGAGAGGGTGAAAGAAAAATGGGACTTAGAAAAACTTAGTAAAGAAGAAATAAGAAGACACTACATAGAAAGAATAAACGAGCAAGTGATTGCTAAAGAAAATGATAACATTGATGTAAAATGGAAGAAATTAAAGACATCAATACAGATAGCAATGGAGAAAACCATAGGATATAAAAACAGAAAGATACATAAAAGTGGTTCAATGAAGGCTGCAAGGAGAAAGTTGATATGAAAAACAAGGCAAGAGCTACATGGATAGTAACAGGAAAGCAGGACGATATGAAAAAGTACGTTGAAATGAGAAAAGAAGCTTCTAAAATATGTAAACAAAGCAAAAATACCTGGTTAAACGAGTTGATGAAAGACCTGGAACAAGAAAGTAAGATAAACAATACAAGAAATTTCTATAGAAAATTAAACGAACAAAAAAAGACATTCAAGATAAAGACCAGAGGGATGAAAGATGAGCATGGTAATCTAGAAAATGGTAAAGCGGCAGTAAAAGAAATATGGAGAAATCATTTCCAGAAATTGCTAAACTCAAGCGAAAGAAATGCAGAACAAACAAAAGTAGTAATCAAGAATGAGAACGTACATCAAATAGAAGAACCCACACTCGAAGAAACTAGAAACATAATAGGCAAAATGAAGAACGACAAGGCACCTGGCAGAGACGGTATACAAGTAGAGATGATAAAGAATGGAGGTGACAATCTGCAAAAGGAACTACACGAGCTAATTAAAAGAATTTGGAAAGAAGAAATAATGCCTGAAGAGTGGAAGATAGGGAAAATAATCCCAATTTATAAAAGAGGTGACCTCGAGCATTGTGGTAACTACAGAGGAATAACGCTCTTACCGGTAGTATATAAAGTACTGTCATCCCTGATTTTAAGAAGACTAAAGAAATACACAGAGCAAATGTTAGGAGATTATCAATGGGGTTTCAGAGGGGGTAGATCGACAGTGGATGCAATACATATTTTGAAACAGCTGACAGAAAAATTTTACGAACATGACCTAGAAATGCATATGCTGTTTATCGACTTTCAACAGGCTTTCGACACTGTCAATAGAGAAAATTGATACTAATAATGCGTGAAATGGAAATTCCTGAAAAGCTGATAAACCTGATATACATGACAATGGAAAATACAAAAGCCACAGTTGAAGTCGCAAAGGAAGAAACCGAGGAATTCGAAATAACTGAAGGAGTGAGACAGGGTGACGCACTGTCGGCAACTTTGTTTAACTTAATGATCGAGCACATAATCCGGAATACTAACTGCAAGGGTACAATAATCAATAAAGAAGCTCAAATTTTGGCATACGCAGATGACATAGTGGTGATGTCAAGAACAACAAAAAAAATGACAGAGATTTTCGAAAAAAATTAACGTGCAAGCAAAAGCGATTGGCTTGAAGATAAACGAAAAGAAGACAAAATATATGCGATGTGGAAGAAAGATAAGTGAAAGAATTGAAAATTTGAGAACAGGTGAATACGACTTTGAGGGGGTAGATGGTTTTAAATACCTGGGAGTGAGGATAAGTAGTAGAAACGTGAGAGAAGTGGAGATAAATGATAAGCTGCAAGCGGGAAACAGAGCTTTCTATGCAAATAAGAAAGTACTGAAAGACGGAAATATATCAAGAAGGACGAAGCTCAGAATATACAGAAGCCTGATAAGACCGACAATAACATATGCAGCCGAAGTACTTTGTTTGACAAACATAGAGGAGGAACGACTTAGGGTTTTCGAGAGGAAAGTCATTAGAACAATTTTGGGACCCAAAAAAATCAATAACTCCGAGCTTCAAGTAAGAAGGAACAGTGAAATAATGCAATTTTTAGGTGGAGAAGACATCGTGAGATTTATGAAGGCGCAACGAATACGATGGCTTGGACATATAATGCGAAGAGAAAAAACTGACGTAAGAAGGGTGGTGACGGAGTGGAAACCGGATAAAGAGAGAGGCAGAGGACGTCCGAGGTTGAGATGGTGGGATGTTGTGACGAGGGATTTGAACTTGATGGGGGGTCAGAAATTGGAAGTTCAAGTGTAGGAATAGAAAAGTGTGGAGACAGATCGTCAATGGAGCAAAATCACACGAAAAGTTATAGCGAAGATAGTTTTAACAGAGGAGTAATCCACCTCGTGAAACGGATTGTGAAGACTTCCAGAATGGAAGTGGTTATATTCCGACAGGAATGAAAGCCGGCAATTATTATTATTATTATTAAACCTCAAATTATAATAAAATTATTTCTTATCGTTGCTGTTCAATAAAGCCTAAAACAAATCAATTTGTTAAAATGTTAACAAAAGAAAGACTCAATTATATTTTTTGAACTTTGCTGATGATTAAATTTGTTTAATCAAGGTTTTGAATGATAAATAAATTTTCGTTGCAAAACATTTGCTTTGTAAATTTTAACTTTAATTGTGGGTGGCAATCACAATGTTTATATTGGTGGTAAGCAAACTTTTCGCTTGGTAACTAAAATTCAGTTGTTTTTAATTTGTTTAAATGTTTAATTGTAAAACTTTTGAGTTATGTTACTAAAAACAAAATTTATTCGAATTAAATAGCAATAAATGCTCACAGTACCAGCAGTAGCTTCGGATCTTTGTCGAGGTTACTGTTGGATAATATAGGACCTAGTCCTAATTTAAGAAGAAAAAGAAGAAGACATAGCAATACATATTTTTGCACATCTACATAACCTTCGGCTGTAAACCTATTTTACCATTACACCACTAACCCATTTCTTTTCCATTGCCCCCGGATACTATTTATCCAGTAAGCATTCTTACATGTATGGAAATTTCTATTTTACGTTTTAGCAGTCGTGTACAACTTTTGCTGTTTTATTTCCTTTTCAATTTTCGATCTACATTTTGTAAAATAACATTTTTTGCATTTTAATTTATTTAGAATATCTACAGGGTAAACCATGTGATAATATATCAAATTGACATTCTTCTAATTTTTCTTTCTTATAAATCAGTACTGTTTGTCCTGTTTTTCCTTCTTCCGGGATTTTTTCATTTCTCCGAATTGTTATCAGCTCATATATCTTTTGTTTGGTTGTGGCTTTATTAAACAGCATAATTTTGGATGCTGTTTTTCAGATATTGAGTTTGCGGTGACAGTTCAAGATAATCAAATTTGGATTTTTGCGATTTTTAAAGCGAATTATGAAAGATGAAAGTCTAATTAACAGCTAAAAAAATAACATTTGTGATCGCAACACAAATTTTGGAAAAACACATTTCTAGGGTAAATCCGAGATTTACTGTGGTTACGTTAGTCAAGACTGACTTTTCGCACCTTTGCTCCTGGCGCTTCAGGCCGTTTTGACAAACTAAAATTATCCCCTAGACCAGTCCTACTCGGTAAAGTGTAGTTGTTGACCCGACAGATAGCAGAGAGCGACTGGTAGCTCCTCACCGATTATAACTGTCGATAGCCCTCTTTCGTTTGGTCACGCCATTTCTATAAGAAAAACTATATTTTAGAGTTCGGGAAACTTTAACTGAGTTTGCTGTCGAATATTATTATAATGGATAACGTGCATTTTTTGGAATAATTACGGAAAGCTTCGATTTTGCTAAAATCTTTGGATAACACTTTTAATAGTTTAAAATAAAAGTTATAAACATTTGTTTATTAATAATTATTTAAACAAAAAACGTTTTTTAAACCAAATGATTATAAGTTGAGAAATTTTAAGACGATTCAATTTAAATTGATTTAATAGAGGTTTTCAAGGTCGCTGAAACAGATTATGATGTCAAAATTGAGTTATTCAAAATGGGTGATCTAATATGGCCGACTTTTGATAGAAACTTAATTTTAAAAATGACGTAACTCGATAAATTTTAAACAAATTTATCTGGGATTGACACTGTGGGTGGTTTTAGATAAAATATCTTTCATTGCTCTGACTGTTGATCGTAGACGGTCACTGGCCTAGTAGTTAGAGCGATCGACTACTGATGCTAAGGCACCCGGTTCGAACCCGGTAGAAGTATACAAAGGAAAGTTTTCTTTCTGACTCTCTTTCTATCTATGACCGTTTCCGTGCTTCGGAAGGCACGTAAAGCCGGTGGTCCTCCTATGTTAATGAATTGCCATCATTAACGACAATATAGGGTAACAGGCACATCTGAAGCAAGTCTAGCAAACTACTTCAGATGTAAAACAAATAATATGCTCAAAGTACCAGCAGTAGCTTCGGATCTTTGTCGAAGTTACTGTTGGATATAACAGGACCTAGTCCTAATTTAAGAGGAAGAAGAAGAAGAAGAAAGTCTAATTAACAGATTAAAAAAATAACATTTGTAGTCGGAGCACAAATATTGCAAAACACATTTTTAGGGTAAATCTGAGATTTACTGTGGTTGCGTTAGTCAAGACCAATCTTTTGCTTTTCCGCTCCGAGCCCTTCAGGCCGTTTTGACAAACGTTGTACTAACTAAAAATATCCCCCTAGACCAGTCTTCTAAGACACTTTTCTAAGTACCGGCCTATGGGGATATTTTTAATTAGACCAAAGCAGAAGATCGGTTTTAACGAACGCAACCACGGCAAATATCGGATTTACCCTAATAGTGTATTTTTTTTAAATTTGTGAACCGACCACAAATTTTAAGTTTCTAACTGTTAATTAGACTCTCACCTTTCATAATTCGTTTTAAAAATTTAGATTCGGGTATTTTAACTGTCACCCAAACGTATTTTAATTTAAATTGAAGAATTGAAATTTTTGCCAGGCTATTATGTCGGACTATTTTGTCATCGGGATGTTTTGTCATCCAGCTGTTTTGTCATTGGGCTATTTAACCGGAGCTAGTATGTCAACGGGCTATTTTGTCAAAGCTGCTTTGAAGGGGCTGTTTTGTCGGGGCTATTTTGACCGAGGCTTTCCTTTTTACTGCTATTTTTTTTCACATTTGTTGTCAAACCATTTCTTGTGTTTTCCAATTTGTTTGTAGTTTATCTCTTTTTCCACTCATCGTCAACATTATAAAAACCTCTCCACACGAGCAAATTTCATCACCAACGCGTTGTCAACAGATTCACTTTTAGAAGGTCACCATGTTGGCAAACATTTTAACGACCTTCCTTATCAGAAGATAAATGCAAGCATAAATGCAAGAACAAGAAATCCATTGTCTGTATCTGAAAGCCGTCATATCTTGAACAACGTGCTCATTGTTTAGATCACCACCGCTTGAATTTTATCTTCTGATAAGGAAGGTTAAAATGTTTGCCAACACGGTAACCTTTTCAAAGTTAATGAGTTGGCGACGGCATTGGTGATGAAGTTTGCCCGTGTGACAAAACTTTAAGTTATACAATGACTTTTTGTCTTATCTTCGTTATCACCAAATGATGATTCAATCCTACCTCTGCACCTTTTTATGTTCTGACTTTTTTTTTCGCTTTTCTTCTGCAATAAACAAATAAAATATTTTTTTTCCAAAAACGGTAATAAAAAATGGGATCATTTTATTGATGCCTTCATTTTCTTCTTATTTGCCCCTCTACAATTAACCCCGCCTTTCAAAAATTAAATTTTGGTCTTCTTCTTCTTCTTCTTAAATTAGGACTAGGTCCTGTAATATCCAACAGTAACATCGACAAAGATCCGAAGCTACTGCTGGTTCTGTGAGCATATTATTTGTTTTACATCTGAAGTAGTTTGCTAGACTGGCTTCAGATGTGCCTGTTACCCTATATTGTTGTTAATGATGGCAATTCATTAACATAGAAGGACCACCGGCTTTACATGCCTTCCGAAGCATGGAGATTTTTTTGGAGAATTTTGGTGGATTTTGTATTTAAAAAGTATGTGCTGAACGTTGAAGCCGCTTCTTTTGGCGGCTCCCCCTATAAAAAAACATCTCTGAAGTGTCGTCTTACTCGAAATTATGGGTCCTTGACGCTACGAATGCTTATTGGAAGGGTAATAAGTGAACGCACGAATAAATTAAAAATTTGCAGCAGAATAAATTAAATTATTACGCAAAATTGTACAATAATTCTCTTACATGTGTTTGTTATGGAAAGGTGATTTGTGGGCGTAATATAGGACTTATGAAATTCATTCTTACCACAAAAGTCTTGCATTTACTCCTTCGTTTGGTGAAGCTATTTTTATAGAAAAAAGTGAACTTGACTATGACTTTTTTAGTTACTCCGCTTACAAAATCTGACTTTTCTATTTGAGCATTAAAGTTTCCTATTAGTTATGTGTCATTCTTTGGATTCCTTTTCCATCCGAGTATACTTATAAGTTATACTCAGTATACTAACTTATCTTTTTCTTCATCCCTTTTGATTTTTATGATTAAGATAATACATATGTTTGATAGGCTTGATTTGATTTTTAATCTCTTAACAACGCACAATATTTTTATTAATCTACGGTAATATAAAAATAATTTTTTTCTTGCAGAAAATAATAACTAACTTTATTTTTAATTATTTTGTGTAAAAAACATAAACAAAGTAAATAAAATACAATCAGTTTTGTACATAAAAACCTACATAATTAGATAAAGAAATCCAATATTAATTCTGACAAACAAATTTGAAATATTTTCATAATATTAATATTATGACATACATGCATCTGTACAATTCTGCAAGTTTACGCAAAACATGTATGTCATGCAACTGTGCGATAAGGGGTTAAACATGTTATTCCTCCTCCTCCTATTAATCAGTTTGAATTACAATATTTGTTGTTTAATATCTTTTAGCTTCTTCTAAGCATTTTAAATCGAAATCTTTCTCAAAATGACGGCATTTTTTTATAATTATTAAAAATAACTCAAAATAGCAAACAATAGTTTTTCTTCCTGTACAATTTTCTGGGTGACCTCAATACTAGGAATAGTGATAATTATGATTATTCAGATGTCCTGGCAGGTAAGCTTTTCCTCGGTCTAGAAAGAGTGGGATATTAATAAATTCTTGTTATGTCAGATATTGTAAGATAATTGTGAAAAATGTAATTAATGTAATTGGATATTAGATAGAATACATTTATATAATCAATAAAACAAGAAAAGAAGCAAAGAATATAGTACGTATACTTAAAATTAATTGGACAATCAATAATCCAAGACATTGGATATTTCAGACAAAATTTATCCTGTAAATGATTTTTATTTATAAGCTTTTCTCTCATGAGTTGGGGTAAAAATAAGTACAGGTTAAGGAAAAAATTAAATCTGACCGATTGAAAATGAAAAAAAAACATACTGTAACGACTGTATTTTACAGTCTTTAAAAATTTTGTGTTATTAAATTTTGAAATGATTAACATTCAATATATTATTATTGCAGTGATTTTTTGAAATTTTTCTTGATTTTCAAATTTAAAATTAATTCATTTTCGTTTTAATCGACTGAAATAAAGGAACGCTCAATCGAATATCCTATCGATTTCAACGTGCGCCCACGTTTGCTTTTCTTTGCCTTATTAAAATGTATTTTATTAACGTTAATTATTATTCTTCATTGATTTGTTTTTCTTGATTAGCCTGCTAATAAGTTAAATTCTTATTGTCCTAAATTTTCTTTGCTTGCCTTTGCTTTTACTTGAAATGTTATTGAATCTGGTACATTTTTTTCTATTTTCTTGAATTGAATTTAATTAATAATACAAGTGCTTTTCAATAACCATGAAAAAACTTTATTGATTTATATTTTTAATTACATTACTTTTGCCTGGAGGTGATCCATCCATCCATAAAAAAGATTTTCCACGCAACTTAAAAGTCTAAATTTAAAAACCTTAATCCAATTTCACGCTATTGCAATATACTACTATATTTTTTATTCAATTACTATTTTTGAGGGTTGTAATATTAAAGTAATTGAAAGAGATCGATCTCTTATCCCAAAAAAATAAAAAGAATAATATTTTTAGTTTAAATAGAATAGGTTATTTATTTTGTATAATTATAAAATTTATATTATTTTTTATACCAAAACTAAATGTTTGAAAAACAAACAAACTGGAATAATTATTAAGTGTTTTGCTCAACTCTTGTTAGTAAGCTTTTAATTTTTTGTGAGCATTAGTTGCTAGGCAGTAAAATAAAAACAAATTGCCAAAAAAATACAAATCTTCTCTTGAAACTTTTTTACAATTTTACTGTATTTACCTTTCAATGCGAAATAAAAAATTAAAATCTTTTCAAAATTGTAAAGGAGATTTATTTGCATAATATAGAAGAGAAGCTACCCACCATTGGCTTATGTCAACCAAATTGAATAGTATAATAAATGTTGTCTATAACACAACTTTTACTATTAATAATAAATATTAAGATTTCAGACATAGCATTCCTCGAATCTTTTCAATTTTAAACATTATTAATCATTACTTGGACCTACTACTGACTGATAAAATTTTGATTTCCGTATCTCTAAAAATGATACTACTTAAATTTTAAAAAAGTAATGAATTGTTTTCTTAAAAACATCATATTACCAAAACGTAAACCCTCACATAACCAAGCTGGAAGTCAAAATTTTACAATTTGCTTGTCACAGATTTCTGCTTTGACATATTTGTATGAAAGCTTATGTTTTCGATCCTTTCTAAGCGAAAGTATCATTTGAGCTATAAGAACTTTTCAAACTCTACCCTCTAAGGAAAATATTGCTTTCTTAAATGTTAGTGCTATAAATAAATAAGTTACAAATATTTTGGGTGAAATTATAAGATATAAAAAAATCGTAATTGTGTACGGAATATATTTAAATTAATTTAATTGGCACAAAAAGTTAGAGGTATTCCTCTTGGGAAATTTTTACAAGTTTTGAAATTTCAAAACATTTCTTCGAATAAAATATGGTTAAAATATGTTTGCGTATGTTATTATAAATTTATAGATAATCGATAATGAAAGTGATTTTAAAATTGATACGAAATTCAATGTTCAAAATTTTTTTATTATAATGTGTACTTACATTAAGTTTTTTATTACATTTTTTATTTTAATTGGCTTCCTTCCATTCTGGTAACTTTGATTTAAACGTTATATTAAAATTCGCAATAATTTTGATTTATATTCATATATTTTCTTTTATACTGAGTTGAAGTATTAAATATCTTAAAATAAACTTTTTTTCAATAATTGTAAATTAAATTTGAATTGGCTATTGAATTGAAAATTTTCAAGATTAAATAATAAGATTTGCTGATTTGAAAAAGCAATTGTTTTACACTTTACTACCGATGGCGAGCAGCACTAAAGCAAAAGTAATAATAGTAATTCAATACAATAATTTTTCTGAAGGTTTTATTATGAGCAAAAGTTGTTGTTGTGGAAATTGAAAGTAGAAATTTAATAATTTAATTTACCTAATTTTTTGTGAAAAATTCTTATAACGGCAAGAGCAATAATTGATCTTTTCTGAACTTGTTACATAAATTGCTATTAAATATAATATTTATTTTAATTTTTTTAACAGGACAGACGGGATTTTGCCTTCGTTAGTTCGTGTTGGTGTATTTTCCGAAAATAAGGATAAGCATTGGTACGTCTTCGACGGTCCCGTGGATGCAGTATGGATTGAAAACATGAATACCGTTTTGGATGACAATAAAAAGTTATGTTTGAGTAGCGGAGAAATTATAAAATTACGGGATACTCAAACAATGGTTTTCGAAGTGGCTGATCTTGCTGTTGCATCGCCAGCTACAGTATCCAGGTGTGGAATGGTTTATCTCGAACCGGGCGTTTTAGGCTTGCAGCCATTTTTGAACTGTTGGATTAGGCGGTTGCCACCGGTAAAATTTTCATTTTGACTTCTTAATTTTTTACATTTAGAATTTTTTGCAATTTAATAGTTAGCGGAAGAATTTGGGGAAATATTTTTGGAATTTTTCGAAATTTATCTGTATCCTGCGCTGGAGCTCTTACGGGAACAATTAAAAGAAATTCTTACTTCGGTAGATTCGGCTTTGGTTATTTCGTTCCTTCGTTTGATGGATTTCAGGTTGGGGCCGCTATGTGGAAAGGACAACAAACCTCCGCCGCCACCTCAATTTTTAAAATTAATTCGTAAGTTATATTAAAATATATTTTAAAACAGGAATTATATAAATACCGGTAGGCTAGAGAGCGGAAAACCATAGTTTTCTTCCAGGTCGCGTTGTTTAATCAATTTATACTGACAAAACTGCTAGCAAAAAGTCTAAGGAAAATTTTAAAAATAATGCAAAAAGGCTCTAATTTTCAAAGTTCAATAAATAGGCAGGAACGCTTGTTGAAAATTATTAATTTTATTAAATGGTAAAATTTTATGAAATCAACTAAAAAACTGCTTTTAGTATTCTGTATATCTCACAAATAATACAAAATGTGATATTGGGATGTCAATATGATACGTCAAGCGTTATCTAAACGTCAATATGTAGAATAGAACTTGACACAAAAAATTAAATTGGTAAAAATATTTCATAAAAGCATTGTAAATTGTAAATATTATAACAGATTAACCATCATGTGAGGACAACGATAGGTACTTGATTAGCTTTTTGTATTATTTTTCACATTAATTTATGGCATTACAATTTATATTTAAATATTTCAAATAGCAATAATTTATATTTGCATAAATTTCAGCCAGGACCTTAATAATGCAAAACAACATAAAATTTGAAAAAAGTACGCCGGAAACTTAAATTCAAAACTGAGTTCAAAACGCTGAAACAACTGTAAGCAATATTATATTATAATCATCGATATTATTTTCTATCAAAATGTCATTCAAAAGTGAAAATTTTGCTAATTTAATTTAATAAACAAACTCGACCCATCGGTTTTCACCAAACGGCAGTAAGTGGAAATAGAAAATACGTCCATTTGAAATAAGAATGCAGTAAAAATTTGTACTAGAAATATTACCTTGCAACGTGATTGGTTAAAATGTATACTAGTTTACACTGATGAAATTTCATTTGGAATTATTGTCACTTCACAAATCGAATATTAACTAAATAAAAAATTTGATTTTTCCGATTTTATTATAAATTATGCATTTTTAGGTTTTTTATAAGTTAAATACAAACATTTTAAGTTCTTTTTTGGTTTTTGAGAAAACATTTCTAAATTTTCAATTTGACATCACCTTAATTTTTTATGTGTCTGCGAATCTTCAAACCGCTTCTCCAATACTAATACTTGCGCAACTACCTGTAATCAGTATTTTTATCCTTCCAAGAAATAAAAGAAGATTTTTCCAAATCAAAAACTACTAATATATTATAAAAATCTAAATTTATCTATGCCTCTGTATGTCTGTTAAAGACACTACGTAGAAGTCTTCAGTGCGGTCTTCAGGCCGCACAACCTTGGCAATCTGGTTGTTTCTTCTTTCTTCTGTGCACATCCTTCCACAAACCGTGGGAGGAGGGCCTACGAGATATGAAAGGTTTTCATAAATCGAGGGTGCCCCTCTTCTAGTAAATAAGTTATACACCTTAAATTTTTTCTGAAAGGGGAACGATTTATAATAAAATTAAATTAATATAATTCACCTTTATTAATTCAAATCATTTTTAAACTTTTGTTAAAAGGTCAAAAAAATTAGTTAATTGATATTCGTTGAAGATTTTTGAGAAAATTTTGCCTTTCATAAAAAACCCTTCGTTCATATTCAAAAATAATTTTAATAATAATTTAAAAAATAACATCAAGTAGATCGATAACAAATTTTATAAAAAAAAAGTCAAGAAATGATTCACTGTCATCTCGATAACATAATTATATTTTTTTTATATTATCTTTAAGGGGGGATTATTTTTTAAAGAAAAAATACTTTTCAATAGATGGCGTGACAATAAAAAAACAAAAAACTTTAAATAAACCAAAATATTGTTGCTATAATGCTGAAATTCTAGAATTTACCTTTGGTTTTAGTAAAGCATGAAATAACATAGTTTTCTTAAATCTGTGAATTTTTTGTCAGAAATTTTCGAAAATATTCATAATTAAAACTTAAATAACCTCAAATAAATTATTGATTAAGTAAACTCTCACCAAAAAAGTCGTCCCAAAGGGCTGAAAGTTTGGCCATTCCTGATCCACTACATAAATTAATAAATTCCTTTAAAGTAAGTAATTAAAATTTCATATAATTTGAAAATTATTACATTCACTCTTGAATGAAAAAATTAACAAAAAATTTTAAAGAGAAATATAAAATTGAAAAAATGCAAAGTAAAATTTTTTGTAATTAATAATAATTATATAATTTAAAACATTTTTGTAAAATTTTACTTGTTGAGGCACTACTGACAAGCCGCCACATTGTATCTTAAAAAATTATATAAATTGGTTAGCATTAGCATGAAAAACACGAAAGCTCAGCAAAATTAATAATTAATTTTTTCTTCGTAATTATATTACCTAAGTAATCTTGAAAAATGCTGGTCGGATCGGCTCACCGCTTTGTTTTCTCTAAAATCGTCAGTTTTACACGAGGGGTTAACCGCTGGTGAAGTTTTTGTACACATCTCATGAAGGACATGACATCTCATGTGAAGTACATGAAGTACTTCACGTGGAACATCCTCAGTGCCTCTGCTACGGAAGATCTTCAATTTACTTCTGATAAAAATAAACTACTCGATCCGGGGGTCTAGGGGCGTGGAACACTCTCAGTGCCTCTGCAACGGGAGATCTTTAGTTTATTTCTGATAAAATAAACTATTCAATCCGGGGTCTGGGGTGTGGAACACCCTCCAGTGCACAAATTTTGGAATGAAGAACATGCAGAACCCCAGACCAAGTAGTTTACTTTTTTTCAGAAGTAAACTGAAGATCTCCGTTGCAGAGGCACTGGAGGGTGTTCCACACCCCCCAGACTCCCGGTTTAAATAATTTATTTTTATTAAAAGTGAATATTTAAGCATATCTCAAGTTTATTAAAATTAGCTATGGTCAAGTAAATGTGTTTAATTCGTAATTTGACAATTAATTATAAATTGAGTAATTATAAATTCTTGAATTATATGAAGTATGCAGAATTATCATGAATTACGTGAAGTGTGAAGTTAATTGTACACGATTTCCTCTAGCGGTTGACCCCTCGGTTTTACATCAATTTTGAAGGAAACCTTTTAAAAAAAGCATAAAACTTCCAATTAGAATATATAGCCGTTTTTCCGATCAAATGACGGGATTCCCCGGGAAAAAATCCCAATTTAAAAACTATTTGTTTCATTTCAAGAAAGTCATTCAGATCAATTATTTAAACTTAGGATCATTTTAAAGTCATAAAAACAATAGTAAATTTCTAAAGAAAAATAATACGAATTTAAAAAAAGACTTGAGATGCATTAGGTTTATATTAAACATTTTTGTTCCATTTCAGCCTATTTCTCGCATTTTCAACAAGCAAGAAAAAAAATTTAATTTTGTAATTTTTTCCTGAGATAACTCGGCCTTGGACCGGAATAGAAGCTACATACTCTTACTGGAAATTGAATGCTCTTTAAAAATAGTATATTACACTACGAGGGCCGAAAGTTGAATTTTCGGCCCTGCGCGTCATGATGCCCCGAGGCGAAGCCGAGGGCATCATGACGCGCAGGACCGAGATTTCAACTTTTGGCCCGCGTAGTGTATACGATTTTTCTTCATAGCCGGTCGAAAGTACGTACTTTCGTCCCTTTTGGGGTTAGGGATAGCAACAGTAGTGACAGCGGTTAACGATTTGTTGTAGCAACAGAATAAATAGTCCCTAGTTACGAGTATTAATACGCATGAGAAATTCTTTCCTCCCGGCGTTATAGAGGGCGCGCGTGTACTTCTCAAAGGGAGTAAATGTTCAACTTTCGTCCCTGCTATTAGGGACGAAAGTACGTACTTTCGACCGAGGTATGAAGAAAAGGTCCTTTTCAAAATTGACGTACAACTAACGGTTTTGGAGAAAAAATTGAGAATCAATATGCGGAGCCGCTACGGTGTCCATTTTTTAAGATGGCGACGTTAGCTCAGGGGTATGGACTTAGAGAATGATTTATCGGCTGTGCCATTTTATAAAATGTTAAAATTTCTTATTGTGTTCTTTAAATATAAATTTAAATGTTTTCTTAACATTTTAAGTCAATCCGTCAGGCTGTTTTTACGATTAGTATTTTCTAATTCCAAAAGCATTCTCGTTCGATGCATTTTCACTGCTGTAAATCAAGTAGTGCTATACATGCCTCGGGTGGCTTTCATCTCGCAAATAAATATGGAACCAAAATTTAAAAATTATATACATAAGAATAAAATTGATTAATTAACAGGGCTGAGCCCTAACAATAGAAGAAGAAGAATAAAATTGAATAATCAAGATCATTGCCTTAAAATATTTGTTATTTAATGCCGAAGTAAAGTATGTTATTTCTGCACGTAACTTGCTCGGAGTTCACGAAAGTTGAAGTACCAAAATAACTTGTTAGAAAATGATAATTTCGTTGATTACATATTTTAGTAATATGTAATGGGGGTTATGAGCAAAATATACCCTCTGCAATTATTATGAGTAATTAAAACAAAAATAAAATTAGCAAGAACTTGAAAAATAGTTCCTAAACATTTTTGTCAGTCAAAGATAAGTTTCTATAATTCTGGAGGCTAAATAGAGAATCTAGCACATACATTTTTCAAAAATTACCTTTCTATTTTTTACTAGATAATTATTTAAACATTTAATTTTAAACAATAGCATTTCAATTAAGTCAGAAATTTTGTTATTATTAAACTGATAATAATAATTTTGCGGTATTATATTGTATTTTAGAAAACTGCGAAGAAAATACCAAATAAATATATTGACACCTTTCGACTTACAAAGATGTAGAAGATTTATAATAATTTATTTGAAAATACAGAACATTTTTCGCCAAGTTAAGTCAATATCGAAATACCGCAAAACGATATCGACGCAACGAGCGATGTGGCATGTTAATTACGGTTGTTTTAACTTTTGTTTTCTGTTTTTAAATAAATTACAATTCATTGTACATACTAACAATAAGCTCTGACCTCGAAAACATCATAAGTCAAGTTTAGAATGGGCGGAGCGTAAGAAATATATTATGGTACATGCGCAGTGGAATAAAACTGTAATGGTGCTAGCTGTAATATTTGGGTGATAGCTCCTAGATTATAGAGCTAAGTTTTTGAGTCAAAATATTAACGAGGGTAGAGCTGGCGTTACTTTAACCTCCCCTCCTGTTTCAAAATGGATTTGTAGAAAAACTATAATGGTACTAGCTCTAATATTTGGGTGCTAGCTCTATAGATTCGGGAGTTAGCTTTTTGGCAAAAAATTTTAACTGGAGGGGGGGGGACAAAGTAACGGACTCCAACATAACTATACATAAAAAAAAGTTTAAAATTTTATCTGCTGTCAGCTCTGACTAGGTTATGTAAAATTATAATTTAATTTATGAGATTATCAACATAATTTTATTTACCAATTCAAATTAAATGCCATATTATAATATATGCGAATGTAAAACTCCACAGATGTTAAAGTTGTAACAAAGATAAATAGTGATAAAGTGGTTTATAAAAGGTTAGGGGGACGGTCAATAATCCCGAATTTGGAATTTCATGATTTTTGAAGTGAATTATGAAAGATGAGGGTCTAATTAGCGTATAAAAAAAATAAAATTTGCGGTCGGTTCACACAATTTTGAAAAAAACGGCTTTAAAGTTAATTTGGAATGCAATTTTATCATTGGCTCTTTTGAACTTTAACCCCGCCCCAAAATTGAAAGAGGATGTGGCGACTGTAAATATACCAGAATCTCGTTTTTTGCAACGAATTATGAAAGATAATGGTGTAATTAGCTAATAAAAGAATTAAATTTGTGATCGGACAACAAATTTCGAAAAAATCACTTTTGTGTGAATTCGTTTCGGAGGTGGTTGCGCTGTCAAAACCTACTCTCGCACCCGCCCTCACCCTTCGGGGCTCGTGCGGGGCTTCGAGCGGTTTTGACATCGCGCTAAACTCATTAAAAACATCCCTTAAGCGGCTCCAACTCGAAAAGTTTGAAAGTTGACGCGACGGATTTCAGGGAGCGATTAACACCTACCTTACGCTGCTCTAGTTAGCCACGCCTTTAGGTAGATCCGGTAGTTAAAACTGCACGTACTGTTACTAAAATGCATAAAATTATTGCGTAATGTTACGCAATAATACACTTACATGTATTTCTTATGGGAAAATTGCAATTTTCAAAATTAAATTGTGGCCTTATTACAACTCCGACAAGATTGATCCTCACCTTAAAGAGCTTGTATTTTTGCGTTCTTTCGTTTGGTTAAGCCATTTTTATAGGGAAAAGTGTACTTTTGAGTTCGGGATTCTTGACTCTACCCAAGGTTAGTAACATTTATTATAGAAAGTGTAAGAATTAATTCTTTTATTGTTGGATTAAAAAAGAGAGTGATTAAAAATGTGAAAAAGCAAAACAAACGCGCTTGTATTCTTTATTTAGAACACCACAACAAGACGCTGAAAGACTTCGACAGTAGGAGCAAAATATACCAAGCAATATAAAACTTAAAATTACTCATCGAGTGTATGAGAAGCATTTCACAGACGATTGCATTGTAAGAAAAAGGATTATAAATTATAATGACATTCCAAATTAAGAGGTACGTATCAAAAATATATTATCTTTAAAAGTAATTATTATTACCATTATTTGTTTGGTGTATAAAATATCTAACAAATATTTTCTTAAAGTGACACAAATAATAATTAACTGAGCTTAACGATAATTGTAGGTTTTATTAGCTAAGCCATTTTTAACCAAAACTGCTGTACCCACAATATTCCCTAATTGTCCTGGATATTTGAATACACATATTGTCTCAAAAGAACCTTCAGTAAGAAAACCTTTAATTAAAATAGAAGAACCTTCAATTAAAATATAAAAACCAAGTAATCAAATTATTGAAGATAACGAACTTGTACAAACCCATTTAGTAGTTAACCCCAATCGAGTCACTGATAATGATAAAATTTTGCATTCAAGTAATGACCGCGTTTGTGTTTCTGACAATGAGAAAATTGTACATAATTTAATAATTACTACAGACTCATTAATTAATACATTATTTAAAAACGATTTTTAAATTTACCACAATCGTGGAGATGCCACAAATTGCGAAAAAAAAATGAATTGTGTATTATATTATCAAAGATGATATTAATTTCAAGTAACGACTTACCAGTTATTGAAAATTAAATTTGGTTTAAAAATTTGTTGGACATTTATGACATTTATGAATTAATTAAAATAATTGATAAAATGCCAGTATGTTTAGGGACATTAAAAAGTGATTCGATTTCAAATATTTCAGATTTCGTGGACGTTAGTGGTAATTGAAGAAGCAAAAAGTGTGAATATCTTCTCGAAGGTGGACAAGCAAAAAATTTGTTCTTTCTGCAAATTACTTTCCAAAGCAATTACCAGCAGAATATGGAGAAGTAAACAAATTTTAACTAAACCAGCTCCTCGAGTTCGTTTGTCAATTTGTGACTCAAATAAGTTGAAAAGTATGGAACCGCAGAAAAAACTTCAAATTGAACGTAACAGAAATATTCGGGCACAAAAAAGATTAACATCTTGAAGAAAGACGTCGAGAAACTGAAATAAATATTTCTAATGTAAATAAAAGCGATTTTGAAGAAAAATTACAATCATTATATATCTGCTTCTCAAAAAAACAATAATATTAGAAATATTGGCTGCATTTAAGGTTTCTCATCTAAGGGGCAACCCATATACCAAAGAGTGGATTTTAATTTGGGCAAGAGTCCGTTAACCCTGACTCGAAAGTACACTTTTCCTATAGAAATTACCATACCAAACAAAATAACAGAAAAATACAAGCATTTTAAAAGCAAGAGGAACTTTGTCGGACTTGTAATAAAATCACAATTTTATTTTGAAAATTGCAATTTTCCCATAAGAAATACATCTAAGTGTATTTTATGCATTTTGTTGACAGTACTTGTAGTTTCAAACTAGCGGATTTACCTTAAGGCGGGGCTAACTAAAGCAGCGTTAGGAAGAAGTCAGTTGCTTCTTGAGATCTGCCGCGTCAACTTCCAAACTTTGTTGGAGTTGCGGCCGCTTGGGGATGTTTTTAAAAGTTATGCGCGTGTCAAAACCGTTCGGAGCGCCCTCCGAGTCTCGAAGGGCGCTCGAACGGTTTTGACAGCGCAACCACCTCAGAAGCGAATTCACACAAAAGTGATTTTTTATAAAATTTGTTGTCCGATCACAACTTTAATTTTTTATTAGCTAATTACACCATTATCTTTCATAATTCGTTGCTAAAAACCAGATTCTGTTATTTTAAATGTTGCCACAACCCATTTTAATTACGATGGGCGGGCTTACAGTTCACAAGAGCCAATGATAAAATTACATTCCAAATTAATTTTTAAAGCCGTTTTTAACCGAATTTGTGAACGGTTCGCAATTTTTATTTTTTTATGTGTATCTGACATTGTTATCTTTCATAATTTGCAAAAAGAATGGTAAAAATCAAAATCAGGGTTGACGGACTCTCGCCTTAATTTGTTTATTAATAAACATGAGATCTCCATCGACATACAATTTTCTAAGAAGTTATGAAGTATTACCCTTACCCTGTATTCGAACCATTCGAAAATATTTAACAATGACTTCCTAAAAATGCAGCTTTGATGAACGAGTTTTGATGTTATTAAAGTAGAAATGATCAAGAAAGAAGAAAGAAGATTTTCAAAAAGATGGTATTCTTCTTTTAGACAAAATAAGTTTAAGAGAAGCAATGCGTATCAAAACAACTATGATATATACTGGTCTTATTGATTACGGGGAAGATGGACCACAAGCTACAAATTTATACAAAACGGCTAATTCTGCTTTAGTATTTAAGGAAAATCAAAGAAACGTTGCTTAAACACATTAAAAAACCAAACGTGTATGAGGATTGTATAGACTACATATTTAATGAAAAATATGCAATTTACATTTCCATGTCAACTGCATAAAAACGATGTACTACCGTATGTTGTACATTATTATAATATTATGATGAGATTAAGACAGTATACTCGCCATTTAAATTTAGAAATTGATAAAGAAATTTGCCTGAAGAAAAAACAGTCTAAATTATGTAAAACTTAATTTTATATGTATAAAATAAAAAAAATAAAAAAAAAATAAAAATGTTTGGTTATTGTTTTATTTTGCATCACTCCAGTACAGCCGCGCCACCTGGTGGTTTAGTTTAATTTCATACGGTTAAGCGCACGCAAAATTTAAATCAGTTGCCGGTCCTTACCTTCTAAGTCCATGCTCAGGGGTTAGAGGTGTGGAACTTCAGAACGTCAATCACTAGTACGTAATACTAGATAGCACGTAAGGTTTTGACAAGATTGTCACATGCTTGACAAGCTTGTTACAACCTTGTGACAACCGTACAATGCTATTAGGATACTTCATTTTCTTTAAAAAAAAAATCAGAGAATAGAATCACAAAACGTACTTAATTGCACATTTAATGTGAATACCAAGTGTTTACTTTACTGCTGCATAAATAAAATTTTAAGAAGAGTCAAATCTTAATTATGAAGGAAACCCTGATATCTTTAGGAGGTGTTACCGATAGCTGCAAAAATTTTTTTCTTAATTTCTGTTACAGTAGTTTGCTTTTGGGGGACGGTAATAAATCTGAACTTTAATTTTGACCATTTTTAAAGTGGATTTTATGAAAGAAGAGAATCTAATTAGCGTATATACAGTTGCCTATATGCAGAACAATAGAAGATCACATTGAGATTAACTGCTAACGAAATCCGAAAACGTAGTGGAAACCACGAAATACAGATAATAAAGTGCAAAACCAGCTAGGCTATATGAAACTGAGTGACAAAAATAACAGACCTGGAACAGGAAATAACATAACGCAGGAAGAGTATTGTAAGAGAAGAAGAGAGGATACTGAAAGAGAACAAGAAGTGAGCGAGGAAATATTTAAGAGAAGCAGAATAGTATCAAGAACGCCACCAAAAGTGAACTTAAAAATAGACACAGAAGACAAGGTTAAGATCACAAGTGCGAAACATTATTCCGACGAACACGAAATGGAAGAACTGAAAAAGATGATAAGCGAGCTAGCAATATCGGTCAACACTGGCTTTGCGGACAACAAGAAAGAATTCCAAGTGCTCAGAGAAGAATGGAAACAGGATAAACATGAGTTAAAAACCGAGATTAAAGTACTTGATGACAGAATCGTAGGACAAGAAGAGGCATTACGGCAGTTACAGAGGCAGGTTGAGAAACATGAAAAGGAAAAGAAAAGATGTAACATAGTAATCAAAGGAGCAGATTCAGGACACTGCAAACAGGAGAAAAAGTGGAAGAATTTATACAAGAAAAGCTAGCGGTGAAAGTAAACGTCATTGATACTTTTAAGGTTGGAAAACCCAGGTAAAGAGGTAATAGTTGCGAAACTAGGAAACATCAACCAGAAAACAGCAGTAATGTTGAACAAAGGTAAACTAAAGGGTACTACGTATTACATTGAGAGCGACCTTACACAACTGGAAATGTCAGTACAAAATAAAATCTGAGAATATGCTAGGAAGAAAAGAACAAAGGAAAGAAAATAAGAGTAGGATACAAAAAACTGATCGTGGAGGAAAGATATACAATTGGAATACTGAAAAGAACAGGCTGGTTACAGCAACGGAGGCAGATGATAAGTCAAAAAACTAGCCACCAGAGCAGGAGTGGTCGTGATGTCTCAGACGAGTACTCCGGATAACGAAAGCGAGACAAATATGATGACAACGCAAGGAAAATGGAAAACGAATCGAAAACGAAAGTAAAATTTAACAAAAAGAAGAGAAAGCGTAAACATGAAATACTAACAGTGGGAACGTGGAACATAAGAACGCTACTGAAACCTGGCAAAATAAACGAAGTAGCTAACGAGGTTATGAGATACAGGATGGATGTCGTTGCGTTGCAAGAACTAAGATGGGGTGGAAAAGGAGAACTGCAAAAGAAAGGATACAGATTGTTTTACTCTGGTGAGGAAAGACAAGGTAGAAATGGAACCGGTTTCATATTAAGAGAAAATAGCCAGAAATGTGTTAACGTTCAAAGCAATAAACGGCAGAATATCATATTTGAGAATTAGGGGAAAACAAACATATCAATCGTTAATGGATACGCGCCTACGGAAGACAGCGCAGAGAGCGATAAAGACGATTTCTATAATGAAATGGAAAACCAATGTGAAGTTGCACCCAGGCAGGATATGTTGATAATTATAGGAGATTTTAACGCCAAAATAGGAAAGGAAGATCACATTTCCTCTATTGCGGAAAGCACACCATACATGAAAGAACAAATGCAAACGGTGACAGGTTGTGCAATTTGGCGATTTCCACGAATACTACGATATGTAGCACCAAATTTAAACATAAAGCACTACATAAAATAACATGGATCTGGCCAGGGGGATCCAAAGACGATGGAAATCAGATAGACCACGTACTGGTATCCAAAAAGAGCGAGAGATGTGTAATGGACGTGAGAACGTACAGAGGTGCGAATGCCGACTCTGACCACTACCTGGTAGCAGCAAAATAAGACAAAAAGCAACAACATATGAAAGATCACCGAACGCAAACAGAAGAATAGCAACAGAAAAACTAGCAAACGTAGAACTAAGAAAAAGCGGCTTTAAAAATTTATTTACAATGCAATTTTCTCATTGGCTCTTTGGAATTGTAACTCCGGCCAACTACAATTAAAATAAGGTTTTAGCGCTAAAACTTCGCTACGCTCCGGCCGCTACAAGCCGTTTTGACAAACTCTTTACTCATTAAAAATATCCCTCCTAGAACGGTCCAACTCGGCAAAGTTTGGATGTTGATCCGACGGATCTCAGGGAGCAACTTCTAGTCACTATCGACCCACCTACAACGCACGGATTGATGATAGACCATAATGACGTAATATTTCGCAATAATTCACTTACATGTGTTTCATAATCTGGGAAAATCGTAATTTTAAAATTTGAATTGTGGCCTCATTAGAAGTCCGATTAAATTCATTCTTACCAAATTATTCGTATTTTTGTGTTCTTTTGGTTTGGTGAAATAATATTAATAGGAAAGAGTGTACTTTTGAGTTCAGGTTTATTACCTGAACCTTAATTTTGCTTAAGAATACTTAAAATTTTAGTTTTTGCATTTTGTTAAACTAAACTCATTTATTTAACAAATTACTCAAAACATGGAAACAAACTGCACAAACCGGGGAATATCCCCAGTGCCTCATGTTTCATAACAAAAAATAAATAAATATTGTTTCTTGGATACTTAAATCTCATTTTTTGGGTTAATAAATAATTTTTCAAGTTAAGTCTTGTCTTGACCATACGAGGCTTTTGAAAAATTACAACATTATTCGAACGTTCAAAAACACAGCAAGTAAAAGTATTGATGCCTATCTATGTCTTAATATGAAAAATTAGTAAATGCTAAATTAAACCAGATAATTAGTCTAGTTAACCCCGTCTAAAGGTATAAAAATTGTTAATTTTTAAAATTAACAGGTTAATGCAACAAATAAACGAAATTATTTTTTGTGAGCTTTCAGCAATGGTTATTGCTGTCATCAGATGTTTTATTAAGAATTGTAATGTAAAATTAATTTCACAGGTTTATAATATTATATATCTTATCTAAACAATTTTATATAATATGAATAATTAAAAAATTCTAGGCCAGATTTCTAGTGTAAGAGAGACTCCGTTGTACAATGTTGTTTCGTCTTTTTAAAGACTCATCAGTTAAATTATGCCTAAATGAATAAAAATGGATTAAAATCTATTAAAATTAAAATCAAAAACTATATTGTAAAATTTTAGTAATAATTAATTGACAATTAATTGTCAATCATTTAGGGATAGTTTACCTGATGAGTCTTAAAAAGACGAAACAACATTGTACAATAATGTCTTAGACTAGAAACATAAGTAGGAAAATTTTAAAATTTAAGTTTGTAAAAATTAAAAAAAAATTTATTCAACATAATTTTATTTAAAGCTAAAAATGTTAAACTTTTTATATTAAGGAAACAATTTTTTTATATCTTAAATACAAGGTAAAAACAAGCTACTTAACAAAATTACATTTTTTTTTAAATTTTTGTTGTTTTTTGAACACAGAGTTGCGATATTCCGACTTATAGCCTTTAATTTAAATCTTTGCTGATAGAAAATCGCAGAGGATTTGTACTTTTACTTTTGATTTAATAAATTAAACAGATTCTTTTTACAACTGACCGATTTTGATTCAATGGTAATTTGTTGATTAGAATATATAAAATTGGAAATTTAACGCTATTGTTAAAGTGTTTGCGTTTTAAATTTGAAATTTTCTCGACTTTTACTTCATTTTCTACAAAATGGAGCTCTTGTAATTTTGCCGTAAAAGTTTTTTATCATCATCATTTCCATCATGGATTAGGTCTTCGACCTGTTCGAAGTTTTTTTATAGAATTTCAAATTGTGCTAAATCCTTGAGTTGACTTCAGTTATTTTTATTATTTTTTTATAGAAATTTTTTTTCACATTTAAAATAGAATTTTTTTAGTACTTGTTAAAGAATACAATAAAATATAATTTTCATGGTCCTCGGGGGGCTCGAGCCCCATAGCCGCTGCACTGCAAAATTAGTATCTACGTTCGTGTCATGGTTCCAATGATAATACAATTTATTCAAGTTTGCTCTTAATTATTGCCACCATAATTATTTTCAATTCTTTTATCAACAGAGCTATGAGCTATTAAATTTAATCCCCCCCCTTCACGCCAAAACTTTTATGTTATTTTTAACAATTCAATTAGGCTATAATATATAAGTAATCAATAGAAATATATTTATACCAATTCTCAGAGGTATTAGGTATTTATTTCGAAGTGATTGAAAAATCGATTACAAAATCCTGTTGCGAATATTCAAAGGAAGTTCGACAAAAGCTTTTAAAACATTCTTGCACGAGTTTATTTCAACTTGCGTGTAGCCATTACCAAGCTGTCAATACTTTAGTGTTAAACGCATTTCAAATCAAATTGATGTAAAAAGGAGAGTTTACTAGACATAATATATTGTAATGTCACTATTACATCAATACGAATTTTGAGTCACTTCATGACATTATTTGTATAAAGTAAGCCTTTAGAAAGTACTGAAAAAACCTGAAATATTTAAATTTTAATCATTTGAATTTAAAAGGTAACTTAACTTATCAGGATTCATTGTCGAGTCAATTCTATCACAAAAACTCATACAAATACGTAATAGATCATCACGGACGGTCATATTTTGCATTGTTGACCTGTTTCCAAAAGGTAAATGAATGGACTTCTACATCGTTGAACAAAGATTTCCATTGTTGGAAACAAAATTAAGTTTAGTTTTAAGTTTATAAATATTTATTATTACTTTAGTTAAGGTTTAACTAACGCCCAACGTGGGGAAATTTATAATTATATTTATTAATTTTTTAAATGTAATAAATTAAATTTATCCAAGTTTCAATTTTTTAGCTAAATTACTTATTCCTTGGTTTGTATTCAGTCTTGTTTGGTCAATTGGTTGCACTTGCGACAACGATGGAAGAGTTATTTTTTCAAATTGGCTACGAGAGGTAATGCAAGAACATAAACATGACCCATATTTTCCTAAAGATGGTTTGGTTTATGATTATAAGTAATTATGGGTTATTTATTTTTTACTAATCGAATAATAATTAAAATCATTTAGTTTACATGATGGTGGATTTACGGACCCAACAGATGATAATGAACCGGCAAATCCCAAATGGTTTAATTGGATGTCGAAATCGGAAGCTTGCAAAATAACCGTGGACATGAAATATTCAGGTAATTAATAAATTTTATAAATATCCGTATTTCCATCGATATGAAAATGGGCCCAAGTCAAAAATGGATATTGGGAAATTACAGTCTCTTCCACCCCTGCCCTTTTTTTGGCCAATTGTTACAAAATTTCCATTAGAAGCAGCAGTTGAAAAACGCACCGCACTGGTTCATGGGCAACAAAATTAATTTCAGAACGATCATTTCAAAATTTTAATTGCTATTTACAGATATTGAAGTTCCCACAATCGACAATGTTCGAAACGCCCATTTAATTGGTGTAGTTCTCTATAACGAATGCAATGCTCTTTGTGTTGGACCTACCGGCACAGGAAAAACTTTAACAGTTATTGGAAAACTGTCAAGAAATATGCATAAAAAAATTCATATGTGATTTCATAAGTTTTTCGGCTCGAACCACATCCAATCAGACACAAGTAGATCAGCAAATTTAGATTGAATTTTTTTTTACAATTGTTCATTGTTAGGATCTGATAGATTCCAAACTTGATCGTCGACGCAAAGGTGTTTTTGGACCACCGGTTTTGAAACGACAAGTGTTTTTCGTTGACGATTTTAATATGCCAGCATTGGAAGTTTATGGAGCCCAGCCTCCAATTGAGTTAATTAGACAATGGATGGATTTCCATGGTACGAAAATTAGATTAAAATGAAAGTTATAATTGATGCGTTTTAATCTAGGTTGGTATGATCGCAGAAATATAGGCGAATTTCGAACTATCATTGATGTTAACTTTGCTGCTGCAATGGGTCCACCTGGAGGTGGACGTAATCCGGTTACTGCCCGCCTTTTGAGACATTTTCACTACCTTGCCTTCACCGAGCTAGAAGACAGCAGTAAAGTAATTTTTCGATAAGCAATTAGTATTTTGTTTCTAACCTAAAATTTTAGATAAAAATATTTGGGACCATATTTAAATTTTGGATCGATCGCACGCCCGATTTTGGAATTTATTATGAAAATATGCTTTTGGGTACTTTAGAAGTTTATTCGACCATTTTAAGGGAACTTTTGCCTACCCCAGCTAAAACTCATTACACTTTCAATTTAAGAGATTTGAGTAAAGTTTTTCAAGGTGTTTTGATGAAAATTCCAGAAGTTTTACAAGTAAGTAAAAGAACTAACTTTTTGCCAAGTTTTATCTTTGGATGCCGTACACTGTGCATTGTATCTTCTTGTATCTGTGGCGTTTATGCGTATTCTTCTTCTTTTTTATGTGTCATATACGGTCCCTCAGACGTTGGCGATTCAACTTGGCCAAAGCCAAAATTCAACTTGGCCAAAGCCTTCCCCATAGTCCACAGATCGATATTGGACTTTTTTGATCACAGCAGTGTATCTAACGCAAGCAGTGTAATACTTTTGAGAAGGTTTCCTAGGCAGATTACATTCTTCCTTCCGACGGAAGATGATCGAAAATAAAATTCTTACTTCACCAACAGTAGAACTGCGAACTTAAAAATTTTGAAAAATATTCAGATATTCATTTTATTTTATTAATATCTAGGAACTGGATGAACTGTTACGCCTGTGGTATCACGAATGCTGTCGGGTTTTTCAGGACCGTTTGGTAAACGACCAGGATCGTTCTTGGTTTGACAATTTATTGAAGCAAATAATTAAAAGAAACTTTAAAGTGGATCCTGTACAAGCATTAGGTACTGAGGCGATTCTCTATGGCGATTTTTTGGATCCCACTACTGACGTTCGCTTATATATTCAAATTATTGATAAAGAAAAATTATCCAACGTTTTGGACCACTACTTGAGCGAATATAATAATCAAAGTACGAGGCCGATGAAGTTGGTTCTTTTCTTGGACGCCATTTCCCATGTTTGCCGAATTTCTCGAATTATTAGGCAGCCCATGGGCAATGCTCTTCTTTTGGGGATGGGGGGTTCAGGTAGAAAAAATTACTTGCATAATATGAGAAATTACATAATTTTGAAATTTTAAGGGCGCCAGAGTCTTACACGATTAGCTACACATATGGCGGAATTCATAAGTTTTCAAATTGAACTTAGCAAAACGTACGGTTCTGTCGAATGGAGAGAAGATATTAAAAATCTTATGTTGAAAGCAGGATTATATAAAAGGGAAACTGTTTTTCTCTTCTCGGACACTCAGGTTTAGTTTACACTAACTTAAATAATTATCCCATGTTTTAATTGTTTATAATTTAGATCAAGTCGGAATCGTTTCTGGAAGATTTAAACAACGTTCTAAATTCGGGCGACGTTCCAAATATTTACCAAGTTGAAGAATTGGACAAAATTTATCAAGGATTGAAAGGAATAGTGACAGAAATGGGTCTGGCAGCTACTAAATCAAATCTGTTTTCCGTATATCAGAAGCAAGTACGAGCTAATCTTCATACAGTTATAACCATGAGGCAAGTTGATATTCGGGGATACGTCTCTTTTCCGAACGATTAGACCACTTTTGGTGTATTTCATGCTTAATTGTTACAAAATTTGCAAAAGAAATAAAAAGCAGCGTCTCCAAAATGCTACCTCTCCACGCTACGCCACTGAATTTTACTGCAACAACACGAATATGCATTAATTTTTTCTTTTAGTCCAATAGGAGAAATTTTTCGAGCAAGGTTGAGGCAGTTTCCAGCATTGGTTAATTGTTGCACAATTGATTGGTTCAGTCCATGGCCGGATTCAGCTCTGCAAGTAAGTAATAATTAATAATTTGCTCTTCCGAAAGAAAGCAAAGACAAAAATTATTTACAAAACATAAAATTATTGATTTCAAACATTACAATTAACAATTATAACATAACATTTATATAATTTGCATTTGCAATTTCATAATCTAAATTTCAATTTACAAACTTACTTTTTTTCGTCAACCTTTCAAATGTAATTTTCGGGGGGTTGACCACTGCCAAAAATGTGTACACCAAATTTGCATATACAATAATTTGCAAAAAATTGCAAGAATTTGCAAATAATTAAAAGATTTGCCAATAATTTCAAAATTTATAAACAATTGCAAAATTTATAAATATTTGCAAAAATTTATAGGCATTTGCAAAAAAGTATACACATTTGCAAAATTTACACACATTTGCAAAATTTACACACATTTGCAAAATTTGCAAACGTTTGCAAAAATTTACACAGATATTGGCAAACAATTTCAGGCATTTACAGACATTTGCAAAAATTTACAGTTATTTTCAGAAATTTACAGGCATTTGCTAAAATTTACACACATTTGCAAAATTTGCAAACATTAGCAAAAATTTACACAGATATTTGCAAACAATTTCAGACATTTACAGTTATTTGCAGAGATTTACAGGCCTTTACAAAAATTTACAGGCATTTGCAAAAATGTACAAGAATTTGCAAAAATTTGCAAAAATTTGCAAAATTTGCAAATAATCACAGAAATTTGCAAACAATTGAAAAAATTTTCAAACAATTGCAAAAATTTGGAAACAATTGCATAAATTTGCAAAAATTTACAGTCACTTACAAGATTTATAGGTACATATTTACAAAAATTTACAGGCATTTGCAAAAATTTACACACATTTGCAAAAATTTACACACATTTGCTGAAATTTACACACATTTGCAAACATTTGCAAAATTGCAAATAATCACAGAAATTTGCAAACAATTGCAAAAATTTTCAAACAATTGCAGAAATTTGGAAACAATTGTATATTTTGCAAAAATTTACAGTCACATACAAGATTTACTGGTACATATTTACAAAAATTTACAGCCATTTGCAAACATTTACACACATTTGTAAACATTAGCAAAATTTGAAAATAATTGCAGATATTTGCAAACAATTGCAAAAATTTTTCAAACAATTGCAGAAATTTGCAAACAATAGCATATATTTACAAAAATTTTCAGTCATTTGCAAGATTTACAGGTAATTACAAATATTTACAGGCATTTGCAAAAATGTACACACGTTTGCAAATATTTCCAAAATTTGCAAATAATTGCAGAAATTTGCAAACAATTGCAAAAATTTGCAGTCATTTGCAAGATTTACAGGTTTACAAACAATTGCAAAATTTGTAAACATTTGCAAAAATTTATAGGCATTTGCAAAACTTTATACGCATTTGCAAAATTTACACACATTTGCAAAATTTGCAAACGTTTGCAAAAATTGACACAGATATTTGCAAACAATTTCAGACATTTGCAAAGATTTACAGTTATTTGCAGAAATTTACAGGCATTTGCAAAAATTTACACACATTTGCAAAAATTTACACACATTTGCAAACATTTGCAAAAAATTACAGAAATTTGCAAACAATTGCAAAAATTTTCAAACATTTGCAGAAATTTGGAAACAATTGTATATTTTGCAAAATTTACAGTCACTTACAAGATTTACAAGTACATATTTACAAAATTTACAGCCATTTGCAAACATTTACACACATTTGCAAACATTAGCAAAATTTGAAAACTAATTGCAGATATTTGCAAACAACTGCAAAAATTTTCAAACAATTGCAGCAATTTGCAAAAAATAGCATAAATTTGCAAAAATTTACAGTCATTTGCAAGATTTACAGGTAATTACAAATATTTACAGGCATTTGCAAAAATGTACACACATTTGCAAATATTTCCAAAATTTGCAAATCATTGCAGAAATTTGCAAACAATGGCATAAATTTGCAAAAATTTACACATATTTGCAAAATTGCAAACATTTTCAAACAATGGCATAAATTTGCTAACAATTGCAAATCATTTGCAAAATTATGTACACCAAATATACTAGGTGATCAATCCCTCGGTAATTTTATTCAAATTAATTGTCGTTTAATTATTTCAGTTTTATTTTTAATTACAATTTTAATTTGTTTCAAATTTCCAAAATTTGCAAACGTTTGCAAAAGTTTACACAGATATTTGCAAACAATTTCAGACATTTACAGTCATTTGCTCAGATTTCCAGGCATTTACAAACATTTACAGGCATATGCTAAAATTTACACACATTTGCAAAAATTTACACACATTTGCAAACATTTGAAAAATTTGCAAATAATCACAGAAATTTGCAAACAATTGCAAAAATTTTCAAACAATTGCAGAAATTTGGAAACAATTGCATAAATTTACAAAAATTTACAGTCACTTATAAGATTTACAGGTACTTATTTACAAAAATTTACAGGCATTTGCAAAAATTTACACACATTTGCAAACATTAGCAAAATTTGAAAATAATTGCAAAAATTTGCAAACAATTGCAGAAATTTGGAAACAATTGCATAAATTTACAAAAATTTACAGTCACTTACAAGATTTACAGGTACATATTTACAAAAATTTACAGCCATTTGCAAACATTTATACACATTTGCAAACATTAGCAAAATTTGAAAATAATTGCAAAAATTTGCAAACAATTGCAGAAATTTGCAAACAATAGCATACATTTACAAAAATTTACAGTCATTTGTAAGATTTACAGGTTTACAAACAATTGCAAAATTTGTAAACATTTGCAAAAATTTATGGGCATTTGTAAAAATTTATACACATTTGCAAAATTTACACAAATTTGCAAAATTTGCAAACGTTTACAAAAATTTACACAGATATTGGCAAACAATATCAGACCTTTGCAAAGATTTACAGTTATTTACAGAAATTTACAGGCATTTGCAAAAATTTACACACATTTGCAAAAATTTACATACATTTGCAAAATTTGCAAACATTAGCAAAAATTTACACAGATATTTGCAAACAATTTCAGACATTTACAGTCATTTGCAAAGATTTACAGGCATATACAAAATATACAGCCATTTGAAAAAAATTTCACACATTTGCAAAAATTTACACACATTTGCAAACATTTGCAAAATTAGCACATAATCACAGAAATTTGCAAACAATTGCAGAAATTTGCAAAAATTTACAGTCACTTACAAGATTTACAGGTACATATTTACAAAAATTTACAGGCATTTGCAAAAATGTACACACATTTGCAAACATTAGCAAAATTTGAAAATAATTGCAGAAATTTGCAAACAATTGCAAAATTTTCAAACAATTACAGAAATTTGCAAACATTAGCATACATTTACAAAAATTTACAGTCATTTGCAAGATTTATAAGTTTACAAACAATTGCAAAATTTGTAAACATTTGCAAAAATTTATAGGCATTTGCAAAAATTTATACACATTTGCAAAATTTACACACATTTGCAAAATTTGCAAACGTTTACAAAAATTTACACAGATATTGGTAAACGGTGAGAGTTAAAATACCCGGAATCGTAAATACACTTTTCCCTATAGAAATGGCTATACCAAACGAAAGAACACAAAAATACAAGCTCTCTAAGGTGAGGATCAATCTTGTCGGAGTTGTAATAAGGCCACAATTTAATTTTGAAAATTGCAATTTTCCCATAAGAAATACATGTAAGTGTATTATTGCGTAATGTTGCGCAATAATTTTATGCATTTTGGTGACCGTCCGTGCTGATTTATCCTAGCGGTTCTACCTTGGGGCGGGGCCAACAAGAGCAGCTTTAGAAACGAGTCAGTCGCTCCCTGAGATCTGCCGCGTCAACTTTCAAACTTTTCGAGTTGGAGCCGCTTAAGGGATGTTTTTAATGAGTTTAGCACGTGTCAAAACCGTTCGAAGCGCCGTCCGAGCCCCGGAGGGGCGAGGGCGGTTGCGGAGAATAGGTTTTGACAGTGCAACCACCTCAGAAACGAATTCACACAAGAAGTGATTTTTTTCGAAAATTTGTTGTCCGATCACAACTTTAATTTTTTTATTAGCTAATTACACCATTATCTATCATAATTCGTCGTGAAAACCGAGATTCTGGTATATTTACTGTCGCCACAACCTCTTTCAATTTTGGGGGCGGGGTTATAGTTCAAAAGGCCAATGAAAGGCCAAATTAACTTTAAAGCCGTTTTTTTCAAAATTGTGAGAATATTCCGCAAATTTTATTTTTTTTATACGCTAATTAGACCCTCATCTTTCATAATCCACTTCAAAAATGGTAAAAATCGCGATCCGGGAATCTTAACCGTCACCTTGGCAAACAATATCAGACCTTTGCAAAGATTTACAGTTATTTACAGAAATTTACAGGCATTTGCAAAAATTTATAGGCATTTACAAAATATACAGGCATTTGCAAAAATTTACACATATTTGCTGAAATTTACACACATTTGCAAGCATTTGCAAAATTTGGAAATAATCACAGAAATTTGTAAACAATTGCAAAAATTTTCAAACAATTGCAGAAATTTGGAAACAATTGTATATTTTGCAAAAATTTACACACATTTGCAAACATTAGCAAAATTTGAAAATAATTGCAGAAATTTGCAAACAATTACAAAAATTTTCAAACAATTGCAGATATTTGCAAACAATAGCATACATTTGCAAAAATTTACAGTCATTTGAAAGATTTACAGGTTTTTACAAATATTTACAGGCATTTGCAAAAATGTACACACATTTGCAGACATTTGAAAAATTTGCTAATAAATAATCACAGAAATTTGCAAACAATTGCAAACATTTTCAAACAATTGCAGAAATTTGAAAACAATTGCAGAAATTTGAAAACAATTGCATAAATTTGCAAAATTTACAGTCATTTACAAGATTTACAGGTTATTACAAAAATTTACAGGCATTTGCAAAATTTACACACATTTGCAACCATTTCCAAAATTTGCAAATAATTGCAGAAATTTGCAAACAATTGCAAAAATTTTCAAACAATTGCAGAAATTTGAAAACAATTGCAAATCATTTACAAAACTATGTACACCAAAAATATACTAGGTGGTCAACCCCTCAGTAATTTTATTCAAATTAATTGTCGTTTAATTATTTCAGTTTTATTCATAATTACAATTTTAATTTGTTTCAAATTATTACTTTATATTATTCGTTTTACCCCACCGAACTCGAGTAAACAAATTTCACTTTACAAAAATTAAAATTTTAATATTTAATAATTTTCAAGTTTTGTAAACTTTTAATAGATTTTATAAATTGGTAAATTATTTCACTTATTTTACTAATTTTTATACGAATATTTTAGTTTGTGACATTAAACTTGATTTACTTGCTTTCTTCCAATTTTGATTTTCATTTTTTCAAAAATTATGTTTCTTCTATCTTGGACCAGGCATTGTAGGCCTTTAGTATCCTATGTGGGGCCAACTGATGAGTTGTCGCCAAAGTTGATGCCGATGACGTCACAAGAACCGTAAAAATAAATTTTTATCGATTTTCAGTCCGTGGCATTACAATTTCTTGAAGAAATTCCAGAACTTGATGTGGAAGCGGACGTATTAAATGGAATTGTTGTTGTTTGTCAATTTATGCACGCAAGCGTTGTAAACGCCAGCGAATTATATTTACAAGAACTGTCTAGGCACAACTATGTTACCCCCACGTCTTATTTAGAACTACTTTCGAGTTACACCATACTGATGAACAAGAAGAAAGGAAGCCTTATGGAAGGATGTGGACATTTGAAAACTGGTAGCTGTCAATTTTTTAGATTTAAATAATACAAATGCTGTCGTAGGTTTGGATAAACTTCAAGTTACAACAGAAGATATTAAAGTACTGCAAGATGATTTAGAAAAGATGAAACCATTGCTAGAAGTAGCTGCTAGAGATGCAGAAGTTATGATAAAAAAATTGCTGCTGATACGGTAGATGCATACCTATTATACTTGGTGCATAGATTTTGGAATTACTTTTCTTGCAATTATGTTTAGGTTATAGCAGAAGAAACAAAAGAGGCCGTAGAAAAAGAGGAAGAAGTTGCGGTGGAAAAGAAAAAAGTGACGGCGGCAATAGCGGAAGATGCCCAAAAAGACCTTGGTAATCAATATTTCGTTTTCTTCTTCCACTTTTACGAACAAAACTCGTGTCGTCCTATTTTTCTCTTTAAAACACAGTGGCGGGAAATGCAGGTAACCGGTTCCTACTACACCAAGACCTAATTTATAGTCAGGACGAGTTGGAGGGTGCACCTTAAAAAAAAAACCAAAAATGCGGTTTTTAGGATTAGCTCATAAAATCGATGGGCAAACAAATTGTTAAAGCGATTATCAGAAAACCAGGTATCATCCTGGCAAACGCAATCCTCTCTCATTAAAGTTTCAATTTAAGTTTTGCGAATAAACAGATTATAAATTATTTTTTCAATAGATGAGGCGTTGCCTGCATTAATGGCTGCAGAATCTAGTTTAAAATCTTTAAATAAGAACGACATTAATGAAGTGCGTTCTATGAAAAAACCACCTGTTGGAGTTATTTACGTCCTGGAAGCAATTTGTATTTGTAAAGGAGTGAAACCTAACAAGGTAAAATTATAATTTATTGTATTTATTTTTAAATCACATTTATATTTCCTTGTTATATTTTAGATACCCGGACCGAAACTTGGCGAAAAAATTAACGATTATTGGGACCCAGGTCGAAATATGTTATCCGATCCTGGAGCTTTCATGGCGTCATTATTAAACTTTGACAAGGAGTCAATTACGGAAGACATGATAGTAAAACTAGCTACCTACGTAGATAATCCTCTTTTCACTCCCCAAAAAATCGCTCAAGTTTCTAAAGCTTGTACGTCACTTTGTATGTGGGTACATGCGATGTACAAATTTTACTTCGTCAACAAAGCAGTCGCGCCTAAAAAAGCTGCCCTGGCGGCTGCCAATGTAGAACTAGAAATAACGGAACGTGCTTTAGCCAAAGCTAAAGCCAGTATGAAAGTAGTAATGGATGGACTTGCAGCACTCAATGAGCAACTGAATGCTAGAATTTCCTTCAAAGAAGAAAAGGAACGTAGTATCAATTTGTGTCAGGATAGAATGAATAGAGCAGTTAGACTCATTAACGGATTGGCTGATGAACGAATCAGATGGATTGAAACAATTGCGACTATTGAATCAAATACGATAACCGTAACGGGAGATATTTTAATAAGTTCTGGTGCTGTTGCATATTTGACACCGTTCACTGACAGATACAGGAGGGTTTGCTTTCGGAATGGCTAACAGTGATAAAAGAACAAAAAGTTCCTCATTCTGCAAATTGCAATCCAGTTACTACTCTTGGTGAAGCTGTAGTTATACGCCAGTGGCAATTGGATGGCTTACCAAGAGATTATTTATCCACCGAAAATGCTGTTTTAGTTTCCTGTTCAAAGAGGTGGCCTTTATTTATTGATCCACAAGGACAAGCAAATAAATGGGTAAAAAATATGGTAAGTATAATAAAATTCAGTGGGGAGGAGCAAACCAGATTATTTTTCAAGTTCTCGTTAATCCATTCATACACGTCACTGATAACTGACAAATCCCAAAATTCAAAACTTATTTCAAACTCAAAACTAAAACCGCGTGGTAAACATTATTTTTATCACAAAGGGCTTTGGGGATACAATCCGAGTCATCCTTGGGGAGGGGAGCAATTGCCCCTGCCCACCTCTAAATACGCCACTGATAAAATTCCTTACGACAAACTTAAAATTTACTGTTGTAGGGTCGAGATAAAGGCATTTCTATTTGTAAATTATCTGATCGAGATTTGTTGAGAACATTGGAATCCGCTATTCGTTTTGGAAAACCTGTATTGATAGAAAATGTGGGAACAGAACTTGATCCGGCTCTCGATCCCATACTTATGAGACAAACATTTAAACAAAATAATGTGATTGTTTTGAAATTGGGCGAAACGATAATCCCTTACAATGATGATTTTCAATTATTTATTACAACAAAATTACCCAATCCACATTATACTCCAGAAGTTTCCATTAAAGTTCTTTTGGTTAACTTTACTTTGGTTTCCAGGTGCACACATTAACTTTCCAAAAATTCAGATTTTGCATGTACTTTCGTTGCAGTGGTTTGCAAGATCAACTATTGGCCCTCGTTGTTATGCAAGAACGACCCGATTTGGAAGAATTGAGAAGTCAGTTAGTCATCAGCAGCGCTCAAATGAAACAAGAACTGAAGGAAATTCAAGACAGAATTTTGCACAAATTGAGTGTGTCGGAAGGTTCTCCTGTTGATGATCTGGAGTTTATTATTACATTGGAAGCTTCCAAAGTAAAAAGCGATGATATCAAGGTGTGGATTTTTTTTTTTAATTCTTCATTTTCCATTAGGTACTTTAATTTTTACTTTACAGAATAAAGTAGAAGCTGCTGAAATCACTCAAATCGACATTGACAATACAAGAGCCCTATATGTACCAGTTGCTAATAGAGGTCAGCTGATGTTCTTTTGTCTGTCCGATTTATCTTCGGTAGATCCAATGTATCAATATTCGCTTGAGTGGTTTATTAATATTTTCGTTGCAAGCATGGCTGAGACCGAAAAATCAGGTAATCTTAAATTACTCTTTACGAACTAAAATGTATTTGCAAGAATTTAATGCCATTAAGCTGAATGGTAGTCATCCTTGCTCGCTATCATGGTCTAAAGTTGTCTCCCAAGAAGTTTCATGTCTTCTTCTTCCCAAATTGTTGCTCAGACGACAAGCAGTTTGGTTTGCCCTTCCTATTTCAGTCCCTAGAGAGCTAAGGCTGTTATCTCTGTATTCGTAATTTGTACCTTGCAGGCTTGCGATGGGTTTCTACGAGCTCTTCGTCCTCCAACTCTTCCGACTATGGGATTTCAATGCTTAAATCCTTGCCCATCGTCTCAAGTTTAATTCTATTCCTACGTCTTCTTTTTTTAGCCTTTCAAAGAAGCCTCTCTTTTCAAGTGATTAAATGATGAATACCAACCATCTCATCAAATCCTCAACCAATAATTAATACTTTTTTCATTTCAGACGATTTAAATCAACGCGTTGAAATTATCAACGATTATTTTACATTCAGCTTGTATACGAACGTTTGCAGAAGTTTATTCGAGATTCATAAACTTTTATTCGCTTTCTTGTTATGTGGTAGAATATTAATCGATAAAAACCTAATTGATCCACACGAATGGCACTTTTTCCTAGCCGGTGGAACTCCGTTAAAGGTAAATCCAAATTCCAATTTTATTATAATTTTTACCGTCACCAAACATGTATTTTTCCATTTACCAGGTAATAGACAATCCATCTCCCGATTGGATATCCGTTAAGTCTTGGAACGACATTATGGCATTGGAAAACGTGCACTTTTTCCAAAAGTTTGTAGAAGCGTTCCCTCGCACTTTAAAACATTACAAAGGCATTTTTGAATCTACGGAACCGCACAAGTAATTCTTGGGTTTCAAATTTTTTCGTTATCTACATAAAACATATTTCAGAGAACCTTTAACCGAACCCTTCAATTCCACTTTTAGTGGTTTCCAAAAATTACAAATTTTGAAATGTTTGCGACCCGATAAAGTTACCAACGGAATGCAAGACTACATAACAGAGCATCTGGGACAACGCTTCGTCGAACCACAAACCACCGATCTTTCTGCCATGTTCAAGGAATCTAGTCCAGTAATTCCATTAATTTTTGTGTTATCAACCGGAACTGATCCGGCAGCAGACTTGTATAAGTTCGCGGATAAAATGAAATTTGCCAAACGACTGTTCTCGATATCTTTGGGCCAAGGTCAAGGACCAAGAGCTGAAAAGTTGATAAATGATTCCACCGAAGTTGGTGCATGGGTTTTTTTTCAAAATTGCCACTTATCTCCCAGCTGGATGCCAAGACTAGAACGAATCATCGAATCCATTTCGCCCGATAATGTACATCGCGACTTCAGACTTTGGTTAACTTCCACTCCTTCGCCTCATTTTCCAGTTTCAATTTTACAAAATAGTACTAAAATGACTGTCGAACCTCCCCGAGGGGTTAAAGCTAATATGTTACGTGCATATACCAATCAAGTGGCCGATATGAGCGACTTTTTCCATTCCGAACACGAGAAAGTGCCTACATTTAAGTGGTTACTGTTTTCATTGTGTCTTTTCCACGGCGTTCTGATAGAACGAAGAAAATTTGGTCCTTTAGGTTTTAATATACCTTATGAATTTACGAATGGAGATTTGAAAATTTGTATATCCCAGTTACACATGTTCCTTCTGGAATATTCAGAAATTCCTTTTAAAGTCTTATCGTACACCGCCGGTCATATAAATTATGGAGGAAGAGTAACCGACGATTGGGATCGTAGGTGCATGATGAACATTTTGGCTGATTATTATAACATTAAAGTTGTATCAAAAAATCATGTGTTTGATAGTGACGGCCGTAAATGTTATTATCAGGTTACTTTTTGGGCTACGTTTAAATGATCAAACAATAACTTTTCAATTTCAGCTGGAATCCGAATCAACGTTGAATGATTATTTAGATTACATTAAGCATTTACCAATAAACGACGATCCGGTTTTGTTTGGACTTCATTCAAACGCTGACATTAGCTGTGCTCAGGCTTACACTTTCAGTTGCTTAACCACTCTTTTGATGTTGCAACCAAAACAAGTTGGAGGTGCTGCTTCCAGTCAAGAAGACGAAACCACAAACGCAGCACTATCCATTTTGGATGTCTTGCCCAAATGCTTTAATTTGACTAAAATTGCGGAAAAGTAACGATTTGAAAATCACAATATACGATTTGAAACAATTTGTTCGTAGGTATCCAGTATTATATGAAGAGTCTCTTAATACAGTGTTAATTCAAGAAGCTATCCGATACAACAAACTGCTGAAAGTAATTGAAAGTTCTCTGAAAGACTTGCTGAAGGCATTAAAGGGACTTGTAGTTATGTCAGAAGCATTAGAAAAAATGTCTGGAAGTTTGTTTAAAAATATGGTTCCAGCGATGTGGGCTGGCAAAGCTTATCCTTCATTGAAACCGTTAGGTAAGCAATTCCCCTTCTTCCTGAACAAAAGGTAAATGCGTAATTTAGGAGCTTGGGTGAAAGATTTAATTGCCAGAGTCGATTTTCTTAACCTTTGGGTGAAAAAAGGTATTCCTACATTATTTTGGATTTCTGGATTTTATTTTCCGCAAGCGTTTCTTACGGGAACGTTACAAAATTATGCGAGAAGGAATGTTTTGTCCATTGATACAATTGGATTTGGATACAACGTATGTAATCTTATTTTTCTCAAGGTAAAAAATAATATTGGGTCATGTTTAGGTTTTAAAAGAACATCCAAAAACTAAACAAGCTGAAGGGGCTGTCGTTTATGGATTATTTCTAGAAGGTTCCCGTTGGAATTACAAAACAATGGCATTAGATGAGTCGCAACCAAAGGAATTGTATACCGGTAAAAATTGAAACTAAACATTTTGCTTCCTGCAAATTTATCTTTCATTTCTAGAAATGCCTGCAATATGGTTTGTACCCGAAGAAGGTCATAAAAAAGCTCCTGGAGTGTATCAATGTCCCGTTTATAAAACTTTAACAAGAGCTGGAACGTTATCGACCACAGGACATTCAACGAATTACGTCGTGGCGGTGGAAATTCCGACTCTGAAACCAGAACCTCACTGGATAAAACGAGGATGTGCACTATTCTGTGCTCTCAATTATTAAAATGAATTTTTTTTCCTGTAATTGTTTAATATTTTCTTTAAATGAAATGCAATATATTATGTTACACCACTTTCGCACATTAGTAGCCGGTAGCTTTTACCCATTAAAAAAATCTATTAAGCAACGCGGGCAGGGACGACAATTGTTAAGTGCACAGAAAACTCGCAATGTCGTCGATTTTATAAAAGGGAATTCACATTGATGTTCTTTTGTTTGATCATAATCAAGTTGGTTTTTTTCGTACCTATGATTATTATGCAGCTGTTCGTTCTAAAACGGATCCACTGTACGCGCAGCCTAAGCCAATGCCCCTGCACCCCTCGTCACTACTATCCTCCCAGAAATATACATAGAATCAGAAGGTTAATTTACATGGTTTATGATAAAAGATATGTTTATATATTTTGGCAATAAATAATTCTTAAAGTTTACTTAATTTGTGTTTTGACTGATTTGAGTAAAATTTAAGTGTCAAAATACCATCTCATGAAGATAATCAACTTTTGCCATATTTTAAATTGTAAACTAATTCTGATTTAAGAAAATAAAGTCTGCAGGTATAACAAAATAATTTATTTAAAATTATAATCTATATACCAAACAAAGATTCCGATTTTCCTTAGGCAAAATATGTGATGTAAACATTTACTTTGCAACAATTTCAAGTTTTGCATGACCAGTTTGGTAGATAAGCTTATCAATAATATTTTACAAAACCAATAACTTATGACTTTTCAATTAAAAAATAGTAAACAGTCTTAAAAATATGAAAAATGATGATTGTGTGACACAAACACACAATATGATAATTATGAAAGAAATGCAAAATAATGAAAAGAATGTAAGACAAATCACTATTCTGATATTTTTACATTCACTGTCCACTAATTTCCATTGGCAAGCACAATAATAATTTAGAACAATTTTTTAAACAAAATTATTTTAAGTTCTTGATATTTCCAAGGGGAATCCAATAACCTGATGAATATTATAACTTGTTGTGATGAAAAACCTCCTTTCATTTTTATTTTCTTTCACATCAATTGATATGATTGGATGCCTTCCAATTATAAATTTCTTCTTATAATCATAAAGGTCAAATTTCTTCCAGGATGGAACATAATAAAAATATATCTGAAAATGAATCGTAATAATTTAAACTAGCATTTTTGTGAAAAATGGAAAACTTACATTTCCAATGTCCACACCGATAATAAAAATGTTACCATACAGATACATACAAGTTATATTCGATTCAAAAATTTCTGAACTGTTGAACATCTTTTTACTGCATTGATTGTTTTCACCGAGAATAAATAGTTCAATATATTGTTCACCTAATTTTTCACAGGTGGCTAAAAATTAAAAATTATAAAATTAAAAAGATATAAATAAATCCACCTATAAGCACGGGTCACATTAGGCACCAGCCGCCTATTAGTCAATGACAGCGGCAAATTTTGTGGTCACACCTAGCTGATCAGCGGCTGGTGCCAGCCTAATGTAATCCATGCGTAGGGTGGATTACAACATTAATGTCACTTACATGCACATATGATAATATCATCCCTATAGATGTGATAGGAAAGATCAGAATTATGTTCGTTTTTTAAACAAAATTTGATGTTTACTTTATTTTGAACACTGCTGACAGGAGGAGTATTTTGGTCAAATTTTAACACTTTAACTTCGTTATTAATTAAAAAAGTGGCCACACCATTCCACATATGTAGCGAAGAAACTTCGTTTGGAGAGTAAATGCGAAGATAAGTAATATCGTTCAAAGTTTGTCGACCATTTAAATCGGTGTCTAATTTTGCAATCGTTATACGTCCACCACGTTTTTCATAACACAAATATTTCTTGTAGACACTTAAAATATTCAATCCTTAGAAACCGAATATTTTTGAGTTGGAGCAACTCACCTGTATAATTTTATGTCTTGCATTAATATTATATCATTCAGTCTACCATCAAAATTGGTTACAATCAATGTACCAGACTTATAAGCAAGTAGTAAATTTGTTTTATCCATATCGGTATCATCATCTAGTGAAAATTTATTATTATAAATTAAATTAATTGATATACTATTTTACCGCTCATAAATGTAATTCCTGTAACCTTAACTGCAAGATATCTAGCGGAATGCAGTGTATTCCAATTTTCCCCAAAAATTTTAATCCTGCCATCCTCGGACCCAACTGCTATCAGGCTACCTAAAAATTAAAAAACAGTCTAACATCATCTGTTATACAAAATTGTGAAAAATTCTTGTAAAAAAAACTGCCCATAAAACATGATGACAGATTAGCAGTTAAGTGTGACTGCGGAAAAATAATCCGTATTTCAACAGGCTTATTTACAAGTTCGCTTTCAGAAAAGAAACAAAAAGTGTATACATTGCAGGAATAAAATGACTTTTTATTCTGCGCTTTTTGCCCTCACCTCTCTCTCACGAAAATATCTCCATTATCGTGATAAAAAGTAGCACTTTGGTTTCTTGGTTCATAATACACTATTGCTTTAGTTCAAAAATGACGCAAGCGTTTATCACAATGATTTCTTAAAAAATAATTGTTGTTTTTGTGCGGTTATTATTTTTTTTAATGCGATATATCTAAATGCACAGTACAAATAAAAAATGAAACATTTTTTTAAAGGGATTCCTTTTATGCGGTCCCTATCCCCCGCACAAAAACAACTTTCAGTGTACTTTCATTTTTTCAATACTTCGGAGAGCTAAAATAAAATTTACTATTTAGTATATTTCGTTATTGAAAATGAGTAATTTCAAGTGGCTTAAGCCCCTTTATTTTCTTAAAAAGCTCGGTTCCCCACCCGGATGTATTTCTTTTAATTCTGCAGGCGATTGTTCATTTTTTGTTTTGCTTTTAATATTTTCTAAAAAATAACAGATTTTATAGAAAAACCGTACTTGTTTCTGTTCAACAGCGAATCTAGGATTCATTCAAGATAGAGAGGGGGGGGGACAGTTACCAATATAATCAAATACTGTATTTAAATTTAATAATTTTATTCAAATTTAATTAAATAATTTAATGAACTAACTAACAATTATTTACAAATAAATACTATTTAATTTATTTTTTTCGTTTTTCTAATTTTTTCTATTGACGTTTTATAAGTAAACTAGCGACCCGTCCCGGCTTCGCACGGGTGCAATGCTGATACTAAATTAGAATAATTTCCTTATTATTAAATTAATTGATTATTATTTATCGTAACTTATAATTATTAACTGATACGTTGTCGCGCTGAAAAGCAGTTCTATAGAGAGAACCGCGGCCTCCGACGCGCTATTTATAGGCATGCCTCCTCGCAATGCCCCGCCCGACTGGTACCGCCCACCGCAAACGCAAATTTTAATTTTGTAATATCTCCGAAGATATTTGTTTAATTTACATGCTGTAAGGAACCATATTGATCTATATTAATTGCACACTGTATTAAAGGTACTTAATTCGATAAGGATTAATGCCGTATTGCTTAAAATAGCTTCGTAAATAAGCCATTTTTTCACGTAAAAAGTAAACAATAAAAATGGTTAATGTGGGTTATCCGTAAAAGATAAACATATACCATCGCGGACTTTTTTGTAGACCTTTTTATGGTGTACAATACTGTAGTAATTAATTTGATCTAACTCGTAGGGTTTAGGCAGCGTTTTTGCTAAATTGCTAAATAAGCCCAAAAAATTACGACATCACGTTGATGCATGTATTATACATATAAACCTTCCTCTTGAATCACTCTATCTATTGGAAAAAACCGCATCAAAATCCGTTGCGTAGTTTTAAAGATTTAAGCGCACATAGGGATATAGGGACAGAAAAGGCGACTTTGTTTTATACTATGTAGTGATGAAGTTTACGTTTTTCTGCAGCAATATTTTTACCTGTAAGCACAGTCACATTACCCAAATGTTAACCCAGCTTAAGGGTGGATTTTTTTCTGTGTTTCACTAGAAAGTGTTTATCTTAACAACGCCTGGACGGATTTACTTAAAAGTTTTTTGGAGAATATATAACACAACATAAGGAACACTATAAGCTATTTTATATTTATGTACTTTACAAAATATGTATTTTATGATGAAATGTCTAATTTTACAAACTTTTGTCTAAAAAGGAGATATTTTGACATAAAAAAAACATTTTTAAAAGTATAAAAATATAAAATAGCTTATTATGTTTCCTATGCTGTTTTATACATATATGGCCTGAAAATTTAAAGTTAATCCGTCAAGCCGTTTTTAAGATGAGCATTTCCTAGCGGAACACTGCAAAAGCTCACCCTTAAAATAAATTCCGACAGCAGCAGATTTTGGTTTTCAAGGTGATTCCTGATTGTTCATCCATGATAAATGAATGTGTACTTTCAATTATATCAATTCTAAAGGTTGATTGACCCGTTTTGAAATTTACCTTTATAAAAATTACTTTATAAAAAAGGCACAGAAGAGATTAAAAAAGTATAATTTCAAACGCAAAATGCGAATACATTTTTCAAATTCAAAACAAAATTATAAAATATTTTGGAATTCCGAAGCTTAAGTATTTTTGTTTTCTTCTGTTAAATTCCTACATAATCAATTTGCAATCGACAATACACCCAACTCTTGTTTTATTCATGAATTTGAAGTTACATGGCTCAAAAAAGTTTTTATACTATATGGTACGTTTTTTAAAGGAAATATCTTTTTTTATGCGAATTTCTGAGGAACATCATGTAAAAAGGAGTTCGGCATACTGTATATCTCCAGGAAACCCAACACATATAATTAAGACTAATTGATAAGTTTTATTAAATTTTTTAATTACTAAATGAAACATGCCCTTTGGGGGACCAAGGTTCCTAAATCCCTTGTGCACCAGGAAGGTTTTTGTACTGTGGTACAGTCAAAGCACGGACAGTCGCTCTTTTTAACGTGACGTGATGGAATTAAGAGCATGTTGTAACTATTGTACTTACAATAGTCATGTAAAAGTACATAGTATTTAGTAAATTTGTGCTGGAAAACGGGTATTCATGAATCAACAAAGTCGACACTGTGCGAAACACATTGCGCATGCAATATGTAATAAGTAAAAGAAATTTAAACTAAGAGAATTCTCGTAGATATTTTAAAATATTTATTTATCCGCTTTGTGGATTTCAGCTGGAACCTATTCTTGTACAAACAAATAACAGTACAAAAGTGGGGGGTCACGTTCCAAAAACTTTTTTTAATTCCACAATTATAGGCAACTTAATTTTTATTAAAAATATAAATATATGTATAATACAAAGCAAAAAGAAACAAAAAATGTTTTCACTTAATGCGATCTTAATTTAATAAATTTCTTCCTCATCGGTACTCAATACAATCAAACAAAAACATTTTTTCAGTTGAACAATATCACCTTCACTTTCAGAACCTTTTTCTTCATTAGATTTTTTGCACGTTCTATTCTCCTTAAAAAATCTGTAATTTTGGTTTGTTTGCTGGTTCTTACAATTCATTGTCATTGTATTGTAGATTTCACAATATGGAGATAGATACTCTTGCAGCTCCCTTTTGAATTTGCGATTTCCTTCAGCGGAAGCGTCTGCATTCAAGAAAAATGATTCAAGATTTTCAGCTAAGATTAGGCCTTCTTGCAATCTTTTTAGTGTTAAATTATTAACTTTACAATCTTCATAAGTGCTTCATAAGTGTAAAATCGATTTGATTTACAGCTTCGGATGCCATTTCCATCAAACCCACTGTGTTAACTTTTTCTTCCACTAATAAATCTTGAACGTCATCAAAACTTTTGCTTCCGATTGATTTATTAGGTTCTAATATGCTACAAATTTCATATTCTGACTCTTCAAGCACCTTTTCTATTTCCACTGAAGATGGCCATTTCTTCTTCCAACCTGCATTTAACGTTGAGTTTTGAGTTCTTTCAGCGACAAAGATATGATGCAGTGCTTAATTGAAAATTGCTTCCAAGCTTCCATTACATTAATTGATTTCGAATCAGTTACGTCTAAAATTCACTAAAATGCTCTTCTTTTGTAATAAGTTTTAAAGGTAACGTAATCCAATAGTTGGAGCAACAAAGTGGTAGGTAAGACGCGTTGACGTTGGGATAACTCAAACCTAGTGGGGTGACATGAAGTATTATCTAAGAGTAATAGCGCCTTGAAGCTCAAATTTTTCTGCTTTAAGGTGACCCTAGTAGAGACAGCAAATCGAAATCTATTTGCCTTTCACTTTGTTTAGATAGTTGCATATTCTCAGGCATTACAAATTATATTTTATGTAGCCCTCTCTTGAGTAATAGAAATAATGTGATATTCTAATATATCACATTAATCTAATACATTATTAATAATATAAAATAATATAATTATTATTATGTCAATACTAGCTTGAGGTAAATAGCAATTATTTTGTTAATGCAAAATTGCAATTTATTGAAAAATATAGTATATTTGATTAAAAATTTGAAATGTCATCTAAACAAATTCCAAATTGGGCCATCTCTGTCACAATAGTCAAAGTTTTACCAACTATTTTGCGACTTGGCTAACTGAAAATTTCATTAAAATAAATGATATTTTATTTTATTACTGATGGCGAAGATTTTTTAAAACTAAACAAAATTTGATACTTTTTTCTTTTGGATTTAGTAGATAATGATGAACTGTACACTGTAAACAATTTTCATAAACATTTATTGTAAAATGATTGTGAAAATAAATATAACATAAGGTACAAATTCATTGCAATAATAATGGTGATTTCTATTTCGCTATATATTTTAAACTATTCAACGAAACAGCTTGAATTTTCTTTACCGCAAACGGGTAACTATGTAGATTTTAAAAAATTAAAAAAATTGAAAAATTCGTTATAGTTTAGGAAAAAACTTCGCCATCGTCAAAGGCTAATTCGCCTATCTTACGCCACAAGTGGAAGTGAGTGCACAATAGTATCATGCGTATTCTACTAGGCCCCTCTTAAATAACTTTCAACATTTGGCACAAAACAATTTAAAAACTAATCTTTAAATAAATTTCCAGTTGCCCAAGCTCTTGGATTTGCTTTCCAATAAACCGGTAAGATGTTTTTATTTACGCCTTTAAGTGCACGAGGATTTGAAGATCTATAAACTAGCTAAGGTTTTGTCATAAAGTCATACGATCTTTAGACACCTTACATCCAAGTAGTGCAGTTTTTCCTTTTTCGATATGAAGGTTCTACCGAGCATTTTTTTCCACCAAAGCCCAGTTTCTCCTTAAAACTCTTTGCTCTTCTGTTTTGAATTTTTTTTGGAAACATCCTGGCAGCTTCATAATCAGTTGACACAGATTCTCCGTGAATTAGTAAGCTATGAATTCCAAAACTTTTGAATTTTTTCAAACAACCTTTACTTACCGCCACAAAATCTGGGTTGACGGAATATTCTCTATGTTCTTTAAGTTGTTTATAAATTTTAAGTGCTTTTTGATTAATGATATTACCATGTCATGGAATTGTTTTTTGTCAGCTATCAGTGCGTTTACCATTTTCTCAATAATTATTGACACCCGGGGATAAGGTGCATATTTTGCAGATGTCGAAGATTCTGCAGGAATTGCGGGGGGGTGCAAAACACACTCCAGTGCCTGGGTATTGGGTTGCAAAACTTTAAATGTTAACAAATTATGAAGATATGGAATACCCCAAAGCCACATCCAGAGAAGTTATACATCTGCATAATTTGTAAACATTTAATGTTCTGCATCTCAATACTTAGGCACTGGAGGATGTTCCACACCCCCCAGACCCCCCGGTTTATGTAGTTTATATAAAAAGTAATAATCTCAATTTCCAATTATTTTTCTGACATTACATTCATTCCAAAAAATACAAATCTTGAGATCGAGGTATGGAATCCCTCCCAGCCACATCTAGAGAAATTATGACATCTGCATAATGCCGATCCCCCGGTCGCAAAATCTCTATTTTCAATCGAATACAACGTAATATAATTATCTACTGGTGTGGAACACCCTCCAGTGCCTGGGGATTGGTTGCAGAACATTAAATGTTAACAAATTATGAAGATATGGAATACCCTGAAGCCACATCCTGAGAAGTTATGGATCTGCATAATTTGTAAACATTTAATGTTCTGCATCTCAATACTTGGCACTGGAGGGTGTTCCACACCCCCCGGTTTATGTAGTTTATTTAAAAAGTAACAATTTCAATTTGCAATTATTTTTCTGGCATTGCATTCATTCAAAAAATACAGATCTTGAGATTGAGGTACGGAATACCTCCCAGCCACATTGTTTGTTTATCTTTATCAGACATGGCTTGGGAGTAAAACTTAATTTTCAAAAATTAGTCTTAAAGACGAAAAAGTCATACCTTAATACATCGTGGCTTGACGCAGATTACCGACCACCCACTTGAGACAATTTTGTCTCCAGACCATGAATTAATGGCCGCAATATGGGTCGCAAAGTGGAAAAGCTGTCTATAAGTTAATTAAGTAAAGAAATGTTAAACAATTTTAAATAAAAAATAAAAGCTACATTTAGCAGCTTACAACTTTGGTCTAGTAAAGTTTTTTAAAATACAATGCATTTCACAGAAAAACCATAAAGAAATTATTACGATTCCGAAGTTGCCAATATGTATTATTTAATATTTTGCAATGTAAATTTGAAGATGCAGATGTAAAAAATCGAAAGCTTTCCTTATGGGTTCTTACTAATTTAGCAAAACTCTGCAACTTTGAAAAATAATATCACGGTAGATTTTTCAGGGTTGCTCAGTAGTTAGTCTGCTATGGTGTGGGAGAATTTTATAAATAAGTACATGAACTCGCTAGTTTTCAATATGTTTGTTATTAATTTGAGTTTGTAAAAAATATCTTTTTATAAGAAAATCTTTCTAAAATTAATTTTCCTTTGCTGGTGAATTTTAAAGAATGTATGCAGATTGAATAATTTAGTGAAAACTGATCGGTGGTACCCAGCAATGAAAGATGAGAAAGTTATATTATACAAATTTGTTGTTGCTATTTAATCGGAAAGCTTACCAGAGACCGCAACATAGGTAATCCTTGGAGTTTTTTCCATAGGACAAAGAACCACATCAAACCGAATGTTATCTTTAACGTTTTTCCAAGCATACCAAGTATTATAAATGTTTAACCATTTGTCTGTGTCGAAGTAATTATCATACTTTTCAATGCAAATTTAAAGATGCAGGTATAAAAATCGGTAGTTTTCCTTATGGGTACTTACTAATTCAGCAAAACTCTGCAACTTTGAAAAATAATATCACGGTAGATTTTTCAGGGTTGCTCGGTAGTTAGTCTGCCATGGTGTGGGAGAATTTTATAAATAAGTACATGGACTCGCTACGGCGCTATTTTTTAATGTTTGTTATTAATTTGAGTTTGTAAAAAAAATCTCTTATAAGAAAATCTTTCTAAAATTAATTTTCCTTTGCTGGTGAATTTTAAAGAATGTATGCAGATTGAATAATTTAGTGAAAACTGATCGGTGGTACCCAGCAATGAAAGACGCGAAGGTTATATTATACAAATTTGTTGTTGCTATTTAATCGGAAAGCTTACCAGAGACCGCAACATAGGTAATCCTTGGAGTTTTTTCCATAGGACAAAGAACCACATCAAACCGAATGTTATCTTTAACGTTTTTCCAAGCATACCAAGTATTATAAATGTTTAACCATTTGTCTGTGTCGTAGTAATTATCATACTTTTCGGTATAATTAATCAACTCGTTCCTCGGTATGTCTTCGAAACAGCACCATTTCCAAATTTGCGTTCTCTATAAACAGCAAGAAATTAAAACGTCACAACGCACAAGAATTGCTCACTCGTGTAAGAAAATCCACGGCATTCTTCCAAGTCGAATTAACCAATTTGGCTCTTTTTAAAGTCTCACCATCACAAAAATACAAAATTCTCTCGAATATTTCAACAGGAAACAGAGTCATGTTTTGTTACAATTTTGAAAATCACGCATACAATACACTAAACCAACATCAAACAAAGAATGTATTTTTGTAACTCAACTTTATTTATATTATTAACCTCCCATTGGGATGCCAAAAACCTTCAAAAAAACCACAACAACAATTGTTGTCCATTTCGTCAGTTTGGTGTCAAATGTTTAGGTGGCGCCACGCGCGGAAAATAAACAAATGAGTGTTCGGTGCGCATACACGAAATTCGTACAATCTACAGGTTGTACCCGATTCGCGGCGACTTTATCAGTTGTGTATTTGTATGTGAGTAATTCTGACGTTTCTTCGTTGTCGATGAAAGTGTTACGGGTTTTTGTAGTTTTTGACTGATAAATTGTTTTATTTCCCGAGTGACGTTTCTAACAATTGACACAATGGTCGTGGGATTACCACCGTTGGAATTTACCGAGTGTATGAGCGATAGTCCTTATTTTAGGGAAAATTTGCACCAGCACGAGAAGGAATTAGACAACACAAGTCAACAGATCAAGAGGCTCATTAAAGAAGTTAAAGATTTGTTATCCGCTGCTAAGCGTAAGTTATTTTTATTATAACGGTTTTATCGCGTAGCTTCTTCGCCGTAAAAATGTCATGAAATTAATTTTCGCTTTGCGATAGCTTATCGGACGATAAAAAATGCAAGGTTAAAATTGACAGGTAGTACGCACAGGTATTTAAATTTCGTACCTTCTCAAGTTTTTCTTCGGCTTCATCGAGATGACCAGATAATGTACACTTGGTTCTTACGTTAAATAAAACGGTCTATTTAATTATTAATTTTATTTAAATAATAGAAATGATAATAATACAAAGTACAAAGTAATTTACATTGATGTAGAGCAAGGACAAACAAATTTTTGTGCTTGTAAATTATGTAAATTCAATGCAAGTAGGTGATTATTTATTATAATACCAAATTAGGTGGTCAAGTTTCAGAAAAAATGCATTTATTATACTTACTCATAATAATCATCTATTAATCAGCACAGAACCGTATTATAAACAGAGGGCCTCCTTGTTTGATAATGTATGTATTTGTTTACGTTACCTTGGTAACCGCCTTCCAGCTTCATTGATTAAGCTGTAACGCGACTCATTTCAGCTTCTCACTGGCATGGCAGGGATTCGAGTAAAAATATAAGGGCGAATTTGTCCGCCAAGTTCAATTTATTATTTAGCGTGTAGCCTAATAAATACATCATCACGATATTTTATGGTTAGAAACATGAAAATTATTTATAACAATAAATTATTATTTTCCAACATGCGAACCTGAAAATATTAAGTCCGAAAATGCACGTAATATATTTCAATTTTGCACTAACAAAAACTCGGAACCTACAATAATTTAACGTGGAATCCGTAACCACGGTATAGATAATATTTTAAGTAATCGGATTCGAATAAGACATATATAGATCTCAACAACTTGAAAATCTTGTCCTATTTCTAGGACCTGCCGTTTAACGGGGGCTCCGAACCACGGAAGTGTAATAAACTTCATTTTTGAGAAGGATAACTCGGCAAATTGTCCTTCGCAGTTACAATAAAGGAGTCGAACCATGTATTCGGGATTAGCAGCCATATATTTATCCGTAAATCCTACGACAGTCTCTTGTCTCTTGAAAGTTTGTTGCTTAGTTACCTACAATTGCTCCCAAAATTAAGCCTACACTTCATAATAACAGAACAGTAAATTTTTTCAAATTTTTTTCTAATTTTCTTGTTGATTTTTTGCTACATCATAATAGGCAATTATTATTTAGAATTGACGAACAGAATTGAAGGCAGCAGAAAAAATAATCGAACACACAGATAAACATTCCATGTAGCATAAAATATTGGCGCAGTATTGGGGCAATATTGAATGTTTAGCGTGATATTGCATGATTAAGCCAATATTGCTGACTAATATTGCCTGCTGATCTTCAGCCAATATAGGAACTCAACATTGCACCAATATTGGTTTAATCTTGGTGCAATATTGCGCCAATATTGATGACCAATATTGCATGATGGTCTTTAGCCAATATTACGCCAATATAGGAACTCAACATTGAACCAATATTGGTTTAATCTTGATGCAATATTGCCTGTCAATCTTCAGTCAATATTGCGCCAATGTAGGAACTCAACATTGCACCAATATTGGTTTAATCTTGGTGCAATATTGCGCTAATATTGCCTGAATATCTTCAGTTAATATTGGTTCAATATGATTTCCAATATTGATGACAAATATTGTCTGCTGATCTTAGGAACTCAATCATGCTCCAATATTGCTTTGAGCTTGGTGCAATATTGCGCTAATATTGATGACCAATACTGGCTCCCGATCTTCGCCCAATATCGGTGCGATATTTGTTAAAACTTGGTGTAATATTATGCCAATTTATTTTTTAATAAATAGTACCAACTGATTAATTTGAAAATACGGTAAAACCCCGCTTATGTGACGCTCGCTTATCTGTCCTCTCTGAGAATGTTTACATATTATCCCACTGGGTAACAAGTTGAATTGTTGACTGGAAAATACAATAATTTTTTTACGTAGTAAAAAGAATGATTTGATGCGGGGTATGAAGCAATAATAAAAACAAAGAGTTGCGAGCTCGTTTTCACGATTTAAATGGTTAACAACACAAATTAAAGAAGATGAAGATAAATACAAAGAAAAAAAAGGAAACAAACCATGAAAATACGTGTTCAATAAAATGATGGAAGAAATTGTAAAAAACCCAAAAAGATCGAAGACTTTTACAGAAGGACAACTTTCATCACCAACGGCGTTGCTAACACATTAACTTTGGGAAGGGTCACCGTGTTGACAACATTTTAATGACCTCCTTATCAGAAGATTATATTCATACATTGGTGGCCGAACAAGAAGTGCATTGTTCTCGAGTAAAGGCAAGCGACCACCGCTTGAATTTTATCTTCTGATAAGTAAGGTTAAAATGTTGGCTAACACGGTGACCTTTTCAAGGGTAATGTGTTGGCAACGGCGTTGGTGATGAAGTTTGTGTGTGAATACTCAAAATATATTGCTACGATTCAATTTATTTAAAGCTTCTGTTTAATGTGATTTTGAGCGCAATGAATGATAGATTCACTGGTAAATTTAATTATTTTTGTTGGTAGTTATCCTCGGCTTATCGCTACTCGGTGACATCTTATTTTGTTGTTTTGTTTCGTTAAGGGGAAACATTAAATTCTTTTGAAATGTATAATTTACAATTTTAAATTAATAAAAATTGTGTTTAAAACTAAAATTCTATTGAGTTTGAACCAAATAGAAAATGCTCTAAGATTTCCCATGAAAATTAAACTAAAACTATATGCCCAAAATGTTTACAATAATTGAAAATTTATAGACTGAAATAAAACATTGTTTTAAATCTCTTGTGACCACCATTTGTTTTTATAATTCTTTTATTTATTCACTTTTTTTTTAATTTAAAATTTTTATCGCAAGTTCTTCTGTTGTTTATTTTGTTGTTTTTGAGTCCACTCGCCTGTATTTTTTAAATTTTGTTGTCGCTGGTCTAACACTTTTCTCATTAATTCTTCTGTTTTCTCTCCAAACCTCCTTTGTGGGTTTTCGTTTTAATTATAATTTTTTTTATTTATTCGCTAAATTCTAAATCGCCGTCAATTGTGGCCTCCATAAACTTTCGTGAACTTTCATCAATTTATTTTTTTAAAAGGAATAAAATAAAATTTTATTTATTTAAATTTTTCTGTTTATATTTTTCACGTTTCTGACCAAACTATTGTCGAATTTTCACTATAACTTCCTTCGAACATTTTCAAAACTTTAACGCAATTTTGCTGGTTACTGCTGTTGAACTGAAATTTTGCTATTAAACTGTGTTCTCTATTTCAAATTGTCAACGTTATACAAGTAAGTTTTGCTTTGCAATTTAAATTTTGTTTACACTTTTGATTTAAAATATTTTACACCTTCACTTTTTTTATTTCACTGTTTAATTAGTGGTCACAGTTTACAATTCAAATTAACAATTTTTTTCACGATAAACAATCTATAAAAACGATTCAATCTACAAATTTGTAAATTGCCGCCATAATTTAAAATTCTTTCACAAAAATCATGTACTTTCATACGTCATTGAAACTAAATTATTTTCTGCTCTTTTGCTTTTATAATTTTTTAATTTTTAACGTTGGTTCGATGTGGAAAAACGCTGCGTAGTTGTCAAATGGAAAACGCGAAAGGAATGAAATTGAAAAACAACAGCGACACAAAAAGAAGAAATATCCAAGAAATCGTTGAATCAACTTACGGAGGATTCAAAAAATATTCTAATAAATACAATGGAATACGAATACAAATTCTGTAGTTGAAAGTGTTATTTATAATTATTTAGTGACGAGGAAAGTTTAATTTATTGTGCAGCGATAGGGAAGAAATGGGTGTGGAGAAAACCAAACACCGAGTTAGATAAAGAACAGTCTTGTAAAACGGTAAAGCATTGTAGTGATTTTATCAAGATGTGGGGGTGTTTGTCGGCTAATTAAGTAGTATAATTAGGGTTTATTGGTACAATAATTGACAAACCTGCTGCCGAGAAAATGCAATTTCCAGCTCTATTTTATGATTATGATAATGATTCTGAACATATGGTGTTTCTATAATAAATGAATAGTTGAACTATAATGTACCAAAAGTCTGAAAAAGGTTGATCTAATCGATTCCAAGATGTAAACCTTTATAAATGCCAAAGGGTATTAAACTAAATTTGAATTGAAGTTTTATCCACTGTTGGAAGTAGGACTCTTTCCCTAGAGAAAATATTCAGCATTAAGACCCCACTGCTGCTTATACCGGGTTCGGAATGAACCTGTGGCCATGTTGGCAACCATCAATCACAGGAGGACCGACAACGGAAACGATCTCTGGATTCTGGATCTGGATTCTGGATTTTAGGTAGGAGGGCAGGGAGCGAAGCTCCCCACACGCACTTAGGCCGCTAAACCGGGCCCATTGTACTACCTCCGTTATAGCGCCCCCCTCCCCGTCACTCCTCGAGCCAACCCACCGATAAGGCAAACTCAAGGATTCTAGCGGGTGGAGTGTCACTAATTCTGGCCATATCAGGCCAGAAGTCCCCTAACATGGCACCTCTTTTCGACGCCAGAGCTGGGCAGTGACATAGCACATGCTCAGCTGTTTCGTCCGTTTCGTTGCAACCTCGACATGTAGGGCTATCTACGATTCCCATTGTGTTGAGGTGTTTGTTTAACTTGCAGTGTCCAGTCAAGATCCCTGCAATTGTCCGTAGATTGACTCTGGACAGTTTCAAGTAATATTTAGTAATATTTAATAAGATTAAACGGAAACGATCATAAGAAAGTTAGACTCTTAAGTTAGGTTATTTTGCAATTAAGCTATTAAAAAAAATCTGTATTGGCAGAGGAAGGATCGATAAGACTACAGATTAGCCCAAGTTGGCTTAATCGAACGTAATGAAATTGTGAAATTACGAGGTGTTTTTAGAAAATAAAACGTTACAAGTTAATGTGGGAAATAGTTGATGTGAAATAATGTGCAATAAATTTGCTGTTAAAAGAAAGTTGGTTTTTCAAATATCGCACTCTTATATCATACAGACAGATTTTATACAACAAAGGTTCGATGTCGTTGAGAAATTATACGCCGCCTTATCCATGATACGTGATTACATACCGGTGTTCATTTTAAAACTTCCTGCAGAAATATCTCGAAAGCCAAACGTTAGATGAAAAAATGTTTCCGACAGAAGTTGTATAATGGCGAGGGGGAAGAATATGGTATAATAATTATTTTTTTTAATTGTTGACCTTTTCAAGGTCATTTAAAGATCAACTTTGTTTTTTTAAATGGCAACTTATATTTTTTTAGCAGGTTTCGGCTTAAATAATTTAATCGCAGTTTAAACGTTTGTGAAACCGAGCATTAAATTTTGCATGAAAACAAAACAATGCAAAAAACAAAGTTGACCTTCAAATGACCTTGTAAAGGTTAACTAATTAAAAAAATGATTTTACTATATTCTTTCTTCTTCGCCATTATACGACTTTCGTCCAAAACATTTTTTTATCTGACGTTTGGTTTTTGAGATATTTATGGCTGGAAGTTTTAAAACGAACACCCGGTATATTGAGGTATTTTTAGGAGCTTAGTTCAGTCAGTTTAGATTTCATGTCATAAATATTTAAATCTGCCGTGATTGGTATCTGCAGTTTATTTGGTTAATACTCGATTTCTTTACTCGTAGTTATCTTCAGATTAACTAACTTCAGGTTAAATCGACGAAATAACCAATCAGACGACAACAAAACAAATAAATCAGTCATCTGATTGGTTATTTCGTAAATTTAACCAGGAGTTCGCTAACTTGAAGAAATCGGGCATAAGTTAATAAAAAATAACATATCTGACGGGCGCGTCAGAAAAGTCAGATTAATATAATATTACGTATCGAGTTCGAAAAGTTGCGTTTTACTTCAGTAGTATTAGGTGAACTTCATGACGAACTGACAGTGAGTTTTTTTTTTAACCGAAACATTCGAAAATTAATTACACTCAATTAAGGTCAGTTTATTGGTGATCCTGACAAGTCAAGCGTTGCGAGATGTTCTCTAATTGATATAAAATACTATTCAAATAAACAACAGTTGAATTTAGGAGCGCAGGTGATATAAATTCATCGAAACTTGGCTAAACGAAATGTTCGATCCAGATGTAACTTTTGCCTTAATAATAATTGAAAGTTGTTTGCAATACTGTGATGTTACAGCATTTGCACACCTTTCTTCGTGACATCAACTCCAAATAATTAAAATCCATCATCTGACCTTCAATAACTCGTTTATGCTCCATCGAGAATTGTAAGGGGCGTAACCCTTACTATTTTACCCTAACACAAAATTTATTAATACTTGAGATCACCTAAATTTAATAACGAAATAGCACGCTATGATTTTCTTTGTCTTCTTTAAATAATAGTTGATAGGTATACGATTTAAAACGATCGGTAGGCGTAGGTATACAACGCCATCTATCATGGAAATGGTGGCATATTTGGGATGCAGAACAGTTGAATGCCATCATCAAGTCGACAACACTTGCCAAATGACAATTTTTTTTTTTTGAACATATTATGTTCCAGCCAATGGCAAGTCAGGATGTATGTATACAGCAAAAATCACTTACTAACTGCCTGCCTGCACCAATATTCCAGTTTGACCTTTATTATTATTTGTTATTCTCTAATGTGTACTTCGAAAAAAATGTATTGTTGCTTTTCAAGTTGTGTGTATTATTACTTATTATTTTTATTAAATTTATTTCCTTATCGTTATTTTGAAATACGAGTTTATCTAGTTCGATGATTAAATAATAATTAAATACCTGACAAATTACTCGTTCGCCTCGCACACAATGTTTATCAGAAGGGCGTGTTTCCCATGCTCAGCAATTACAATAAATTCACCACCTGTTTTGTGAGCGATTTTTTTCCCAAGTAAGACAAAGGAGGAATAATTTGGGGGAGGTTTTAAGTATTAATGCAAATACTATCGTGGAATACTTCTGGATACATGCTTTGCTTATAATTAAAGTTAAGTAGCAGACTTACCGATCGTAAAATTTCTTGAAATATTGCATATTGACTTATCTCGGAAAGTTTTATTAGTTAATCTCAGTTTGTAAATTTTTTGTTGACCCGTTTAATTTCTGTATCAAATGATTCGAAATTATCAATTTTAGTTTTGTTGATAAAAAATCGTTTGCGGGTCATGCCACATTAATTGAAACAAAAAGATACCTTATCATTTAAGGTATCATACCTGTACACGGAAAAATCATCCCAAATTTAATTTTTTTTTAATTTTTGGGGTACCGTGCCTGGTATTCGAATAAAACTAAGTTCTATTTCGGAATTTTTTCGTCATAATTTTATGCAGACTTAAAGAAAATTATTGTGAAAGTGCTGAATATTGTGCATACTATCAATAATTATTTAAAAATGTCTTAATAACCTTCAAACAAATTACAAGCTCATTGTTGGCTATAATTATTACAAAAAAATTACGTAATTATTGTTTATTAAATTTCCCTTCGAATCTGCAGGTTGCTAACTGCTTGCATTTTAATTCATTGACCTTATTTTTTAGACACATCGAATAGCAGTAAAACAGGGGGGAAATTTATATTTGGTGTTCTCTCAAATAGAATTTGAAGATTTTATATTATAATAATAATTAACCCTAGTTATATTTTTTATCATTTTTTTAAATGTTGAATACTAACCAGCGTACCTACGGATAAGGAAGCCAATATTGAAAATTTATACTTCATACAGAAACGTTTTAAGTACGGATCTGCATTAGAAGACGTTCTGAATGCTACAATGCAGATTTCGTCACAGATTAGTTTTATTTTCCTTACTTTAACCTTTGTTTATTTTATGGTTATCTTATCAACTTGCATTACTCTTACATTTATTTATTTAAAAGAAAATGTAATTTTTTGTTTTAAATGGAAATTCGATGTTTTACTATTTCAGTTAGATTAGTTTGAAAGTACATGAATTACTCAACGTCGGTATAGAATGTCTCTATTAGAAAAGATTGCTGTGCCATTTATCAACTATGCCCTTGTAAATTTTTGATATTATTATTTCTAGTTTGGAAACTTTTCTTTTCGTCTTCCATTAGAAATTAAAAGGCTTCCTTTTTCGATGGAGCTGTAAAAGGATCACATACGTGACATGAAATTATCCTTGTCCATAAGATAGTTAAGAATTCTATGGTGTAGCACCTGGTTAGTCCGAAACTCCAAATGGATGTTGCATACATTAATCACGTACTCTTTATTCCTTACTGCAGAATGTTAAGAATTTCAATAACGCCAAGTGTTAAATACATATAATGAGGTTTTTAATATGATAAATACTGAACAATAAAATATTTAAATGAGAAATTTATTTATCTTTTTATTAATAACATGAAATGAATAGCAATTGATAGGAATTATCTTGTATGGATGGATAGAAATAGAAGTCGAGATTGACAAAATATTTTATAAGTAGTATAATAGATGTAATTTTATCGATATAAATAACTTGCTTTAGAAAACCTTTTTGATTATTCTCAAATATTTCATTTATATTCAAAAGTTAATAGTACTAGCAATGTATTTTGCTGCGATTTGTACAAAAATACTTTCCAATTTAATTTTTTGGAATACAATATTCAAAGTAGTTCAATACCCAAAAAAAAAAGAAATCGTCAGAATTCAGAACGACCAAGTCCATAATGTTAGTGGACAATAAATTTATGCATAAATAATAAAAATTTAACAAACTGCAAATTCCCAAGTTGGTAGTTTAACATAAAATTTTCTGTTTGTGCAAGGGTGACTTGGAAGTAACAGAAAATGTAAACAGGATAACGCACATATAAATGGAAATTTATAGGTTTTCAACTTCGGGATGAAAAGTTTTCCAATTTTATAACAAAAGCTATATTTTTTAAATTTTATGAGAGCTATGTTTAATTACCACTCCCAACCACGTAATATTACTGTCCCATGTATTTTTAATATTCTGTGAATCATAAGTAAATGGTTTATGAAATAATAATAAATAAATTGTAGACGGAGACGAGGTCGATTATTGTAACTCGACTAATTACCTTATAAGTATAAACAACAGCCATGTGTTTATAAAAATTATATCTCGATAATTATAATTTTTAATGTTCTAATATTTAATTTTTTGATTTTCATTATGGACAGCGCAGTTATTGTCTGTAGCCATCTAGTAGCTAACCTGCAAGTTGGTTTTTTCAAATTGTTGAACCATCGAAGGGAATGATGATCGATAAGATAATGAATCCAGTGAGCCACGTTCTATAATAGCTTTTTGTGTAACTAGAGAAAAAAGGTATTCTTCCGTATCAGGCTTTCGGTTTTTATTATTTTATATTTCTTTATTTAGAATAAGAAGGCATTTGCCATCAGTAATTTTTCATCTAATGAAAAAGAACCGAATGTTTTGGCGTGCGTTGTGTTTCTTAGCTGACCACCGTTTGTGGTTTGGGAAACGTAAATAATATGCAATGGTCAGGTTAAAATCGGTAGATTTAACGAAAAATGGATAGATCTGGCAACACTGTAGCACCACCCAGTTTACAAAGAGCTTTTTATTTTCTTTCCGACAAGTGCGTTATTTATATTACTTGCTTTTCAACTGCAAAGTATCGTGTCGTAAATCTTAATTTTCTTGCTCTTTGTTTTAGCTTTTCCAACTATTTTTAGGCATTTAAGCGCCATAGATATTTTAGTTGTACTTATTTGAAGAACGTGGTATAGCATAAAAGCGATTTTGCACATTACCCTTCTGGTATTGCCATATTTCCCCTTTTAAGAGAGATTAGTGAATTAAAATCGGATGAGACTTTGATACATGCACTTTATGCAATGTATTATCAAACATTTATATTGCTTACCTTCCCCCAGTGTATATATCTTGTCGACATAATGCGTTTACGAAGTGAAGTATAATCAATCATGTGGAATTACTTTCAATTTTTATATTATCTTGTTCTAACCAGTGCTTAACATTTGTTAAATTATTGATTCGAATTTTTTTTTGTATTGTTGTATTTGACATTCCGGTATATTAAAAATACGATTTCAAAATTCGGAAAAGGAACGAAGGTTTGCAAAAAACAAGAAGTGTTTTTTTTTCATGAAATTTGTACTACGTAATATATCCCATATATGAAAATAGATGTATCGCCCAAGTTGGCTATCAGTAAATTACATTAATGGACATGAAGGCCTAAAAAGGAAATATAACTTGGGTAGCGATCTGCTTCCTAAAAACAATGGCAGGCATAACACGGAATGTGTTAAGAATTTTAATATCTCTCGTTAAAATAAATTAAAAGTTTGTATTTCGTATAAGGTGCACTTTCCACCATTAATAATGGAAAGTAAAAGAAATTTTACAAACAGCAACCATCACATTCGAATTTTGATCCTTATCTGGAATTATTGGACATATGACATTTTTTAAAATGTTATGATTTAATTTTTTCAACAAGAAACGGATGCCGATTACGCCGTGATTTTCATGAACTTGCAAAACCACTTCCTTATTAAGAATAACCTTTTTGCCAAATAAATGCTAAATTCTGAAAAAGATGAAAGACGGGATCATTATTTATTTAAAATTGTACGAAACTTGCCCAATGCAATTCCTTTCGGTTGGATTAAAAAATTAAAAGTGTTATTCAATTTGTTAATTTCATTTTTCAAAGGAGCGTCCTCATCATAATGTCTTTTATATTTCCTTTATGTTATTAGATTAATAATATGAAGGTCACTTAATTCAAACCATGAAATGCCGACACGTAGTTGTGACAATTAGCCAATGACAATCAGTGCTAACCTATATACGGAACAATCAAATTTAACTGCGTGCATCTCAATCGTGAAAAACGATGCAGCGTTGAAAGGAAAGAGTTTATTCTATTAGGCAGTCATGGAACCATAAAATTTTACATTGTACCATTGGAAATGTGATGACTTCTCCGGATTTGCAGGCTTTTGTACTGGTTTTTGGAAAAAATGCTCCAGTTCTAAACGACCAGACGCGTGCACCTATAGACTGTACGGTATTTAGAGAATTATTGCCGAATAGTGAAATAATGGAAAATACGTGCAGGAATTTATTTTAAAGCACTTAACTTCCTTTTAGGTTCAAAATCAATCATAGCAATAATTTGTTCCTAGCCATACTTAACATATTTGGCTTTGAATGATGATTATCTAAATTTGTTGAGAATTAGAAATCCTATTAGTAGGGTAATCATGTGAACGTATTGATATTTTACGAAATAATTGTAACCTTCAGTGTTCAATTAATCTGTCAATGTTGTTGGTTGATCCATACTCTCCATAGAAAGGATGTTTATAAAAAAATTATAATCACGACTTATAAATTGCGGGATCATGTAAACTTTATTCTTTTGTGTATTACTCGCAGATAATAATTAATGTTTTTTCTTGATGATGTTAATCATTTTCTCCGAGTGTAGTATGAACGTCAGGGTAGTCAGGTTATGCCCGATTTCTTCACTCCTAGTTATCTTCAAGTTAGCGAATTTCAGAATCAGATGATTGATTTATTTGTTTTGTTGTTACCTGATTGGTTATTTTGTCAATTTACCCTGAAGTTTGCTAACTTGAAGATAACTCTGAGTGAAGAAATCGGGCATTGGTCAACCAAATTTCATCTGATCCTTTTTAGATGTGATGATGATTATTCAACTAGTTTGCAGACATCAGACTTATTGCGAATCCGACTTATAAAATACAAATTAGGAGGAAGTGGGTAGACAAATAATTGACCTTTGCATTTACAAATCTTTCATAACCTGTATATTGTTTCGACCATTTATGTACAATTTTAAGTGACTCATCATCATTTTTTGTGCAACACAAAAGGATCTTTCTACATTTTCAAATCAATCTCAACTCGCCTACCACAGGACCAAATGGTTGGTGTTGCATTAACTGAAAGTAATACGTACTAAGTAACCAGGAACATACTACGTGAGCATGGGAAAAATAATGTCCTCTCACTCGCTCTGCTGTCGGTATGACAGCACAGTATTTTTTCATGTGGCTTTTCCCCCCATTAAAAATTCAATCATTTATAAAATTTGAAAGATTGCCCTTTAATTTAACGTTGTCGGCGTTAAAAATTAAAAAATTTGTTATTCGGAGAGGCGTATCTTGCCTAGAGCTGAATTTCTAGACCAAGGAAACAATGACGGGTCCATAATATGTACAACAAAAATTACTGTAGGTTGTTATTAAAAACTTCACCTGCAATTAGCAATTAGGCCTGTCATACTTACAAGGTGATTCAAAGAAAATTACGATATTTGGGGAATAGGTATTTTTATATTTAATATTTTATATACGGCGGCGGCGTACCTTAAATTAGTTTAAAGTTCAACCTTTTACAAGTTGCCTTTCACTAAATTCAATTAAAAAATTTTCTTCTGTCAATTTCGATTTTTTAATTGCAATAGCTTTTATCCATTGTCGAAAAACAATCGTCGTTAATTAAATAATTCGCACAATCGGTTAATTTTTCGAATTACCATTAATTGAATTCACGAAGCTTTTTTAAAAAGCCGTGTCTGTATTCACCATAATGTAATTATCATATTACCTACCTTTGATTATAATAACGTAAACCTGTTTTAAAAATTTAACAAAGAAGCATTGCTAGAAAGTAGGCGTTTCATTGTTATCTTTGCGTTATAAATAAATGAATATATTGTTTTGATCCACTTTTATTATTAATGCTAACTTGAATTTATTTACATATGAAAATGCTGAATTGCACATTTTCGAATTTCGGATTATCAAAATTTAGTACGGTGTTTTGCAACGATTATAACCTCACAGCAGATCTGCCGTGCTAAGGCTAAAAGGTCGTATCTGACATTTTTTGAAAAATTGAGTTGTGTATCTAGTATGTATAAAATATTACTTTTCCCATGTTTTCCACGTAGCTAGAAGGTCATATTTGCAAATTTGGAAAAATTATGTGGTTGTAAAATTTGTCATAACTGCAAAATAATGCGTGTTAATAAACACACACTAATGTAGTACATATGAAGATACGACCTTCTTGCTTAGTACGGCAGAGATAACAGACAAAATTTCACCAATTCAATCAAGAAACCATTGAGTATATTGAATCTGATGGCATATTTATTGCAGACACCATAATACATTATTGTATTCTTCCTGTTTAATTTCAGCAATTTAAAAGTTTGTATGAGAATGTATGGGTAGGTGTGTCACCTATTTACATTAACTTTTATTGTAATAAGTCACTGTACAAATGTTACACACGTTCGAGCACATAACTCAATAAGTAGGATGCACTAATTGTTCCGTTTGCGTTTGATTATTCGTAACTCGTGGATGCGAAACCGGGCATGCAAAATTAATTTAACTTCAAATACTTTTGTATGTATTTTATTTCTACTTGCAGTTAGTAATGCCGGTAATTAAAATAGGGTTTAGATGCGATGTGAAAATATTTTGAACAGTTCAGTAACGGTTCAGGAAATTTTAGTACTTTCAAATTGCAAAGAAGTAAAATATATTTAGATGCCTAGATGCAAAAATTATCAGCCCCCCCCCCTCTCCGTAATATTTTCAATATATTGTAAATAGTTTATTAACTTGTGAAGGCTAACCTATTATTTCTTTAGGTCCAAAACCCATGGACAGTGGAAATGGTAGACTTTTGTTTTTGATATGTATATTAATTTTTGTTTACTTACAAGGGAGACCGGCAACTTCCCTCCCACTGAATTGATTTATTTTCATTGTGCGTGTAGGACTTGTATTGGACTTCAACAGGTGCAAGTATAAGGACACACTTCTTTGCCAATTTTGAGAAAATTGAATTTGAATAATTGTATATTACTGATGAACTGCCTAAAATTAACATAAATTTGGTAAGTTGTTAATGGAATTGCGTAAGATTGCAAAAAATAAAACATATGCGAAGGGTACTGGGATCGCATCCAGCTCCTGCCAATTTTTTAATTTATTTGATTATTAATTCCTTCAGTATAATTTATGTCATCGTTCTCAACAAAACCAAAGCGCTATAATAAACCCTACTCATAATCTGTAAACATTGAATGTTTTACCTTTCAGCAGTGAGGCACTGGAGGGTGTTCCACACCCCAGACCCCGGTTTGTGCAGTTTATTTTTTATTAGTAATAAATTGAAGATATCAGCATAACCAATCTAGAAAAAATCTAGAAAAACTAATTAATCCTAACTTTAACAAGTCACACTCAAGTAACTAATATTCCAATTAGCCCAAATTATAAACCAAAGTTGTTTAGACCGGGGTGTGGAGCACCCCCCAGGAACACTCAAACTGTGATAGATAAATTTGCAAACTTATGGTTATCAGTATTAAGCGATAATGGTGAAAGCTTTCAGCACAAAAAATATAAAGCAGTCACCAAGAATCAGGAGGGGATTATGAATTCCCCCCAGTATGATATGTCATTGTTCTCAAGAAAACCAAAGCGTTATAATAAACCCTACTCATAATCTGTAAATATTTAATGTTTTACGTTTCGGCAGTGAGGCACCGGAGGTGTTCCACATCCCCAGACCCCGGTTTGTGCAATTTATTTTTATTAGTAATAAATTGAAGATATCAGATTTTCTAGATTGGTTATGCTGATGTCTTCAATTTATTTCAGCAAAAGCTTTCAAAGTACAAAAAAGCTTTCAGCACAAAAAATATAAAGCAGTCACCAAGAATCAGTGGGGGGATCATGAATTCCCCAGTATGATATGTCATCGTTCTCAAGAAAACCAAAGCGCTATAATAAACCCTACTCATAATCTGTAAATATTGAATGTTTTACCTTTCAGCAGTGAGGCACTGGAGGGTGTTCCACACCCCCCAGACCCCCAGTTTGTGCAATTTATTTTTATTAGTAATAAATTGAAGACATCAGCATAACCAATCTAGAAAAATCTCTAGAAGAACTAATTAATCCTAACTTTAACAAGTCACACTCAAGTAACTAATATCCCAATTAGCCTAAATTATAAACAAAACCTTTAGAGACCGGGGTCAGGAAGTGTGCAGCACCCCAGGAACACTCAAACTGTCAATTTCAATTCAATCTTTTTCAATCGTGCAGCTCTACAACCCTGGGTGGGTCTTGGCTGACTTTACAATTTCCCTCCATTTTTCTCGCTCTGACATAAGCGCTTCTATCTGTTCTTCGCATATCCCTATGGTCTGGAGGTCTGCTTTGATGTTGTCTCGCCATCTGAGACGTGGTCGTCCTATCGGTCTTTTACCTTCGGGTGCTGTATCCCATGCCATTTTAATCATTCTGTCGCTCGGTTGCCTCTGCACGTGACCCGCCCATCTTAACCGTTGTGACTTTATTTCTTGTACTATGTCTGGGTCTCTGTACAGCTCTTTAAGTTCGGCATTTGTTCTTCTTCGGTAATCGTTTGTGTCTGGGTCGTGCAAAGGTCCAAATATCTTTCTCAGCACTTTTCTTTCGAAGACTCGTAGTCGTTGTTCGTTTGCTTTGGTAACAGTCCATGCTTCGGAGCCGTACGTCACTGTTGGTCTTATGACAGTCTTATAGATTTTGATTTTAGATATTTTCGAGACGTTCTTTGTTTGGAAAAACTTTGCTAGTGCGTATATGCATCTGTTGCCTGTCTGGATGCGGTTCTTTATTTCCTCTGTCAGGTCGTTATCCTCGGTGATTATGGATCCCAAGTATTTGAAAAGTTGAACTCTTTCAAAATTATAGTTGTCTATTGTAACATTTTGTCCCACTCTGTCTCTCCGCGACAGTCTCTTTACCACATGTATTTGGTCTTGTCCTCGTTCACCACCAGACCCATTCTTCCGTCTCCTTTCTATTCTCACGAAAGTATCTTTTACACTGATCACGCTATTGCCTATAACGTCTATATCATCCGCATATGCTAGCAGTAGTCTGGGTCCGTCACCTGTGAACATCTGTATATCTACGTCTGCCAGCCTTATAGCTTTTTCAAGGGCTATATTAAACAAGAGAGGTGAGAGGGCATCTCCCTGTTTCAAACCATTGGCGATTGTGAAAGATTGTGATGTTGATCCTCCGACTCGTACTCTGGCTCTTGATCCGTTCACACACATTTTTGTAAGCTGGATGAGTTTTCGGGTATTCGAGTTCAAACATTGCGCCCCAGAGCTCTGTCCGCGTAATACTGTCGTATGCTTTTTGGAAATCTACGAACATATGATGTAGGGTTTTGTTAAATTCCCAGCTCTTCTCAAGTAGTTGTCTGATAGTAAATAACTGGTCGGTTGTTGATTTGCCTGGTCTAAAACCCGCCTGGTATTCTCCTATGCTGTTCTCTACTAGTGGTGTTATTCTACTTAGTAGGATGTTTGAGAGTATTTTGTATGCTGTGTTAATCAGAGATTCCTCTATAATTGTCGCATTTTGATCTGTCTCCTTTTTTATGAATGGGTATTATAATACTCTCCTGCCAGCTTTCTGGGAGCTCTTCCGTTTTCCATATTTTGATTATTAGATCGTGTAAGTATTTATGCATGGTCTGTCCTCCATACTTTATCATTTCCGCCGTTATTCCGTCAGTCCCACTCAAACTGTGATAGATAAATTTGCAAACTTATGGTTATCAGTATTAAGCGATAATGGTGAAAGCTTTCAGCACAAAAATATAAAGCAGTCACCAAGAATCAGTGGGGGATATAATTCCCAGTATAATATGTCATCGTTCTCAAGTAAAAACCCAAAGCGCTATAATAAACCCTACTCATAATCTGTAAATATTGAATGTTTTACCTTTCAGCAGTGAGGCACTGGAGGGTGTTCCACACCCCAGACCCCCGGTTTGTTCAATTTATTTTTATTAGTAATAAATTGAAGATATCAGCATAACCGATCTAGAAAAATCTCTAGAAAACTAATTAATCCTAACTTTAACAAGTCACACTCAAGTAAATAATATCCCGATTAGCCCAAACTATAAACCAAAGTTAGAGACCGGGGTGTAGAGCACCCCAGGAATAGTCGAACTGTGATAGATAAATTTGCAAACTTATGGTTATCAGTATTAAGCGATAACGATGAAAGTTTTAGTACAAAAATATAAAGCAGTGACCAAGGGGGATAATGAATTCCCCAGTATGTATAATATGTTATCGTTCTCAAGAAAACCAAAGCGCTATAATAAACTCTACTCATAATCTGTAAACATTGAATGTTTTACCTTTCAGCAGTGAGGCACTGAGGGTGTTCCACACCCCCAGACCCCTGGTTTGTGCAGTTTATTTTATTAGTAATAAATTGAAGATATCAGCATAACCTATCTAGAAAAATCTCTAGAAATACTAATTAATCCTAACTTAAACGAGTCGCACTCAAGTAACTAATATTCCAATTAGCCCAAATTATAAACCAAAGTTGTAGAGACCGGGGGGTCTGGGGGGTGTGGAGCACCCCCCAGGAACACTCAAACTGTGATAGATAAATTTGCAAACTTATGGTTATCAGTATTAAGCGATAATGGTGAAAGTTTTCAGCACAAAAAATAAAAGCAGTCACCAAGAATCAGTGGGGGATTATAAATTCCCCAGTATAATATGTCATCGTTCTCAAGAAAACCAAAGCGCTATAATAAACTCTACTAATAATCTGTAAACATTGAATGTTTTACCTTTCAGCAGTGAGGCACTGGAGGGTGTTCCACACCCCCCAGACCCCCGGTTTGTGCAGTTTATTTTTTATTAGTAATAAATTGAAGATATCAGCATAACCGATCTAGAAAAAATCTCTAGAACAACTAATTAATCCTAACTTTAACAAGTCACACTCAAGTAACTAATATTCCAATTAGCCCAAATTATAAACCAAAGTTATCTAGACCGGGGGGTCTGGGGGGTGTGGAGCACCCCCCAGGAACACTCAAACTGTGATAGATAAATTTGCAAACTTATGCTTATCAGTATTAAGCGATAATGATGAAGGTTTTTAGTACAAAAAATATAAAGCAGTGACCAAGAATTGGGGGGGAGGAAGGAATTCCCCACTGTATAATATGTCATCGTTCTCAAGAAAACCAAAGCGCTATAATAAACTCTACTCATAATCTGTAAACATTGAATGTTTTATCTTTCAGCAGTGAGGCACTAGAGGGTGTTCCAGACACCCCGGTTTGTGCAGTTTATTTTTATTAGTAATAAATTGAAGATATCAGCATAACCGATCTAGAAAAAATCTCTAGAAATTCTATTTAATCCCAACTTTAACAAGTCACACTCAAATAACTGATATCCCAATAAGCCAAAGTTATAGAGACCGGGGGTCTGGGGTGTGGAACACCTCCAGTGCCTCACTGCTAAAAGGTAAAACGTTCAATGTTTACAGATTATGAGTAGGGTTTATTATAGCGCTTTGATTTTTGAATACGATGACATATTATACTTGGGGAATTAATAATCAAATAAATAAAAAAATTGGCAGGAGCTGCCCTTCGCATGTTTTTATTTTTTGCAATCTTACGCAATTCCGTTAACAACTTACCAAATTTATGTTAATTTTTATGCAGTTTATCAGTAATATCTTAATTATTCAAATTTAATTTTCTAAAAATTAGCAAAGAAGCGTACCTTTATACTTGCACCTGTTGAAGTCCAATACAAGACCTACACGCGCAATGAAAATAAATCAATTCAGTGAGGGGAAGTTGCCGGTCTCCCCTTGTTAGTGACATTCAGTTTGAGAATCTAGTGTGTTTGTCAAAACATATGTCAATTAATTATTATAGTTTTTGATTTCAATTTTAATGGATTTTAATTCATTTTCATTCATTTCGGGATAGTTTAACTGATGAGTCCTTGATAAGACGAAACAACATTGTACAACGGTGTCTTAGACTAGAAATGTAAGTTGGAAACTTTTAAAATACTACTTTACAATTACTAATGAGCATTGTTGCTTATTGTTGGATAGTAATAAGGTGATAAAATATTTTGTTATTACTATATTTTTACCGACTTTTTCGGTATTTTAGTTGTTTACATATTTCTTTTGTGCTTCCATCAGTTGACACAACATGCAATAACAAACTTGTTTCAGTGTCAAGGTTAGCACGGTGAATTTAATTATGATGATCAAAATTACACTTATACAACGTATATAATGAAGTTGAAGGCTCAATTTTTCAAGTGTATGGTAATTTTGATTCATTTATCATACGTAGAATATCAAGTTTAAATTTTATTTAAAAAATTACTTCTTCGTGAAGATTGAACTTTTACTTTCTTCATTTTATTCTTTTTAATGTTTTTCACGTGCTTGTAATTCAATATAGAATAAATTACTAATTATGACACCTCCGGATAATTGCTTTACATGTACGGTATACATACTAGGTATTTTGTATAATATCCTTGAGCTACGTATACACTATTTACCTGGAAGTGCTTTTCAAGATCCGGTCCATAACTGCGAAATATAAACTAATTTTGATGTTTGTTGTGGAATAACTGGGTAAGGTGTGTGCATTGTTTATAATAAAAATTTGAATTGAAATTTGATCTATATCGGATGTAGGCGTATATAGAATCAATTAAAAAACTTATGTTGCGTTCACATTTCATCAACTACATTTTTTGCCTCTGCTACATGAGTCTGTCTAATTCCGTGCACCACATGGCGTTCCAAAGCTTATCAAGCTTTTGAAATTTAAATGAAACAGCCTTCGTTACTCTCTGAATCATCTAATAGTAAACCTGTTAAGATAATTTTTATGTGATAATTGGTACTGTAAGTTTAAAAAGAGATTTATTGCAACAACTCGTTTAATTTGATTCGGTAATTGGGGTTTATTACCAAGATATTGAACGAAAACCAACTTGAAATCGACGATTTTCTTGGAAAAATTATAAAAAGTCGATGCGATTGAAAAATCATTATCCATGTACAGCAGAAATTGCTAAACGCACCTTTAGTTCTGTTATAAGGTAAAAGCTGTGGGTGGTTTTTACTATAACATATAATCATCCAACCAAATCTAATATTACAAGAATTGATATTTATTTGACCTATTAATCTGGTCAATTGCAAAATTATCCATACGAAATCAATGCTATCATCAATATTCCGTGGTTGGTTAAAACTCCCTCCTAGCTGTAACTAATTTACAATGGTTGCATAGATGCAGGTGTTGAAAATTGACCATCAGCTGATCAGGTGGCTGAACATACACTTGAAAATGAAAGGTGATCTAGTTTACAAGTACGGCTTGTAACATAAAAGCAGTTTATTGCATGTGCGCCAATACCGAACCTGCAATCGGCAATATTATTGATTAAAAACAAACTATAAAGCGATTTACGGACCGGTGAGAACTTAATGGAGAAAAATCTAAAAGAGGAAATTAAATTACCCACATTTCAATTTCTCTAACTTGAATTTTTATCATTACAGTGATACCTCGAGTTACGAACTAATTCGTTCTCTGGCAACGTTCGCAAACCGAAACACAACTGAGAGAAACACCTGAGTACAACTTATCTGCCATATACAAAAATCGCGGCGCAAAAGCCATGTTGTGCGTTCGTACGTTTGTACGTAAGTCAAAATTTGGTTGGAAATTTCGTAACCTGAAGTATCAGTGTATACCAAGTCTTACTTCTGTAACTCGAAGTTTCTTCGAACGTTCCTGTGACTCGACTTATGCTCGATTTCTTCACTCATAGTTAACGAACTTCTAGTTAAATTGACGAAATAACCAATCAGATAATTGATTTATTTGTTTTGTTGTCGCCTGATTGGTTATTTCGTCAATTTAACCTAAAGTTCGCTAACTTGAAGATAACTATGAGTGAAGAAATTGGGCATTAGGGAAGTTTGGCTATATTACTATCTAGGTTTACCAACCTGGTGGTTTACATCTTTTTGTCAGTATGTACCAATAAAATACAAAACTGTTTATCAATTTACACTTCCGATTATATTGCTAGTCGTAGTAGTTTTAGCGTATATTTTATAATTTTCACTGTACATTTAATCACTTCCCACATATTTTGTCAATTTTTACCGCACCAACTTCCTAGGTCTAACTGGAATATTTCGTGCTTTGCAATTTTGTGGTAAGTTGTATCAGTGGGATATGTAAATGACTCATCCTTGGAACACAGCTGTTTTCCAAGAATTTATCATAATATTTTAAACCAATCGAAAAATAAACATTTTTACAGTGGACGACTGCCTTATCTTAGCACTGTTTCTTATGTGAATATTACAAATTTTTTTAAAGAACCATTGACGTCAAATAGCGAGAAAACTGCAAATGATATAAATTCGCCACAGAAAACAAAATATTATTTGATTCTAGTGATTGTATATAGTCAGTAATAATATAAAGAATATTAAAATTATATGGCAAGAGTCGACTAAAATACACTTTTTCCTATAAACATTGCTTCACCAAACGAAAGAGCAGAAAAATATAAGACATTTAAGGTGAGGATGAATTTAGTAGGACTTCTAATAACGCCACAATTCAATTTTGAAAATCACGATTTTCCCGTAAGAAACACAACATGTAAGTGTATTATTGCGTAATATTACGTCATATTTGAACACATTCTATCACCAGTACGTGCGTTGTAGGTGGGCCGACACTCGCAACCGGCGAGGAGCTACCAGTCGCTTCCCACTATCTGTCGTGTCAACATCCACACTTTACCGAGTAGGACCGATCTAGGGGAATATTTTTAGTTAGTAAAGCGTTTGTCAAAACGAGCTGAAGCATAGTGGATCGAAGCGGAGGTTGCGGAAGGTCGGTTCTGACTAACGTAACCACGGCAAATCTCGGATACAAATTGTCAATGGGCGGAGTTAAAATTGAAAAGAGCCAATAAAATGATCGCTTTCTATATGAATTTTTAAAGTCGTTTTTTCCAAAATTTGTGCACCGTTTGCAAAAGGCAAAAAATGGTGAAAATCGCAATCAGGGTTGATCGATTCTCGCCTAATATATCATAGACGCCATTAACGGAGGGTTAAATCCAAGTTAAATTTTAAGAAATACAATCAAAAGATTAAGCGGAACGTTTCTTATCGGAAGGGCATGTAAATCACAGAGTTGCAATCTACCTAGTAAACATTCTCTAAAAGGAAGATTATTACACTTCTGTAGTTCGGAATCCACGTTAAGTTGACTCGGTATAGAATTTGGAAGAAGAAGGCAAAAGCCAAAAACATGAAAATACAAAACAATGAAAAAACAGAACAAGGAAAAAAGAGAACACTGAAATAACAGAACCTTGACAAAAGATAACACTGAATAATGAGAACATCGGGATGAAGTTTTGTCAATTGTCCGCAGCTCTCGCTCTGGCCGCTACGGGCCGGTTTGACAAACCCTTTACTAGAACCCCTAGACCGATCCTACTCGGCAAAGTGTGAAACGTCTTCTATATACAGGATGTGACCGTGGAGAACCTTTGAGATGTTAATAAAGGACAATTTTCTAAAACAAATTTTCAAATAAAATTTTTGTCCACGTCCAAACCCTTGGGGGTACCTCCCTTTAAAGAAATTTTTTAAATTTCTGATTTCAAACGGTCATAGATCCGATATTATTGATTTTTTAGAGTTAATAGATTAGAACTTTTTTAAAGATCACTCGCTTCTCTACAAATTAGGTTATAACCTCCTATTGTCTAGGATGAACAGATTTCGAGTTATGCATTAAATTAAGAGAAGAAATGTCAAAAAAATTGCAAGTTTTATTTTTCATTTTTCTTGCGAATCTTGTATCTTTTAAACGAAACTACTTACAAAAAAACTAACGGCCCAATTCGGGTAGAAAATTTAACGGGCTATAACTTTAGTCTACTAAAATTTTTTGGGAAACCAACCCATTTCACAGAAAATTCCAAAATAATCACCAAGATCGGTACAAAAATTGGTCGATGTGTTCGTTTACCCCCCTCCCGCAAAAAATCCTATGAACAATGCTATACCATGCAAGTATGTTTACTATAGCTTGGAAGATTTATTTAAGTAAATTGACTTGATCGTAAAAGATTAAATTCTTCGTGAGATAAACTTTTTCTCATTGCCAAGATATGTGGGACCGAGGGTAGTTCATCAGCCGGGCCGCGAAATAAGAAATTATGGGTAATTATGATAAAATATACAAATATGTAGATCTTAACCCTTAAACACCATCGTGCGCTCACCGTTTTGCCACCAAAATTAGGGATTGGCGTCTTAGCACTTTTCAGTTATTCTTCACATTTAGCGATGTTTAAAGGTACGACGGTGTTTAAGGGTTAAACTGCGGACTATTAAAAAAATTTCAAGGATTAGGACCTAAAAACTAAAAATTATGCCTACCTATGAATGGATACGTAAACATTATTCGATGCCGAGGGTGTTTTTTATCATTTGTAGCGATGGAATCGTCCCGAATATATCTGGAATTGTTGATATTAAAAAAATATTTAATCGTTGCATATCTTAAACTAATATTGATTAATATTATATTTTTTATCTTATAAAGGGCTAAATATCCCTGAATTCAAAACAGATCTCGTAAAGGTGGATGGCAAAGCCATGGGATCTGAGAATGAATAACCACTGGGAGAGCCCTAAATATCAGTTATTTGGTAAAGCAGGGAATGGTTTAATCATAATTGTTGCATATTTACATTCCTGTATTTTCAAAAATAATCAGCATTCAAAGCTCATATTTGTAGATATTTTGAAAAACTAAATATTATTTGTACACCACTCAATATACCGGATGTTCATTTAAAACTTCCAGCAATTAATATCTCAAAACCAAAAGTCAGATGAAAAATGTTTCGAACGAAAGTTGTATGATAGCGAAGGGACAGAATATGGCATAATTGTTTTCTTAATTTATTGACCTTTTCAAGGTCATTTGAAGGTCCACTTTGTTTTTAAATGGCACCTTAGTTTTTTAGCAGATTCATATTTTGAATAAAAAATAAACAACTTTTGTAGGAAAATTTTTTTATCCCACATTAGGATTTTCGAGTAAGATGCGTTGAAACAAAATAAAACATTTTAATAAACTGCAGCTGATTATATCGAAATTTATTTTTTAAAGTTAGAAGGCTGTTATTGCTTTTGTTATTATTCAACTTGAATAATTTTAGGACAATGAAAACAAAACACTGTCAAAACAAATAAATTGACATTAGTTTCTTCAACTATTATTAGTTTTGTGATTTTCAGTGAGTTTTATTTTTCCCGTTCGCTTTAGATCTGATAAAAGTTCGCAAGTGAGTTAAAATCATGTTTTTTCTCTCACCCTGTATATACAAAGTATACACCTGCCTCAACCATCTCTCGGATTTGCTTGGTTCATAAAATAAATGCTTCACTATAATGATATCAAAAATCTAAAAGTCACAAGGTATGCTGTCATGTTCTGTTCTTTCATGGAGCAAACTTCTGGTGATTTTATTTTTTTGACAAATCCGGGTATTGGTACTACTTAAAAAAAAAGTAAAAAAAGTCTTGATTTATTATTTTAAATAAATGTATCCTTATTTCCTTATTTTTGGTCAAAGTATCTTTAATTATGTTGCAAACATATTTTACTGTATAAATGGCATCTTATTTGGATTAGTGGTACTTTCGGTGACCTTCTTTTCGGCATTTTGACTTCGGTGTTTTTGTTTTCGACGTTTTGACGTGTTACCATTCTGGTTTGACCCCCCACCAAATGGTCCAGTCGTCTTTCGCTCACTTCTGGACGTAAACCTTCTTTTCGTGTTCGAGATTTTCTTACTCCTTATGAACATTACTCCTATGGCCAGCACGGCTTGGTGGTTAGAATTTCGAGCTATCAGCAACCACATCCGACTCCCGCATCTTTTTATTTGCATTGCACTACATCGCTGATCCATACAGTCGTCTCGTAAATGATGTATAATTATTTAAAAAGGGAGAAAACATTGCACTTTAGAGCAATCCAGATGATGGAATTTACACGACACCACTCTGTAGCGGTTCTAAAATTAGTAATATATAGCAGATCCGCGCAACATCATTAACCGCCTCAGTAGTGCAGAATCCAGATTGGAGAATATTTTTCTGGGCAGTAAAGGGGCACTTTAGGTTAGGCACATGTAATGTAATCAGTTGGCGGAATTTTTTATTAAACTTTAGCTACCTATACTACTTCTCGACATGTTGTTAAGTTTATCTATCACTTCAGATTTCTATTGGAAATTATTCGCTATTTAGCATTCCAAATGTTTAAAAATCATACGATTAAGTGGATAAAAACATAAAAGAAGAAAATTAATGTTATAAACATTGCGATGAGTGTATTGTTTTCAGGCCGTACTCTGCTCTTTTTGAATCTGCAAAAGTGCACCCAAAAGCTGGATTGCATCAAATTAAATTAATTTTAATTGTGAGTTATTTTCAAATTTTTCTTTTAATAGATACTAATGCAAACTATGTTTTTGGTGATCTTTTATTATATTTTACATAAAATTGTAGGCATGTCTAATTATTTCGCATCAAGGTTGAAGTAGTCGATTAGATTAAAGGTGACTTTCATGGTTTCGAGTATTATAATTGATTATTGTAATGTTGTGAAGTTATTGCTTTCTAATTTTATACAAAATTTTGCTAATTTTAGTCTAGTACGTAAAACACTGCTATAAAAGTTCATTAGTGTCAATACTGTCGTTAATTTATTTTTTCTACATTTTATACCTATATTTCTTTCCACCTAACGGTTACCATACTTTGATTAAAATAAGTTTATTGCGGTAAACCGCCTTGTGTGATTCAAGTTTATGATGTCATTTAAAGTTAAACAAAATGTTTAAAAGTAGCACGTTTTAGAAAAAAAAAAATAATAATAAAAAAATGTACGTTTGGTTCCATTTGGACAATTCCTTGACATTGACTTACCTTGAAACACTGCTATTCCCTCCTTCGTATCAACGGTTTCTTCTCATTTTCGACATTTTACGGTCATGACATCGTCTGCATCCAATTTCGTTTCTAGGGAAACAAGGATTTATTTTTCATAGCTTTTAAAAAACAACGGAAAACCACCTACTTACGTTCGACATAACGAAATACTAAAGCGGTTTCCTCCTTCGGATTTGCAAATCATAAAAATTTGGAAACTGTAGTCCAAAAAGGGTATTTATGTTTCTCTGTGATCAAGAAAGTTTTTAAAATAAACAGGAAAGTTTTTCTAATCTTGAACAGATTATTCAAAGATGGATGGTAGATTAAATCGATTCCAATTTTCAAATTGGGTTAACTACAGTTTGAGCACTTCTTAATCCAGGGAAGTTAACTTTTATGCGATCTCAGGCTTTTATTAGTTAATTAGCATTTAGCTTAACTGCTGTAGCAAGCAAGGCCTAATGGTACTTATTCTTTAAAAATTCATACAAAGTTTGTTTCATTTCCTGCATACATAAGATTTTAAAATATTATGAAAAAAAGTATGGATCAATACATTTTTTTATCAGATAACACAATGCTTATTTATTTAATCATGGTTTCGTGCGATATCAACCTCAGTACCCTCAAACAAATATTAGGAAATGTTTACACTTGTGATTAAGCAATCAGGGTGTTTTATTTTCGGCATACATTTTGCTCTTATCTATCAAATTCAATAAGTGCAATGTATCACTCGGATATTTTGAAAATCGTGCGCGGTGTATTTCCATCAACCATCAAGGAATCTTAAATTAATTATCACGTGCACGCTAACAGGAAATATTTAATTTAAAATTAACGAGAACCTGTTACCATAACTTCTTCCTCGTTTTAAAAACCAAATGAAATTATGCTGCATCAAGAATCAGCAGAGAAGCAGAAAATAATAACGAAGCGCCCCCCATCGAATACGCCCAGTTATACAATGCATTCGTATTTTTGACCAAAAAGTCATCTGAATTCTGAATATTTCAAACTTTTTGATTAAAATTGAGTTTTCTCTTATTGGCGAGAATAATTCAGTGGTAACCGAATTAATGATGACGTTAGGTAACGCTAAATTAATTGAAAAATTGAATAAACAGACACGTAGGCGCTTCCATCCATCCGTCATTCAATTAAACAATATTCAGTTACATAATCTCAAATCCTTTTATCAATTGACCCATAAATTTAACTCAATTTTCATTGACATAAAATGTTTGTTTTATAAATAATGAACGTAATTTTTATAAATCCCATTATTATAATAAAATATTCAATAACCATGGTTTTACGATAAAGATAAAGTTATTGAAGTTGAAGTGTTTCGTATATTGTATTAAAGGGCAAAGGTCGCTAACCCGGCTAGGAAGCTTCATCGATTTATTTTGGCGTGCTGTTTGAATTGTTTTAAAAATGCTCAAAACTTGGATGAGAGATGCTATCCATACATTTTTTTCTCTTTCAAGTTAAACAGGTACAATTCTTTGAAATTTAATCTCGCTGAAGTTTGGAAACTTTGGATGTAGTTCAGATTGTAGCATAATATAATTTCGGACGAACCAAAGTTTTTACTTTTCTGAAAAGCGACTGATTTTCTGTTATATTTGCGTGCATCTTGATGAAATCAATTTTTGTTTGTTTCAGAATTAAGTCAAGCACAGCGGTCCTTTTCCAAAAATTTACAAGGTTTCACATTTGAGTGCATCGGTGGTACACAAACTGATGATGAGCGGATAATTTCAAAATCCCTGAACGAATTGGGAAGACTGATAAGCTCGATAGAAGATGAGAGGGATAGAATGGTGAGTTTGCATTTTTAATCCTACAGCTGCTGATTGACGTTGCAATTTTTTAATTTATTCAATTAGTGCATTGTACTAGAAATTGCACTGCTATTTTTATTTCGACCTATTACGTCAGGGTTCAATTGAACTGAAACGTGAAACTTTTTCTTCCAAGTTTTTGGAAATCGATAGGCCATCAATTTTTTTGATGGATTTGCTGATGGGCTGGAAATGAAAGAGTTGTGTTTCGATATGGTTTACCGATGCTATTAGCTGCAGCTCAAGTTTTAGCTTTCGTAGCATTAATCTTTATAAGAACATTTTAGTCAATATAACTTTTTTAATTTTAACTATTAATGTATTTTTGCTGCCACCACACTCTTTAAGAGTAAGGATCGAAAGAGAGTATTTTTGCTTGGATTTTTCGTGAAAAAAAAAAAATATTTGAAATGGGCCAATATCGATATTATTAACATTATACGTTTCTAATAAATAATGATTTAATTGGCATATTATTCAAAGAAAGTTATCAAACCGGTACTTAGTAAAAGTTGTATTTTTACTTCTTTCGCGGCATTTTTTATACCATATTATTTTGATATTAATGAGTACATCAGCAAAATTGAAAGTAAATTATTTTTAGAATTTAAAATATTTGTCAACAAAAGCGTATGATGTATTATTTGCTATGTATTTATTTTACATCCTCTTCCGTTATCAAAAAATTTGTAAATAATAAACAAGTTTTCTTGTTTACTTATTTAAATGTAGGTAGTGTTTTCATTTTTTGAATTTCATTGTGCATAATAATAATTATCACCCTATTTAAATAAAATAAATATGTAATACGCAGTAGGCATAAATATTTCAAATATGCTACTGCGATGGTTTAATTATATCATTTATTATTAATTTAATTGTTCCAATAGGCATGCGCCTATTATTTTTTATGCTTGATACCACTAACACTACCCGGCCCAATCCTGGATTACCTACAAAACATCAAAATAATAATTTCAAAAAGACTATACTAGGCTAACATTAGAATAACTTGGAAGAACATCCGGTTTCGCTATTTATAGATATGGCGTGTTGCACTTCACCCGAACAGAATGCACTTTGCTATTTTAAAAAATCAGGGGAAAAATGATAACAAAAATGTTCCCTTACGATATATTGTATGTTTCATATTTATTTGTGTATACTGCATATATGAGGGTTATAGACACAATAGGCTGGATCTTACAATTTTTTTGGTCAAAGATAACCCATATAATATTTTATGCTCCCTAGTTATTACCAAAGAATTGTTCCAAAACAGCCCTTTGGGATAGCTCGTGGAGAAGATATCAAAAATGTTTCAATATGAAAATTAACTCCATTTTGATCTCTAATCGCTGTTATTATATTGGAGACCATAATTTGATGTCAACTCAATTACCTTGAACAAAGTAGCAGATATTTAACCCAGAAATTTACACTTTAGCATTAATTAAACGATGTTTACAATGGCTACGCCCAAAATTTTTGTACGTGCTGGCAAATATTATTTTTGCAATTAACTATACTAAGTATTATTATGAATTGTATACAGGGCGTTCATTTTAAAACTAGCCCAGTATCAATATTAAATAAATTCGAAATAACAAGAACCTGTCGAATTACATAATAATTTTTATCTGGGGAGAAGGGTAAAATCAACATGAATTGAGTTTCAAATCTTACTCTCTTCCATCTATCATATTTTAAAATTTTAGATAATAATTTCTCCCTTGCAATACATAATTTTTTATTCTTAATACAAATATTATATGCTCCCCTCTAAAGAGCAGTAAACCAGTTTAATATCGATTTTATCGAAATGTAATTAGACTACTGCAACTAATTTTTCTTATCTATCAGATGCTATGACATGGCGGCGTAAAGTCATGCATGTGCGTTCGTATCCCGAAGCATTGTACGCAGGTCGAGTCAAAATTTGTTAGGAAATCTTGTTCGTAACCCGATTTGTTGTATAAAGTTAGTGCGCTATGATTTGTTGTAAGGTAAATTTTAAACAGAGATCAACAACACCAGGAAACTAACAAAAAACAAAGATCTAACTATAGTAATGGGATACTCAAACGCTAAAATCGAAAAAGGACGCGTTGGAAAATGGGGACTTGGAGAGCGAAATGATAGGGGGGACCGTCTGATTCAGTTCTGCCAAGAGAGTAAGTAATGTGATAATTAAAAACACATTTTATAAACTTCCGAACAGACGACTATCCACATGGAGGTCACCTGCAGAGAAAAGATAAACGGCGAGAGTTAATTAACCGTGATTGCGATTTTACCATTATTTTTGTAAATTATGATAGATAATGATGCTGTATAGACATAAAAATAAAATTTGCGGACTGTCCACAAATTTGGTTAAAAAACGGCTTTAAAAATTAATTTGGAATGCAATTTTATCATTGGCTCTGGTGAACTATAACCCCGCCCATCGTAATTACAATGGGCTGTGACAACATTTAAAATACCAGAATTTCGTTTTTTACAACGAATTATGAAAGATAATGGTGTAATTAGCTAATAAAAAAATTAAAGTTGTGATCGGACAACACTTTTGTGTGAATTCATTTCTGAGGTGGTTGCACTGTCAAAACCTATTCTTCGCACCCGCCTCGCCCTCCGGGGCTCGTACGGGCTCCGAACGGTTTTGACACGTGCTAAACTCATTAAAAACATCCCTTAAGCGGCTCCAACTCGAAAAGTTTGAAAGTTGACGCGACGGATCTCAGGGAGCGACTGGTATCACCCCACCACTAGTCACTGTCGACCCAGGCACAGCACACGTACCGCCAACAGAATGACCGCCATATTGAAATTTTACTACACAAAATACACTTACATGTATTTCTTATGGGAAAATTGCAATTTTCAAAATTAAATTGTGGCCTTATTACAAGTCCGATTAAGTTCATCCTGCCTTTAAAGTTCTTGTATTTTTCTGTTCTTTCGTTTGGTTGAACCATTTCTATAGGAAAAGTGTACTGAGTCACGTTTAATTAACTCTTGCCAGATAAACTAAACAGACTACGTGTTGATAAATGAAATATACAAGAACAGCATAAAAAACGTCAAGACATATTCTGGTGCGGACGTCGCATCAGACCACAATCTCCTAATTGCTCAGATCCAAATTAAACTAAAGAAGATTGCTACCAGTTACCAACCATCACAGTTGGACACAACACTACTAAAGAACACCGATATTAAAAGAACACTTGAAAAGAAATAAATAAAAATCTCAAAGAAAACAACCAACAAAACAACACAGAAGCCGTGGATGAAAAATGGATATCCTTTTGAGTACTGAAGTACTGCTGACAGTTAAACAGAGAAAACTGCAATATCTTGGTCATATTCTGAGGGGGGGGGGAATACCAAATCTTGAAACTGATCATGCAGGGAAAAATTGTCGGAAAGAGAAGTATGTGAAGGGGACGCATCTCGTGGTTGCGCAATCTTAGAGAGTGGTACAAGTGTGACTACAACCATCTATTCAAAGCAGCAGTCTTCCGAATCCGAATAGCCATGATGATCGCCAACCTCCCGAAAGGAGAAAGCACTTAAAGAAGAAGAAATATTAAATTGCTTGTAACATACATGTTACATACTTGATTATACGGCTAAAATGATCTTCAAACTGTGTTTTAAAAATTGGAAGTCCCTTTTTATGCAATTTAAAAAAATGGTGGTCGGTAGAGCAGAATGAAAATTAAATACACGTTGTATACTCGGCCAACAATACAACTTACCTGGCACAGACGGTACCGCTTCAGCACCGTTTGAGCAGTTTTCTATGTGAAAATCCATGTTTTTTGATGAAACATTTAAATGATAGAATATTTCTAATTTAACTTCTATGCGGTATTAATTTTAAAAATAGTACAAAGAAAAAAATTACAATTTTCCATCAAAGATGAGATTTTCTGTTAAATGGCCGAGGATCAGCACATTGACCCTATGTAATAAATCAAATGGTCAAAAGAAATTGACGACGTCATTACTCGAAAAAAATGATGGTAGGAAATTAATTGAAGGATTTTTTCCAAATAACATTTTTTTCAATTTTAAGGAATTAATGTCAAACCTCAACAGCGCTCTGTATATAATTATTTATATTTACAATAAAACTTTCTCAATTTTATAGTAACTAGGTACTTGACCACTCTTAAAAGCCATTTTTCTATAGAGGGAAAGGGGGAAAATGCGTTATCTGGCAATATGCTCTTTATGATGCCTCATATTAAAAGAAAAGAACTTCAGGAGTGCCTTCGTGATTCTGGAGAAGCAAAAGGATATTAGAAAAAATATCTTATTATGTCATAATTCCGGTTATTCTACAAATTATTTTCATTTGTTTTTACATTTATTAAGGCCCGGTTTTATCATATTAATTGTCATGTAACGTTAAATCTCAGATAAGGGGCATTTAAATATTACGTAAACAGGCTTAGGGGGGTGGGGTCAATTTTTCTTGCTTTTGCCGACAAAGAGGACGAGGGGATATTATAAATCTTACGCAAGATAAAAAAATTACAAGATAATGAAAATGTTTTCAACGTAGATTTATAGTTTAAATTAAAAATACTATTTTTATTATGGTTATCTGATTTTATTAAAACTCTAATGCTTTAATCTTAAAAACAATTTAATTTTTAAAATTTTGATATCGAATGAAGGTTTTGAAAAAATTCTTACGTCTTATCATTTGGGGCGGGAAGGGGTTCACGATTTTCTTATATTTGCTTATACCGGGGGTCTAAAATCGTTAAATTTTTAGTTGAACGCCCCCTAATGCCCGATTTCTTCACTCCTAGTTATCTTCAAGTTAGCGAACTTCAGGTTAAATTGACGAAATAGCCATTCAGACGACAACAAAACAAATAAATCAATCATCTGATTGGTTATTTTGGTAATTTAACCTGAAGTTTGCTAACTTCAGGATAACTATGAGTGTGAAGAAAAGATTAGTTGCCGGAAGGGCCAAGAACCTTTCTTTCACAAATTTATTTTTGTGAAAAGCCTCGTGTTAAAACTAACTGTTATTCCAGCGGTAGCCAGAGTCTTAGGTTCTGGGGATTCTCCAAAATAAAACCCAGTCGAACAATCAATTAAAGTTTTAATAACAAAATCAACAGTTGATCGTTGAGATCAAAAATTTACAACACCAACCCTTGCAAATTGGCAGGATTGAAATCGACAGTATCACGCAGTGCGTACTTAGTACTATCGATCCGATTCTTTCGGATCCTCAAAACAACTGAAGCGGAGGCAATGCAGTTAACAAAGGTGATTAAAAATGACTTACCCGTTTGCACAAACGTAAGTTTACAGTAGTTGACTTCGACAGGTTGGACCCTTGAAAACTGCTTACTAATCCTTATGGATCTGAACCCCGCACAAATTGATGCACTACACACTACGCAAGACACTTGAAGAGCACTTCCAATCGAGATGGTACCAGCTGCCAGACGATCTCCTCCAGACGAAGGTGCACTTGAATGTTCTTCCTTGGAACCTCGGTGAAAACAAAGGAAAGATCGAGTGTACTGATGGCAAACACCCATCAATAGCCGTCGTGGTAAAATCCAAATAAAATTTACTACCGCGATCGTAACAGGAAAACTTGGTGTAAATAATTTACTATTACTGTGACGTAGATCGTAAACATGCTGCGCAAACACGAACAGGGTTTCGCAGCGATTTGCGCACGACGAGACAATCAGCTGTCAAATATGGCGCGTTAAACCAGATCAAAATTTTCACCATAGAATTCGTTTCCACTTTCCATATGGAAATGATCCGCCCACGCGATCGGAAACCAAAATGCGTCCAACGATTATTTACCCACTACCGTAGGTTGTGACACTCTCATCTAGCGACTGTTAAAAAATTGTCTTCACAATTTTTCAAAACACGTCTTTCCTACTTGAAGACCCGCGCTAGACTTTTTACTTGGACTCGCCCGACGTTCTTATCTCTACTACGCCTGCGCTCGGGCTCCAGCGCACCGCATGTGGTGGTAATATCAAAATTTCTCAAGGTTCGACGATAAAAATCCTAAATATTCAATTTAAACTCAAATAATTTTGTAAAATTATTGAATGCAAAATTATTAAAATAATTTTAAATTTAGGAATAAGAATTTTGTCGAAAGCGTTAGATTTTCGTAACACTACCCTCCCCTCACAGGTTTAACTGCGGTGCACAGGCCGCGTAGCAACGAGCTAAGTCAAGGAACTAATCTAAATGGTTACTATGGATACTTAGTGGTGGAGCTTCGTGGAATCAAGACTGCAGTTAAAACCAAAATAATTCTACCTTAAAAAATATAAGGAGCGTACTAGAAAATAAAATCTCAATCGAGATAATGTACAAAAATTTTGAAAAAATAAAAATCTGTGAGTATTCTAAACTAAGTAATGAAGCATTACTCTTTTATCCGCATAAGCGAGAATCTCAATAATTGCTGAGCGCGTAGCGCTTCGAATAGCAAAAATATTTACAAACCGCGCAACTAATGTGCAGCGGTGAATCAAAACTAGGTACAGCACCACATTGGACCTGTACCAAAAAATTTACAAAATAAATCAACTCCGTGGTTAATAAACCAACATAAAGGAGGATTTTTAAATTTGTGATGGATCACATAGGACCCATCACCGCGGCTCGAAAGCAAATCCTAAATTTGCCCAGCAGCAAAACACGTCTCGGACCAAGGCAATCAGCGTCCTTGGGACATGGAGACTAAAAAATCATTCGAAGTCTAGCAGAATGATTCATAACAAAAATCCGATCAAAATATGATCAGTATAACCCACTACAGTCTTAATTATCACAAAGTCCAAAGTAAAAGTTGGTGCAACTAGGGACCCAAGATGTTATCATCCCCAGTTGAGAATAAATGAAAACCCAGGAAGAAAAATAAAAACCCTTTATACCACCCACGGAGAATTTAAAATTAGGGAACCCAATGTGAAAAAAATGTGAAAGGAATGTTGGTAGGAAAAAAAGGTTGTAGGACAATGGATTAAATTGGATATGGGTAGGATACCTTATGCAATGGCCACCAGTCCAGCAAAAATAATGATGAGTCAATGGCCCAATCCTCGCGTATGGATGGAAATAACGCGCCGTGGAATGCTAGCCAATACAAATCACCACCATTCCGCCAAAGCGATGAGCACTAAACTCGATTTGAGGATGGGAAGAAGGTGACCCCGGGGCATGACCATCTGTCATGGAGAACCTAACAGACTCCCGCAATCCGTCCTCAAAATTGCGTTCACGGCCAGGGCTAGTGACGTTAAACATCTGTCTCGGAGACTGTACGACGAACGACCCCCACTACCCCAGCAAGGGTAGCACGCTGGTGATTTACAACCCGCTCGAACCAACCAACCCTACCGCAGACCGGTATTTACGGAGCCTAACCTAAGCAGGGACACCAGGTCTAGTTGGCCTCGCTAAGATGCAACCCCAAAACGCACTATGAATGAAAGAAATAAAATCAAAAATCCCAAGTGCGGCAGCGAGTCCGCCCGCCCCCACAATCCCCAAGACAGGAAGCAAAAAACGAGTCGGGGACTTATATGACTCCACGGAAATATACGTTCCAACATAAAACGAACCCACAGATGTACTACATATTTGTCCAAGATGTTGTTGGATCAAAAATCTAAGATGGAATTTGATTATTGAGGATGTTTGATCTGAGATGTAAATAGATCAAAAAGTGACAACATAACCCATCCAACCGCCCTAGTTATGTATGCAATACTCATCCACTCCGTCGTATGTCAGCGTCGTCTTTAGGATGCAACTTCAGATCTTTGACGTGATATACGCCGACGTCCTTGCCTTTCTCATTGGTCAAGCGGTATGTTAATGGACCGGTCACCTCACGAACCTTGCACTTAATGTACTTTGGTGCTAGCTTGCTATTGAAATGTTTGGCTGCGCAGGACAAACTAAAATTTCTGCGCCACACTGTATCGCCCACTTTAAATTTAATGGAGCGTTTTCGCAAATTATAATGTGACGCACCCTTCCTATACGCATCTTCCAAACGCTTACTAACATCCTTAAAAGTTCGTTCAACCGGTTCATTTCACCCGCGACCTTCTCGCGACTATCAAGAGCTAAGTCCTCCTCCCTAAATCTGAAACACGACCGTAATAGTCTCTCGCGGGTACAGTACGCCCAAGATTCAGGAAGGATGGAGTAAAACCCGTCACGTCATGAGTGGCCGAACGAATTGCGTGCGCTATCTTGTGGATTTGATCATCCCATGTTCTATGGTCATCCAGGACATATGACCGCATGGCGGTCCCTAAGACACGGTTCACACGCTCAACAAAATTTACCTGCGGATGGTAGGCCGCGTTATACCACAGGTGCTGAACATTGTAGCTGGTCATGAGTCCTCGAAATTCTTTGCTAGCAAATTGTGGACCATTATCCACCATACAAATTTGGGGAACCCCAAAAAATAAGAAAGACTTGGTTTTCTAAAAACTCACAAATTTTCTTAGAGGTAGCCTTTCGCATAGGCTGAACCAGCACAAATTTCGAGAACCAGTCACAGACTACAAGCAGCATGGTATTACCCTGTTTGGAGCGTGGAAACGGACCCATCAAGTCAACTGAGAGGCATTGAAAAGGAAACCGTACCTTCTTCGCTTTTCCCATTAGACCGTATCGCCCCCCCCCTGGCAAGCTTTCGATGATAAGCAAACTGCGCACCGACGCACGTATCTAGCGATATCTGACCGCATTTTTGGCCAGTAATACAGTTCGCAGGCCTTGTTGTAGGTTTTTAAAATTCCCAGATGCGCGGACGTGGGATCATCATGGCATCGATTGAGAACGTCATTTCGACGTGATTTCGGAATTACTTGCTTCCATTCGACGAGATTGGAAGTGATACCATGATGATTTGTAACAAGCTTGTACAACAAGCCTGCCTCTACGCGCCAATCAGGAAACTTGTTCGGCGAACTTTGTACCTTGGCCAGTGTACGCCGGTACCAAGTATCGAAATCGCCTTCGACTAGTTCGAGGGACGACACCTCAAAGGAGCACGGGATAACGCGTCAGGCACGACATGAAGGTTACCCTTCCGGTGTTGAATTTTAAAAGAGTGCTGGGCAAGCCGAACACTCCAACGAGCCAGTCGGCCCGTGGGGTCTTTCATGCCCATTAACCAAAGTAACGAATAATGGTCCGTTATGACCGTAAACTCGGTCCCCTCAACATAAGGCCTAAAACGCTCGATGCCAAAAATTACGGCTAAACACTCCTCTCAGTGACTGAATAGTTCCTCTGCTTTATTCATTGTCCTGGATGCATAGGCTATTACGTGCTCGCTATCACCCTCGCCTTGCGTCAAGACACAACCTAACCCATAGTTTGATGCATCACACTGTATGTAGAATTTTTCGTCAAAGTTGGGACAAGCTAAAATTGGTGCTGACACCAAAAGTTCCTTCAAACGAGTAAACGACGACTCGGCCTCCGGAGTCCAAGCGATGGACTGGCGTTTGACTCTACCTTTTATCAACTCCGTAATTGGAGCCGAAAGGGTGGAAAAATCAGGTATAAAACGTCGGTACCAACTAACCATACCGATAAAACGCCTCACCGCCGTTACCGTATTGGGTTTTCAAATTTAGTGATCGCCTCAACTTTGACAGGGTCTGTGTGCAATCCCGATTTATCGACAACATGTCCCAAAAACGTCAAACTGGGACAGCAAAATTTACATTTTTCGAAATTGACTGTTAGGTTGGCATCCTGTAAACGCAAAAAAACTTGTTCGAGTAGTCGAATATGGTCGTCAAACGTGCCACTAATCACCACTATGTCGTCAACGTATATGAATATGTTTTCACCCAATAGGGGGCCAAAAAGGCGATCCAAAAGACGAACGAGCGTAGATGGGGCGTTTGATATCCCAAAAGGCATGACTTTATACTGAACAACCCACGGCCAGGGACCGTAAAGGCCGTCTTTTCGCAAGACGAGTCCGAAAGAAGTATTTGCCAAAAGGCCTTCTTGAGGTCTATAGTGCTGATGTAGCGAGCATTTCGTAGCCGAGTTAGGATGTCCTCAAGACGAGGTAGGGGGTACGCATCCTTCTTGGTCACAGAATTGAGTTTCCGACCATCAAAACAAAGGCGATGCGTCCCGTCCCCCTTCTTGACTAATAACATGGGGGATGACCAAGGAGAGTTCGACTCGCGCACCAAATCCATCTCCAACATTTTATCAAGCTCTGCGTGAGCTATTTTAAGCATTGCTGGAGACAGCGGATAGTAACGTTGTTTAATGGGGCGGCGTCGCCCGTATCAATATGATGCGTTACTTTATTCGTGCGAGTCAAACCTTTGATAGCCAAAATCTTAAATTTATCCTTAATAGCGGAAAGCGCAACTTGTTGTTCTATACTGAGGTCACTGACCTCCTAACGGCGTCCAAGGAATTAACTTCCTTAATAAAAAATTGGTCGCCGCTAAAATCAGCCCGAATTCCAAAAAGCTTACAGAAATCTACCCCTAATGTTAGGCATGTATGGATGCTGCGGCAAACTAAAACATTTAAAGATCGGTCGACCCCGCTAATCGTGATAGGCAATACCGCACTTCCGATTATATCTTGGGACGTACCGTCTGCAGACCGCAAGGATAAACTAGTACCCCTCACATACTGAAGATCTAACTGATTAATGAGGTAGTGTCCTTCTGTACCCAGTATGGATACATTAGCTCCAGAATCTAACAAGGCTGTAAGTTGCACCCCCTTGATGTTCAATTTGACATATGGACGTTCGTCCGACTTGGGATGAGTAAAGAGGATAGAAGTAGTGGTGGCTGATCCGCAAAATGCGTTAATTTTACCCAACCAATCCTTCCACCCCAATGCATCGGCTTTAATGGCTTTTAGTAGCGACGAGCCGGAGCGCCGCCACGCCGGGGCACGTTTTTTGAATGATTCTTGGGACATTCTGGTGTTTTGACACCCTTCTTACCGCATAAGAAGCAAAAAATGCGCATGGGTTTAAGGCAAAACTGAAAATCGTGATCAGTCGAGTCACAATTCCAACATAAGAACGCTTTTCGGTTGGAAGAAAACTCGGGTTTCTTAGGTTGACTAACAGGTGGTTTAACTGGAGGAGGGTCGCTTACTGGTAGTACGACTGCGGAAGCAGAACTAGGCATAGCCGCTGAAGCAACGCTGGCTGCGGCACCGAGCGCAGTCCATTCAACGATACGTTCCGCCGATTGCGCTTCAGCGATAAATCTTTCTTTGTTATCGAATTTCCCACACCCCATAACGAGTGAAACATTCGGTAGCATATTTTACGAATCACCCTGAGTTGTTCGGCCTCAGGGGGACGAGGATCACTACGCGAGAAACGTGCTAACATGTCTTCTATGTAGCTACAAACTGACTCCCCGGAAGACTGCCTATGAGCGCGCACCTGATCTAAATACTCGCTATTAAAATCGAGTGGTAAAAACCGAAGCTTTAGAGCTTCAATCAGTTGCCGCCAACTAGTAATTTGTGGTCCTAACCCACGATACCAAGTTAAAGCCTCTCCACGGAAAAATTCTATAGCTCGCCGAAACATTTGATCCTCCGAAACCCCTCGAGATAAGGCTAACTCGTTTGTACGCTCGACAAAATCAAAAACAGAATTAAAATCCTTTTTGCCTTCAAATGTTATATTCCACTTCGTTATGGGAATATAGTCACGATTGCGATCGTTACTGACGATCAGAGATGATAATAAAGTCGAAAGATCGGGAGATCTATCAGCTGTTGGGAAAACCGATGACTTCCTGAGGGGAGTCCCAATTTCGTCGAACTCGTCAGCCGCTTCCAGCGGTTGATTCGCAGCAGCTTCGCCCGCTTCCTCAGCCGAGCTAATCAGCTTTTCGACTCGATCGCTAAGAGAAATTATTTGGGACATCAAAGTGTCCTTACCCTCTAAAAATCCTGCGCCTAGAACAGCGTTAACCCGATTACTGTAGTGTGAAAGTCGGTGGGAGACCACCGCAGAAACTTTTAGGATCATAAGTATGTTCCAACTGTTCTACCTGACTTCCTAACTCTAAATTGCTTTCCTGCACAAATCAAGTTCGGCAGGTACATTTACGGGGGTGTATTTATACACTCGCAGCTTCGAATCGTACCGCTCGCGACGCATCAGGTTTCGTAATAATTTCTTTCGAGAAGAAAGGTGAGCAGGCTCACGCGATAAATCAACGTCCCTCATCAGGAGGTCAACGTCGATCTCCCCTCTTAACAACGCATCGACATAGTCCCCATATTCAAAAGAATTTTAAAAAATTAAAATGTAAAAAATCGACTTATAAAAATAAAATTTAAGTATAAAATTTTTTAAAACCGGCCCTGTTTAAATCAACCTGCTAAAATGTAAATAAACAAACGCAGGTGTCCCAAAAATAAAATTTAACTTTTATTGCGATAAAGATAAACGTTGTAAATGTAAACAAACTATACCGCAATCAAATAAACAGCTGCAGTAAAGTTGATAACGATTAAACCCCGATTTAATTCAACGAAAATATTTCGTCTTAAATAAAAATAAATTTTGCAATTTATTCTTACGTTATGGTGATTTGATTTAAAAGCCGTCACAGTAATACACCAAGTGATTGTTACGAATGTAATATTAAACTGCAGTGCAAAAACTAATACACTGTAAAATATAAATCGAACAATTTGAAACACCCGTATTTGAGTGGTCACTTGTTCACTCGATCTTTTTAAAATTGTTGTTTTGACAAAAAAATGCACACCTTCGTCGCAGAAAACAAGCAACTAATAACCCCGGAACCAATTGCAAGGGTTAGTAAACAAAACACATCCAAAACAAAATTTTGGATTTCCTTTATGTTGTTCAACGCTACTGGTATTTTTTTCTAGAGATATTACCCTATCAAATCGGCCCACACGTATAAGGGCGCCAGTGAAGAAAAGATTAGTTGCCGGAAGGGCCAAGAACCTTTCTTTCACAAATTTATTTTTGTGAAAAGCCTCGGTGTTAAAACTAACTGTTATTCCAGCGGTAGCCAGAGTCTTAGGTTCTGGGGATTCTCCAAAATAAAACCCAGTCGAACAATCAATTAAAGTTTTAATAACAAAAATCAACAGTTGATCGTTGAGATCAAATAATTTTACAACACCAACCCTTGCAAATTGGCAGGATTGGAAATCGACAGTATCACGCAGTGCGTACTTAGTACTATCGATCCGATTCTTTCGGATCCTCAAAACAACTGAAGCGGAGGCAATGCAGTTAACAAAGGTGATTAAAAATGACTTACCCGTTTGCACAAACGTAAGTTTACAGTAGTTGACTTCGACAGGTTGGACCCTTGAAAACTGCTTACTAATCCTTATGGATCTGAACCCCGCACAAATTGATGCACTACACACTACGCAAGACACTTGAAGAGCACTTCCAATCGAGATGGTACCAGCTGCCAGACGATCTCCTCCAGACGAAGGTGCACTTGAATGTTCTTCCTTGGAACCTCGGTGAAAACAAAGGAAAGATCGAGTGTACTGATGGCAAACACCCATCAATAGCCGTCGTGGTAAAATCCAAATAAAATTTACTACCGCGATCGTAACAGGAAAACTTGGTGTAAATAATTTACTATTACTGTGACGTAGATCGTAAACAGCTGCGCAAACACGAACAGGGTTTCGCAGCGATTTGCGCACGACGAGACAATCAGCTGTCAAATATGGCGCGTTAAACCAGATCAAAATTTTCACCATAGAATTCGTTTCCACTTTCCATATGGAAATGATCCGCCCACGCGATCGGAAACCAAAATGCGTCCAACGATTATTTACCCACTACCGTAGGTTGTGACACTCTCATCTAGCGACTGTTAAAAATTGTCTTCACAATTTTTCAAAACACGTCTTTCCTACTTGAAGACCCGCGCTAGACTTTTACTTGGACTCGCCCGACGTTCTTATCTCTACTACGCCTGCGCTCGGGCTCCAGCGCACCGCATGTGGTGGTAATATCAAAATTTCTCAAGGTTCGACGATAAAAATCCTAAATATTCAATTTAAACTCAAATAATTTTTGTAAAATTATTGAATGCAAAATTATTAAAATAATTTTAAATTTAGGAATAAGAATTTTGTCGAAAGCGTTAGATTTTCGTAACAAGTGAAGAAATCGGGCAAGAGTCTGTTAACTCAAAAAGGTGTATTTTCACATTTTTCTTAACTCTTTCAAACTGGCAATTTTTAACTCTTTTGTTTTATCTGGTATATTATACGTAGTTAAATAATAATCAATATGATAAATCTTAAATTTGAATTTAAACACGACTGTCTAATATACAAAAAACAAAAATTGGAAGGGATCATTAATTTTTTATACTTAAACAAAAGAATACATTCGTTCTGAGTGTTTGTAGACAGATCTTCTACATGCGTAGACAAAAGGCATTGTAATTTTCGGATGACTTAATTTTGTTTGCACGACTCATTGTTACATAATTAAGTTCAAATTGAAAAATGTGTGAAAACATCGTCTGACGTCATGGATTAGTAAATCAAGTCACGTAGAAGGAGTTAACCGAAGAAACGTAAACCCAACTGTTATGTTTGTGAAGTTAACATGTATACAATTGATGACAAAATATCGCTCATATTTTTAGGGGGTTGGGGGGGTTAAGAAGAAAAAATGTCGCCAACAGGAGGCCCGACTATAGGAAACAACAAAACGAACAAATAAGTCGAAGGGTTAACCGCTGGTGAAGTTTTTTGTACACATCTCATGAAGTAAATACATGATATCTCATGTGAAGTACATGAAGTACTTGTGAAATACGTAAAGTACTTGTGAAGTACATGAAGTACTGGCAAAATACATGAAGTACGTGTAAAGTAGGTAAAATACGTGTTAAGAATATTGAAGTACAAGTGAAGTATCATGAAGTTAGTAAATTTTTGGCGAATTAGCGCTACGGTCAATGTGTATCATAGATAAGACACGTGTATTCAATAATAATTATTTGATAGATAGGATTTTTTAGTTTACTTTTTATTAAAAGTAAACTGTAGATCTCCCGTTGCAGAGGCACTGGAGGGTGTTCCACGCCCCCCAGACCCCCCGGTTTAAATAATTTATTTTTATTAAAAGTGAATTAAATATTTTAGCATATTTCAAGTTTATTAAAATTATCTATGGCCAAGTAAATTCATAATTTGACAATTAATCATAAACTACATAATTATAAATTTCGTGCCCCTGGGAGGTAGATCTTTGCAACGAGAGATCTTCAGTTTACTTCTGATAAAAAATAAACTACTCAATCCGAGAGGTCTGCGGGGTGTAGAACACCCTCCAGTGCCTGTAAAACGGAAGATCTTTAGTTTACTACTGATAAAAAATAAAATACTTGATCCGGGGGGTTGGGGGAGAAGGGGCGTGGAACACCCTCCAGTGCCTCTGCAACGGGAGATCTTCAGTTTACTTCAATAAAATAAACTACTCAATCCGGGGTCTGGGGGTGTGGAACACCCTCCAGTGCACAAATTTTGGAATGAAGAACATGCAGAACCCCAGCTAGTAACCCCAGACCAGTAGTTTATTTTTATCAGAAGTAAACTGTAGAGATCTCCTGTTGCAAGCACTGAGGGTGTTCCACACCTCAGACCCCCGGTTTAAATAATTTATTTTTATTAAAAGTGAATTAAATATTTAAGCATATCCCAAGTTTATTAAAATTATCTATGGCCAAGTAAATGTGTTTAATTCGTAATCTGACAATTAATTATAAATTGCGTAGTTATAAATTCCGTAACCCCTGGGAGGCAGATCTTTGCAACAAAATAAAAAATAAACTAATTAATCCTGGGGGGAGTGGAACACCTTCCATTGTCTCTGCAACGAGAAATCTTCAGTTTACTTGTGCTAATAAATAAACTACTCGATCCGGGAGGTGTGGTGGGTGTGGAACACCCTCCTGTGCTCAAATTTTGGTATCTCAGTAAGTCTCTGAAATTGAAAGTCTCTGATACTGAAAGTATCGATAAATTACTGCTGAATTATATGAAGTACGAAGAAGTATGGAGAATTATGATGAAGTACGAAGAAATATGGAGAATTATGATGAAGTGTGAAGTTAATTGTACACGATTTCTTCTAGCGGTTGACCCCTCGAAGTAAGTTCTGTAGATGAAAATCTTTTTGCCAAGATGAAATTTGTCCACTTATACATTCTTAGAAGTTATATCTCGCTCTTGGAGTCCTTAGCCCTGCAAGGGCGTAGTGACCGCTTCATTTTTTAGAAGGGTTCTCTTAGCATTTCACCTCGGTGGTTTGCCATTGCCCTGAGGGAAGACGGTCGGAAAATTCTGACTTCGTGCGGATTTGAACCGGGGGATTTCGCCTAGCAGTTGACGGACTTAAACGCCAGGCCGCGACCGTCTTCAGACTACGTCCATAGGTAATAATTTGCTTACAAAATGAAGTTCTATAAGCTGTCAATGATGAATATTTCGAAAACACAAAAATGTGGGTGTGTAAAACTTCTGGCAAAGATAATAGTTTTTATTTTAGAATTTTGGGATTGTAGCAACAATATTTCGGTTTCTTCGCAGTATTTTGTTTTTCTATTGTCGCGCCATCTGTTGACAACAACAAATTTCCCTTTAATGATCATAATTTGGAAGGGCCTTCAAAAAAACCTATGCTATTTAGATATCGATCATGTATGTAGTTTTACTAGATTTTTGGTTACACTAACTTGCCAGGGGCGTATTTAGAAAATGGGTAAAATCAGAGCGTTTTATGGAATCTCGTTAATCCATTCGTGCGCGTCAGTGGTAAAGAGATTACTGACAAAATCAAAAATTCAAAAATAAAAGAAAATCAAAACTTATTTAAATTTTAAAACCGCGTGGTAAACATTATTTGCTCCCTTGTTTATTTACCAATTTATTTAAAAATTGATCTCAACAAGGAAAACATTTTAAATTAAAATCTCAACGGGTTATTTTCAATTACTTGCATGTTTTCAACATTAAAGTTGCAAAGGAAGTTCAAAATCAGGGGCAAGCGGAGTTCCGACAAATTTCAGAAGGCGGCAAAATGATCAATCAAATTAAAAATATTAATGCAGCCCCAAAATCTTTAATAATTTAATATTATTTTGTACATTATTATTAATAATAATATTATTTCGCACAGAAAAGATGTAATCGAATATTCTTTTAAATAAAAATGTAGTGACTTCGTAATTTTAATTTTGTAATTTCTTCAATCATGGATCAACGGGTGAACATTTTATTGTTTTAAAGTAAAATGGGCAAGTTACCTGTAGAAATACAGATGTTCGCGTGTTTACATACAAATAATAACCGATAAAAGTAGGTACCCTACTTTTTTATTCACTGCACACTTGGGTCTTTTATTTTTCGTTACAAATATCAGAACAGATAAGTTTTTGAAATTTTTTTACGAGTTCTATTATTTTATAAATTGTTGAAGTTTTACACTTAAATAATTAATAGTATTATAATATCAAATCAGATCAGATTTTTGGCTGTAATTTTATAATTTTTAGAAAATCATGTGAAAAGTGTAAATTTTCTAATGAGTAAAAAATGATATAAAAAATTTTCTCTTGAAATTTTAAAATAATCGATTTTGTTCCAGTTAAATGCAGCCTTCGACCAGGTCGTTACACCTTTAGAGCACTTCAGGAAAAAACAAATTGGCGATGTAAAAACAGGCAAAAAGAAATTCGACAAACAGACCGCCAAATTTTGTCAAAGTCAAGAGAGGTATTTAAATCTGGCAGCTAAAAAGCAAGAAACTGTTCTTCAAGAGGTAACTAACACTTATTTTTTATTTTGGTAAAAACTTCTTAAAATGTAAAATAGAAAGTACTTTGGTGGCGGAAATAATTTACTTGGAACAAAATTGTCATAGCTGAAGTTTTTAACATTGTTTCATTTTTTTACCTGAATTAAATGGCGGAAGTTACACTGCCGTGATTTTTCTTTAATTTCTTCATATTTGCCTGCAATAAAATTGCAGAGCTGCTCCTTTCGCAACTTTTTGCAAGTGGATGAAAGACACTTTAATTAAAATTTATTGGGGTTACGTAGCTCGTGACATCATACGCGGGGGTGTAGCACTTATCGATTTGTGTACGTCATCAATTTTTGCGGTTGCGTCTTGGGGGCGTCAGTACGCTTTTGATTTCTAATTGACATTTTGATGTAGGACGACAGTTGTTTTTGTATAAATAATGAAGACGATTCAGTGGTGTTTAATAAATTATAATTACAATGGCGTTATATTTAGATACCACTGATCGATAGTGACGCCACATTGTAGGACCTTTGGTGTGATAAGTGCGCTATATGGCTTTTTTGTTTATATGAAAAATCTGTGTCATGTCACTTTGGCATTTTATCAATGGACTGCATGGCAACTAGAATGTGTATGTAAATAATACATAGCTAACATATTCCTTAACTATCTATCGGATGATTATTGCATTTTTCTTTGTTAACATGTATTTAACTTGCTCAATATATACAATAATAATATGTAACTCTCGATTTAAGTCCAATTTCTTACTTTCTCTATCAGAATATAAGAAAAATTATTCCAAAACAAAAGCTTGAAACAAATCCACGTTGTGGATTTATTTTTCCCCCGATGAAGTAGATTATGATGAAATAAAATTTATCGAATTTTTTTAGTTTCGACCTTTTTTTATAATAGGAAAACATCTTGAAATTTGAGTAGTGGTCGAAGAACAAACGGTTTTCCAATAAATACTTCAATGGTCAGGTCAAGTTTTTTTGAAAACTTGCCAAAGATACTCGTTTTTTTGGATTTTTTTTATCAACAAAAACTAGAAAACATCGCTGACCTACTGTATGCACTTCTAGAATTGTATTCTTCCGTTTTACACTTTGTCCCGAATATAAATTTAATTTGAACTCCTCGTGACTTTGACAAATAGTCTGGTTTATAACTTCTTAACGCAAGCACTAGGTCATTTTAAACAGTTAGGCCTAATATGTTGTTCCGCTTCAGAATCTCCGGGTCCCTTTCCAAACTTATTAAACAAAATTTAAATATTTTTACAGGCAGATGCATCTTTAGGTATGGCAGAACGCCATTTTTATTTGGCAAGTATGGAATACGTGTGCTTGATACAAGAAGTTCATGAACGAAAAAAATTTGAATTCGTCGAAATACTTCTTAGTTTTATGTTTGGTTGGCTTACGTTCTATCATCAAGGGTACGAAGTCGCAAAAGATTTTAGGCCATATATGGAAGATTTGCAATATAAAATACAAAAAACAAGAAATAACTTCGAAGAGAATAGCAAGCAATTGCGTAATAGAATGCATGAAATGCAAAAACAGTCATTAGACGAACCCATCAGAAATCCTAAAGGTCACAAAGAAGGTTATTTATTTTTATTGGAAAAAAGTACGTAATATCTCTTGGCGGTTTCCAGTTTGAGATAATAATATTTTATTTTTTAGAGGCTTTTGGTACAACGTGGACAAAACATTATTGTAGATATAATAAAGAAACTAAAGAATTTACAATTTTGCCATATAATCAGTTGACTACAAAAAATGTAATATATTGTTATGGTATAAAGCTTTTGTTTTATTTAAAAATTTTCTGTAGGTTCATCCCCCAGAAACGATGGTTTTATCGTCGTGCGTAAGGCGAATGTCCGATTCCATCGAAAAAAGGTTTTGTTTTGATTTACAAGTCGATTCAAGACCAGGAGTAACTTACACATTTCAAGCTTTATCAGAAACCGACCGAAAATCGTGGTTGGACATTATGGATGGAAAGGAACCCGTAAGTCGCGGATTTTTGTAGAGAAACAACTGCTGATGATTTACCTTTTAGACCTACACGTCGCCCGGTCACATCAAACCCCAAAATTCTGACGAAAAAGTTTTGGACGAAGTCGGAATTCAATTTTTGAAAAAGTGTATTGAGACGTTGGAAAATCGCGGACTCGAAGAACAAGGTTTATATAGGGTCGTGGGTGTTACTTCAAAGGTAACTAAACTGTTATCCATGGGTCTTGATAGGCGAAAAAGCGATAAACCGATGAATATGGACGATCCCCTCGAATGGGAAACAAAAACCATTACCAGCGCTTTGAAAAGTTACTTGCGCAATTTACCCGAACCTCTTATGACATACAGGTATCACAATGGATTTATTGCGGCAGTTAGTAAGTTGTAATCACGTTGGGTTTTGCGTTACGTAATGTCTAACTAATTTTAGAAAATGAAACCAGACAGTTAAGGGTTAAGGACGTCCATACGCTTGTGCATAGGATACCAAAGACTAATTTTGAGGTCCTCAAAATTTTAATCAAGCATCTTGTTAAGTAAGTATTTTTCTTTTTTTTGGCTAGTTAACAGTTTTATATTTTTACAGTGTAGCAGCAAAAAACGAAGCGAATTTGATGCCAATAAGTAACCTTGGCGTTTGCTTTGGTCCCACTTTATTAAGGCCCGAAGAAGAGACGGTTGCGGCTATCATGGATTTAAAGTTTTATAATGTGGTGGTTGAAATTTTGATAGACAATTACGAGAAAGTTTTTAATTCCGAACCCGATCACGACCCGGAATCCCCATCGCCTCACAGTAGTGGATATAACAGTGCCCAAAGTTTAGGAAATAATATTAACAATGTGCCACATGCTAATTCGGGACATTTGTCGCCCGCCGGACACGTCAGTCCTGTGAATTACCCCAATTCGGAGGGACACGTTGCCCAATACACAAACAATGTAAGAAATTATAGTTCCAATCATTCTAATCATGTTTCGCCCAATTCAAGGCATAATGTCAATTATAATAATCAACCTCTTACATGCGTAAGTACAAGCGAAATATATTAAGCATGCTAATACTTTTGCATGATGTCTTTTAACTTACTCGTTCGGTATCTTGTTATCTTAATAACAACTACTACCACCTTCCAAAACGATATCATCGTCTTGGGGTACTTCTGCTCTTGTCGCGAATTAAAAAAACACTTCTCGAGTTTTTAAGGCAATCTTTTAAAAATATGCTTGGTTGGGTCAAGCTAAGCGTCAAGAGTTCATCGGGATGTAATACGTTTTCTGCTCCAAACGGTTATCTTGCAAATATGAAAACAAAATGCTGATTTTTCTAAGTGCTAGGTGAAATTAATAAAATAAGAGGACGAGGATAACGTAATATGGGTAGGAGTATTTGAAATTCCCAAAATAGAGAACAAATAATGCAATAACATATTATTTAGCAAGTTAAAGTGAGCACCAAAACCGAAGATTTGACCCCATAGTCAAATAAATTTGAACAAACACAAAAAATAATATGCGATTTGATTACTCGGAAGGTGCAAATCCAACGTAAACGTTTCACGCACTTGATATATTTGACAACGGGTAAATAATTAATTGTTATTCCAAAACATGAATGCGATAGGTAACATAATTATCAAAATTGAATACTACGCAAACAAAATTTTCAATAAAACTTACCCGCAAATTTTAAAGAAACAATTTTTCATTTAAATGGACATTTTCAGTTTTTCAGGAAAAATTAAAAATCTGAAAGTTTCTGAGAGTTTTAACTTTGTCGCAATAGCAGTAGTGCCCGATTGTAATTAAAATATTTTCTTTTATATAACAACATGTTTCTAATAGGAAAATATTGATTTCATCCATCACATCCTTATTTGAACTTTCAGACAATACGAACGTATTACGAATCACCCCCAGGGATCAATTTATCTTCAAGTTTATATAACGTACACGAGCCTAATTCAATTAATAACGTATCAATGATACGAAGTGATCACATTTTATCAAGTAGTGGTCAACATTTACCTCAGCATCGTTTAATTCAGCAGCACACGAATTCTGGCATATCATCTCAATCTGAGAGTAATATTCTTAATATTCGTAGTTATAGCCCAACCAACTTTAAACCATACGGTAGATTAGGTAAGCTCTTTGTTGAGATTAGACAATAACTAATAATGCTGTAATTACGTAATTTTTAGATACAAATAGCGGGAGTAGTTCGAACGAATCCGTGTCGTCTGTGACCAGGGAAACCCCTTATTTAGGAAATCACATATCACCGGAGAAAAATAAACGTTCCAATATTGGAATGCCTTATCCCAAAGGATACAGATCGCAAGGAAATATGTAAGTGTTTTGTTTGATCTTTTTTCTGCATGCATTTGTGTGTTGTTGTTGTTGTAATTGTAGTAAATATCAAAATATTCAACGTCTAAGTCAGACATGAACAATTTAGTAGCATTTATTTTCAATATGAACAAAAAGTGTTTTTGTATCATCGTGGCATTTAGTAAAGTAATATCAAGTGTGTCGATATTAAATTTTGTAAAAAGTAAAACCCTGTAATGCAAAAAATGTAACCACCAGTATAGCATGACGCATACACGGGTCGACTAAAAAGTATTTTTACTATTAAATCTTTGAATTAAATTATCGGTTCACGGTTATCGGTGACAACATTCTATAAATCGAAACATGGTTGATCAATAATGTCTTAAACTGAAATATTCGTTCATAATAATACGTAAGTGAAAAAAATCAATTAAAAGTTTTACTAAACGTGAAAATTGTTAAAGCATAATTTCACAAGTTATTATAAAAGCAAAATATACTAAATTGCACTTTAATAGAAAAAACGATCAAGAACGAGCGGTCACATGAAAATGTTTCGGTTTTCCAACGGGGCCAACCTAGTGCGAGATTATAAAATTTTTTGATCCGGTCAATCGGGAAATTTCAAGACAATTCTGTGGTGAATTGTTGCTGACTTGAAGTTGAATATTTTTGTTGTTGTTGTTGTCTTGGTGTTACTAACGCTTTAACATGCTTTTGTAAACTTTGGTTAGATTAATTACTAATTTCTTTCTAACTGTTTCGCTATTTAATGGGTAAAGGCCACAGGAGCAGTTGAGAAGAAATATTTATTCTCCTTCATCTATTTCTAGTGGTAGATGCAGTCCAATTGGTCCTGGACTTCGGTAAGAACGTGTAACCTATTAATTTTGTGTGGTTTTAATTTTTTGGTTTTTTCTTTGGTGGTCACTAACTTTCTTCCGTCTATATATCTTATGCAGAAGGACTAATTTGTCAAAATTTCCATTTTCAGAAGGGTAAGAACGCTGTACGCCTGTTTAGGGGAAAATGATGGAGAGTTATCGTTTGAACCGAATCAGATTATCACAAATGGTAAGTAAAAAATTTCTTTTTAGTTCTTATGTGTTAATATAGATATTTTTAAAATGCAGTGAGACCTTCACAAGAACCTGGCTGGTTGGAAGGTACGCTTAATGGCAAGACAGGTTTGATTCCGCAGAATTATATCGAAGTGTTGCCTTGACAAAGTGGATCTTTAACAAAATTATCATGTTCCATCCGCTATGGCCTTACTAAAGCTCTACATTTAAATAGGTCTAGTTTGGAACTGTCACATCCCACGATGCGTCGTAAAAGTTTAGACAATTCATGCCAAAATCAATTTGGACATATTGGTACTGTTCCCAAAAATTCCACCAATGTTACGAATTTTCATACTTAACTTGCATCAATTTGATTCTCTAAGGGATGTGAATCTTGTAATGAAATTTTACCCTGGTAGTACAATATTGTGAGGAACATTGGAGTCAAGCGCTGTTTTGATTTATTGCAGGTCTTCCACATTTTATCATCTTCCTAATCCCCACGTCTTGATCTCGATTTACTTTTGCTTGTTCTGCAGACTGTAAAATTCTCACAATTGTTTAATATTTTTCGCAATTTTCAGTTTCAAATTGATGCACAATTAAAAATGTTTCTTCCACTTGTAATTATTTAGTATTATCCCACCTAAGTAAAAGGTAAAAGAACACCAGTATATAATGTAAAAATTTAATATATTTTATTTATTTAATAAGAATTTATAACATGCAATTTATTGTTGTTCCAAATAGTTGTACATATATAAAAATTTATTTACATTGAGTGTTTAGTGAAGGTGTACGTGAATTTGTATGATGAAGCACAACTTTTATTTAGTAGCTATATGGAACGGACGTTTTTTGGAAAACTGAAATTTTTCCAAAAATGTCTTTCCCTTTTGTTAAATTAAAAACCACACATTCTGTGATAGATTATCAGACTGGCACCTTTGTAAAAACAATTTGTTTACCGACAGCCATAATTTTTTGGACTCTGCACAAAACGATAAACTTAAAAAGTTTTTTACGTCCGTAGGTTTGCATTTTTAATAAAGCAATTTTTGGTTTCCTAAGAATTGTATATATAATTTTGTGTATAAATTTATTGAAGTACCTAAATGTTGATATATTTGTTTTGTTATTGTAACTGACGACACCAAATTATTGTCATATCAACATAAAAGAAAAAACTGCCCATAAAAATTATAAATTTGTGTAAAATACTTTAAATATTGATGTTTAATAATGTGTGTTTTTGTTATTAAAAGTTTTAACCGCACACAATTTTACATAATGAAAAATTGTTTTTTTGTAAAATATCACCTGTTTATTTTTATGCACGTAGATTGTAATTCCTTTTAAAATGTGATATATCAAGAGTTAACCATAGTATTTGTACTAAATTTACGTAAATTTCCATTTGTTATTATTATAAATTTTTGAGTTTTATTAAATAATATTATTTTGTGTATTATATTTTTAACTTTTTTGTACATATTATTTTATGTCATTTTCTGAGGCTGTGCCACTCTAGTAATTATTAGGTGTACATTACTCTAAAATTTTCAATGATTACTTTAGAATTTAACAAATTAACTAAACCCCTAATTAGCTTTTTGCACTAAGCTGCCTTTGGTTGCTCAGCATTCGGTCTAGTCAGATAAGCTCCAATCACTCTTGAATAAACTCTTTTTTATTTATTATGAAATTCATATATCGGTAATGCCTTAATATGATATGCAGATTATATTGTACAAATTGCAATATAATATGTAAATTTGTAACATCAAAACGTGGAGCTTAAATTGAAATATTCTACCAATTACTCAGAAAGCTGTCATCAAGTGTACTAAAAATTTCTGATTTGTATTTTATCAACCTATGTTTCACTTTGGTCATAATAGATAACCATAATCTTAATTGAAAGCATTCCCTTAATTTATTTTAAAGTAATAATTGTAATTATTTATGAGGACTACTTTCGCTTTTCATGTGGCACACCCCCCAGTTATTTGTATTTGTTACATACATAAATATTGTAATTTTAGGTTTAAAATCAATCTTTTCCATATTAGAAATTTATTGATAATAAAGTATGTTTTATTATTTAATTACTTGTGTGTTATTCACACTCGGTTGATACTAAACCCGTTAAGACCTATAGATTTGTTCCTGTATGGGACGGATGGGAGCCTACCTTGGAAAACGGTATAAAATTTTCGGTTTTATTTATTTAATTAAATTGTATTGATTTTGTTTTATGTCTATCGGTTTTGAAGACTTGTAGTGACATTTCTCTAGCATAAATTGTGACATTTGGAAATTGACAACTTGATAATGAATACTAATTTGCATTTGAATCGATTTAAAATGCTCAAAGCTTTGTATAAGAATGAATTTGGCGAAAAAAATATTATAACTAAAGCGGATTACACAATCTATAACACCTTGTTTACTGGTTACATTCCGAATGATACAGAAGTAAATATGATATTTGGTTCCAACGACGTTTTGTCACGTACCTCCGTGGAAGAAATTATGTTGACAAAACTTCAATGTTGTAGTGATTTTTATGTTTTTGATATTTTCAATTCATTTGGTAGCACATGTAAGTTTGTCGTTATTAATTTTGTTACTTCTATGAGTATAAATTTAAAAATATTTAGTTTTGTGGGTGTGGGCTTATGCTAGAACCAGATAATTTTTTCTTCCTAATTAATGATTAATAAAATGAAATTTAGATTTGCAGTGTGATCTCGCGGTTCCAAAGTTTCGATCGTTGAAAAACTTGATTATAATATTTTTTAAAGTAATGAAATTTGGGACACTGCTAGGAATTTCTTCCATAAAACTGCTAATCAAAATTTCAATTTAATTAATCATTTCGAATTATGGTACGCATAGCCCATTACTTACTTATATTTGATACGAGAACGTTTATCTTTTTTTATACGGGTTTTTTATGTGTTTAACTGTTATTTTGGGATTAATTAATTATATTTTTGTTAGATAAAGGAAACATAAATGAAAATGATTTGTTACATGCCTGGAAAAAATTGAATCTGAATTTATCTTGGAAAATTTTGCACGAGAGTTTTTACAGTATAGCACCTGATGGAAATTTAGATTACGAAACTTTTAAAATGTTATATTCTATGAATGTTGCTCGCTGACTACTACAACTTCTCTACTGTAAATAAACTAGTGTTTAAAAGATAGTAACAAATTAATTATATACTCAAAAATTGTGTGAAGAGCAGAAAAGTTTTAATATAGGTACTTTAATTTTGGTATCAATAAAAAATAATTGATTGAGTTTTAAAGGTGTATTTACTGCATGTACTAAAAAATAATGCCGATGGTATCAACTTGTAAAAGCTAGCCTGCGGGTAATAAGTTATAATGTCATAGAGTGATTAACAAAATTGAAAGTTTGAAATGTATTATGGAATGCCATCCGTCGTTGGACGTAAAGCTTCTCTCTCGTTTTCCGAACTTTTGTGTCTGGATTTACGTTAAACCGAGTCGATTGCATTATGTATGTATAAAATATCGAAAACGGTTTTTCGAAATGCCGAGGTAAATTGTCGAAACCATGCCTTTTTACTAAGCCATGCTATATTATTATAATTTAGTTAATTATATGTAGTACCACACGATAAAATTTCTAGTGTAAATATAATTTGTACACTTGTTGAATAATTCAATTTTTATTATTAAAAACAAATAAATGCTGATTTTATCAAAATAATTTATATACACAAAGAAATCATCACGATTGTAATTAGGGTATTGATTATGTACCGCCAAGTTATTTATTTGTTTTATTCCTGTTAATGAATTTTTCAGAACAAATGGTTTCGTTTAATTGTTTATCATGCACGCTCAAAGATGCTTTTGGATTTTCTTGTATAGCAGGAACTCCATGTATAAACGTCAAGTGTATTCACACGAGAACTTTTCGAAAATGTGAATTTTCAATTTCTAAGTTTGGATTTTGTTCCAGTTATGTGTTCTGTGGATTTTTAATTCTCAATTGCAGTTACAGCATCTACACCATCTTAAATGGGGAGAATAAAATCAGAGAACTGATAAATAATATAACAAGTTTAATTTATAGTGCCGAATCCATTATTCTCGTAATAAGCTATTCGTATTTGAGCGGTGCAACGATAAAGGTGTTGACACAAATTATGGATTTGATAGATTTGTGGTATCAAATTGAAATATTATTTGACGAGAAGAATATTATAGTGATACGCAATCGAATATTTAACTGTTTACTTTTTGTTATTATTTTTACAGTCACGTTTATAATTTACATAACTTCGCAAAGTGGAAAACTAAATCCGTCATTTTTGGAATTGATTACAACCCTAATTGCCTTTTATATTAATATTGCAGTTTCTTTATCTTACATCGTTATGATTAGTATATTTACATTAATGTTTTCTAATTATCAAAAAAATAATAAGATTAATATTAGAAGAACATATCGTAAATGGCCCGAAGCATACAATTCTATTGCATGGAAATATTTTGTATATTTTAAAATTTGCGGAAATTTATCACCACAGAATAATGAAATGTTACAAAAATATTACCAAATTATATGGTGGAGTTACGTTTGTTCATTTGCTCAGTACAATACTGATTTTAATTGCCAGTGGCGTTACTTCAATAATTTATGTATTGGGCAATTCTCGAAATTCACAATTTATAAGTTTCCAATTTGAGTTCTGTACCAGCAGCGTGATTGTGTTATACTGCCTCACTTTAATACATAAATTAAATTTTGTGGTAAATGGCACCTATAATAATTTATCTAACGGCCTTCTAAATGCCATTTTAAATTTCAGAATGACGATTTTCTATCTTACTTGTTTAAATACCCCATTAGCAAGTTATCTGCTAACGAAGCTAATCTAGTAATTTAAATCGAGGGTTTATTCCAGTGTATTAATAATATAAATATTTTTTAGGTGGAAGTATTTATCAAAACCTTAGTGGTTCAAAAGCCAGAATTTATAGTAAAAAATATATTTCAAGTTGGAATTAAATTATTAGCACGAGTGAGCAATTTACATAAATATATGTATTATATACAAAAATAATTTTTTATTAGATTTTAGGATTGGTAATAACGTACATACTGGTATGTTTACAATTTTATTACATGTGGATCCTAGACTAAAATGAAATTTATTCTTGCAAATACTAATAATTCAAGTTATACAGCACAGTGATAATTATTGCAAATTCGTTAAATGTTCTGCATCGCACCGGCTGGCTCTCAAGAGCCTCGGAGGCATTTTATTTGTTTTGAGTTAAAATTATTATCATAAATGTAATAAAAAACAAAAAGCGAGTGAGAGTGACGTAGTTATTCAGAGCAATAGCTCTTATCGACAAACTTTTCAGCAATTGTAGATTTACTATACTCCTCGACCAGCAACAAAAAAATTTTAATGTACAACATAAAATAAAAAATTTTAAAATTAATTTTATGTTGAATAAAATATTTTAAAAATTACAAGTTGAACAAAATTTAAAAATTTTCCAAATTACATTTTAGTCTAGGATCCCGTTCCGCATAAGTAGTTTTGTCTTTTCCAGAGCTCGTCAACTAAACTATCCCTAAATGAATGGAAATGGATTAAAATCTATTAAAAGTGAAATCAAAAACTATATTGGAAAATTTTTAAAATATTTTATTCAACATATAATTTCACAAGTTAATAAACATTTACAATTAAATTAATTTTATGATTTACAATCTTTTGCATGTTAAATAGTAAGTTTCACTCATGCATGTTAATTATAAGAATGTTTTACATGATTGAATGAATTATAGGGTGTTGCAAATATATTTAACCATTTATAGCAATGAAGTGTCGTTTGATTTTTAAAATTTTGATGCTAAGTAATCGAACATCTAATGTACGAATGAGAAATAAGAGCTAGCTGGAGCAATTATACAACAAAAAGCCAAATTAAAAGTAAATGTCTTTTTTATTATTGATGTACGACTATGTGATTTTTTATATTATATCATAGCAATATTTTAATTTTTAAACCGTCAAAGTTATTTATGTAAATGTATTATGCAAATGTTTATAAGAAAGCTATTAAATCTAAACGTTTTAATTTTAAATTAAAATTTATGTACGCCTTCAGTTGAGTGATTTGTCGTAGATAAATCTAGACAAATTATAATAAATCCTTCACAATTCGTATCCATAACAGTAGCACGATGTACTAGCCGAAGCTGTGCTTCTTGCATTAGGATGCAAATGCAGGTAGTTTTCACGAGCATGCGCGAACCTTACCATATGACTGGTTTCGGCATCACTTGCCATCTTCAGACATGCATTGGTCATGCAGTACCATGATCAGACATGATACCACCGTTACGTCTGCATCACTATAAGGAATGTGAAGGTAACAATTCCTCTGGTTACTGATAATGTTTCTGTCTTTGTTTTTGATTATTCTCGAAGGTCGTTGAGCAAACCATAGCAAGAACCCCTACTGAAACCTGTACTAAGAGTCGATTTGTATAATACCCGATTTGAGATTAGTTACCTTCGTGCAAATACACATTTGTAAATAATTACTATTGGAATACTTCTGAATTTGTTACAGGTGGAAATAAATTTGAATAGGTGGTATAATTAAATTGATAGGTTAAGTTACATAAGTTTATTTTAAATTTAATAAATAAATGTAGATATGATCAAATAATGTTATTTAAACACGAACTCGTCACGATTTCAATTTAGTTTTGTGTGTACCAATTACCGAGTCGTGGGCAGTTACTAATTAATTCATATTTCAACTTTTTGTTTTTTTTTCTGTTAGTATGCCGTTAGTGAAACATGGTTTCGTTCAACTGTTTATCCTGTACACTTAAAGGGGGTTTTCAATTATGTTCCATAGTTGGAATTCCAAGTATAAACGTAAAATGTAATCATGCGAGATCTTTTGGAAAAAGTGTATTTTCATTTTCCAAATTTGGATTTTGCATCAGCTTTTGTCTATTTGGATTATTGACATTGAATTGCCTCTACAGTATCCAGATAACATTAAATGCGGAGAGCAGAATCAATGCGTTTATAAATAACATACCCAATTTGCTCTATAGTACCCAAGCCATGATTTTGGTACTGACCTATGCATATCTTTCGAACAAAACGATCAAAATTTTGGAAGAAATGTCAAATTTAATGGATATGTATTGTCACTTTGGAATTTTATTAGACAATAAAGATATTCGGTTATTACACAAACGAATAGGCAATTCTTTATTTTTATTATTATTTGTCTATTTGTATTTGTAATTTACGCAACATTGCTAAATCAAAATCCAGACTGGACGTGTTTAGAACGGACTTCAACAATAATTTCTTTTTATATTAATACAGCAAATTTAATAAATATTATCGCCATCCACAGTATATTCATAATAATGTTTTCGAGTTATCAAAGAATTGTTAAATTAAAATTAAAAAAATGTATAGCAAAAGGTCAGAAACATACATTCTTTTTGCGCAGCAACATTTCGTTTATTTTGAAATACGGAGAAATGCAACACCGCAATACAATGAAATGTTACAAGGAGTTTACTAAGTCGTATGGTGTAATCGCAGTAGGCTATCTACTGTACACAGTATTAAATTTAATTGCCAGTGGCGTCACATCAATTATTTATATATTCGGCGATTTTTCAAATTTTCAATATATAAGTTTTCAATTTCAGTTTTGTACCAGCTGTATTATCATACTGTACGGTTTCAATATAATATATAAATTATATTCTGTGGTAAGCAGGGACCAAATTTACCTTGTAGCTTTCTAAAATGTTTAATATGAAATTTTAGAATGACGATTTCATCTCTTTCTTGTTTAAGTATCCCATCAGTAAGTTACGTGCTAACGAAGCAGATCAAGTAATTTAAATCAGTATATGTTATATTACTTTATTAATAAAATAAGTTGCAGGTCGAAGCTTTTCTTAAAATTTTAGTTTTTGGAAAACCGTTATTCGTGGCATGCGATATACTTCAAGTTAGAAATTCACTTATATCAGCTGTAAGCATATTATAAATTATGTTTTAAATAAAAATAATTTTTCTTTTAGATATCAGGAACGGTGTTGTCGTACGTGCTGATAACTTTACAATTTTATAACTTATGGAAATTAGAAGCTGATACCCGACATATCAAGAGTTCACTTAATTTGAATTAATCAAACACGATCAACTGTCCACGCCTATTTTATAGTAGTTTTTGCTGTGTAAATTATAAATATCACTACAATATATATTGTCATGTTTGTTTTATTAGCTAATTCTGGTAGGAGTAAAAGTATTAAAATTGATGCATTAGTTTTAATGTGTGGCACCTTCTTCTCGGAGTTGAACAAGAAGAACTATTGTGGGTACGAATGGTGAGGTGCGAATGTCGATAAGGTTGCTCATGAAATTAAATTAATTATTGTAATTATCCCAAAATAATAAAATCTTTATTTTACCAAAAAATTTATAATGAATAGTTTTCTACAACATTTTTACATTAACATTAAATTAAAATGTGATTGTTTTATTAACTTATAAAAAATGTTTAAAAAAAATTAGTAAATTTTTTTCCCAGTTACTTAATCTAAACAAAATTTATTAGTCGATTCTATGATTTAGATGGTCATGACTATTTGAAATTTTTGGATTCTCACTAGATGAACCTGGATTGATAATTAAAAATACATGTTTTCCAAACTTTAATCTTTAAAATTCAATTATCATTGCAGGTCTATCTGAAGAAAAGCCTGAAATTTCAAAGATTATCCATATTTTATATTATTAAAAATTTTCGTTTAAAATAAGAAAGTGGGCAAAAGTGTTTTAATAATTTTTATATTTAATTATGTATTCACTTAACTTGAAATTATTAAATTCCTTATTAAAATAACATATTAAATAAAAATTATTGAAATTATATATATTATTAACCTTTGAAATTAATATTTGATTCAAACTTTTTTAAATTAGAAGGTTAAATGACCATTGCTGAAAGCTTACAAATAATGTTTCGTTTAATTGTTCATTTAATTTTTGAATTTAAAAAAATTTGAATCAAATATTAAATTAAAATCCTAAAATTTATTTAGTTGCTGTGTTTTCTTCTGGAACAGTCGAAAAGTTGTAGTTGTAACTGATCCTGTCTGAATTTCACACTACTGAATTTTTGATTTTGAAGAGTGTATATCTTTGGATTTACTGACCTCATTTACTTTCCTTTTGCCCGAAATATAGGATTGATAGAAAAAGTTGGTGAATAAAATCAAATAGCTAAAATATCCTGTACAGGACATATAGAGGTAGTTGCGAGTAACTTCACATGCAATGTTGTTGTTCAATAGAGTATAGGCATAAATATTGATATAGCATCCTAGAATCATTTGAAGAATTTGTACAGTCGTAATAAACATAGGTATTTGACGAGGTGGATCGTAACCCATAACTCTTAGACCATAATATGAATACATAATAGAGTGAACAAACAAATTTATAACCATAAACCATCGTCCCATAGGTATAAGGTCCTTATATGTAAACCATACAAACAACAATGTTCCAATATGATGATAACAATGCAGTAATGTAAGAGGTTGTTTTCGTAACACTACGAACACTGTATCTCCCAGTTCAGCCACTTTGCTAAGTGTAGTCATCCACGCCCAACAGCCAGAAACTCGATCTAGTGTCATAAATGATGGCACACACACGGAGTAATAAAAACCATGATGCAAATTGATATGTATCAATTCTGGTAATGTTCGAAAAATGCCATGGTGCTAAACGCAACAAATCCAAAATTCCATAATATCAACAGAGGTTTCGCACTGAAGCGTGGTTTGTCTTGCATATAATGTTTCGTACCAAAAATAATACAAATATATATAAAAAACGTAGTAAAATGCATTTGTCCAATTTTTTATCATCCAATCCAACTTTTCTTCATAGTTAAATTCTTTTTCAAAATCCAACATGAACGAATAATTTCTTACACTGATATCTGCAAAATCTTTCATGATTACTTTACACGAGAACGTATATCTTTGACTAATTTAAGACTTTTGTTACTACTTTTATCTGAAAAGTTTATATAAAACCGAAAAAACATAAAAATAGTGGTAACACTAACAATAGGTAATAATTAAATATAAGAAAAACCTATAAAAGATAATGTATATAAATACATAACTTATTTAAATAATATAACGAAAGTAATTTAATTCTTCTCATGTAAATTTAATAAAAATTAATTTGATAATAAAAATAGGAAAAACAGATATGCACGTACCTAATTTAATTCAATATATTCTAAAATAAATTTGACTTTTCTCATATTAATTTAATAAATTTCGATGAATTTAAAAGGAGAAAATTCTTCTGTTGTTCAAAATGAAAGACGATTTTCTTTTGGTGTATAAATATTTTATTGAATTATATATTCACCATTTTGGGGGTCGAGAAAATAAATCTGGCTTCAAAAGTACACTTTTTCCTATAAAAATGGCTTTACCAAACGAAAGAGCACAAAAAATGCAAATCATTTAAGTTAAGGATGAATGTAGTCGGACTTCTAATAAGGCCACAATTCCAATTTGAAAATTACAATTTTCCCATAAGAAATACATGTTGTAAGTGTATTATTGCGAGATATTACGTCATTATAGTTCACATTCTATTTCTAGTCCGTGCGCTGTAGGTGTGTTGACAGTGGGGAGCTACCAGTCGCTTCTGCTATCTGTCGGGTCAACATCCACACTTTGCCAACTTGGACCGTTCTAAAGGGATGTTTTTAATGAGAAAAGCAGCCTTCTTCTTCTTTTGAGAACCAACGTTGTGGCAACTCTCCCTGTTTTGACCATGCACTGCAGCTCCTGTTTCACTGAATTTTTTTAATGATGCACGGTCCAATACAAGGTGCTTTTGTCTTAATTTTTTTTTTAAATCCAACGTATACGAATAATTTCTTACACTAATATCTGAAAAGTTTTTCATGATTACTTTTCGCGAGAAGGTATATCTTTGACTAATAATCTGAAAAATTGATATGAAACCTTTGTATAAAACTAGAAAAAGTAGTATTAATAACAATAGGAGTAATTAAAAATAAAATACATAATAAGTATATACGTAGTTACATAATTATATTTAATACAATAAAATAAATAATGTAACTCTTTGTATATTAAATTAAATTAAATTAAATTCAGCTATTACATTCTAAGGTAGAATATCGCTATCTCACTTGAGATTTATAAATATTTTTGTTGAAGTAGATTAATCCCCATATTACAGTTTATCAATTCACATATCTCTGTGTTTTCCCTTCCGTATCACTTTTCCTGCATTCTGCTTTTTTCACACACGTTCACACTCTCGGGTGACTCGCGCCCCTTCCACAACTTCTCTCCATCCCCGTCTATCGTAAACCCTTTCCACCCAACCATCAATCTCCATTTATCTCTGATCGTGTTTTCCTGATCCAACCATCTAATTCTCGGTCTTCCCGATGTTTATTCTGTCCAGATTTTCATAGTGTTATCGCATCATCGAATCTCATGACGTGGCCTAACCATCTCAGGTGTTTTGACTTTATGTATTGGACAATATCCTCTCCATCGTTTAATTTTATAAATCAAAGCTCTTTGTTCTCCGCCAACCTCCTCTTTGGTCCCAATATAATGCTAATAATCCGTCGTCATTTAAACACTCAGTTTTTCCTCCTTGTTTGCCGACATCTATATTTTCTCCGATCATCTTCAATCACTTGTACTACATTGACAATATCTATTTCGTATTCTCTGTTTAGTAGCCTTTGAAAATGCCTCGCCTATATTTGTCCAATCTTCTCTGTGTCATGTTCCACTTCTCCATTAATCAGCTCTAAGTCTCAATGTAAAAATTTGAAATTTCAAATTTTGTTTCAAAATTTCTGTTAGTTTTTCCTGTAGAGTGCACACAAAATTTGACTACATACCCACACACAGACATTTTTTGAAAATGATCTTATTTAACTCACGGTAACTCAAAATGTGTAAATTGATCAAAATCTCAATTTTTCTCTGCACGAAAACAATACTTTCTCATATGAAGGCTACAGGAATAAAACAGGGTATGTCACAAAAGTAGAATATTGAGAAATCTTAATTTTAATCTTAATTCTTCTATAGTTTATACCGGTATACTATATTTTCAACGTTAAATTTTGTGGACATCCCTAGTTTTATTTTTGGTATTTTACATGTAGAAAGAGCTACATAGAGGCAAGAAATGGGATTAACAGTTCCATTTTGCAAAAAATGGACATACCTTGTTTTATTCCTGTACCCTTCATATTACATAATGATAAAGTACAAATTTTCCATTATATTTATAATTTACATTAACAAAAACGCATCTATAAATTTATATAATTTAATATTTACTTTACATAATTTACTGTTCATCAAGATGAAATGGCATAAACTAAATATTTATAATTTATATTAACAAAAACGCAGCTATAAATTTACATCATTTAATACTTCACATAATTTACCGTTCATCAAGATGAAATGGCATAAATTCTCAGATTGTGTAATAGTATAATGTTTTTTTTTGTTGATGGGAAAATTAAATGCTTCTCTAATTGAAATGGAAATTTTGATGTGGGAATGTCGGAAGTAAAATTGAAATTTTTTTAATCCAGACGGATATGTTCTTAGATTTTCTATAATCTAACTAAAAACCATCCCCTAACTTACACTTTTGAAAAATTTTTAAAATGACAAAATATTTTGTATTTTGCCATTGCCAGTTTTAAATTTGATTGTAATATTATTTATTGGTTTTAGTAATACATAATTTTAGGATTCTAAAATATTGTTTTAAATTTAAATGGTCTTTGAGAGATTTTGAAATTTTACCATTTTTGTTGCATTTCTCTGTGAACAAATGTTTGCTGTTTAATTTGTATTTTGTTTGCTATTTGTTGCTCGTTTCCTTTATGGGGTCCCAGATGTTTGTTTCTTCAAAACTGTGGTTGGGTCCTTTAAATTATTTCAAATCTACTTTTTTTTATTACTATTTAAATTTTGCACACTGCTTGATTTATAAAATGTTAAATTTTCAACAGCTAAAATTTTTTTTAAATAACCGCTACTTGCGGCTTCCACTGATTTTCAAAATTCAATTTTTACTACAAAATGTACCGCGAATTTTAACTATAACTATTTTTGAATATTTTAATGAAATTTTTATAGAATTACAAGGTAGTAAATTTTAATATGGAGGACATGAAGAAAGTTTATCAATGTTTTGTGTAAAAAAGCTGCAAAGTTTTTTGACAATGATTTTGTGGTTTAAATTATACACAATATTGTGCAGATTTTTGGTACACAACTTGTGCACATTTCTACAACAAAAATTATGTTTTTCCAGAAATAACATTGTGTCTATTTCTAGAACTGTATTAGGTAATTTTTAGCTACACCGTTACACAGAAGATTAGTACAAGCGAGGGTTAACCGCTGGTGAAGTTTTTGTACACATCTCCTGAAATACCTGTGAAATACATGAAGTACTTGTGAAGTACACGAAGTACTTGTGAAGTACATGAAGTACTTGTGAAGTACATGAAGTACTTGTGAAGTACATAAAGTACTTGTGAAGTACATAAAGTACTTGTGAAGTACATGTAGTACTGGTAAAATACATGAAGTACGTGTAAAGTAGGTAAAATACGTGTTAAGTATATTGAAGTACAAGTGAAGTATCGAAAAGTTGAACCTAGCTCATGAGCATGCGCTACGGTCAATGTGTATCATAGATAAGACACGTGATTCAATAATAATTATTAGATAGCAAATTTACTTACATCAGTGAATTTTCTTAACATATTTTTATTTTAAACGTTGAATAGATCTTTGGCGCTCATTATTTTACTAATTAAAAGTTTTGGTAGTTGCTAGTTTAATAGTAATCAATTAATTAAATTAAACTTAGAGTTTTTAGTTAATTTTGTAATGTTTTTAGCTCATTTGTTTAAATATCATGGAGGTTTGGTAGCTGAAAAATTCTTTAGGAATTCATTGTTTCGTCATGATTAATTAATTACATTGAAGCGAAAATAAAAGCGTTTTACAGAGACGGCTCCAGAATGTGATAATACAATTTAAACCCATCTTCTATATATTATTTAATTATTGATTTTGGAATTTTTAAATCAAAGTCTAAATCTATTGTGCTTTCTATCGGTTGAACCTTTTGTTTGAATTACAGTCTCGATAATCCGACATTTAAAGTATTAGTCCGACCTAACCAACATGCATCTCTCCGCATTTTTTGCCACGTATTTCTTTTAAAAACTTATATGTACTGTCATGTTATAACTTAAACTAAGATAAATAACCTTAATAAAGTAAATTGCATCGTCCGGTTAAAAACCGCAGCTTCGATAGATAAGTGTAACCTCGGATGGAACTTTTGTTGGAACGGGTTGTTAATTTTGGCATGTAGCATTTATAGAAGGTTCATGGCATACCATTAGAGCCATTTTGAACACAAAATTTCATTTCATAAGCTGGCCAGAGCAGTTAGCATTCTAAAATTAAAATCTATCCTACGGGTAGCACAGATAAAAGTTGGAATTGTTTTGCATATCCAATAGCAGCGTCCGCATTTCTTGGCACTATTGTAAGTGAATCCAAAATCCAAAAGTTTCAAATAAAGCTAAAATGAGCAAAGAAAATTTCATCCTTCGGAAAATCTAAAAAGAGATTTAGATAACATAAAAATTGTAATTACATCATAAGGCATACCAAAAGTTGAGGATTAATTTGTAGAACGATTTGCTATACAAGTGAGGATGGTAGATGCAAAATTGAGTCTTCTACATTGAAAAATGTGAAACTGTTACCTGCAGAAATGTCAAAATGTTAATTTTAGTAATAATTTTGTTAATAGGATAAGGATTTAAGTGAGATTAGTATTGTAAGATGAGGAATTAAAAACTAAGTGTTACGCAAGTGGTTATGATAGGAAAGTGTGTGAAAATAAACATGGGTGCAAAAGAAAGAATTCGTACTTTGACAGATGATTGTGGAACGACCAGTGAACTTGGAATTTTCTAACAATTTTGTGTGGAACTGCTTAGTAGTCTTTAATTTTCGTGAAAGTTTCAAAAGATCCGTTTGATAAGAATTTACAGCCAATTGGAATCGAGTTTTGTTGGAAAAACCCAGTTATAAAGTAGAAATCCTCAATTTAATAGGCTTCGCGATGCGAAAATACGATCAGTCGACCTTTTCACTTGCCCAGATAGGACGTAAAAATTTCGTTCCTAAAAATTTCAAAATGAACAATAAATTATAAAATAATTTTGTCGACATACAACATGCAACTACTAGTGACGCTATAGATATTTTATGTAACAAAAGTGATTTAAAGAAAGTGCAACGGAGAAAAAGTTATTAAAGAAAAAATTTTGTATTTACCTGTGAGAATGTTGATGACGATGTCCAACAAGATTACATGTTTGGAACCACTGCGTATTGAAGAGGAAGCAATGACCTGGTAATCAGCTGATCGTGCACCGGTTTGTTATTTCTTTAATAATTTAAAACGTATAACATGAACGATTTTACAACGTTTAGTTTAATTAGTTTTAAGTAATTTTTTAAATTTTAAAAGGCCACTTGTTTTCTTAGTATTATTCCTAACACGAACACATCACTACACAATAGATTAATAAAGAAAGAAACTACTTTGGTGACATCTTTAGTCAATTTTGTAAAATATTATTAAAGTTAATACAGATTTCAACACAAAACGCCAAGTTTTTGCGGAGTTTATTTAAAATTCAAAAACAGTTTATTCACAGTAACAGAAGCGAAGTTTTCTTTTCAAGATTGCAGTTAAAGAAGCAGCAAAAGTAGGTACATCACAGGTGGCATTTCATCTACCGTTGGCAATTTTACATGCAATTCAGGTTGGTTTATTTATCAATTATCAATTATTATTTACGTCGGACCGTATCATTACAGTACATACTGTCATTTTGTATCCTGGTATTAATAAATTACATGTACCTTTACTGTTTCTTCCTTTTTTAACTTCATTGTGTTCAAACGCATTAAGAATAAAACATCTTTGATATGTAATATGACATTTTTGGTAATCCGACATTTTCGGTAATCCGACACCTCTCGGTCTCTTAACTGTCGGATTATCAAGGACAACTGTATTTAAAAATTAGTTGAGGGGTGGGGCTGAGACCTGCTAGCTCCCTCCCAATTTTAAAATAATCTTAATAATCGATGTGCATGATTGTACAACATTTATTTTGCATTTACCGCTTTTGTTGCAAAATGTCATAACTTTTTTGAAAACTAAAAGGTACGGAGGGGTTCTACAATTTTTCCTTTAATTGGCCTGATTGTAATATTTGGGGCGAAGGATTTCACACCCCAGACCCTTCGGATCAAGTTTATTTTATTAGAAAATGTTTAGACACGGAGGGTGTTCAACACCGGATTAAGTAGTTTATTTTATATCATGAAGTAAACTGAAGAATCTGTTGAGAGGCACTGGAAGCGTTCAGACCCCGGATTGAAAGATTTATTTTATATAAGTAAACTGAAGATCTTCCTTTAAAGGCCTAGTTTTTTACAGATTCCAGATGAATTTATTTTTACAAAGTAATAAGAAAGAAAACTTTTGGGGAACTTTGCAATTTTGAAAAAACTTTTAAATTTAAAATTATTTAAACAAAATCCCAAATTTTTGGGGATTTATTTTAAAATTAAAAAAAATTTATTAAGTTAATGAAGCAAGTTTTCTTTTAAGTTCAGTTAAAGAACAGAATAAGTTATAAGTCGTAATTAGGGGGAAATTTCACTCCGGGGTTATCCTCTGGCAAATTTTTCAGCAATTCAGGTTGGTACCTTTTTTATAATTTTCAAATTTAATTTATTTTAAACCTTAAAAAAATAAAATGGGTCTTTTGTGTAAAAACACTTTTGGGAATCCACATTTGGAATCCGACACCTTGGTTTTAACTTGGATTAGTAACAATTTTTTAAAAATTGTTGGGGGGGGGGTGAGACCCGCTAGTCCCCCCCAATTTTAAAATAACTTAATAATCGATTGTGCATATTGTACAAATTTATTTTTTTTACCCTGTTTTGTTGCCCCCAAGAATTCTAACTTTTTTAAAAAAAAAAGGTAGCGGAGGGTTTCTACTAAAATTTTTCCTTTAATAGTTTCCGGCATTTTAATATTTTGGGATGAAGGGTATTTAACCCCAACCCCTTTGGATAAATTTTTTTTTATTTAAAAATTTGCATAGGCCGAGTGTACCCGGATTAAATATTTTTTTTATCAAAATAAATGAAGTATCTGTTGCAGAGGGACTGGAAGGCGTTCCGACCCCCCGGGTTTAAAGTTTATTTTATTAAAATAAATGAAATCTCCCTTGCAAAGGCACTAAAGGGGGTTTTAACCCCAGATTTCCCCAGATTGAGTAGTTTATTTTTATCAGAAGTAAACTACAGATTTCCTGTTCAGAGGCACTGGAAGGTGTTTCACACTCCCCCAGACCCCCCCGGTTTAACTAATTTATTTTTATTAAAAATGAATTAAATATTTAAGCATATCTCAAGTTTATTAAAATTCGCTATGGCCAAGTAAACGTGTTTAATTCGTAATCTGACAATTAATTATAAACTGCGTAATTATAAATTCCGTACCTCCTGGGGGTAGATCTCTGCATCGGGAGATTTTCAGTTTACCTCTGATAAAAAATAAACTACTCAATCCGGGGGGTCTGGGGGGTGTGGAACACCCTCCAGTGCACAAATATCGGTAGGTTTCTGAAATATCGATGAAGTACGTGAAATACAATTAAGTATCGATAAAGTAGGTAAAGTACCGTGAATTATTGAAGAAGTACAGCGAATTACTGGTGAAGTACGTGAAGTCCCGTGAATTACTGCTGAATTATATGAAGTACGAAGAAGTATGGAGAATTATGATGAAGTACGTGAAGTGTGAAGTTAATTGTACACGATTTCCTCTAGCGGTTGACCCCTCGAGTACAAGCGTCTGCACATTTCCACAAAAAAAACCGAGTAACTTATTCACTAATTTTATATTTACCATTTAAAAATTAAAAATGCCATAATTTATAATAAAAATACAATTATTATTTAAATAAAATTATTAACACAATTCACATACACTACATGTACAAGATTATATAAAACTATGTAAAAAATTGATTTTTACATAAGAGCGATATACGAAACAATCAAAAATCATATTCAAAACTAACTGTAAACTGCATAAATAACGTAAAATGCATAAATTAATTACTTACATTAATTAAAGTAATATCTGAAACTTTAAAGAAACTCTGTTAGAATACCAACGGAGTGTTCTTCCTCGACACCGCAAAGGCATTCAACAAAAAGTGGCACCAGGGCCTACTCCACAAACTTTTAACAACCAATGTAGCATCGTAAATGCAAGTTTGAGTAAACTTGCTCGATGTTACAAACCTTAAATATTCGATTTATTTAAATTTCACGCCTGTTGGTTAGGCAACCAATCCATTATACCTTATTTATTTTGTTAAAAATTACATTGGTAGAATGGAAAACAATTAATAATCTTCTGGCCAAGAAGATAAGCGGGTGAATTAGAATTTTTGCGAGAAAAATAAGTTTTTAATACAAAAAGAGTGCTACCGAATCGCGGAATTGTGAATTTGGGGAATCTCTGAATCTCTGTGCGAAATTGGCACAGTACTGCTAAATTTGTTAAATCAAATTCCACCACTATTGTCAAATTTATTTTTTTGTTTTGAACACGTTCAGGCTGCGGCCTACATTAGCTGTAAGGAAATTCTGGTTTCGTTAGCTCTACCATTAGTAATTTAAAAAAAAATTTTATTTTATACTTCGTTTTGATAATACAGCGTTATTTATATTTTTTTGCGTTTTATTATCGGACTGGCGCCCGATTCTTTCCTTATTTTTAGTTTGTGCCATATAAGCATAATTGAGCAATCGTCGCAGGTAAGGTGCCACTGCAGTTGTCTAAAAACCCACGAACCGCATACGCGCCATCCAAGCATCTCGGAGCTGTGTATGAAAAATATAAAGCTAGCTTCTCACTAGAACATTGAGAGTAAGAGGCAGTGTAAGCGGTAAAACTCGCAAATAGCACTACACCAAAATCCAGCCAACCATCGTGCACTTAATAGCGTCTTACGTGCAGAACAGGCGAATCAAAGTAAAAATTGAGGGGACCCTCTCCTCCGAAAGGAGGATCTATTATTTTCTTTTCATTTTTCACAGTGTATACCCATGACCTCTTTCCCCCTAGGGAACATTAAACTAAACGGAAATGTTACCCGGACGACACCACATACTTCAGCAGCTCCTTCCGACTAAGTTTAATCATTAAACGACTTCCGGGCCTCCCTGGAAGATCTGGAAACGTGGTTTCGCACCTGGCGCATCGGGGTCAACCCGAGCAAGAGCACGGCCACCTACTTCTTCAGACAACAGCACCATATATCCAAGGGCCCCAATAAAAAAAGATCCGCAAAAAAATTCATCCGACTTCCGACTACTTCACTTCTCGAATCTTGGGCGCCGAAATCCCATGAACAGATACCTGGGGGTAATACTGGACAAGAAACTGCGGTGTCAGTAATCTTTACGGATTTCAACAGTAATCTTTCTACCCAAAACCAGCTTCTCCTATGCAAGACAATAGTTTGCCCAACTATGACGTACGCATCTGTCACGGCGCATAAATAATTTAGTTTATTGAAAATCCAAAATGCAGCGTCGCGTGAAACTAATGTTGTTGTTATTTAATAATAATTATTAAAAATTATAAAACAACACAATGATTTTCAATGCAATTCATTAGTATGATTCAAATCATAATAATAATTTCTCTACAAAATCACTATTTTTAAGTTCTATTATACAGCAATAGTGTGATTTTGAAAAAACGTGAGACGATTATTTATATTGTATATTCAAGCCGTCCCTGTAGAAGCGGTGTATGCGCGTTAGTTGTAATTCAATATAAGTAATACTACTATGAACAAAATTGGAATCTAAAATGGTAAACAATACCAACTACAAAAACTTGGTTGATTTTCTACAAAAGAATAGCAATTATTATAAATTAAATTAATAACTATTTTTTAAATTTTATGTTTAAACTTGAAGGAGCTGTTGGTTTGCCCCACGTAATAGAAAAATTTTAAAAACTCTAAATGGATTAATGTTATATAAATATATACATATTTACAATTACAATACAATACAATTACAAAATAAATATATACATATTTTTCATAATTTAATATTTAATTATCATTCCAGTCTATCTGATTAAAATCATGATAATTCAAAATATACATGATCAAAAGATTTAGTTTAAAATAAAAAGTGTTCAAACTTTTTTATAATTTATAAATTTTATTATCGTATTCACTTAACTTGAAATTATTAATTTCCTTATTAAAACATTAAATTACAATCCTTAAATTTATTTAGTTGCTGTGTTTTCTCCTGGAACAGTCGAAAAGTTGTAGATGTAATTAATCTAGTCTGAATTTTACACTATTGAACTTTTGATTTTGCAGAGTGTAGATCTTGGGATGTTCTCACTGCATTTAATTTCATTTTCCCAAAATATATGATTGATAGAAAAAGTGAATAAATAACATTAATAAGCTCAAAGCACTTGTGAAAGACAGGAAAACGTGGTTGTAAGAAATCTCACATGCAATGTCATTGTTCAATAGATTATAGACGTAAATGTTGATACAGCATACTGTAATCATTTGAAGAATTTGCACAGTCGTAATAAACATGGGTATATAGCGAGGTGGAACGTAACCCATAGCTCTTACACCATAATATGAATACATAATAGAGTGAACAAACAAATTTATAACCATAAACCATCGTCCCATAGGTATAAGGTCTTGATATGAATACCATATAATCACCAATGTTGCAATGTGATGAATGCAATGTAATAATGTAAGAGGTTGTTTTCGTAACACTACAAACACTGTATCTCCTAGATCAACCACTTTGCTAAGTGCAGTCATCCACGTCCAAAAACCAGAAACGCGATCTAGTGTCATGTATGATGGCACACACACGGAGTAATAAAAACTATGATGCGAATTGATATGTATCAATTCTGGTAATGTTCGTAGAAACGCTATGATGCTAAACGCAGCTAATCCAAAATTCCATAATGTCAACAGAGGCCTCAAACTGAAGCGTGGTTTGTCTTGCATATAATGTTTCGTCCCAAAAATAATACAAATATATATAATAACGTAGTAAATTGCATACGTCCAATTTTTTGTCATCCAATCCAACTTTTCTTCATAATTAAATTCTTTTTCAAAATCCAACATATACGAATAATTTCTTACACTGATATCTGAAAAGTTTTTCATGATTATTTTACGCGAGAAGGTACTATATCTTTGACTAATGCAAAAATTTTATTACTGCTTTTATATGAAAAGTTGATATAAAATCTTTGTAAAAAACATAAAAGTAGTAGTAACAATAACAACAGGTAATAATTAAAAATTGGAAAAACACATAATAGATAATGTACGTACATAATTTAATTTAATATAATATATATTACCATAAATTTGACTTTTTCATATTAATTTAACAAATTTCGATGAATTTAAGAGAAAAAATATTGGGATTTTCGGAAAATAATTTTGTTTTTCTTTGGTTAAAATGAAAGACGATTTTCTTTTGGTGTATAAATATTTTATTGAATTATATATTCTTCATTTTGGGGGTTGAGGAAATAAATCTGGCTTCAAAAGTACACTTTTTCGTATAAAAATGACGAAAGAGCACAAAAATGCGAATCATTTAAGGAGAGGATGAATGTAGTCGGACTTCTAATAAGGCCACAATTTAAATTTGAAGATTACAATTTTCCAATAAGAAATACATGGTGTAAGTGTATTATTGCGAGATATTACGTCATTATAGTCCACATTCTATTATCAGCCAATGCGCTGTAGGTGGGTCGACAGTGAATAGCGGTGGGGAGTTACCAGTCGCTCCCTGCCACTGCTACAATTTGCTGCGTTGGACCGTTCTAGTGGATGTTTTTAATGAGTATAGCAGCCTTCTTCTTTTTTTTTAAAACCAACATCGTGATAATGTTTTAAATTACACTAATACAATAAATTGTTTTCAACAACTCTCCCTGTTTTGACCATACACTGCAGCTCCTTTTTCTCTGAATTTTTTCAATGGTGCACGGTCCAATATAAGGTGCTTTTGTCCAACCACCTTTGCAATTGTCTTGTCTACAATCTCGCATCAGTTCCGATCCGCCAACCTTAAATTTCACTTGCTTTGCATAACTTTTTTGCGTTTCTCGACTTCCTTTATATTTTCAAGGGTCTGCTGAAAAAAGATACAATTTTTTTGATTAAATACAACATGTTCTGATTCATCAACGTCCTTTTTTTGATATTTTTCATTTTATTGTCCATATTTCATATTCCAAGATTTTAGAGATTAAGTAGCAACACACCGATCGCTTGGCTGTACCTACGGCTACTAATGCCCGCTTGCATCATTTTTGACTTAAGTAAAACTTACGTTTTTTTTGACAGCGCCAAATTTAAGTTTATAGAAATTTAAAAACTTTTAATTAATTTGGTCGTTTGCATAGCTCTGTTTAAGAAAAATCGAGGGGTCAACCGCTAGACAAAATCGTGTACACTTAACTTCACACTTTAGTACTTCATCGTAATTCAACGTACTTGATTAATAATTCACGGTACTTCACCTACTTTATTGTATTTCACAGACTTTTCGTGATTTTACAAAAGTAATGTTAACTATATGTTGTATGTGTCGTTTGTGTTCGTCACAATTTTTAAAACGTAACGGGCACAGGTAGCGAATCCGATTAATGGGATAATGATTATGACGAATAATTAATAATAATGATTTGGAAAATGTCAGAATACTCTCTTGGCCGTTTCTATGGTAACATGACACTTTTATAGTCATTATTGTGATACAAAGAAGTTGCATAAAATGAAAACAACTAAACAAATGATAAATATGCTGTATTCCGTGCCCCTGCGGTACGGAATTTATAATTATGCAGTTTATGATTAATTGCCAGATTACAAATTAAACACATTTAATTAAAATAAATTAATTAAACCGGGGGTATGGGGTGTGGAACACTCCAGTGCTTCTCAACGGAGATCTCTAGTTTACTTCTAATAAAAATAAACTACTTAATCTGGGGGGCTGGGGTGTGGAATACTCTCCAGTGCCTCTGCAACGGAGATCGTCAGTTTATTTCCGATAGAAAATAAACTACTCGATCCAGAGGGTTAGGGGTTCTACGTGTTTTGCAATGTTCTTCATTCCAAAATTTGCGCACTGGAAGGTGTTCACACCCCAGACCCCCGGATTTAAAAGTATATTTTTATCGGAAATAAACTGAAGATCTCCGTTGCAAAGGCACTGGAGGGCGTTCCACATTCCCCACACTCCCCAGACCCGTCAGATTGAGTAGTTTATTTCTTATCAGAAGTAAACAGAAGGTCTCCCGTTGCAAAGATCTATCCCCAGGGTACGGAATTTATAATTATGCAGTTTATGATTAATTGTCAGATTATAAATTAAACACATTTACTTGGCCATAGTTAATTTTAAAAAACTTGAGAAATGTTTATAGATTAAATTCACTTTTAATAAAAATAAATTAATTAAACCGGGGGTCTGGGGGGTGTGGAACACCCTCCAGTGCCTTTGCAACGGAAGATTTTTAGTTTACTTCTAATAAAAATAAACTACTCAATCTGGGGGGCTGGGGAATGTGGAACACTCTCCAATGCCTGTGCAATGGGAGATCGTCAGTTTACTTTTTATAGAAAATAAACTACTCGATCCGGGGGGTTAGGGGGGTTCTAGATGTTTTGCAATGTTCTTCATTCCAAAATTTGTGCACTGGAAGGTGTTCTACACCCCTCAGACCCCCCAGATTGAGTAGTTTATTTTTATCAGAAGTAAACTGAAGATCACCCGTTGAGAAAACACTGGAAGGCGTTCTACACCCCAGACCCTCCGGATTGAGAATTTTATTTATTATCAGAAGTAAATTGAAGATCTCCCGTTGCAGAGATTTACCCCCCAGGGGGTACGGAATTTATAATTATGCAGTTTATGATTAATTGCCAGATTATAAATTAAACACATTTACTTGGCCATAGCTAATTTTAAAGAACTTAAGAAATGCTTAAACATTTAATTCACTTTTAATAAAATAAATTAATTAAACCGGGGGTATGGGGTGTAGAACACCTCCAGTGCCTCTGCAAGGAGATCTCTAGTTTACTTCTAATAAAATATAAACTACACAATCTGGGGGCTGGGGAATGTGGAATACTCTCCAGTGCTTACACGGGAGATCTTTAGTTTATTTATAGAAAATAAACTACTTGATCCGGAGGGTTAGGGGAGTTCTACGTGTTTTGCAATGTCTTACTTTTTATAGAATAAACACCGATCCGGATTAAGTTTATGTTTATCGGAAATATTCTCCAAAGGCACTGGAGGGCGTTCCACATTCCCCCAGACCCCCAGATTAGTAGTTTATTTTTATCAGAATAAACAGAAGATCTCCGTTGCAGAGATCTATCTCCTAGGGGTACAAAATTTATAATTATGCATTTTATGATTAATTGCCAGATTATAAATTAAACACATTTACTTGGCCATAGCTAATTTTAAAAACTTGAGATATGCTTAAATATTTAATTCACTTTTAATAAAAATAAATTAGTTAAACTGGGGGTCTGGGGTGTGGAACACCTTCCAGTGCCTCTCAACGGAAGATCTCTAGTTTACTTCTAATAAAATATAAACTACACAATCTGGGAGGCTGGGGAATGTGGAACACTCTCCAGGTCCTCTACACCGGAGATCTTTAGTTTACTTTAATAAAAATAAACTACTCATCTGGGACTGGGAGTGTAACATCAGTTAGAATTCAGTTTCATAGAAAATAACCGATCCGGAGGGTTAGAGGGTTCTACATGTTTGGCAATGTCATTCCAAAATTTGTGCACTGGAGGTGTTCCACACCCCAGACCCCTGGATTTAGTAGTTTATTTTTATCAGAAGTAAACTGAAGATCATCCGTTGCAGAGATCTACAGGGGTACGGAATTTATAATTATGTAGTTTATGATTAATTGCCAGATTATAAATTAAACACATTTACTTGGCCATAGCTAATTTTAAAGAACTTGAAAAGTGCTTAAATATTTAAATCACTTGTAACAAAAATAAATTTGTTAAACTGGGGTGTTTGGGGCGTGCAGGGCCCTCCCTAATTAATGTTCTAAATAATTTAAAAACAGAAGAAGTCCAACCGAAAATATAGAGTGCACAATAGATTTAGCCTTTTTGATTTAAAATTTTTCAATGGAGGGGCTGAGGACATGCACCTTATCCAATCCTGTCTAATCAGACCATAACCAAGTCACCAAACACACAACAAAACAAGAACAAATCAAACACTTGATTGGTTATTTCGTCAATTTAACTTTAAACATTATCACATTCTGGGGTCATCTCTGTAGAAGCGGGACAAGCGCGTTATATTCCTTCAATGCAATTAATTAATCACGATGAAACAATAAATTGAAACAACAAAGGAGACGCTACTGGAACGAACACGTCAAAAGAATGAATCCAACAAGTCTACCACGTATCGTCCTGGAAGGAAAACCTGAGGGTAACCGTCAGCCGGGTCGACCCCAAAGAGATGGAGAGACAGCTGGCAGTCCATCTCCCAAGAAGAACAAAATACGGGTTTAAAACAGATCATCAGATCTTAAAAGGAATAAGAAGAAGAAGAAGAAACAATAAATTACCAAAGTTTTTTATTGAGCTATCATACCTCCATGATATTTATTCAAGCAAATGAACTAAAAAATTACAAAATTAACTAAATAAATCTAAGTTTAATTTAAGTAATTGATTGCTAATAAACTAGCAACTACCAAAACTTTTAATTAGTAAAATAATGACCGCCAAAGGTCTATTCAACGTTTAAAATAAAAAATGTTAAGAAAATCTACTGATGTAAGTTAATTTGCTGTCAAATAATTATTATTGAACACATGTCTTAGCTTATGATACACATCATTGACCGTAGCGCTTGCGCATAAGCTAGGTTCAACTTCATGTAATTCACCAAAATTTACTAATTTCATGATACTTCACTTGTACTTTGATATACTTCACACGTATTTCACCTACTTTAAACGTACTTCATGTATTTTACCAGTATTTCATGTATTTCACAAGTATTTCATGAGATGTGAACAAAAAGATGTGAAAAAGTTTCAGAAAGTCGCACCTTTAATAAAAACGTTTGAATTGAATAATATAGAAGCAAAAATTAATTATTATTTTATTAAATTAACCAAATTGCATTATTAAATAATTTGTACTTTGTACACAGTTTTTCCACATTTAAAATTTATATTAACAACACATTTAAAAATTTACATAAGATAACACATAACTTACTTTTCTTCAAGACTTCTTAAATGCTTTTCTGTTCGAAATGGGAATCTAATAAGTAAAATTAAAATTTTGTTTAATCCAGACGCTAATTTCCTGAGATTTATTATAATTATTAAACTAAAAATTACGCCTAAATTTACATTTTTGTAAAATGTTTAAAACAAAATAAAATGTGTGTTTTGTAAATTTGATTTTGTTTGCTATTTGTGCATGTTTCCTTTGCTGAGTCCCATATACCTACTTTTTCAAAATTGTTTTTTAAGTTAAAGTAAGTTTGTAAGTGTTAATCAATAATCTACAGAACATTATAATTGCTCTAAATTTTCTTCTTTTCACGTTACGTAATCTGTCAAATTTTCCATTTGCAGTATTTCCTGTATGTTCGGTTATTCGCCTCGCGAGGTTTCCTTGACTTTTTTCAGCCGTTTCTTGCTTTGTAGTTTTCCTAGTTATTCTAAGTTTTTAAAACCTTAAAGTGTAATTAATTATATTGTTAACTAGTAAATAATTTTATAATAATAAAATCATTAAGCATTAAAAAGTTATCGTTGTTGTCTGTTTCAAAGGTGGTGGAATCTAATATGGAATAAGGTGGAATCTGTATACAGGTATACAACCGCCAAAATTTTTTATAGGGAATTCGATTGATTTTTTTCTGTTTAAAGAAAAAAAATGTGTTTTCAATACAAACAAGGATTTTTCGCTTGAAATAAACTTGTTGGTATTTTTTATTGACAAAAAAAGAAAGAAAAAGTCTTGAACGAAAGTCGAAATCGGATTGCCTGCACAGGTACAAATTTAGCAAACATAAGGAAGAAAGGGGAAAAACCAGTAGCTGCATAATTAGATAAACGGATCGCTTGAGCGATTTCTTGTAAATGTTCATCCTTTCTAATATGAGCTTGAGGACGACATGGCCGTGACCAATATGCGATTAACCCACTCAATAGGATTAAGCTAAGGGTGGTATTTTGCATTAATTTTATTTTATATTATTTAAATATAAAAAATTAAAAAAAACTGTATGCAAACATTTACAATAATTATATTTTGTCTATTTTCTTATTTACATAAATTTAAAAGCAATGTATTAATTTAGGGTAAAATTTTAACTTTTAATTTGTGGTGCAGAAAGTCGAGGTACTGTTTATATTTTTGATGCAGTGGGAGTTATCCGTAGTGAACAACGTAATACAAAAATTTGAAAAATCATTTAAGTTTTTGATCTCCACTCGCACTGGCATCAATTGTGAATCTCCCTCTATTTGTTTTATCTCGTACCTCCTGAAGCCCCCGCAAGAGTTTACTATTAGACGTGGGACCACATGATCTATTATTATCTAGTCCATTTCGAATCTGAGATGGTACTACCAGAAGTATAACGAGAATCGCTGTTGCGACTTTGTCGTCCTCTTCCACGCCCCCCACGTCCGCACATATAACCCCCTCGACCATCTCGAGGACCACCATTCATAATATCTGAATCGTATCCACGATCATTTCTTCTCAACATGGAATTACTTTGCATTGAACCCATTGTTAAACCGCGAATATTTCTTAGTTGCTGATTAATCTTTTGTTTTTCTTGTTGTAATTGCTCTATCTCCTATCGGATTTAAAAAAAGATATACGTCATATTTTACTCTAGAACAAATATGAAGAAAACTTACCTTTAGATGTGCTAAATGATATTCCAAAAGAACTTTTGCTTTAGTTATACTATCCACTGTGCCAACAAAAATAAATGGTATTTGTCCTTCTTCACGGGCTATGGTAGAATGTGGATCATCATCACCTTCAATCTTGATGCGAACCTAAAATATTGTAATGTAAATGTAATTCCAAGTCATTGGATATTAAATTAGTGAGTCAGTAGATAATAAGTCGAAAGAAGGAACCACGAAGTTGGTAAAATGGGGACTAATCTACCGCAAAAGAAATGGATTTAAAACGTCAAAAGACGTGACGATATTTTGTGAAGAAATGAAAAGTCAGAAGAAGAAGAAGTAGATAATAATCATGTACTTACAATTCCACTCTTATCAACAATATCTTGGATAATTCTACCATTTCTTCCAATAACTTTTCCAACTAAAGCTCGAGGAACTTGCAAAGACTCCTCACTGTATTGTAACATCGATCGAGCTTTTCCAACTGCTTTATTTGGCTTTAAAAAAAACAAACAATATAAACGTTTACTAATAATCATGGCATGATAAACCTTACCTCTTCATAAATTCTAAAAGCACGCGAGTTTTCTTCATGCTTTTGCTTTTCTTGTCGTAATTTCTCTACCTCCTATCAGATATAAAAATAGATATACTACGTCATATTTTATACTGGAACAAATATAAAGAAAACTTACACTTAGATGTGCTAAATGATATTCCAGAAGAAATTTGGCGTTAGTTATACTATCCACTGTGCCAACAAAAACAAATGCTATTTTTCCTTCTTCACGGGGTATGGTAGGATGTGGTTCATTATCACCTTCGATCTTGACCCGAACCTAAAATATTGTAAAGTCAATGTAATTCCTAGTCATTAGATATGTTAACAAGTTAGTAGATAATAATATGTATTTACAATTCCACTCTTATCAACAATTTCTTGGATAATTCTAACATTTTTTCCAATAACTTTACCAACTAAAGCTCGAGGAACTTGCAAAGTCTCCTCACTGTATTCTAACGTGGATTGAACTTTTGAACTGCTTCATCTGACTAAAAAACAAACAATATAAGCATTTACTAATAATCATTGAATGATAAACCTTTTTTTCCTCTCCATTTTTAGAAGTACTCGAATTTTTCTACCTCAATATTTGTAATTTCATCAACCGTCCTAGCTCGTTGAATATTGGATCCCATCAAATCTTCGTGCACATTAAATTTATTTGAATATCTGCAAGAATTTCAGTATATAATCAGGTTTACTGTCTAACGTGAAATCAAATCAAGACGAATAAATCGAATAGAAATCATGCATTAAGTAAAATTGTTTCTAATTTTGATTTGATTTGTCGTAGAAGAATCATAGTTCTGAGATAAATGCAATTAAAGGTTTAAAGTAGTTTATTAAATTTTTATTATTTATTTTATGTTAAATAACCTATAATAAATTCAAAACCTCCATAAAATCAAATTATTTATTGGTTTTCAAAAGATGTTCCTCAAGGTTAATTTACCCTGTTATTTCACCTATACAAAAACATTTAATACTAAAGTGACAAATACACTTTTATTTACCAAATACCTGCAGTTAATTTTATAATTATTTACTAAAATAATAGATTGAATTAATTTTTAACCGCTAGAATTGAAAGATTACATAGGGTAGTAAGGCTACCCAACTTACAACATCTGGAAATGATTTCAGTGTCCATTATTTATACTTAGAAATTTTATTACCTTATCGGTTAATTTTTTAAATGAAATGAATAACATTCGGTCGCAAGAAACTATTTGAGAAATTTCATTATTTTATGAGAATTGATGGCAGAGCTTTTGTAACTTTAAAAGCTACTCATACTCGTAGTTTTGATTTTTTGTTTTATACGATGAAAACAGATCGATTAAAAATATCTCAAAAACAAGCAAAACAGTAAATAGAAATTTACATTTCTGAAACTTTAACGTTACTGAAACGTTAAAATTACATATAACTAAGAATATGCACAAAATGTTGAAGCAATTTGTGTATATTCTAAATTGTAACAAAAAAAAATGTTGATCAAGACAAGTTCTAATACAAACACAACAATAAAATTTTGGAATCTTACCAAGATTACAGAGTTTAAATTAATTGTCAATATTTTTGAATTTATCATATTTTTTCGAAAAACTTCAACTAAGGTCACGATTTAGAAATTTGTAAACTTGCCAAAATTTTGAACCAGAACTGCAACTTAAAGTAAGTATACAATTTAAGCGGAATGCAATAAATTTTCGAAAATAATTATACAAATGTAGCATTAATCTAAATAAGAAAAATTTAGTTTTTATTTTGCCAATAATTTTTTTTATTGATCGACTAATTAAATATATTGTCATGTTATCAACTTAAAACTAAGATAATAGTATATTATACACCAAGGTAGTGAAGCATAGTGTTATAACCCTAGCGCCAGATTAAATCCCAAGGTGCGTAGCACCGCGGGATTTAAGCGCGCGGTTATAACACGCTTCACTACCGTGGTTTATATACAATTTTTTCCACTACTAGGATTGTTTACTCTTATAATAATAATTGTTAATGAATAAAGTAAATCGTTTTAATTATTTATTTCAAATTATAAAACAAATGATAGTTTTTTGTTTTGATGTTGACACTTGCTTGAAAATGTTTAATTAATTTTGACATAAAGGTTACATTAAATATTTTGATATTTATAAGTTTTGCGAGTGTTTTAAAATGAGTGAAAGTTGTACACCACCGAAATGAGAGAGATTGCTGAATCAGTGGCAGACAAGCTACGAGTGCTTTTGCGAGTGTTTTTAAAAATGAGTGAAAGTTGTACACCACCCGAAATGAGAGAGATTGCTGAATCAGTGGCAGACAAGCTACTGCCGGAAAAATCCAAGACTCTTTATATGAAAGCTTATGTAACATTTAAAAATTGGTGCAGTGCGCGAAGTGTGGTTATAATTATCTGAAAATGTACTGTTAGCATATTTCCAAAGTTATGCCAATGATAAAAAAGCTTCCACTTTATGGGCACATTATTCTATGTTAAAATCAACTCTTTCTTTAAAGGACAACATAGACATTTCAAAGTTTTTCAAATTAGTTGCGTTCTTAAAACGCCAAAATGTGAATTACCGTGCTAAGAAGTCTTCCGTTTTCAGTCAGATGCGATGAGCTTTGCAATTTGCTTCTTTCTGATGTTATCATAAAAGATGATATGATTATTATAAACATTCGTAATAGTAAAATGGTTCATCTAGAAAATTTGTTGTTATGGAACCCTTTGGATGAAAATTGTAAAACATATTTAAAAATTAGACCAACTTCCGACATGCAAAATTATTTATTAGTATAGAGTCCGAGAGAATATGATAAAACCGCAACCCTATGCGGACACCTTGAACATCACTCGTGGTTCTTTCACTTTCGACATAATATTTACGTTAATGTTGTGTTGCAATAATTGACCCTGTATGAATGATAAAACACTATTATTATGTCACTATTTACATTCAACGTTCATCGTAACGTAGCTGACAGCTGATCGGTGTCGATAATATAGATAATTTAAATAAGCCCACCGCTGATTTAAATTATCACCAATTTGCGCTGGGTGGAAATTCACTCTCACTCTATACGCAATGGAAAAGCTACAAAGCTATCTTCATAATCCAGTTATCCTACAATTGAAAATATACAGATTTTTAATAATATTAATGTAACAAAAACACTTACCAAACAAAAAAATTCTATATCGAATAAAAACTAGTGAACGTGGAATGCAAGTAAATAGATGTTGATGAAAACTATTTTGTCGAAAAATGTACTATTTGTAACGATAATTGATTGTAATAATTATTAATAATCGATTTATAAAGTTTCTAGTTTCAGCTGTCATATCTCTGTGTTCTCTGTGTTCATAATTCTCATTTCGCCTAATTGCTAAACGTCACAAAATTCCAATTTAATCAACATTTTAAATATCAAATTAATCTTATTTATAGACCGATTTTAATTATTTAAACACTATTGATAGAATTTCTTGGTTATGCTAATTCGTTTTACACATAAATTTTCTTTCAAAATGGCCCGAAGTTTCCGGACTACGCATTTATGTTCATTATTAACTACTAGTAAATAATGAATATTATTCACCTCAGGTGATAGAAGGCGTGGTTCACAGTTCGATTACTTACGTTGAAATGATAGTGTTTATGGCTAGTAGTGGAAAAATAACCTTAATAAAGTAAATTGCATCTTCCGGTTAAAAACCGCAGCTTCGATAGATAAAGTGTAACCTCGGATGGAACTTTTGTTGGAACGGGTTGTTAATATTTGGCATGTAGCATTTATAGAAGGTTCATGGCATACCATTAGAGCCATTTTGAAACAAAATTTCATTTCATAAGCTGGCCAGAGCAGTTAGCATTCTAAAATTAAAATTTATCCTACGGGTGCACAGATAAAGTTGGAATTGTTTTGCATATCCAATAGCAGCGTCCGCATTTCTTGGCACTATTGTAAGTGAATCCAAAATCCAAAAGTTTCAAATAAAGCTAAAATGAGCAAAAAAAAATTTCATCCTTCGGAAAATCTAAAAGAGAGATTTAGATAACATAAAAATTGTAATTACATCATAAGGCATACCAAAAGTTGAGGATTAATTTGTAGAACGATTTGCTATACAAGTGAGGATGGTAGATGCAAAATTGAATCTTCTACATTGAAAAATGTGAAATTGTAACCTGCAAAATGTCAGATTTTTAATTTTAGTAATAATTTTGTTAATAGGATAAGGATTTAAGTGAGATTAGTATTGTAAGATGAGGAATTAAAACTAAGTGTTACGCAAGTGGTTATGATAGGCAAAGTGTGTGAAAATAAACATGGGGTGCAAAGAAAGAATTCGTACTTTGACAGATGATTGTGGAACGACCAGTGTAATTAGAATTTTTCTAACAATTTTGTGTGGACGGCTTTGAAGACTTTAATTTTCGTGAAAGTTTCAAGAAGATCCGGTAGATAAATTTACCCAGCCAATTGGAATCGAGTTTTTTGGAAAACCCAGATGTAAAGTAGAATTCTCAATTTAATATGCTTCGCGATGCGAAAAATACGTTTAGTAGGTCCATTTCACTTGCCGAGTGAACATGTGAAAATTTCGTTCCTGAAAAATTTAAAAATGAACGATAACCTATAAAATAATTTTGTCGACATGCAACATATACCATTAGTGACGTCATGGATATTTAACGTAACAAAAGTGATTTTCAAGAAAATACAACGAAGAAAAGTTAATAAAAAAAATTTCGTATTTACCTGTGTAAATGTTACACGAAACCACGACGATCCTGCATTTTGGAACCACTGTCTGCGAAGAGGAATCAATGACCTGGGTAACAGCTGTTAACATCGGTTAGTGTTCTTTGATTTAAACTCGTAACATGAACGATTTACAACCTTTAGTTTAATTAGTTTTAAGTAATTTTAATTTTAAATAACCATTTGTTTGCTTAGTTTAATCAAACACGTTCACACTATTACACATAAGGTTAGAAAATAAAGTTGTAACAAGAAAGAAGTTATGTTGGTGACATCTTTAGTCATTTTGTAAAATTTTATTCAATTAATACAGATTTCAATACAAAGGCCAAGTTTTGCGGCAGTTTATTCAAAAATTTATCCACAGTAACAGGAGCTAAGTTTCATTACAAGATTGCAACTAGAGCCGTTAAGTAAGTACATCACAGGTAACGTTTTATCTATCATTAGCAACTTTACATGCAATTACAGGTTCATTTATCGTAAAATTATTTGCAAATTATTTAATTATTATTTACGTCGGGCACATCATTACAAATTTGGCGCCCAACTTAAGGCTCGATCTTGCCAAGTAAATACTGGCAAACCAATCGAGAACCCACGACTGATAGAAAATTTAAAATTAAAGTAAACTTGTCAGGTAATTTAGAAATTTTAAAATGAAACTAGAGTAAAGGGTTTGCAGTAGAAGGGGAAGAAGGAGCTTTAGAGAACGTCGAGAGATTTAGATCTAGAAGGTAGTTTAGGGGAAGAAGAGACATTTTCGGAGACGGAAGTAGAAAGTAAAAAGGAATAAGTGAAGTAAAAAGCTAGATGAAATGATTAAAATGTTTATGGTATGAAAGTAGAAATAGGAAAACAAAGTGATAAATTCGATAATAGAGACAGGTTGGATAAATTAGAAAATAATAGGAGAAGATTAGAAAACAAAGTGATAAATAAAATGGATATGGGAGAACATAATGATAAATTAAGGTCGGATATGGGACAAATGAGATAAAATAAATTCAAATATGGGAAAACAAAGTGAGGAATTAAGGTCGGATATGGGACAGATGGAAAATAGATAATGGTGAGAATTAGGTAAACAAATGATAATTAAGAGGAGATAGAAAAGATAAATTAATATGAAAGTTGAAATCCTAAAAATTAGGAATAATTAGAGGAGGTCCAGAACAAGATAAGACTCGAAGATAGAAAATAAGGTGAATAAAGGAGAAATTAGGAAAAAGGGAGAGCTTTGAAGAAATACGAGGCGTTACAACAAAGTGAGAACCAGACAGTGAGTAAAAGTTTACAGAGGTGACAATAGGAAAGTTAAATAAATAGGGAAAGATTAGCAAAGAAAGAAAGTAAGGAAATAATGGAACTAAGGAAAGTAGATAGAAGGAGAAAGAGTAGCTTGATATGGGTGAGTTAGTGCAGTTATTCAATAAAGATGAGGGAGACAGTGGTTAAAATATTAGGGACAATAGATTAATCAATGGTATATTTAAATAGCATAAGCAGGAGGTTAAGTAAAATCAAAGACAGCGATAGGGTTAAAATATAATAAGGAACAGTTTGAGGGAGAGACGGAACATGGTTGCCTTAGATAGAGGACAAGTTTGAAAGATTTGAGGAATTTAAGGCGCTGTTTATTAGGAGTATGGGGAGAATCGGAACAAGGCAAAGTTAGAGAGAAGTGACAACGAAAGTATAAAGGATACGAAAGATCGAGAGAACGGTACGCTATAAAATTGATAAGTCAAGCACAGCAAGTTGTGCCAGCATATGAAGAAAAGATCTAATTAAGTACGTGGGGATCACTGAGCATGATTTAGGTAGGAGAATAGGTATAGAAAAAATAGAAACGATAGAGGAATTTTTAGATTTGTTAAAAAGATTCGATGGGGCGGTAAGGTTCTCAACGTTGGAATCAAATGGCAGGGAAAATCATGGAGGTAGAGACAACGGGGGTTACCAGCGGTCACAATTCTATAATAACCGAGGTAGACCACAAGGGAATAACTATGGTAGAGGTGAATACCAGGCGAACAATGTAAATAGAGGTAGAGGAGTACCTACGGGTAGAGGTTTAGGAACTACGGGGACAGGGAGCAATAATAGGACGTTCGGAAACACTGGTACGAGGAAATAAATAATACCACGTACAGGAGGTGGGCGCAGGTTTGCCCGGACCAGTAGCGCCACATTTTTAAGAGAGGTTAGATGCGTATGCACAAACTCCTATCGGCACCCTCGGGAGTTTATCACCACCAAGGAAGAGATTTAGAACTTGTAGATATAAATATTTTACCCAAAATTAAGATAGGGATTGATGATTTGAATTTGATATGTCTTGTAGATACGGGGCAGAAATTTCTTTAATAAATGAGGAAATAATTTTAAAAACATGATACAATTTAAGGATAAACTGTTGAACATAAAGGGTATTAACTTAATTACAGCCAACGATAAAAGATGACTACGATAAACAAATGCTTATGGCAAACATTAAGATTGGTAAAATGAGTATGTATGAGGATTATGATGATGAAAGGTTTGCGTATGGAGTGTTTATTAGGTATGGATTTGTTAAGTAAGTTTAAAGTAAGAATAAATGTGGAAAGTAGAAATGTTGAAGTGAATGGGGAATTAATTAAGTGGGAAGATCAAGTAAAGATGGATGAAAGTGAAGGAGTGAATGTAGGATAAAAGGGTGTGTTATTTTGAAGATAAAAGGATGATGTAATATGTCCGGAGGAATACAAAGAAGTGGTTGTAAAATATTAAGTGAACACATAGATTTAATTAACGAGATTCCAAAGATTGCTAAGGGTTATACCCATCGACTAGAAACAAATAATGAACAAACATTCAAATGTAAAATTTATCCAATTCCTCAGGCATATAGGGAACAAGTGTGCTAGAGCTAAGAGAATGATTGAAGGGGAATAATTGAAGAGCAATATACACGTTTTAAATCCATGGAGTTGTGAGGAAGAAAGAGGGTTCAATTTAAAGGTTGTGCTTGGATGCGAGACGTTTAAATATTATAACAAAGCCACAGTATGAGGCATCGCAAACATTTTGATTTATTTTGGGTACAAATTGGACAATCAATTTTACAAAGATTAGATTTAAATGAATTCGTTTTGGCAAATACGTTGAAGTTAACATCGAAAGTATACGGATCAAAAGTATTGAAGGTGTTTACCAATTTAAGGTAGTACCGAGGTCTGGCGTCAGTCTTCAGCGGCACTGTGAGAATGTGCAAGTCATTTTGGGACAATTTGAACATTTTTGTACACTACATTGATGACATAATTTAGCAAAATTACAGATCTTTTAAACACATTGAAATCATTTTAGAAAAGTTACAAATAACTTGGGGATTAAATTAAAATACAAATGTCAATTTGCACACAGGAGGTAAAATACTTAGGTTTTAACATCAGTTATAAGGGATTACAGTAGACACGGAAAGGCTAGCAGAGATCAGAAACTATCCGAGACCGACAAACTTGAGACATTAAGGGTTTTTGGGAATAATCAATTTTATAAAAATTTATAGACAACTATTCAATTCAGACTTTGAAACTTTTAACTTTATTAAAGAAGGAACTAAATGGACTTGGACGGACGAACTACAGAATCTTTTGAAAATTTGAAAAGTCATTTCACGACAAACTAATTTTGATGCATCCAAATTTCAACGACCCATTTATTTTAAAGACGGACTCATCTATATGCGAACACTATTTTATTATAAAAATAATGAGGACCAATCATTTACAATCATTAATACGAACTAACATTTCAGAAAGAATATCAGCTTTAAAGAGAACAATTTAAGGGAAGAGATTCGAGAATAGACAGATATATGGCATTGAATTTAATGAGACCAATACATAACAGGAATCAGGGTTTTTATGAGAGAAGCGTTATATTTAAGGGAAGTGAATAGTACGAATGGTTAAGTAGGAGAAAAGAGTGTAGGCAATTTTTGGTGTATGTCATTAATAGTAGGTTTCTTTGAACAATACGTAAGTCGAGATATTTAATAATTAGGAGAAGAATTCGAGATCAGGACTAAGGTTTCATAAAAGGTCATATAAACATATTATTTAAGTATTTATAGTATGACGAAATGTTTCACAAAGAGAAATATCACAAAATTGTATCCAACAAAGCGTGAACACAAATACTACATTAGAGTGTATTGAATTATTCATAAACAATGTTGTCAAACCAAAGAAGATTTTGGCAGATAATGCCACGTATTTTTATAACGAGAGATTCAGAAATCAATTAAGGAACAAGACATAGAGGTTAGATTTACGTCGATTAGACACCAAAAGTAATCCGTCAGAAAGAATAATAGGTGAGGTAATTAAGTTTTTAAGAATTTGTAACGCAAGAGCAACATAATAGATGGGTAGAATGTTTAGATAAGTAGAAATTATATAAATTAAGTCACAAATTGATTAATATACATAGTTATTCGCATGGTACTTAATGACTGGTACAATGCCGGAGAGACCTTGGAGGTTCAATGTAAATGAATTTGATTATCAAGAGATTGTGAAAGAGCGAGGAAAAGGCAAATTTGATTGCGTTAAGATATGAAGAAAAGGTGAATAATAGAATAAAGAAAAGGGTGATTTTAAGATAGAGATTGGTGTTCAGACGGCTAAGATGTCGAACCGTCCAATGGGTGTTTGTGCTAAGCTGAGCCTGCCATATGAAGGACCATACAGGATAACGCGCGTATATTTTGATAATTCATACGACCTAGATCACATGGATGGATTTAGGTAAATTTCATTTAATTTAATGTTTCCATATGTAAGAGAAACGGGTTGGGATCAATTAGAAATTCAAGAGGGTAGTTCAGGGAACGAGACGTTAGGTCGAAAATTATGACATAAAAGAAAGAGAAATCGTGCATGTTTATGAGTACAAAGAAGGAGGTTTGGTAAAAGAGTAAGAGGAGACGGAGATGTAAAATAGTGAATTTATTGGTAATAAAATATGAGGAGCGAAATAAAAAGTATACGAAGTTAGTTGAGATGAATTATGATGATGAATTAGAATATAGAAGTAGGACAAAAGGTCCAAAGAAGTATTAAAGTCAGAAGGTAAAATGCCTATGAATTATGAAGGTAAATAGAAGAAAAGATGATGATTTGATTAAAATGAGTATACATAATAAATAATGAAATTATGGGTAAACATATAACAGCCGAATTAAGAAATTGATTTTGTTACATATTGTAATTGATATGCTCGAACGTAAATAAAATGTTTATATAATTTGAAATAATTTACGATAAATGAACCTTGTAAATGATTCATGTAAAGTTTAATGAAATAGACTAAAACGTTACCTGTTGACGTACTTACTTAACGCTCTAGCTGCAATATTGTAATGAAACTTAGAACTCCTGTTACTGTGATAAATTTTAATAAACTGCCGCAAAACTTGGCCTTTTGTATTGAAATCTGTATTAACTTGAATAAAATTTTTACAAAATGACTAAAGATGTCACCAACATAACTTCTTTCTTGTTACAACTTTATTTTCTAACCTTATGTGTAATAGTGTGAACGTGTTTGATTAAACTAAGCAAACAAATGGTTATTTAAAATTAAAATTACTTAAAACTAATTAAACTAAAAGTGTTGTAAATCGTTCATGTTACGAGTTTAAATCAAAGAACACTAACCGATGTTAACAGCTGTTACCCAGGTCATTGATTCCTCTTCGCAGACAGTGGTTCCAAAAATGCAGGATCGTCGTGGTTTCGTGTAACATTTACACAGGTAAATACAAAATTTTTTTTATTAACTTTTTCTTCGTTGTATTTTCTTGAAAATCACTTTTGTTACGTTAAATATCCATGACGTCACTAATGGGTATATGTTGCATGTCGACAAAATTATTTTATAGGTTATCGTTCATTTTTAAATTTTTCAGGAACGAAATTTTCACATGTTCACTGGGCAAGTGAAATGGACTATAACGTATTTTCGCATCGCGAAGCATATTAAATTGAGAATTTTTACTTTACATCTGGGTTTTTCAAAAAAACTCGATTCCAATTGGCTGGGTAAATTTATCTAACGGATCTTCTTGAAACTTTCACGAAAATTAAAGTCTTCAAAGCCGTCCCACAAAATTGTTAGAAAAATTCTAATTCACTGGTCGTTCTACAATCGACTGTCAAAGTACGAATTCTTTCTTTGCACCCATGTTTATTTTCACACACTTTGCCTATTCTAACCACTTGCGTAACACTTAGTTTTTAATTCCTCATCTTACAATACTAATCTCACTTAAATCCTTATCCTATTAACAAATTATTACTAAAACTAAAATTCTGACATTTTGCAGGTTACAATTTCACATTTTTCAATGTAGAAGATTCAATTTTGCATCTACCATCCTCACTTGGATAGCAAATCGTTCTACAAATTAATCCTCAACTTTTGGTATGCCTTATGATGTAATTACAATTTTTTATGTTATCTAAATCTCTCTTTTTTTAGATTTTCCGAAGGATGAAATTTTCTTTTGCTCATTTTAGCTTTATTTGAATCTTTTGGATTTTGGATTCACTTACAATAGTGCCAAGAAATGCGGACGCTGCTATTGGATATGCAAAACAATTCCAACTTTTATCTGTGACACCCGCAGGATAGATTTTAATTTTTAGAATGCTAACTGCTCTGGCCAGCTTATGAAATGAAATTTTGTAATTAAAATGGCTCTAATGGTATGCCATGAACCTTCTATAAATGCTACATGCCAAATATTAACAACCCGTTGCAACAAAAAGTTCCATCCGAGGTTACACTTCATCTATCGAAGCTGCGGTTTTTTAACCGGAAGATGCAATTTACTTTATTAAGGTTATTTATCTTAGTTTTTAAGTTGATAACATGACATAATTACCCCTAAATAAAAATTTTTAAATTTCGGTAACACTTGTCTTACATGGAATTTCAAAATTTTTGTTTACAAATAGTTCAATGACTTTTGTATTAACACTCCTAACCTACTATTCAAATAAACTTTAACTACTTTTAACCTAATCTTTAATTAACTAAACTCACTCATCTCCTCGCATTACGATGCCCAAAATACTAACATTAATTTATTCTAATCTATTCTATTCTAAAACTACGCTAAACCTACTTCCGTAACTTATTTACCTCCTTTTCTTTCCTTCATCGTCTTTATCTTAACTCCCTTTTATCCTCATAAACTTTCCTTTTTCATCATAATTCCTGTTTTACTCAAACTAATTCCTCCCATCTATCTTCCACCTTATCGTCTACTTCAAAACTACCTTTACGTCTTAATCATTTATAATACCATCTTCCTTTTACTCACATAATTCTTCTCCTTTTTATCATCCTAATTCTTCCTCCTTTACTCAAACTAAATTTCTCCCGTTACCTCCTACATTATTGTTTACTTCAAACTACCTTCTCTACTTAATCATTTACCTCTTTTATTAATATTACTGCTTCTCCCTTTCGCCCTTTTATTTACACATTTTATTTCGTTATTCCTGCCTTATGTTGAACCATTATTTACTCTACATTAAGTCCTCGTGTATGTTTATTTTCCATATGAAACTCATCATGTTTACCTCCACCTCTTTTCCTATAGCTTTATTCACTTTAAATTCATATCTTTCACCTCAATACTTGTACATATCTATCTATCGTATCACTCGTATATAATGCTTAGATGGCAGACAATAATTTATGTAGGAATTAATTCCAAATAATTACATTGTGCAATTCTACTAAAATATTAGTATAATAAGAAAATAAATACCTTTTTTCTGAGTCGGTATTTATCAAAGAACTTTTTATATAATATGGAAGTAGAGTATTCCAGAACAAATATAGGTCCCCAATTTCCTCCTCGATCTTTTCAATAATTATGAGGTTTCATAAACCTCTAAGAAACAAAATAGAAACAAAACTTAAAATAACTATAATTTTTAAAGTTTGAAATAGTCACAAAATCAATACTTTTACTTACCTCTATGTAGAAATACGTATGTAATGTTTATCTTATCTTATCTAAATTAATTTATAATTTTTATCATTCGAGTTAAGTATCATAACTATCAGTAGTTTCAGAACTGTGTGGCTGAAGACAGCACCAGAATCAGAATCAAAAATATGAATTTTATACTGGACCAGACAAATAAAAAAACTCTTTTTTCAATTTATTTATTTCAAGTAAAAGATCATTAAATAATATTTTTTAGTTATCAAGGTGGATAACATGAAAGTAAAAATTAATAAAAAATAAAAATACAGCGATTAAACGATAAAAGGCTCTTCCTTTATTAAAATTTATATACAGGTGTCTCTGACTGAGAACTCTTAGGTGGTGATAGAGACACTTTTCTAAGACATATTTTTAAACAAAATTTTGTCCAAGTCCAAATTGGGTACCTCACTTTAAAGCAATTTTTCAATTTATGAATTCAAGCGCCATTGCACCGATATTTTTGATTTTTGGGTTTAATGAATTAGAGCTTTTATAGAGCATTTGAATATCTACAAATTATACTATAACCTTATCGCCAGAATTAACAGATTTCAGTTATGAATTAAATTAAGAGAAAAATGTAAAAATTTGAGTTTTATTATTTTACTTTTCTTCAGCCCGTATCTTTTAAACGAAACGTCTCAGAAAAACTAATGACCAAACCGGATAGAAATTTAACGGGCTACAACGTTGCTCTAATAATTTTTGAAACCAACCGTTTCACATAAATTACGAAATAATGAACAAGGTGTGGTAAAAACTAAATAAATTCACAAAATTTATTTTAATAAATTTTCAAAATGGCCTCCTTCATTTTCAGCACACATACGTGACATTGTTAAAAGAGACATTGTTTGAAAAAGCACGTATTTGTGCTGAAAATGAGGAAGTCATTTTGAAAATTTATTAAAATAAATTTTGTGAATTTCTTTAGTTTTTAACCACACCTTGTTCATTATTTTCGTAATTTATGTAAAACGGTTGGTTTTCCAAAAATTATTAGATCAATATTGTAGCCCGTTAAATTTCCTATCTGGTTTGGGCCGTTAGTTTTTTCAAACGTTTCGTTTAAAAGATACGGGTTGGCAAGAAAAGTAAAAATAAAACTCGGAATTTTTGACATTTTTCCTTAATTTAATTCATAACTGGAAATCTGTTGATTCTAGGCGATAAGGGGTTATAACATAATTTGTAGATATTCAAATGCTCTATAGAAAAGCTCTAATCCATTAAACCCAAAAATCAAAAATATCGGTGCAATGGGCGCTTGAATTCATAAATTAAAAATTGCTTTAAAGTGAGGTACCCAAGGGTTTGAACTTGGACAAAATTTTATTTAAAATATGTCTTAGAAAAGTGTCCTATCACCACCTAAGAGGTTCTCCAGTACACCTGTATGTAAGACAATTTTTCTAAATTAACATCTTAACGTATTCCTAGTCTTCCTTATTGAAGCAATGAATAGAAATGTAGTCGTCATCGTTATGCATCGAAGAAAATTTTATTTTGTTCATGATAGGCCTGTGGTAACTAAAATAGGTGACATATGGCATACGGATACGTTGCGGGTGATCAAGACAAGATATGATCAAGACAAGTATTGCTAACAGTGTTTTGAAAATTCAGCACATAGGTTAATTATTAAGAATTATCCGGCCAAATGTCAAATTTCAAAGTGCCGTTAAAAATAAAAAAATTCCAGAGGCAAGAGAATGTCCCAGTAACAATAATTTATCATCCCCATTCGCATACCCTTAACCGTGCGCGCATAAACAGTTGAAACTTGGTCGTCTTCGGAAATGCACATCTTATTCTCAGCGCTTTTGGTATCCACATTTCAACAAGAGAAATTTTGTGTTGTTCACTTTATTTTTAAAGTGATTGTAATAGATTCGAGTAACTTAAGTATGAATCAATATTTCTTGATATGTTGAAACGATTTATATTATTTGCAGAACTTGAAAAAACTTATTTTGGAATGAAATTTTACTTAATTTCCATGTTTAAAAAACATTTTGTTATATTATCGCCTCCTTTCGGGTAATTCTTGTTATTGTGTTGTATACTTCATATATTAGGCTAATTAATGACATACAATTTGATTGCAGGTAGCTCCGGATGACCAAATTTTTTAAATGAAAACTTTTATTTTAAATGAAATAAAGTGCAAATTTTGTTGTTTTGGATACACATGGTACCTTGGGTGCAAAATAGTAAGTTGTAAGTGTCTTTATGATCAAATACAATAACAAGATTTGCTTAATTTAGATCAAAAAATTAAATATCGGGAAAATCAGCTGCTTTGTCCTGTTATGGTGACACACCAGATAATCTATGCAGTTTAAAACAAAGATTTACGTACTTTAAAACATCCGCAAAAAAAATGGTCTAAACCCCATAGATCAGCATTTTTTAAAACCAAGTATGCTTGGTTAGACTGTAAAAAAAGGTAATAGAAGCCAGAAATAATCACTTTCGGTTATGTCGTAAAAACGACCCAAGAAAGTTCTCGAGGGAAGAATGCAAACGTTATAAATATGTATACTCAAAAGACTATTACTAAGTTCAGATCCAGTATTCTTCTACTTCTTCTTCTTCTTCTTCTTACATTATGACTAGGTTCTGTAATATCCAACAGTAACGTCGACAAAGATCCGAAGCTACTGCTGGTTCTGTGCGCATATTATTTGTTTTACATTTTGCTGTAGTTTGCTAGACTGGCTTCAGATGTGCCTGTTACCCTATATTATTGTTAATGATGGCAATTCATTAACATAGGAGGACCACCGGCTTTACGTGCCTTCCGAAGCACGGGGACGGTCATAGATAGAAAGAGAGTCAGAAAGAAAATTTTCCTTTGTAGACTCCTCCCGGGTTCAAACCGGGTGCCTTAGTATTAGTAGTCGATCGCTCTAACTACTAGGCCAGTGACCGTCTCTGATCCACTATTAAGTAGTAGAAAACCAACAAAAAAAGGGATCAAACCAAGATTACTTTACCCTGAAACAATCAATATGTTACTACCATCTGACTCTAATTCCAATCCCATATTTAAGACACGGATTAAGATTTATCCATAAATGAATAATCCTAAAATAATTATTTATTTGCACCTAAATTATTAATATGTACCTAGAATATTTATTTGGTCGTAAAATTTGTTATTAAAATAATTTTTGTTTTTTTTAAGATTTTGTCTTTTTGTTGTTGAATTTTGAAAAGGCACGAACTAACCTATTATTTCATTCCGTCCAAAACTTATGTTTTTTAAAATATTTTTGTATACTTTGTGACATTTAATTTGAAAATCTAGTGTTTCGATGTGGGTTTGTTAAAAGCGAGGGTCAACCGCTAGAGGAAATCGTGTACAATTAACTTCACACTTCACGTACTTCATCATAATTCTCCATATTTCTTCGTACTTCATATAATTCAGCAGTAATTCACAGGACTTCACGTACTTCACCAGTAATTCACCGTACTTCATCAATAATTCACGGTACTTCACCTAGTTCATTGATACTTCATTGTATTTCACGTACTTCATCGGTATTACCGAGACTTACCGAGATTCCAAAATTAGAATACTAGAGGGTGTTCCACACCTCCCAGATCGAGTAGTTTATTTTTTCAGAGTAAACTGAAGATCTCCGTTGCAGAGATCTACCTCCCAAAGGGTATGAAATTTATAATTATGCGGTTTATGGTTAATTGTCAAATTACGAATTAAACACATTTACTTGGCCATAGCTAATTTTAGTAAACTTGAAATATGCTTAAACATTTCATTCACTTTTAATAAAAATAAATTATTTAAAGCGGGGGTCTGGAGGGTGTGGAACACCCTCCAGTGCCTCTGCAATGGGAAATATTTCGTTTAATTTTGATAAAAGTAAACCACTCGGTCTGGGGTTCGGCATGTTCTGCCATGTTTTTATTCTAAAATTTGTGCACTGGAGAGTGTTCCACACCCCCAGACCCCCCGGATTGAGCAGTTTATTTTTATCAAAAGTAAACTAAAATTTCCCGTTGCAGAGGCACTGGAGTGTGTTCCATACCCCCCAGACTCCTCGGATTGAATAGTTTATTTTTTATCAGAAGTAAACTGAAGATCTCCCGTTGCAGAGATCTACCTCCTAGGGGGTATGGAATTTATAATTATGCGGTTTATGGTTAATTGTCAAATTACGAATTAAACACATTTACTTGGCCATAGCTAATTTTAGTAAACTAGAAATATGCTTAAATATTTAATTCACTTTAATAAAATAAATTATTCAAACCGGGGGTCTGGGGTTGTGGAACACCCTCCAGTGCCTCTGCAACGGGAAATATTTAGTTTAATTTTGATAAAAGTAAACTACTGGTCTGGGGTTCTGCATGTTCTGCAATTCTGAAAAATGGGCATTCGAGATATTTCAATGTCATCAGGAATATATACAGCGGAGCCAGCATGCAAGTCAAGATAAACGAGGACACAAAACAGAAAAGATCGATCTGGAAAGAGGAGTCAGGCAAGGAGACCCAATGTCACCAAAACTCTTCACTCTTGCCCTTGAGAACGCTTTCAAGCAGTTGCGCTGGGAACAAAAGGGAATTAATATAGATGGAGCATATCTAAGCCACCTACGTTTCGCAGACGATATAGTCCTAATGAGCAGCACGCCCGAAGAACTTGAAAATATGCTACAAGATCTCAATACAGTATCACAAAACATAGGGCTGCAAATGAACCTAACCAAAACTAAAATCCTATCAGGGTTAGGAAAAGAAGAACTAAACGAGGAAATAAAAATAGACGGCATCACGATAGAAACAGTCGACGAGTACATCTACTTAGGCCATAAAATTAAGTTAGGGAAAGAAAATCAGGGGGCTGAGATCACAAGGAGAAAGAGCCTTGCATGGGCAGCCTTCGAAAACTACGACACGTACTCGCAAATACCGAAATCCCCATAAACTTAAAGCGCAAAGTGTTCGACTCCTGTATATTGCCGGTGATAACATATGGACTGGAAACGATGACTGTAACCAGCAAAAGCGCTGAAAGACTAAGAGTGGTACAGAGAGCGATGGAGAGGTCTATGCTCGAGTGAGTCTGCGAGACCACATCCGTAACGAAGAAATAAGAAGAAAACGAAGGTGACGGATGTGATGGAACGTGGGCGCGGCTGAAGTGGAGCTGGACCGGGCACGTGGGAGGCAGGACTGCAACAAGTGGACACCAAAGATAATAAACTGGAAGCCGAGAATGACCAAGAGAAGCAGAGGCAGACCCCAAAAAGATGGCTCGACGATGTAAAGAAGGTGGCAGGTTGGGAGTGGTTGAGGAAGGCGCAAGATAGAGAGGTTTGGGAGGAAATGGGAGATGTTCAGGAGTGGACGACTACGGGCTGATGAAGAAGAAGAAAAGAAGAAAGCTTTATATTGAGCTACCAAACATCTGTGATCTTCAAACAAATGAGCTAAAAAATTACAAAATTAACTAAAGAAATCTAAGTTTAATTTAATTAATTGATTACTATTAAACTAGCAATTACCAAAACTTTTAATTAGTAAAATTATGATCGTTAGAGGTCTATTCAACGTTTAAGATAAATAAATGTTAAGAAAATCTACTGATGTAAGTTAATTTGCTATGCTATCAAATAATTATTATTGAATAAACGTGTCTTAGCTATGATACATATTGACCGTAGAGCATGCGCATAAGCTAGGTTCAACTTCATGTAATTCCCCAAAATTTACTAATTTCATGATATTTCACTTGTACTTCAATATACTTAATACGTATTTTACCTACTATACACGTACTTCATTTACTTCACAAGTACTTTATGTATTTCACATGTACTTCACATGACATGTCATGTACTTCATGAGATGTGTACAAAAAACTTCACCAGCGGTTAACTCCTCGGTTAAAACATATGTCTATTTAATTATTACTAAGATTTTCCAATATACTTTTTGATTTCAATTTTTAATGGAAATTTTTATCCATATTCATTCATTAGGGAAAAGTTTAACTGAAGAGACTTTTAAAAGCGAAACAACATTGTACAACGGCGTTTTAAACTAAAAATGTAAGTGGGAAAATTTTAAAATTTCACTTAGCTTGTAATAATTTAAAACTTTTTATTTAACATATGATTTCACCAGTTAATAAACTATTTATTATTGATAAAAATACAATGTAAATATAATTTGTCCACTTGTTAATGAATGTAAGTTTTATTATTAAAAACAAATAAATGCTGATTTTATCAAAAATTTTGTATTATACACTACGATATTATCAAAACTGTAATTGGAGTACTTATTATGTACCACCTAGATATTTATTTGTTTCGATCATTTTCTGTTTTATTCTTGTTAATAAACTTGTTCAGAAGAAATGGTTTCGTTTAATTGTTTATCATGCATACTAAAAGATGCTTTTCGATTTTGTTGTGTAGCAGGAACTCCATGTATAAACGTGAGGTGCATTCATACGAGGTCTTTTCGAAAATGTGAATTTTCAATTTCTAAGTTTGGATTTTGTACAAGTTATTTATTATGTGGATTTTTGATTCTCAACTGCAGTTATAGCATCCACACCATCTTAAATGCGGAGAATAAAGTCACAGAGCTGATAAATAATATAGCAACTTTAGTATACACCGCCGAATCGATCACTCTCGTAATAAGTTATTCATTTCTGACCGGTGAATTGATAAAAGTGTTGAAGCAATTTATGGATTTGATAGATTTGTGGTATCAAATTGAAATATTATTTGACGAGAAGAACATTACAGTTATACGCAATCGAATATTTAACTGTTTACTTTTTGTTATTATTTCTACATTCACGTTTATAGTTTATATAACTTCACAACGTGGAAAACTAAATCCGTCCTTTTTGGAATTGATTACAACTCTAATTGCCTTTTATATTAATATTGCAGGTGCAATATCTTACATCGTTATTATTAGTATATTTGCATTAATGTTTTCTAATTATCAAGAAGGTGTTAGATTAAGATTAGAAAAACATATTGCAAATGGTCCGAAGCCTAAACTTTTATTGAACGGCAATATTTTGTATATTTTAAAATTTTCGAAAATTTACCACCACAGAATAATAAAATGTTATCAGAACTTTACCAAATTATTTGGTGGAGTTCTGTTTGCTCATATGCTAAATACAGTACTAATATTAATTACCAGTGGCGTTACTTCAATAATTTATGTATTGGGCAATTCTCGAAATTCACAATTTGTAAGTTTCCAATTTGAGTTTTGTACCAGCAGCGTGATTGTGTTATACTGCCACACTTTAACACATAAACTAAATTTTGTGGTAAGTGGTACCTATAATAATTTATCTAACGGCCTTCTAAATGCCATTTTAAATTTCAGAATGACGATTTTCTATCTTACTTGTTTAAATACCCCATTAGCCAGTTATGTGCTAGCGAAGCTAATCTAGTAATTTAAATCGAGTGTTTATTCCAGTGTATTAATAATATAAATAATTTTTAGGTGGAATTATTTATCAAAACCTTAGTTGTTCAAAAGCCAGAATTTATAGTAAAAGATGTATTTAAAGTTGGAATGAAATTATTAGCACGAGTAAGCAATTCATATAAATAATATTATGTATTATATACAAAAATAATTTATTATTAGATTTTAGGATTGGTAATAACATACATACTGGTATGTTTACAATTTTATTTCATGTGGATTTTGAATAATCTAGTACAGTTTCACTATCGACATTGATTTTTGCAAGCAATAGAAATAATTCGTGTTATACAAATTTATTCATAAAATTTTGAGTATTACAACTTTCATAGAATACACTGGTTAGGGCGGCCTAACCTCTGCACCTTATATACATATATATACGTAATTGTGATTGTAATCAATTTTTTTATCTTTAATTTACAATAAAAAGTAAAAAAAAAATACATTTTATATATGTGTCTGTTAATTAAATATATTTCAAAATTGTGGAGAAAAAGCATACTCTAATTATTTTTATTTTTATTCTTTTAGGTTTTTTTGTTAATATCTTGCACTGGGCTTTTCTAATCATTTACTGGCCTTAGCTCAACATCAGTCGTTTATTTTTAGCTCAAAACTTTGTTTTATTGCATAGCAAAATGGTTTGTTGGTGTAGCTTTTCACCCATGTGAAATTCCGTTGTATGCAAATAACATTTTGCTTTTTTTGTTATTTGTTTTTTATTTGTTTTTGTTATTTAATAATAATTGAGTTTTAAAATTTTTTATATTCAAATTTGTTTTTATGAATTTAGTTTTAATTAAAATGTTTGTACAATTATGTTTTAAAATTTTACCATGAGTTGTTTTTGTTCATTTCCGGTTCTTGTTTTGTTGTTCCCATTAGCCTTGTTTTTCCAAGAATTTCGTTACAGATTTTAAATATTTTCTATTTAGCCATGAGCTTTTATTTTTCAATCTTTATCTGTGCACTTTTTTTTATAATATTATATTTATAATAATATGTTACGCCATTGGCAGCGAAGAACAAGTTTGTTTTTGTACCGGAAGCATTTTTGTTGGAAAAATAGCTATTATTGTGATACGTTGTCTAAATACAGCGTACAACAACTACAGGAATAGTTCTTAATTAGTAGAGAGTGTTATTCACTTCAAAAACATTGATTAAAAGAATTATTGCTTTTTGATATATATATATTTGAGGTTAGAAAGAGGTTGGGGTAATATGCAACGTACACCAGCTCTGAAAACAAATAGTAAAACACGAAGGAGAGAACTGTATGCAATACAGCAAGCCGGTTGGAGTATTACCTCAGCAAAACAGAAGAAAACAATGACTCCGGTTATTTTCCCAAACAAATCAAAAAGAAACTTGAAGAAAAATGCAAGCTAAGAAAAAGATGGCAAACCACATGCCCCGACCGATAATACAAACTTAAATTAATGTAACTAGACAGCCGAAGGAAATGCTGTGAGGCCATAAAATGAAGATATCGAAAATTTTCTAAAACAGCTCTCCCCTACTGCATCAACAGAGTATTTCCTTTGAAAAGTCACATGACACAAAACCTCCAATTAGAACAAAAGATGGTAACTGGGCAAAAAAGATGAAGGAAAAGCGAGCACATTTGCGGAACATCTGAGCAACGCATTTAAACCTTTTCAAATGAAAATCTTTCTAGAAGAGGAAAAGCATATCCATCAATCTCTAGATGCCCCCTATCAAATTAACCTCCCAATTAAGCCTATAAAGACACCAGAAGTCAGGAACCGCATCACAAATCTAAACCCAAAAAAATCTCAAGGTTATGATCTGATAATGGGTAAGGTCTTAAAGGAACTGCCACCAGAAGGGATATAAATGATAATGATCAACCATTGGGTACTTTCCCCTCGCAATGAAAAGTGGCCCAAATAATTCTCACTCAAAAACCTGTCAAGGAGCCAACCTCCTAACGTCCTATCAGCCTTTTGCCTGTTTTGCCTAAAGCCTTCGAGAAAATGTTTTTAATTAAACTTTTTTTAGAAGCGCTCTTAGAAGAAAAAAACTAATACCAAACCACTAATCTGGATTCCACCAACAAACAGGTACACAGAGTTGTTACACCGATCAGAGAGGATTTGGAACGCAGGAGGTACTGCTCAGTAGCATTCGTGGACATTTCCCAGGTCTTTGACAAGGTGGGGCACGAGGGCTTTATCTACAAAACTATTATCAACTTGCTTCACCCATATTGCCAAATTCTGAAGTCATACCTGACAGATAGAGACTTCCCAGTAAAATATGGTGAAGCTTACTCCACATTGGCACCTATAAAATCAGGAGTGCCACAGGGTACCGTGCTTGGTCCACTCCTATATCTTCTATACGCTGCTGATCTTCTAATTACTGCTAATACTTAAATTGTATCAGGATCTTCTCGTATTCCTTTTATGCCTTCCTATTTGTGATTACTTATCTACGCTTAGATAAACTTTTGTTAATTAAGATTGAGAATCATGTTACATAATAAATTTGAATAAGTGAAATAATGAAATTGCTATAGGTTAAGTTTAATAAGTTTATTTTAAATTAAAGAAATAAGTGCAGATAGGATCAAGTAAATACAAACTCATCACGATTTCAATTTGGTTTTATGTTTACCAATTACTGAGTTCTAGGCAGTTACTAATTTATATTTAAATTCCTTTGCTTTTTCCTGTTAGTGTGCCGTTGGTGAAACATGGTTTCGTTCAACTGTTTATCATGTATACTTAAAGAGGGTTTTCAATTTTGTTCCATAGTTGGAATTCCAAGTATAAGTGTAAAATGCAATCACGTGAGATCTTTTGGCAAAAGTGTATTTTCATATTCCAAGTTTGGATTTTGTATCAGCATTTGTCTACTTGGGTTATTGATATTGAGTTGCTCCTACAGTATCCAGATAATATTAAATGCGGAGAACAGAATCAATGCATTTATAAATAACATACCCAATTTGCTTTATAACACCGAAGCCATAATTTTAGTACTAACCTATGCATATCTTTCGAACAAAACGATCAAAATTTTGGAAGAAATGTCAAACTTGATGGATAACTATTGTCACATTGGAATTTTATTAGACAATAAGGATATTACGGTATTACACAAACGAATAGGCTATTCTTTATTTTTTATTATTATTTGTCTATTTGTATTTATAATTTACGTAACATTGCTAAATCAAAATCCAGACTGGACGTGTTTAGAACGGACTTCAACAATAATTTCTTTTTATATTAATATTGCAAATTTAATAAATTATATCGCCATCCACAGCATATTCATTCTCATGTTTTCGAATTATCAAAGAATTGTTAAGTTAAAATTAGAAAAATGTATCGCAAAATGTCAGAAACATACATTTTTTTTGCGCAGCAACATTTCGTTTATTTTGAAATACGCAGAAATGCAACACCGCAATACAATGAAATGTTACAAGAAGTTTACCAAGTTATATGGTCCAATCACGATTGGCTATCTACTTTACACAGTATTAATTTTAATTGCCAGTAGCATCACTTCAATTATTTATATATTTGGTGATTTTTCAAATTTGCAATTTATAAGTTTTGAATTTCAGTTTTGTACTAGCTGTATCATCATATCGTTCGGTTTCAATATAATGTATAAATTATATTCTGTGGTAAGAAGCGTCCATATTTACCTTGTAGCTTTCTAAATGTTATTTAAAATTTTAGAATGACGACTTTATCTCCTTTTTGTTTAAATACCCTATCAGCAAGTTACGTGCTAACGAAGCTGATCAAGTAATTTAAATGAAATATATGCTATATTACTTTAATTAAAAACATAAATTGTAGGTCGAAGCTTTTCTTAAAACTCTAATATCTGAAAAGCCGTTATTCGTAGCATGCGATATACTTCAAGTCAGAATTTCACTTGTATCAACAGTAAGTAAATTAATTTTATTATATATTATATACAGAAATAAATTTTTTTAGATATCAGGAACAGTCTTAACGTACGTACTGATAGCTTTACAATTTTATAACGTATGGAAATCAGAAGCTAATGCCGGACATGTTGTCAAGGATTTAGTTTGAATTAATTAAGTGAATTAATGAAACACTATCAACTGCCCACGCCTATTTTATGCCACTTTATGCAATATTTCTCTGCTGTGTAATTTATAAATATCACTACAATATATATTGTCATGTTTGTTTTATTAGCTTTTACCTAGCCTTTTCAGATAGAAAGCGGAGATTTTTAAGCAAAATAAAACAATTAATACAATTCCAACTAAAGTCGGTAGAAATAGCGAAATAGATTCTGAAATTAATAAGAACGAGATGGAGGAAATTAAAGAATTTACAAAAATCATTAGTACCGAATTAAAACAAATAAAAATTGAAAATACTGAAATTAAGCAAGAATTAAGAGAGAATAATAGAAAGATTTGTGGCTAACATAAATTCAAATTTTAATTTTAAGATGTAAGTTGGTATTGCCGAATGGATGGCGCCATCTAGGATCAGAGGGGTACCTAGCGGAAACGACGGCGAGGTTGAGAGGTTAGCAACGGACGCGAGACGAACACCACATGATCAATGTGAAATTGAGTGATATGTAATGCGATTTATTTATTCGTTTGTTATCTGTTGTATTGTGCGTATAAATATTTTATTGGAAATAAACGTTACTCCAAATTGGTGACCTCGACGTGATTCAACAGACGATAAACATGTCGAATACAAACGAAGAAACCGCAGCCACGATCGCAAACCCGCAAGAAGTCGCAAGAGTGGTCATAAAGATTTCTCCATTTTGGAAACAAAATCTAAAAACATGGTTTGCTCAAATCGAAATGCAATTTGCGCTCAACGACATCACCCAAGACACCACAAAATTCTACTATGTCGCGAGCAATCTAGAATATCGACACGCCAAAGAAGTGCGGGACGTAATCCAAAACCCTCCAAATACCGAAAAGTTTTTGAAATTGAAAACCGAACTTATCGCAAGATTGTCAGCATCTGAAGACCGCAAAATAAAACAGTTACTAGAACGGAAAGAAATAGGAGACAGAACGCCATCTCAGTTGCTTCGTCACATCCGAGACCTCGCAAACAACGTACCAGAGCCACTAATAAAAACTCTATGGTTAGGTCGCTTACCAGGAAACATGCAAGCAATATTGGCTTCGATGGACAGCAAAAACCTAGTAGAAATGGGTCACGATGAATACACGAAACGAATCCGTCAAACATGCAAGTGGAATCGACTGATACAGCCGAAATCGTGACCGGCAGAAGGGCGCAGCCTAGTCAGTTCGATCTTTTGATGATGGAAGTCAACCAGCTGAGGGTTGAAGTAAGAAACAGAAGACGAAGTCCTAGCCGGAGCAGAGGAAGATCCACAAGCGAAGCAAGAAGTTAAGCGAACCCTCATTGGTGTTATTATCATAACAGATTTGGTAATAAATTGCGGAAATGTAGAGACCCGTACTCATTCAGCAAGTCGGAAAACTACTTCGGGGGTCAATAACGCGAGACGAACACCACGTGATCAATGTGAAATTGAGTGATATGTAATGCGATTTATTTATTTATTTATTCATTTGTTATCTGTTGTATTGTGCGTATAAATATTTTGTTGGAAATAAACGTTACTCCAAAGATTTAAGAACAAATTGAAATACAGGTCAAAGAGATGAAAGTGTTGAAGGAAGAGTTAGTTCAAACCGAGGGTTAACCGCTGGTGAAGTTTTTGTACACATTTAATAAAGTACATGAAGTACTGGGAGGGGTGTAGAACACCTTCCAGTGCACAAATTTTGGAATGAAGAACATTGCAGAACATGCAGAACCCCAGATCGAGTAGTTTACTTTTTATCAGAAGTAAACTGAAGATCTCCGTTGCAGAAGCACTGGAGGGTGTTCCACACCCCAAACCCCCGGTTTAAATAATTTATTTTTATTAAAAGTGAATTAAATATTTAAGCATATCTCAAGTTTATTAAAATTAGCTATGGCCAAGTAAATGTGTTTAATTCGTAATCTGACAATTAATTATAAACTACCTAAATATAAATTCCGTACTCCTGGGAGGTAGATCTCTGCAACAGGAGAGTTCAGTTTACTTCTGATAAAAATAAACTACTTGATCCGGGGGCTGGGGAGTGAAACTCCTCTAGTGCCTCTGCAACGGGAGATCTTTAGTTTACTTCTGATAAAAATAATCTACTCAATCCGGGGGGTCTGGGGGGTGTGGAACACCCTCCAGTGCTCAAATTTTGGTATTTCTGTAAGTCTCTTCTGTAAGAAGTATGGAGAATTATGATGAAGTACGTGAAGTGTGAAGTTAATTGTACACGATTTCTTCTAGCGGTTGACCCCTTGGTTCAAACGAAAACTGGTTGGAAACTGGATAGAGAATCAAACCAAAAGAAAATGGAAGAACTAGAAAATAAATTGGAAACGGCTAAATATAAATTGGAACTGCAGGAAAGACAATAAAAATTAGATTGGTAATAACAGGATTCAAATATGATTCAAACCAGATATGACTACGAACACCGCACTCGGAAAAAAAACCTGGAAAACTTTATAAAACTGAACCTAGAGGTCGAAACGAGAATACTAAAAGCGTACCGGATGGGAACTGAAAGAGCCGTAGTTGAGGTTGAAACATGGGAGAATAAGTTAGATATTATGAAGAACAAGTCTAAGCTTAGCCACTTGCCTGGAAAAACGATATATAGATATAGATAGTGACATTACATTCATGGAAAGGAAAATACAGTTCAAAATAAGCGAACAGGCGGAAGAGTTAATGACAAACTTTTGAGATAGAAAAAGCTGAAGGGTGCTTGCGGAGGTTCCAAAAGACTAACTAAGCAAAACCACCAAGTTAAATGTAAGGCGGATCGGCGAAAAAAGGAAAATTTAATGGTAAAATGGAGAACACGCATAACGAAAGAGATTTGGTTGTGGCCACGTGGAACGTGAAAGGATTGTATAAAGAGAGAATAACGAAACAACTAACAAGAAAACTGAAAAGATATATAATAGATTTGGTGGCGCTGCAAGAAACAAAACAAAAGATAACGAGGTTTTCGATTTGGATGAACACACTTTCTTTGGCTTACATCCGACGATGGATGACATATCTATTTGATTATGATGATGACTTTCTTTGTGAGTAACGATCAAGACAGAAGATTGGGTACTGGTTTTGCAGTTACCAAGAGGTTGGGGAAATCGATTATCGATTTCACATTTATATCAAGCAGAATTTGTAAAATAAGATTGAGAGATCAATATGCGAAGATTACTGTAGTTAATGTACATGCACCCACAAGACAAACAACTAGAAATAAATGAACAATTTTACGAATCACTTGAAAGAGAATACGACGAAATACCAAGGTATGATGTCAAAATTGTTATGGGTGACTTTAATGCAAAGATAGGTCAGGAATCGGATTTTTGACCAACTATAGGTACACACAGCCCGCACACCGAATCGAGTGAAAATGGTAGACTGCTAATAAATTTCGCGATGGATAGAAAAATGATAATTAAGAGTACATACCACCCCTCGAATGTGCCTAACCTTGTCGCGGTGAGGGGCTTGTATTTTAATGAAGCGGTGGGCGTGTACCTGTTAGGACTCGGGCCGGAGCCTTAAAACGCTCCTGGCTTGGTCTGTTTTGATACGCTGGGTTTGGCCGAGACTTAAAACCCTTTGTGCCTGACCTTGTGTCATTGAAGCGGGATGATGGCCACCGTGGAGAAATCAGACGAATCAGGCACCCACGTGTTTGTGCCGTGCGTGGAGACCCGTACGGGAGGATGAAAGGATCCTGGTGGCTGAGCTGGCTTGGGAGCGGTTGTAGTTCTCCTGGGTCCGGCAACACTCCACTTTGGCCTCGATTTCTTCTTAAACGGGCGGCCTAGGCTAGTCCACCTGGGTCAATCGGCTGAGCTGACCCGTAAGAGGATCAGCAGGACGAGCTCTTTGGGAAGGTCGCGGTGTGTAAACACTGTGCCTTCCTGGGAACTATACCCCTCGAGTAGCCCTGGCGCTGATTTTATCGCGTCCCCTTGTTGGACTCTGTGACGGGTGGGGAGCTCTGGGGGTGAAAATATATTTTCTCCATATGGATACAAATAAATTAAACTCATACAAACAAGCTGGTGTGTCCTCGGACACACAAGCAAAAAACACAACGGGAGTGCACCTTATGGATGCCCCAAACACTGGTGTGATGGGTATGTCCTTAACGGATGTCCCATCTACCAACACAGAGGTGGGTATATCTCATGATGTCCCACCCACAGAAAGTACCAATATGGCTGTTTCTGCAAGTGCGGGCGCTTCCTCTGGGAATGCCCAGCACAGACCCGCCGCTGAGGGAAGCTCTAAAAAGCATCGCCTCTGCGGAGCGGAGAAGAAAAGACGCAGAAAGGCCAAAGCACTGAGACGCAATACTGCAGAAGGTCTCAACAGCCAAACTGCGCACGAACGGGCAGGGCCGTCCAAACCGGAAGGTGGGGGGGGAATTCCGCCTGGTGGCGCAAATCGTAACAAAAATGCGACGGCAGGGGGGAGGGATGGTAAAACGTCCTCCGCTCGAACCGACGCATCGAAAAAGGTTGAGGTCCCAGGACTCTATGCCTTCGCCTCTCAAGCAGAGGAAGAGGGTCGAGACGACTGGGTCAACAACAAAACCAGAGGGTCGGAAGCAACAAGCTACAAGGAGGCAGCAACTAGCCACCTTAGAGTAGCAGTGATCGACCGCCAAAATCCTATGGGCAAACTTACAGAAGCCCAGAAGTCGTTAGTCGAAGAACAACTCGACATAGTTTACGTAAGGCTGTCATGACAGCCTTACAAACGAAAACAGGTGCGCCAATTTTGAGGGCTTCCGTTACTCGGGACAGATCCTACGGATCACCTGTGGTGACGAGAGGTCCCTAAATTGGCTAAAGAAATAGTTGGACATATCCCTACCTTATGGGAAAATGCCAAATTAGAGGTAGTCCAGGTGAATAACCTGCCCAGGCTTGCTAAGACCACCCTCTGGGTCCCGGGGAAACCTGAACCCACTGAGGAGGTTATAAAGTGGCTAACGGCACAAAACACCTGGACAAAGATCAACGAGTGGTGCGTCTTCTATGACACGGACAGAAGCGACCCTTTGGGAAGCTTATTGTCTTTGGTGTCAATGAGCAAGACAAAGCCGCTCTTACCACCAGGAGGGGAAGTTAAACTTCAAATTCTCCACCTTAAAAGTGAAGGTACAACGCGTCATCACTGACGACAATGTGCCAACACCAACTGCTGAAGAGGTGGCCGCAGAGATGATGGACCTCTTGGACATCCAAGAGGACTCTCATAACACGGCCGAACTCTCAAAACAAAGCGAAGCTCTGTAAAAGGATGGTCTTATGGCTACCTTGGGAGAGTGGAGCTTTTACAACTAACCTGCAGCATGGCCGGGCGGCTACGGCCACTCTATGCCGCCACCTGGCCATGTGCAAGGACACAATAGCTCTTATTCAAGAGCCATATACAATAAAGGCTAGAATTTCTGGCCTTTCAACATTAAAAGGGAACATCTTTACAGGTAATCTCTAATAAAACTAGAACATGTATTTATATACCTAGCAATTTTCAGGCCAATTCCTGCCGCAGTTTGGAGACTGCGATCTAACAGCTGTCAGACTAGGCTGCGACTTTGGGAATGGTCCAGAGGATGTTATCTTAGCATCCGTCTACCTTCCAATTGACTCCCAGGATCTGCCACCCTCTCAGAGGATGATGGACCTGGTGAGCTATTGCGAACAAAAGAAAAGACATCTCATCATAGCGTGTGACTCGAATTCCCATCATACTGCATGGGGGAGCGAGGACTGCAACAGACGAGGTAAGTCACTATTTGAGTATTTAATGGGTACGAATTTAGAAATTATGAACAGAGGTGTCACACCAACTTTTTATGTGTCACCAAATCGACACTCGGTAATTGATATTACACTAGCGTCGGTAAATATTTCAAATAAAATATATGAATGGCATGTGTCCGACGAACTGACAATGTCTGATCATAGATGGATTAACTTTAAAATTAAAGCCATAAAATGGAGCCCAGGCGCTTCAGAAATCCCAGGAAGCTGGACAAGCGGATCTTCTTGGATCTGCTTTCTAGTGCCTTGGAAACTGATATGCTAGGGGAAATCTCCACAAAAGATATCTTACAGACAACTGAGGAGATTGAGATGTACGCGGGTGCACTACAACAGTCCCTCATAACATCCTACGAATCCTCGTGTCCACTGCAGTCCGCTGGATCTGGCAAGCGTACCACCCTTGGTGGTGCTGCGAGCTAGATCGAATGAGGAAGGCGGTCACGAGGTTATGTAATAAGGCAAAAGCCTCGAGAGTTGCATCGGACTGGAATGCATATAGAGTGCGACAGTCCGAGTACAAGAGGTTAATCCGCCAAAAACAACGGAAATCTTGGAGGGACTTCTGCAGTGGGGTAGCGACCACCACGGATGCTGCCAAACTGAAGAAGGTTCTCCAAGGACCCATACCAGCAGCCAGGCAGCGTTCTTCGCAGCGACGGTTCCTATACGGAGAGTCCAGAGGAGACTGCCGAAATACTGCTAAAAACACACTTTCCCGATAGTAAAACTGTGACGGACTATGCGTGGACTGAGCATATGACTCGGCCACCGACCGAAGCAGATTGGGAAATTGCAAAAAAGATCGTAGACCCGATCAAAACTTCATGGGCGATCAAATCCTTCGCTCCCTTTAAATCGCCGGGACCGGACGGTGTCTTTCCGGCCCTACTGCAGTGGGGACTGGAGGACCTGCTGCGGCCTCTGGTGAAGGTGTTTAGGGCGTGCATTGCGCACGGCTACACACCAAGGGAATGGCGTAAGGTAAGAATCGTCTTCATACCCAAGCCAGGTAAAGGGGACTACTCCCTGGCAAAATCCTTTAGGCCAATAAGTCTTACGTCTGTCTTCTTGAAGACGTTAGAAAGATTGTGCGATAGAGAAATTCGTGATGTAGCGCTTGTCAACACGCCGTTACATCCGAAGCAACACGCATATGTTCCAGGGAGATCTACGGAGTCCGCACTTCATGAAGTGGTAGAACGTATAGAGAGATCGTTGCATTATAAAGAATGCACCCTAGAGCATTTATCGACATAGAAGGAGCTTTCGATAAGGCTACCTTTGAAAGCATAAACGCCTCACTTCAGTCTCACTGAGTCCCTATTCCATCATACGATGGATCAACTCAATGTTGAGGGGAGAGTGGTTGAGTTCAATGTCGGAGGTGTGACAACAAAAGGCATTGTTACTAAGGGCTGCCCGCAGGGGAGTGCTTTCTCCTTACTGTGGGATCTAGTGGTAGACAGCCTCCTTCAACGCCTAAACGAAAGTGGATATTACACTATCGGATACGCAGATGACATTGTCATACTGCTAAACGGAAAGTTTGAGAACACTCTGTGCGAGGTGATGCAGAGTGCATTCAAAATCTTAGAGGAATGGTGTACGGCACATGCCCTCTCGGTCAACCCGGCCAAAACTGGGCTTGTCCTATTCACCAAAAACGGAAACTGCGAGGCATAAAATGCCAAACCTAATGGGAACCCGTCTTAAGCTGGCCTCTGAGGTTACGTACCTTGAGTGGTGCTTGACGCAAAGCTCAATTGGGGAAAACACATCAGCCATAAAACTGAAAAAGCGAGCATCGCCTACTGGCAGTGTCGAAGGGCTATGGGAAAGTCCTGGGGTTTTTCCCGAGGATTGCCCTCTGGCTTTACACTGCCGTAGTTAGACCAATGCTATGTTATGGTGCCATCGTATGGTGGCCTAGAACCAAATTGGTAACAGCAACATCCTCCCTTTGCAGGCTTCAGAGATCGGTCTGTTTAGCGGTGACGGGTGTGATGAGAACGACCCCGACTGCGGCACTGGAGGCTCTGCTCTGCCTTCCTCCACTGGACATCTATGTGGAGGAATGTGCGGTGCGGCTGCCCTCAGGATGCGAACGTGGGGTCTGTGGGCGCATAGGCAGCGAGCTGTCGGACACTTGAGGATCTTGGAGGACTGCGCAAAGAGGCTGCCTCTGTTGGACCTCAGTACCGACAGTATTTCTCCTAAATACTCATTCAATAGGAAATTGAAATCCTGTTAAACACGGCAGAAGCCCCGAGACAGACATATCACTGTACACGGATGGCTCTAAAAATAATGTTGGCACCGGCTCGGGCATCTTTTCCCCTGAACTGGAACTAAACATAAGTCTACCGCTAGGAAAGTATGCCTCGGTTTTCCAAGCAGAACTCATAGGCGTACTGCACTGCGCGGAACAAATCCTGGAAAGGAAACTCCGGCAGAAAAAGATACAGATATTGACCGACAGCAGAGCGGTTCTTATGACACTCAACCGTCATAGGATCACCTCAAATCTGGTGCTGAAATGCATACGGATGCTGAACGAAATATCGACAAACGAAAATGCCTTAACTCTTAGATGGGTCAAAGGGCATCAAGGCGACAAGGGAAACGAGAGAGCGGACGCGCTGGCGAGAACGGGTGGGCACACCACCGTGTGGACCCGAGCCCTTCGTAATGCCGGCAGTCGAATTCTTCAACGCTCTCCTAACTGAAGAAACCCTTAAACTCCACACCAGCAGATGGAAAAATACCAAAGAATGCCGACAGGCAAGGGCAGCAATACGTGCGCCCTCGAGCAGACATTCCAAATACTTTCTACAGCTATCAAGAGATAAGCTACGAATACTAGCGGGGGTCCTGACGGGACACTGCAAACTAAATAAACACCTGCACACAATGGGGTGGTAAAAGCCCCACCTGTCGATGGTGCGATTTATCAGACGAATCGAGAGGTTTCAACCCCCCTAAAAAGTATCTCTATTTGGGGCCCTTTCATAAAGCCCCCCTGGTCCGATTTTTTGCAAAAAGACCAAATACAGGGTATTTACGAAAAAGCGAAAAGTATCGAAAATACAATCATTCGAGTAGTGTCAAAATTACAACCGACACAGCGAAGAAGAAACAATAACAAATGGTATGATGAGGAAAGGAAGAAGAGAGAAAATTAGATACCAAATGTTACAAACATAACTAATGAAAGATAGGCGAAAATACGAAGATCAAAGCAAGAAATGTAAGACAATCTACGGAAACAAAAAAGAAAACACAGAGAAAGAGACTACTGGTTGCAATTGAAAAAAAATATAAAAACAAAGAGATAAGAAACTAATATCAGAACATTAAAAAGTTTAAATAAGGATACCAAAAACGTACAGTGTTCTGCAAAGATAAAGAGGGAAATCTGGTAGGCGATGAGGAAGAAACTATGAATAGACGGACGGAGTATTTCGAAGAGTTGCTGAACAACCAACAGGGCATACACAAAGAGGTGTAGAACGACTATGTAGAAGTAAATAAAATTATAGAATCACCAGGACCACAAGAAATTTTTAAAATAAAACTGAAATTTGTCACGTGATTTTATTTCCCCAGGGTAATGCACGGTGCCCCTAATGAAAATTTCGTCAAAAACTTAAGAAGTTTTAAAATTTCAGTTTAATTCAGTTAGTTTCATGGTCGTTCAATTTTTATTCCGTGAAGGAAGTTTTGGTTCATATTTGAAATGTTATCTATCACCACGTGCCGTTTTGTAGACAGCCTTGAAAATTTTCGTTCAAGTTGAAACGTGCTTGTAACAGCTGCCAGCAGCTGCGACTTATCGCGGCCATCCGATTGGTCCAAGCGCGCTCATGCTATTCCTTCTTTCGAAAAATGTGAGTCGACTTTCAACCACCAACGAGTAAACCTCGTAAATTTTGAGACAACTGATGTGTTAGTTAGTTTTGTTAATGTTGACCGGTGAAGTCATGTTATTGATAAGATACGAGTGCCAACAAATTTTAAGTGTCGTTTTCGTTGAATTACCGTGTGTATTATGCTAATGCACCTGTTGACCACGTTATTGGGGAAAATTATTGTTGCACGCCAATCGATCTTTGCAAAGATAAAGAGGAAATCTGGTAGGCGGTGAGGAAGAAACTATGAATAGACGGACGGAGTATTTTGAAGAGTTGCTGAACAACCAACAGGGCATACACAAAGAGGTGGAGAACGACTATGTAGAAGTAAACGAAATTATAGAAGCACCAGGACCACAAGAAATTTTAAAATAAAACTGAAATTTGTCACGTGATTTCATTTCCCCAGGGTAATGCACGGTGCCCCTAATGAAAATTTCGTCAAAAACTTAAGAAGTTTTAAAATTTCAGTTTAATTCAGTTAGTTTCATGGTCGTTCAATTTTTATTCCGTGAAGGAAGTTTTGAGTTCATATTTGAAATGTTATCTATCACCACGTGCCGTTTTGTAGACAGCCTTGAGAATTTTCGTTCAAGTTGAAACGTGCTTGTAACAGCTGCAGCTGCAACTTATAGCTGCCATCCGATTGGCCCAAGCGCGCTCATGCTATCCCTTCTTTCGAAAAATGTAGTCGACTTTCAACCACCAACGAGTAAACCTCGTAAATTTTGAGACAACTGATGTGTTAGTTAGTTTTGTTAATGTTGACCGGTGAAGTCATGTTATTGATAAGATACGAGTGCCAACAAATTTTAAGTGTCGTTTTCGTTGAATTACCGTGTGTATTATGCTAATGCACCTGTTTACCACGTTATTGGGGAAAATTATTGTTGCACGCCAATCGATCTTTGTCGTTCCGTGTTTGGGAACAAACCCGCTATCGGGGAAAAAGCCACTTCATCACCGTGTTCAGCAAAGCTACCAAACTTACTCAACGTCGCTACAAATTTTAAGAAGTCGATGACCTCGTTCAAAACTATCACAGCTGACTCCACCACCGTCGCCAGGGTAAAGCAAATTCGCTCGCAACAGCTGGATCGCAATAATTAAGGTTAGTTATGTACTTTCGATTAATCTCACAACTTCGACACAGCGAAGTGCAATGATCGCTGTTGTAAATTTTAAAGTGCTACGTCATCATTTTGTTTGGTCAATTTTGACACACCTTTGTCATTTAATTATAAAAGTGACCACGAACGCCATCTGCGGTCGTCGGCCAAAAGCATTAACTTTTGTTATGGTTTGTAATCATATGTTAACTGTCAAACTTTTAAGTAACCTTAAGTTTTCAAAAACATTAACTTTTGTTTTGATTAGTAATCACCTGTTTACTGTCAATACCGTAAATAAGTTTTATTTTTAAATAATTTTAATATTAAGGCGAGTGCACTCTAACATTAATTTGAACTTATGTATTGTGAATGTAACAACCTATGGTTGTTGTTGTGTTTATGTTTTAACAATATTATACGTTGTTGTTTACCGAACCTGTGTTTGTTTTCTTGTACTCTTTTGCAGATCCTAGTTTGTGAAGCTGTGCGAGAGAATTACGCTTTTACCGAGGTAAGACACAGGTGGACAATTTTTCAGCATTTCATTTTTAAGGGTATTTTTCCGGTCTGGCGTACGGAATTACTTAACAACTGTACCCCTAGACTCACGCCAGTGGCGCCCTTTATTTCCCGATATCGTAAACCAGCACGATTACCACCTTTTTGGGCGCACACCGTTCAAAATTTATATTTCTCGTCAAACCCCGACCTTCGCGGCGAGCTTAGTCCGGAACTTTTCGGCTTTTTGTTACAGGTGTGTGCGCCGACCAATTTAGCCCGTAACAAATTAAAAGACAATAGAAGTGCTGGAGAAGACAACATTATGGCAGAAATGATAAAACATTAAGGAGAAGAACTTCATGAGACAATATTCAAATTCTTCTTCTTCTTAAATTAGGACTAGGTCCTGTAATATTTAACAGTAACCTCAACAAAGATCCGAAGCTACTGCTGATACTGTAAACATATTATTTGTTTTACATCTAAAGTAGTAGATTTAAATTTTGAAAAAGAGCAAATGCCTAAAGCATGGTGCAAATCTATAATATGCTCAATGCACAAAAAAATTATAGAAGGTTAGTCTTGCAGAGTGTTGTGTACAAAATTTTAGCCATATGGATTAAAGTAAAGCTATCCCAGCATTCAGAAAGAATTATTGGCGAATATCAATGCGGTTTTAGAAGAAGCAGATCAGTGATAGATCAAGTGTTCACACTCAAACAAATTCAAGCAAAAAGTCATCTGTTGAGACTGCCTACACATGTATTTTGCATCATTTTTAAGCAAGCTTACGACACAATTAAAAGAAATAAATTATACGAAGCACTTTATCAATCAGGTATACCATCAAAATTGATGAAATTGATCAAGATGACTATGAATGGCACGAAAACAAAGTACAAAAGAACAATTTGATATCAAAATAATTTGAGGTTAAAAAGATTATGAGAGACGGTCAATTCAACAGAATTGGAACTATATTGTACAATACTCATCAGTACCTGGCATTTGCGGATAACATTATCATGATATTAAGAACAAAAGGAGAACTAAGAAGGTGTGTTTCAAAACCGATTGGGGTGGTTCACAACATGGTACTGGAAATAAACGAGAAAAAATTGTAATACATAACTTGGGAAGATAAACAATACGCATCGAACAAAAAGGCAAAAAGACCAACTGATGCTCGAAATATGGGAAAGGAAGGTACTTATAAAGATACAGGAGGAACAATGGGAACAACAGGATGGCAAAGACGAACCAACACGAAATCCAAGAACTACACGGTGTACCAAGTTTCATAAGAGCACAGAGACTACGATGATTGAGCCATTTGTTGAAAATAAGCGAGGATAGAGTACCAGCAAAAATTAGGAATAGCGGGATTGATGGAAAGAAAAGACGTGGAGGACCACTATTTGAATGGAAGGAGAATGTATTAATGGACTTGCGACTCCTGAATGTGACGAATTGGCAGGAAAAAACCGGACACACAGATGAATGGAGGAAAATTGTAAATGAAGCTATGGACCTTCAAGGCCTCTAATGCTAAGTACATATGTATATATAAAACAAAAAAAGTAGTAATAATAACAATACGTAATAATTAAATGTAAAAAAATACATAATATGTAAGCATGTTCATAATATAATCAAATATACAATAAAATAAATTTGCTATTCTCATATTAATTTAATTAATTTAGATGAAATTAAGAGAAAAAATACATTTACCTAGACATATACGTACAGGATTTCCCCGTGACCGTGAAGAACCTTTGAGGTGGTGATAAAGGACACTTTTCTAAGACAAATTTTCAAATGAAATTTTTGTCCAAGTCCAAACCCTTAGGGGGTACCTCCCTTTAAAGCAATTTTTTGAATTTCTGATTTCAAACGGCTATAGTTCCGATATTATTGATTTTTAGACTTAATGGATTAAAACTTATTTAAATATCACTCGCTTATCTACAAATTAGGTTATAACTCTGTATTGTCTAGAATCAACGAATTTCGAGTTATAAATTAAATTAATGGAAAAATGTTTAAAAAATCAGGTTTTATTTTTTTACTTTTTTGCGATCTCCGTATCTCTTAAACGAAACGTCTTAAAAAAACTAACAGCTCAAACCGAATAGGAAATTTAACGGGCTACAACTTTGGTTAAATAACTTTTTTGAGAAACCAACCGTTTTCACTCCTTATTGTCTAGAATCAACGAATTTCGAGTTATAAATTAAATTAATAGAAAAAATGTTAAAAAATCAGGTTTTATTTTTTACTTTTCTTGCGATCTCCGTATCTCTTAAACGAAACGTCTTAGAAAAACTAACAGCTCAAACCAAATAAAAATTTAACGGGCTACAACTTTGGTTAAATAACTTTTTTGAGAAACCAACCGTTTTCACTCCTTATTGTCTAGATTCAACGAATTTTGAGTTATAAATTAAATTAAGGAAAAAATGTTAAAAAATCAGGTTTTATTTTGTCTTTACCTTTTAGCAAACTCCGTATCTCTTAGACGAAACATGTTAGAAGAAAACTAACAGTTTAAACCGAATAGGAAATTTAACAGGCTACAACTTTGGTTAAATAAATTTTTGAGAAACCAACCGTTTTCACAGAAATTCTGAAAAGTTGTAGGTAAAAAAATTTGCAGTGATCTTTCAAAAGTTCTAATCCATTAAGTCCAAAAATCAATAATATCGGAGTTACGGCCGTTTGAAATGAGAATTTCTAAAAAATTTCTTTAAAGGTAGGTCTCCTCAGGGTTTAGACTTGAACAATAATTTTATATTAAAATTTGTCGTAGAAATGTGTCCTTTATTACCACCTCAAAGGTTCTCCACGGTCACGAGAAACCCTGTATGTAAGTCAATTTTATTCAATGATTTGCAATGATTGAGTCAAAAGTCAATGATTTTTATGTTAATGAATTGCCATCATTAACAATTATATAGGGTAACAGGCACATCTGAAGCCAGTCTAGCAAACTATTTCAGATGTAAAACAAATAATATGCTCAGAGTACTGGCAGTGACTTCGGATCTTATCCGAGGCTGCTGCTGGAAAACACAGGTCGCAAGACCTCACGTAAGAAGAAGAAGAAGAAGAGACACTGTATTTTTTCTTTAAATAATTAAAAAGTAGAGAAGTTAGAGCACTGTCTTCTGGGAGGACTGTCGCGCAAATTGTAAAACGGCGTAAGTTCTAGCGTCCGCTATATTGATTTAAAACAAACAGGAAAATTGTTTAATTAATAATTTTTGGGTTATTACGTACTACATTAATGCAGTTTCTGTTCCTCTGAATTTTTCAATGATATACGGTTTAATATCAGGTGCTTCTGTCCAACCATCTTTAAATTTCTTTAAATTTCGCTTATTTTGCATGGTGCTTATTATCAGAAGTTTTGGTTTTCTTGACTTCCTTTATATTTTCCCGCAGAGCCCGACTTGAAGAAAAACTAATAAGAAAACAGGACGTTCGTCCGTTTTAAAACCAGAAGTACTTTTAAATATAATTAAAAGTCAGAAACGACAGAACAGGTACGGGGTGTAATACGCATCACCGAAGTACACTCAGTAATATAATTTTTAGTTTCGCACAGTACAAAGTTTGTTTATTAATTGTACTGGCGGGATTCGTTTAATAGAATTTCTAATTTTCGTAATTATGGAGAATAAAAAAATATATATGTATGAATGTGGGCGTTTTTTATTTAACAACGCTAATCAAATTTACAAATTGCATTAATAAACAATTAAATTATAAATAATTTCCATTCGGTAAACTCATACGAAACATAAAAATATTCTTACATTAATAATTTATATTAACAAAACACATCTACAAGTTTACTTAGTTATAACTATCATAATAATTATAATGTAATAGTTTTATTGTTGCCACAGTCAATATTTTTGTATGTTCTAAATGTAAAGTGAAAATTATATAATTACTTTAAAATAGAGTTAGCTTGACCAGTTTCAGGTTCAATTTACCATATCTTTTAGTTTTTCTATACATATTTTCGGACTTTTTGGACGTCTGGCCAGGTTTCCTCACCGGGGTTAACTTGTCCGGATTATTTAATTTGCTTGCAACATAATATCATTGAGTAATTTTAAATTTTCCCACAAGGTTTTTGAATCCAATGTTAGTGAATTTTAATCCATATAGAATAATTTATTTAACTGATGAGATTATAAGATTTAAAAATCGAAACAACGCTGTAAAACGGTATCTTAAACTAAAAATGTAAGTTGGAAAAATTTAATAATTATAAAAAATATGTTGACTAAAATTTCACTTAGCTTGTAAAAATTAAAAACTTTTTAATTAACAGCTTAATAATATAATATTATACAACATACAATTTCTGTATCAGATAACAATAAATTATAAAATATTTTATTTAGTATAATTAATAATTAATACAACTGTATAAAGATACAATAGGAAAACACAATAAAAAATAAGTATAAAAAATGTATCTAACGATTTAAACAAACAACTTTTGAAAAATAACTGTTGCTTTTCTAAATAACTTTAAAAATATTATCTCTAAATTTCATGGTAATATATTAAAATGATTTTTAAATTACTACGAAAAATAAAGACACACCTTTTATTTTTATCGTAATTTCTTCTTTTACTGTTGTCATCTATAAGTCTTTTGGAATTATTTGGTTTGGTACTATGTGTGTTCTGAAATCATTGTAATGTTGTAGGTTGGAGCTGCTGCGTTGACTTCTGCTCATTATCTTTCACTCTCCATACCTTTAACCACTTCTGAAATTTGTTAAAATGTAGAGTAAATACAGAATAGAACCCAGTACGCTTCCCTGCGTGCTCTTCTGAGTTGATGGGATATAAGTCTGTGAATTCTTTTTGATGTTTAACTAAAAAGTATCTGTTTTGCAGATACGACTTTAGGACTTGCTAATATGTGTGAGGTAAGTTATTTTTTAATTAAATTTTAGTGCATTGTGCCACATCTTGTCAAACGCTTGACTTGCCACAGAGCAGTATCGTTTACTTTCTAGATCATTGGCAATTGTTGCGATTATTGTATGAACCTGCTCAATTGTTTCATGCTTACTTTTGAATCCAAATTGATGGTTTGGTATAAGTATTAATTTCTATTAGGAAATTTTTCCAAAGCTTTTGAAAAAACTGTCTTTTCATCTGTTTTTTAACCGAATTTTGAAAGTAGTACAAAAGGTGATATTTTCCATTGTACTGGAAAGTATCATCATTGTATTAAAATTTTTTTCTATAGCAAATGTTAAAGTGCGGTTTGTTCGACTGAAAATAATAGAACAAGTGACACTTTATCCGCAAGAGTAGATAAAGTAGCATTTTAACAGCAAGGGTAGATAAAGTACTTTAATTTATTTTATTGCATTTAAATAAGTAGATACATTATAAATTACTTTTGATTTACAAAAATATTTCAATTTTGCAATTGATATTGCCAGAAACCTCTATTCTTGGAATTGTACCACAGCTTGTGTTTATTTGTTGCGGCAATCGTACAGGGGTATTAGTCTGCATTTCTACCTCACTAAGAATATGCTTTGATGCGGCAATCTTAGTGGCAACCGATTCTTCAATGTAGGTTTCTGCCACGGATGAAGATTTCCACCCACCAACACGCTTGACTGTCATCAGATCAGCACCAGAGTTTGCCAACATTGTAGCTGCGGAACGGCGGAAACAATGTCCAGTATACTCTTCTGCATTTGGTAGCTTCAAGAAATTAGCAATCTTCTTAGGAACTTTATATAGGGTATTTATCCCTACAGGTTGGATGGTACATTTTTTTTGTCGATAATTGATGAAAAACTTCTTGTGAGGCACGTTTTTAGGACGCAAGGCGATGTATTTTCTTATGATTTCTAACACACTCATTCCACATTCCTTATCAGCAATGCAAAACGATCGATCTTTTTTGGTTTTAGTATCAATAAGTGCAACGAGCATGGCCGATTTTCGATCATCAACATTTGAAACTTCCAGCTTGTACAATTCATCTGACCGACATGCCCCATACAACCCAAACAATAGTCCGTACATCTCAAATTCTTTTAAAAATTTAATGTCAATCATCACGTTCAAAGATTTTCTAGACTTTTAGGATGATATCATCTCTTTTCAAATGAAATCAATTTACTGTATCTGCAAAATATTCCACGATATTATTTGTTAGTGCTTCCGCTAGACCTATATTCACTTACTTTGAAATATCACAATTTTCATTAATCAGCAATGTACACTTTAACATCGAGTAATAGGACCATAATGTTGATGACTTGACTTTCTTGGATTTTTCTGAAAAATATGCAAGAAGCACCTTTTCATTTGAGCTAGTGTTGATATTTTTTGCACTTTTCCATTTCTGAAAACACTTATATTCCTTTTCATACACCATTCGCGACTTTAGAGGCATTAATTTTCCAACTGCTTTTAACGCCTCTTCTTCCACATCCGATGGCAGATTTTCTTCTTCGTTTTGATCATTTCTAAATTCGCTTCAGCAAAAAACAGAATGAAACGAAATTTGTAAACAAACTCTATAGCAACCGATGGAGTTCCAAAGTGTGTTTGATTAAAACTGTCGATAATTCAAATTTATAATTGGGATTTCTTATAAATGTTTTCTTTAACATTGCTATAGAAAAATTAAATTTACACACGACGATAAAGTTTCATTATCGACTCGCGAAAAATAATTTACTCGCGACTTCGTCGCTCGTAAATTAACAATTTTCGCTTGTCGATAAAATAAAACTTTATCGTCTAGTATAGAAAATAACTATTATACTAATTGCAATAAAGGTTTTTGTTGTTAGTTTTTGCAATGTTTTGCCGGTGGTCAGGTCAAATACCATTGTTTTCTTTGGATGTACAGTATAACTTTCATAATTCGGATATGTATTAAATACGAGAGATCAACCGCTAGAGGAAATCGTGTATAATTAATTTCACATTTCACGTACTTCATCATTATTCACCATATTTCATCGTACATCATATACTTCAGCAGTAATTCACGGGGTTTCCGTACTTCACCAGTAATTCACTGCCGGCTTCACAAAGCACATAAAATAATAATTTTTATATTAAATTCTTTTTTATTATTTATTACAAAAAGTAATAATTGATAAGCTGCGCGAAACAACAACCGCAACAGTTTTACTCTGTCCATACAGGATTAATACAGAGTGTCTCAAATTTGGGACCTTTTGAGTAACTCTGTGTATACTTGGTAAAACTACTGAAAGCCAGTTGTAAAACAAAATTTAAACCTTGGATCACGTTGTTTCTTAGATCGTTGATTGGTTGAAAATTTAAAAACTCACCAATTTTATAGAAAGATAACTAAAAGAGCTCATGGATCCTGCCATTAAATTAAAAATTAAATTTTTTAACAGAATTGTCAACATTAAGTTATTAAATCGGGTTATATATACAAATTTGTATGGGGCTGCTCAAATTTTAGCCCAGGAAAATAAAATTTTTCAGCAGATTGGCCTTTTTGCCTTACTTTCCTGGGCTATTCGTTAAATTTATTGTAAAAAATTATGTATTCCTTAAGCAAACTTTCTATGATTTTGGACCCTACCCTTCACGTATAAGCAAAATAAGATAATCTTGAACCCCCTTCCCTAAATGGTAAGACCTAAGAATTTTTTAAAACTTTTATTAAATATTAAAATTAAACCTATGTATATAAAATTTGTACTTCTGTAGACGGGCACAATTACAAATTTTTGCAAAAATAACGGCATTACGAGAATTTTTGGAATTAAGGGAGTGTTATAAAATAGCTGTCGGGTAGTAAGTTTAAGGGTAGAAGATTTGCATATCAGGTAGTATCTCTTTCTTTATAATAACCGTAAGGTCATTTTAGAAAATATTAAAATTTTATTTGGTTTTATCTTTTATGGTAAAAACATTTAAAATTCTTTAACCGGTTATTTTTTTAAATTGCGCTGTTTAAAATTTCTTAACAAATTAAAAAACTATTTCAAAAAACTTAAAATTTACATTCACTGATATTAAGAAAAAATTCACTAACATTCACAAACATTTTCACAAAGATTGGAAAAAATAAAACATACGAAGGGTACTGCGATTGCATCCTGCCAATTTTTTTTTTTTATTTGATTATTAATCCCTCCCCAGTATAATATGTCATCGTTCTCAAGAAAACCAAGGCGCTACAATAAACCCTACACACAATCTGTAAACATTGAATGTTTTGCCTTTCAGCAGTTTAGCAGTTTGTGCAGTTTATATTTTATTAGTAATAAATTGAAGATATCAGCATAACCGATCTAGAAAAAATCTCTAAAAAAACTAATTAATCTTAACTTTAACAAGTCATACTCGAGTAAGTAATATCCCAATTAGCTTAAATTATAAACGAAAGTTGTAGAGACCGGGGGGTCAATTTATTGGCGAAGGGTCCGTCAACCCTGATTTCGATTTTTACCATTCTTTTTGCAAATTATGAAAGATAACAATGCCAGATACACATAAAAAAATAAAATTTGCGGACCGTCCACAAATTTGATTAAAAAACAGCTTTAAAAATTAATTTGGAGTGCAATTTTATCATTGGTTCTGGTAAACTGTAACCCCGCCTATCGTAATTAAAATGGGTTGTGGCAACATTTAAAATACCAGAATCTCGTTTTTTACAACGAATTATGAAAGATAATAGTGTAATTAGCTAATAAAAAAATTAAAGTTGTGATCGGACAACAAATTTTCAAAAAAAACACTTTTGTGTGAATTGGATTCTGATTTGGTTGCACTGTCAAAACCTATTCTCCGGGTCTTGAAAGGCGCTCCGAACGGTTTTGCCACGGGCTAAACTTATTAAAAACATCCCTTAAGCGGCTCCAACTTGAAAAGTTTGAAAGGTGACGCTACGGATCTTAGAAAGCGACTGACGCCATCTTAACGCTGCTCCAGTTTGCCCCGCCTTGAGGTAGATCCACTAGTATAAATGTGCACGGACTGTTAGCAAAATGCATAAAATTATTGCGTAATATTACGTAATAATACATTTCTTATGGCAATTTTAAAATTAAATTGTGATTTTATTACAAGTCCGACAAAGTTCCTCCTGCCTTTAAAATGCGTGTATTTTTCTGATCTTTCGTTTGGTATAGCCATTTCTATAGGGAAAAGTATACTTTCGAGTCAGGGTTAACGGACTCTAGCCAATTTATTACTAATAAAAATAAACTGCACTAACCGGGGGGTCTGGGGGGTGTGGAACACCCTCCAGTGCCTCACTGCTGAAAGGCAAAACATTCATAGTTTACAGATTATGAGTAGAGTTTATTATAGCGCCTTGGTTTTCTTGGTCACTGCTTTATATCTTTTGTGCTAAAAACTTTTACCATTATCGCTTAATACTGACAACCATAAGTTTGCAAATTTATCTATCACAGATACAGCGCCAAAATTTGAATTTGGAGAAATTAGAAAAATTAATTATAAAATTAAAAAATTTTAAAATAATCTTGGAAATTTTTAAAAATGCAAAAAAGACAAAAACATAGTCGACCTGAATTATAAATTGAAAAAAATTTTAATTTATCTATCACAGTTTGAGTGTTCCTGAGGGATGCTCCACACCCCAGGCCCCGGTCACGACAACTTTGGTTTATAATTTGGGCTAATTGGAATATTAGTTACTTGAGTGTGACTTGTTAAAGTTAGGATTAATTAGTTTTTCTAGAGATTTTTTCTAGATCGGTTATGCTGATGTCTTCAATTTATTACTAATAAAAATAAACTGCACAAACCGGGGGGTCTGGGGGGTGTGGAACACCCTCCAGTGCCTCACTGCTGAAAGGTAAAACATTCAATGTTTACAGATTATAAGTAGGGTTTATTATAGCGCTTTGGTTTTCTTGAAAACGATGACATATTATACTGGGGGGAATTCATAACCCCCCCCCCCCCGATTCTTGGTCACTGCTTTATATTTTTGTGCTAAAAACTTTCACTATTATCGCTTAATACTGATAACCATAATTTAACCATAAATAACCATAAGATTGTAAATTTATCTATCACAGTTTAAGTGTTCCTGGGAGGTGCTCCACACCCCGAGACCCTGAAAATGAACAATGTACAATGAAAATGGATCAATTCAGTGAGGGGAAGTTGCCGGTCTCTCCTTGTAAGACTATTTTAAATTCAAAATTTAAAATGAGAGGGAGGGGGCTAGCATGTCTTCTCCCTCGAACTAATATTCTAAATAATTTAAAACAAAAGATGTACAAACGAAATAACACAATGTACAAATCATTGTTGTGTGGACAGACAACATTGTTAAACAAATGTTGCGCAACGTTGCGCGTCATGTTGCGCGTCAATTGTTCTCTAGTGAATACATGGCTTTAAGAGGAAAAAAGGATAAATAAGAGGAATTTGGAGCCGATGATAAAAAATTTAGAATTTGATGACGATTTGAACATCCAACTGCAACATAACCAACTGTAACTTACGACAAAATAAACCACCCCAGATAACGGATACGTGTTTTAAAAACATTTACAGGTAAATAACCAAATTATTTTCTTTATACCGACTTTGTTTATTATTCTGCGATTTTCTGTGAAGAAATGAGTTGATTTTCCAACTAGACTAATGTTATAACCCGCTAATTTAATTCATACGTCATATATATAAACATAAATAATTTTATTACAAAATAACTTTAAAATGTAATGTAAAATTTAAATTATTTTTGGAAAGTGCCTTATTTCTTGATTTTTATTTTATTTTCGTTTTTAGTTCACTGACATCATAACAATATCTAAAATTTTAAAAAAATTAAACGAACCGTTATATTGAAAAAAAAATTATAAAAATTTACTTATATGTTTCCAAATGTATTTCCCCCTTAAATTCAGTAAAATTTATTAAATTTTCATGAGAAGAAATAAATTTATATCATTATATTATTTAAATAAATTATGTATATACATACTACATATTATGTATTTTTCTTATATTTAATTATTACCTATTCTTATTGTTACCACTATTTTTACGTTTTAAGGTTTCAGATAAAAGTAGTAATAAAATCCTTGTATTAGTCAAAGATATACCTTCTCGTGTAAAGTAATCATGAAAAACTTTTCAGATGTTAGTGTATTAAATTATTCGTATATGTTGGATTTTGAAAAAGAATTTAAGTATGAAGAAAAGTTGGATTGGATGACAAACAATTGGACGTATGCTTTTACTATGTTATTATATATCTTTGTGTTATTTTGGAACAAAACAATATATGCAAGACAAACCACGCTTCAGTTTGAGACCTCTGTTGGTATTATGGAATTTTGGATTGGCTGCGTTTAGCATCATGGCGTTTGTTCGAACACTACCAGAATTGACTCATATTTATTCGCATCATGGATTTTATTACTCCGTGTGTGTAGCTTCACATATGACACTAGATCGCGTATCTGGTTTTTGGATGTGGATAGTTTCACTTAGTAAAGTGGTTGAATTGGGGGATACAGTGTTCATAGTGTTGCGAAAACAACCTCTTAGATTTTTACATTGGTATCACCACATTTTAACATTGTTGGCTGTATGGTATACATATAAAGACCTTATACCTATGTCACGATGGTTTCTGGTTATGAATGTTTTTGTTCATTCTATTATGTATACATATTATGGTCTAAGAGCTATGGGTTACGTTCCACCTCGTCAAATATCTATGTTTATTACGACTACGCAAATTATTCAAATGGTCGTAGGATGCTGTATCAACTATCACGCCTATAATCTATTGAACAACAACATTGCATGTGAGGTTTCTTACGAATACCTCTATCTGTCCGGCACAGGATATTTCAGCTATTTGATTTTATTTGTAAACTTTTTCTATCGATCCTATATTTCGGACAAAAAGAAAGAAAATGTGGTCAGTAAATCCAAAAATGTACACTCTTCGAAATCAAAAGTTCAATAATGTAAAATTCAGACATGATTAACTATCAACTGTTCTAGGAGAAAACACAGTAACTAAATAAATTTAGGCAATTTAAATTAATATTTTTTAAGAATGAATTTAAGGATTTCAAGTTAAATTTATTATTTTAAAGGAAATAGCTGATCATGTATATTTTAAATTTCAGGATTGTCATCAGGTAAACCTGCAAAGATAATTTAATTTTAAAGATTGAAGTATTGAAAAATATGTATTTTTAATTATTAATTCACGTCTTTCTAGAGAGTATCCAGAAACTTGAAATATACATGACCATCTATATCATAGACTAATAAATTTTGTTTACAATAAGTAAGTACAACCACATTTTTTGCAGACTATTTTTTTTATTTCTGGGTAAATTTTTTAGTTTCATATTGTTCCTCTTTGCATTTCATAATACCCATAAAATTAATAGAATAATATTGAAGTTTCTAAGAAATACTTGGTAATTTTGTTTCTTTTTATTGTTTAGAAATGTGCATATATTTTATATCATGTGTATTATTTAATCGAAATAAAAATATGTTTTGATATTTTGTACTTTGTTATAATTCGCTTTCTTGAAAATTGAGACCGCTTAATGGAGTTGCCCGGTAACTAAATTATTGCCAGTCAGGGCATGGACATAAGAAATGAGAATCACAACTTTTTTATTGAAACAGAACTATAAAACTAAAACTAAAAACACTGAATAATTATTCCCAATAGTATGAATATTTAAATAAGATGTTTGATATATTTTTGAATAAAAAAAATATTTTACAAGTAAATCAAGTGATTTTCGAAGAAAATACTATGAAAAAAATCAATTTTATTTTTTTTACCATGTTTGCACCAAATAGATCAAGTAGAAAATTTTACCGTGTAATAAAGAGCAGGAAATGAGTTTTCTGTGAAAAATTAGTGAGCGACAACCGAAAGGAACATATGTAAATATTAAAACAATTTTACTTCTTTCCCAACCAATAGGTAGTCCGGGAGAAAACCGTTAAACCAAGAGGTGGGTCCTCTTGTTTAAAAAAATACGTTTACTCCTTGCCCTTGCATTGTTTACAAACTAAAATTTTCAAAAAAAAATTTTTTAGTTAGAAATCGATCCGATATGTGGATTAAAAAAAAATAAATTGGACAGATTTTACATTCTTATCCGGCTATACTTTTAGAAGAATATATCGACAATATTGACTATGTTAACAAAAATGTTATAATATTTCCATATTCTACTTTTATCACATTTCCTGTTTTATTCCTGTAGTCTTGAAATGACAAAATCATGCCCGTTTTCTATTCGCTGAACCATGCTGTAAGATTATTTATAATTTGGTTATTTATGTAGTTACCATACGATAAAAAATACAGTGTAAATATAATATGTTCACTTGTTCAATAATTCAACTTTTGATATTAAAAACAAATAAATGCTGATTTTATCAAAAAAATTTATATACACAACGAAATACTCACTGTAATTAGAAGACTTATTATGTGCCACCTAGATATTTATTTGTTTCAGTCGTGTTTTGTTTTATTTTTGTTATTGAACTTCTTCAGAACAAATGGTTTCGTATAATTGTTTATCATGCACACTTAAAGAAGCTTTTCAATTTTGTTGTGTAGCAGGCACTCCATGCATAAACGTCAAGTGCGTGCATACGAGGTCCCTTCAAAAATGTGTATTTTCAATTTCTAAGTTTGGATTTTGTACCAGTTATTTGTTATGTGGATTTTTGATTTTCAATTGTAGTTACAACATCCACGGCATTTTAAATGCGGAGAACAAAATCAGAGAGCTGATAAATAATATAGCAACTTTAATATATACTGCCGAATCGATCATTCTCGTAATAAGCTATTCATTTCTGACCGGTGAATCGATAAAAGTGATGAATCAATTTACAGATTTGATAGATATGTGGTATGAAATTGAAATATTGTTTTCTGAAATCGGCCATACTTGATCAATTACTGCAACTTTTCGGCGCAGGAAAGTAAACCATTACCGGACTCCGCAGTAAAGGCCAGACCACTCTGATATTATAATATTACAACACATCGTCATCTGTCATTGCAGGATCAGGCTATCAAAACTATGGCAACAGCAGAAATACGCCTTATTTGATTTTATTTAATTTTAATTGTGATTAGCCATAACTAAAAATTGAACTATTGAATTCGATTAATCGTCTAGAGTTTCAACATAGAGTATCTCTATTTGCCTTGCATAAAGCACTGGTCGTTTTGTACAAAAAGTATATAAACGTTCCATATTTTATCATCAACGTTAGCATCGAATTTTTGAACCAGAAAATTGATAGCATCGAATTGATTCAAATTGAAACCGGTACCTGACACCTAAAACAAATAAGAAAGAACTGGTTTGAATGACTAAGACCCAAACAGTGAAAACAGAGCGAGACAAGGAGATCCTCTTCTTAGCAGCATGATTTGTATTGAATTCAACTTTGGGACTAGTGAAAAATTCATGACAAGGAGATTCACTTACTGCAGCACTGACAACTATATTCGGCATACAATACCAACTGGCAGTGCTGAAAAGATCAAGCGCTTTGCCGACAATTGAACCGTGCGGTACAATACGTCGATCATCAAGATGCCTAGCAAGGAAAGTTCTGAGCCGAGTGTGTCGTTAAGACCAATGGTCAAGATCAAATAGGAAATGGGACTGAGTGTACTTAAGACCAAATACCAGGGTGTTACGAAAAAAGCGAAAAGTATCGAAAATACAATCATTCGAGTAGTGTCAAAATTACAACCGACACAGCGAAGAAGAAACAATAACGAATGGTATGATGAGGAAAGGAAGAAGAGATAAAATTAGATACCAAATGTTACAAACATGACTAATGAAAGATAGGCGAAAATACGAAGATCAAAGCAAGAAATGTAAGACAATCTACGGAAACAAAAAAGAAAACACAGAGAAAGAGACTACTAATTGCAATTGAAAAAAAATATAAAAACAAAGAGATAAGAAACTTCTATCAGAACATTAAAAAGTTTAAATAAGGATACCAAAAAAGTACAGTGTTTTGCAAAGATAAAGAGGGAAATCTGGTAGGCGATGAGGAAGAAACTATGAATAGACGGACGGAGTATTTCGAAGAGTTGCTGAACAACCAACAGGGCATACACAAAGAGGTGGAGAACGACTATGTAGAAGTAAACGAAATTATAGAAGCACCAGGACCACATCAGGCTATCAAAACTATGGCAACAGCAGAAATACGCCTTATTTGATTTTATTTAATTTTAATTGTGATTAGCCATAACTAAAATTGAACTATTGAATTCGATTAATCTCGCGATTTCAGAAAAATAGTATTCATACACGTCAAAAAGTGTCTTTACTGACACGGCGACAATTAGTACTCGACCTACGCGGCCTCGTACTCAATATTGTCGCCTAGTCAGGTAAAGAATCACTTTCCTGACTTTCATGTAAATAACTATTGACGAGCAGAATATTAGAATAATACGCAATCGAATATTAAATTGTTTACTTTTTGTTATTATTTCTACATTTACGTTTGTGATTTATATAACTTCACAAAGTGGAAAACTAAATCCGTCATTTTTGGAACTGATTACAACCATAATTGCTTTTTATATTTATATTGCAAGTACTATGTCTTACATTGGTATGATTAGTATATTTACATTAATGTTTTCTAATTATCAGAAAAGTATGAGATTAAGATTAGAAAAACATATTGCAAATGGTCCGAAGCATAAAGTTTTACTGAACGGCAATATTATGTATATTTTAAAATTTGCGAAAATTTATCACCACAGAATAATAAAATGTTACCAGAACATTACCAAATTATATGGTGGAGTTATGTTTGTTCATGTGCTAAATACAATACTGATATTAATTGCCAGTGGCGTTACTTCAATAATTTATATATTGGGCAATTCTCCAAATTCACAATTTATAAGTTTCCTATTTGAGTTTTGCACCAGCAGTGTGATTGTGTTATACTGCCTCACATTAATGCATAAATTAAATTTTGTGGTAAGTGCCACCTATATTAAATTATCTAAAGGCCTTCTAAATGCCATTTTAAATTTCAGAATGACGATTTTCTATCTTACTTGTTTAAGTACCCTATTAGCAAATTATGTGCTGACGAAGCTAATCTAGTAATTTAAATCGAGTGTTTATCTTGTGTATTAATAATATAAATAACTTTTAGGTAGAAGTATTCATCAAAACTTTAGTTGTTGAAAAGCCAGCATTTATAGTAAAAGATGTATTTCAAGTTGGAATTAAATTATTAGCACGAGTGAGCAATTTATAAAAATTATCTTGTGTATTATATACAAATTAATTTTTATTAGGTTTTAGGATTGGTAATAACATACATACTGGTATGTTTACAATTTTATTACATGTGGATCGTAGACTAAAGTGAAGTAATTTTAAAATTTATTCTTACAATACAAATAATTCAAGTTATACAGCACAGTGATAATTATTGCAAATTCGTAAAATGTTCTTTATCGCACAGGCTGACTCCCTCGTTTTGAGGGCCTCCGAGGCTTCTTGTAGGTTTGAGCTAAAATTATTATCACAAAAGTAGTAAAAGCAAAAAGCGAGTGAGAGTGAAATTGTTATTTTGGGTAGCAGTCAACAGATCTTATTGACATAAGTACTTTTCAGCAATTTTTCGTATTGTTCAAATCGATAGATGACTAGCTCCTTGTAAGAAGAGATGAAGCTACTATAGCAACTAATTTTAAGAATTTTCATCTTTATTTGTAAACCGTAGTTTAATTATTTTACCTAGTAAATTTACAAAAATAAATTCCTATCTAACTTTTTTTCTCGGTTGAGAAATAGAGCAGAATAGCGCTTCTCCATACTTAGCTTCACTCTTTCGGAATTTTTCTTTTTCTGTTGTTCTTTTGTCTTATTTTAAACACTCGTACCGTTAATATATTCATTATGGAGCATCTTGACGATTTTCAACTTCCAACACGAGGATCCTGTTCTCCTCTTCAGTTACCTTAACTGTTGGAGCATTTATAATCTTTCTGTCTTTGTTCTTGGTAATTCTTGAAGGTGGTTGAGCAAAGCATAGTAAGAACGTCTATTGAAACCTGTACTAAGAGTTGATTTGTATAATATCCGATTTGAGATTAGTTGCACGTGCAGATAAATATTTATTAATTATTATTGAACAGCAGGCTCCAATATTTGTTACTGTGGATTTAAATTTCAAAACGGTGGTACAAATATGTTTAATAAGTTTATTTTGCCCCTGTCAAGATGGCGACTTGATTCGGAATAGACCAACAGGCCTAATCCATGAAGTAGATGATGATGAAGTTTATTTTAAATTAAATAAATAAATGCAGATATGATCAAATAATGTTATTTAAACACGAACTCGTCACGATTTCAATTTGGTTTTGTGTGTACCAATTACCGAGTCGAGGGCAGTTATTTATTTATATTTCAATCTTTTGTTCTCTTTCTGTTAGTGGGCTGTTAGTGAAACATGGTTTCGTTCAACTGTTTATCATGTATACTTAAAAGGTTTTCAATTTTGTTCCGTAGTTGGAATTCCAAGTATAAACGTAAAATGCAATCATGCGAGATCTTTCGGAAAAGTGTTTTTCATTTTCCAAGTTTGGATTTTGTATCAGCTTTTCTCTATAGGGATTCTTGATAATGAGTTGCTCCCACAGTATTCAGATAATATTAAAAGCGGAAAACAGAATCAATGCGTTTATTAATAACATACCCAATTTGCTTTATAACGCCGAAGCCATGATTTTAGTGCTGACCTATGCATATCTTTCGAATAGAACGATTAAAATTTTAAAAGAAATGTCAATTTGATGGATATGTATTGTCACATTGGAATTTTATTAGACAATAAGGATATTACGGTATTACACAAACGAATAGGCAATTCTTTATTTTTATTATTATTTGTCTATTTGTATTTATAATTTACGTAACATTGCTAAATCAAAATCCAGACTGGACGTGTTTAGAACGGACTTCAACAATAATTTCTTTTTATATTAATATTGCAAATTTAATAAATTATATCGCCATCCAACGCATATTCATTCTCATGTTTTCGAATTATCAAAGAATTGTTAAGTTAAAATTAGAAAAATGTATCGCAAAATGTCAGAAACATACATTTTTTTTGCGCAGCAACATTTCGTTTATTTTGAAATACGCAGAAATGCAACACCGCAATACAATGAAATGTTACAAGAAGTTTACTAAGTTATATGGTCCACTTACGGTTGGCTATCTACTGAACACAATATTAATTTTAATTGCCAGTGGCGTCACTTCAGTTATTTATATATTGGGTGATTTTTCAAATTTGCAATTTATAAGTTTTCAATTTCAGTTTTTACTAGCTGTATCATCATATCGTTCGGTTTCGATATAATAAAAAATTATATTCTGTGGTAAGTAGCGACCATATTTACATTGTAGCTTTCTAAATGTTATTTAAAATTTTAGAATGACGAATTCGTCTCTTTTTGTTTAAATACCCTATCAGCAAGCTACGTGCTAACGAAGCTGATCAAGTAATTTAAATGCTATATTACTTTAATAAAAACATAAATCGTAGGTCAGAAGTTTTTTAAAACGTACTGAATTTTAAAACCGTTATTCCTTCAAGTATGAATTTCACTATATCAACAGTAAGTAAATTAATTTTATTGTCATTTTAAATTAATTTTTGATATCGGTCTTACGTGTAATATACAACATAACTGAAACAAGTAATAGGATTGTCAAGGTTTAGTTTAATTCTTTTTACTTCTTAAATTAGGAGTATTTTGTAAACAAATCAACTCCAACGTAACATAGTGATTATCCAGGTTATGTAAATTAATTAAGTGAATTTTGAAACACATCACTACCAATTTATATTATCAATAGTTTTTGTATTAATTTTACCTACTCATTTTTTTAGCCCTAGCATAAGCGGAGATTTTAAGCAAAGTAAAACAATTAATACAACTCTAACTAAAGTCGGTGGAAATATCGAAATAGATTCTGAAATTATCAAAAACAGGATGGAGAAAATTAAAGAATTTTGCAAACCATCAGTACCGAATTAAAACAAATAAGAATTGATAATACTGAAATTAAGCAGGAATTAAGGAGAATAATAGAAAGATTCAGGAACAAATTAAAATACAGGTCAAAGAGATGAAAGTGTGAAGGAGGAGTTAGTTCAAACGAAAACTGGTTGGAAACTGGATAGAGAATCAAACCAAAAAAAATGGAAGAACTTGAAAATAAATTAGAAGCGGCTAAATATAAACTGTAAGCAAAATACAAAGGTATAATGTCAAAGTTGTTATGAGCGACTTTAATGCTTTTTAAATAATAAAAAGATAGGTCAGAAACCGGATTTTGACCAACTATAGGTAAATGCGGCTCGCACACCCAATCAAGTGAAAATGGTAGACTGCTAATAGATTTGGGATGGGTAGAAAACGATAATTACAAGTACATACTACGACCACAAGAAGATTCATAAAGGCACATGGACTACACCAAGTGGTAATGTAACAAACCAAATCAACCACATATTAATAGAAAGTAAGGAGTAACAGAGGCACAGATATGAGTTCAGATCATTTTCTGGTTGATGTGAGAATGAAGCATACGACACCATCAAGCAGAATAAGAGGTGAAGAAAAACAAAAGAATAATTTCAGAATTACATTGCAAGACGAAAAGTCACTAGTTGAATACGAAAATGAAATAAAAATAATTAGAGAGATTTGTCTAGAGTTTAGAGTTTTAAATAGAGTATTCTATTTGCCTTGCATAAACACTGACAAAAGTACAGCAAAACGTTCCATATTTTATCACCGTAATCGCTAGCATCGAATTTTGAAACCAGAAAAATTGATAAAATTGATCAAAATGACTATGAATGACACCTAAAACAAAGTAAGAAAGAACGGTTTGATATGAAGAAAATTTGAGGTGAAAAACAGTCTGAGACAAGGAGATCCTCTTAGCAGCATTATTCGGCATTATTCAACCTGGCATTAGAAAAGATCATGAGAGATTCACCTGAACTGGAACTATATTCTACAATACTCATCAGTGCCTAGCGTTTGCCGATGACGTTACTGTGATATCAAGATCAAAAGGAAAGCTGAGAGAGTGTGTCTTAAGACCAATTGGGGCGGCTTACAAGATGGGACTGAAATACATGAGAAAAAACGAAACACATAAACATGCAAATATATATTGATGTAGAAGTAATAAAGAGATTTACCTAGCTGGGTACTGTGATAACGAGAAAACCAGAAAGCAATACGGAGATATATGCTAGAATTGCTGCAGGGAATAGAAGCCTCGCAACACTGAACACAAACATTACAGGAAAAATGCTGTCTAGAATAGTCAAGATAAGAGTGTATAAGACTATAATACGTCTGGTAGTGACTTATGCTAGTTAACTCTGGATCCTGACAAAGAAAGACTAACTGATTTTCAAAATATGGAAAAGGAAGGTACTTATAAAGATACATATATGGAGGAACAATGGGAACAACAGGATGGCAAAGACGAACCAACACGAAATCCTAGAACTATACGGTGAACCAAGTTTCATAAGAGCACAGAGACTACGATGATTGGGCCATTTGTTGAAAATAAGCGAGGATAGAGTACCACAAAAATTTGGAAAGATGGAAAGAGAAGACGTGGAGGACCACTATTTGAATGGAAAGAGAATGTATTAATGGACTTGCGACTGCTGAATGTGACGAATTGGCAGGAGAAAACCAGCCACACAGATGAATGGAAAAATTGGGGACTGGTTAAGAATCCCGAATCGATTTTTACCATTTTGAAGTGGATTATGAAAGATAAGGGTCTAATTAGCGTATAAAAAATAAAATTTGCGGAATATTCACACAATTTTGAAAAACGGCTTTAAAGTTAATTCGGAATGCAATTTTATCATTGGCTCTTTTGAACTGTAACCCCGCCCCAAAATTAAAAGAGGATGTGGCGACTGTAAATATACCAGAATCTCGTTTTTCACAACGAATTATTTTGTGATCGGACAACAAATTTCCGAAAAAATCACTTTTGTGTGAATTCGTTTCGAGGTGGTTGCGCTGTCAAAACCTACTCTCCGCACCCGCCCTCGCCCTCTGGGGCTCGTACGGGCTACGAGCGGTTTTGACACGCGCTAAACTCATTAAAACATCTCTTAAGCGGCTCCAACTCGAAAAGTTTGAAAGTTGACGCGGCAGATCTCTGAGAGCGACTGGTATCTCCCCACCACTAGTCACTGTCGACTTAGGCACAGCACACGTACCGCCAACAGAATGAATGATACCTTTTCATTTTAATACACTTACATGTATTTCTTATGGGAAAATTGCAATTTTCAAAATTAAATTGTGGCCTTATTACAACTCCGACAAGATTGATCCTCACCTTAGAGAGCTTGTATTTTCTGTTCTTTCGTTTGGTATAGCCATTTCTATAGGGAAAAGTGTATTTTCGAGTTCGGTATTCTTAACTCTAGCCGAAAATTGTAAATGAAGCTATGGACCTTCAGGGCCTCTAATGATAAGTATGTATGTATTGTCATATTCACAACAAATTATAGCAAATTGGGGCTAAAAGGAAGTTGGAATGTAGAAAGTTTCATACAAAAGGATACAGCCATGATTATTTAACGTAATACTAATGTAGTCAAACTCACAAAGCCTAGAGCAATGTTTTCGTAGAGAGTTGGTCATTCCGTTAACCTCGGTAAATAAAATTGTATCTTCGGGGGGAAACTTTATGTGAAGATTTTATAATATTTGTCATTTAGCAGTTGTAGGATGTTGATGGAATACCATTAGAGCCAGTTAAAGTACCAAACTTCATTTAATAAGTTGTCGAAAGCCTTAAGCGTTCAGGAAGTTAATTTCACTGATACCATGCCACGAATAAAAATTGGAAAAAGATTTCATAGTAAATAGTAGCGTTCACATTTCTTGTCACCATTGCATATAAATCCAAATCCAAAAAGAATATAATAAAGTCAATAACAGCAAAGTAAATTTCCATCTTTCGGAAAACCTAAAAAAGAAAGATTTCAGTAGTAAAAAAATATGTAATTAGAATAAAAATTATACCAAAAGAAGCGTAATTTTATGTAGAACGGTTTGCCATCCAAATAAGGGTAGTAGGATGTAAATTAAATCCTCACCATTAAGAAATATGTAATTTTAACCTAAAAATATGTCAAAATTGTAAATTTAGTAATTACAGTGTTATTAGTCTAAGAAAGTGAATAAAATTTGTGTTAAAAGAAGAGAATTAAAAGCAGATTGTTATGCAAGTGGTTAAAATGGATAAAGAGTCTTAAAATTAAAATTGGGGTCAACGAAAGAATTCATACTTTGAAGGTCGGTTGTGAAGCACGCTACAGCTAGAATTTTATAATAATTTTGTGGAAAACGGCTTTGAAGTCTTTAATTTTGGTGAAAATTTCATGGAAACTGAGTTACTAAATTTTCAACCAATCACAATCCAGTTTTGCGAGTATTTTGTTGAAACAATTGAAATTTCACATTTTAAGGCACAATTCGATGCGAAAAATGTATTTAGTGGAGCTTGATCGCTTGTCCTAAGAACATGTATTTCATGTGCTCCTGAAATGTAAAAAAAAATAAATAAAATTACATTTCGACAAGCAGTGTCAAAATAAATAGTAACAATATGAAAAGTAACGAAAATTAAAGTGAATTGAAGAAATTACGGTGGAATTTAATTAAATTATTGGAAAATTTCGTACTTACAAGTGATTGGACATGTAATGAAGAATTGGAACGTTTTATGTTTTGGAACCGCTGATTTTGAATTGGAATGTTAATGACCTCGATCTTCACAGCTGTACCATCGATATAAAGTTAGTAATACGATATGAACTGTATTGTCGCACAATTTACAATTATAATTAATTTTAAGTAGTTTAATTCACTTATGCACTTGATATTTAGTATTAATCACAATTACACAACAATACACTTTAGTATAAGACGGATGGGTCATTGTAAGTTTGACCTTCTTTGTGAAATGAAACCCGAGTTACCAACTGATTTTTTCTTTTGTATTCAACTTTATTCAAATATAAAAATTTATTTAAAAAATCAAGATTTGTATCGCTATTTATTTGTGAGTATCCAAGTCAAACAGTTAAAACTAAATTTGTGGTCAAAATTTAAATACATAATATACAACATAAGGTTACCATCGACGATACAATAAAAGCACAATTTTACAACTATTACGTTATTTCGAGCATCAACAATATAATCATTTCAATCATCATAACATGACAATTGGCTTCTTTAATAAGGAAATAATAGTTTCACACGTCACAAACACGACAGTATATATAAAACAAACAAAAAATAATAATAATAACAATACGGAATAATTAAATGTAAAAATACATAATAAGTAAGTATGTTCAAAATATAATCAAATATACAATAAAACAAATTTGCTAATCTCATATTAATTTAATTAATTTAGATGAAATTAAGAGAAGAAATACATTTACCTAGACATATACAGGATTTCCCCGTGACCGTGGAAAACCTTTGAGGTGGTGATAAAGAACAGTTTTCTAAGGCAAATTTTCAAATAAAATTTTTGTCCAAGTCCAAACCCTTAGGGGGTACCTCCCTTTAAAGCAATTTTTGAATTTCTGATTTCAAACAGCTATAGCTCCGATATTATTAATTTTTAGACTAGAATGGATTCAAAACTTATTTAAATATCACTTGCTTATCTACAAATTAGGTTATAACTCCTTATTGTCTATAATCAACGAATTTCGAATTATAAATGAAATTAATGGAAAAAATGTTAAGAAATCAGGTTTTATTTTTTTAGCTTTTCTTGCAATCTCCGTATTTCTTAAACGAAACGTCTTAGAAAAAACTTTTAGCTCAGACTAAATAGGAAATTTGACGGGTTACAACTTTGGTTAAATAACATTTTTGAGAAACTACCCGTTTTCACTCCTTATTGCTTAAAATCAACGAATTTCGAGTTATAAATTAAATTAATGGAAAAAATGTTAAAAAATCAGGTTTTATTTCTTTGCTTTTTTGCGTCCTCCGTATTTCTTAAACGAAACGTCTTAGAAAAAACTAACAGCTCAAACCGAATAGAAAATTTAACGGGCTACAACTTTGGTTAAATAACTTTTTGGAAAAACCAACCGTTTTCACAGAAATTCTGAAAATAATAAAAAGTTGTAGGTAAAAAGTTGCAGTGATCTTTAAAAAGTTCTAATCCATTAAGTCTAAAAATCAATAATATCGGAGCTATGGCCGTTAGAAATGAGAAATTCTAAAATTGCTTTAAAGGGAGGTATCCCCAGAGGTTTGGACTTGAACAAAATTTTATTTTAAAATTTGTCTTAGAAAAGTGTTCTTTATCACCACCTCAAAGGTTCTCCACGGTCACGGAAAAATCCTGTACTTATATAAGTCCAATTTTATAATTTTTTTCAATACAACGGTTTGTTTAATATTTTAAAGTTTTAGATATTGATTAATATTGTACTTTTAACTATTACACTGTATTTTTTCTTTAAATAATTAAAAATAGAGATGTTAGAGCACTGTCTTCCAGGAGGACTGTCGCGCAAATTGTAAAACGGCGTAAGTTCTAGCGTCTGCTGTATTGATCTGAAACAAACAGAAATATTTTTAATTTATTATTAATTTTTGAGTTATTACGTACTACATCAATGCAGTTAATCAATGCAGCATAAGGTGCTTCTGACCAACCACCTTTGCGATGGTCTTGTTTTCAATTTAATTCCAGTACCGATTCACCAATTTTAAATGTCACTTATTTTGCATTGTGCTTATTATCAGAAGTTTTTGTTTTCTTGACTTCCTGTTATATTTTCCGCAAAGCCCGACTTTAAGAAAAGCCAATAAGAAACCAAAACGTTTGTCCATTTTAAAACCAGAAGTACTTTTAAATATAATTAAAAGTCCGAAACGACAGAACAGGTACGGGGCGTAATACGCATCACTGAAGCACACTCTGTAATATAATTTTTTAGTTTTGCACAGTACGAAGTTTGTTTATTAATTGTACTGGTGGAATTCGTTTAATAGAATTTCTAATTTTCGTAATTATGGAGAATAAAAAAATATATATGTATGAAGGTGGGCTTTTTTTATTTAACAACGCTAATCAAATTTACAAATTGCATTAATAAACAATTAAATTATAAATAATTCGCATTCTGTAAACTCATACGAAACATAAAAATATTTTTACATTAATAATTTATATTAACAAAAACACATCTAAAAGTTTACTTAATTATATCATAATATGTAATTATAATGTAATAGTTATTGTTTTATTGTTGCCACAGTCAATATTTTTTGTATGTTCTAAATGTAAAAGTGAAAATTATATAATTACCTTAAAATAGGGTTAGCTTGACCAGTTTCCGGTTCTATTTATTACATCTTTGTAAATGTTAATATTTTTTTAGTTTTTCTATACTAGGATGTAGATATTAACACCTTTTCGGACTTTTTGGACGTCTGGCCAGGTTTTCCCTCACCGGGGTTAACTTGTTCGGATTATTTAATTTGCTTGCAACATAATATCATTGAGTAATATTAAATTTTCCCACAAGTTTTGAATCCAATGTTAGTGAATTTTAATCCATATAGAATAATTTATTTAACTGATAAGATTATAAGATTTAAAAAATCGAAACAACGCTGTAAAACGGTATCTTAAACTAAAAATGTAAGTTGGAAAAATTTAATAATTTAATAAAAATATGTTTACTAAAATTTCACTTAGATTGTAAAAATTTAAAACTTTTTAATTAACACCTTAATAACAATATTATACACCATACAATTTCTATATCAGATAACGATAAAATATAAAATATTTTATTTAATACAATTAATAAATATTTAATATAACGATATAAAGATACAATAGAAATCACAATAAAAATATGTATAAAAAGTATCTAACGAAATTTTGGTTAAAATGGAACTTAACGGTAGCCCCCCGTCTTTTTTAAACTGATATTATGCCTATAACGCACGATAAAACGCACTCACCAAGACGCTTGGCCAGCGTGGTGTTTTATGGCTAATACTCCCAATGGGGAGTAGAAGAAATTTAGAAATTTAAAAACAACTTTTGAATAATAACTGTTGCTTTTCTAAATAACTTTAAAAATATTATCTCTAAATTTTATGGTAATATTAAAAGGTTTTTAAATGACCACGAAAATAAAGACACACCTTTTATTTTTATAAAGAATATTTTAAAAGACACACCTTTTATTTATATTTCATCGTAATTTCTTCTTTTACTGTTGTCATCTTTAAGTCTTTAAGAGAAAAAAGATGAATAAGAAGACTTTGGAGCCGATGATAAAAAATTTAGAATTTGATGACGATTTGAATATCCAACTGCAATATAACTTACGACAAAATAAACCACCCCGGACAACGGAAACGTATTTTAAAAACATTTACAAGTACATAACCAAATTATTTTCTTTATACCGATTTTGTTTATTATTCTGGGATTTTCTGTGAAATGAGTTGGTTTTCTAAAGTTATAACCCGCTAATTTAATTCATACGTCATATACATAAACATAAATAATTTTATTGCAAAATAACTTTAAAATGTAATGTAAAATTTAAATTACACTAAGTGCCTTATTTCTTGATTTTTATTTTATTTTCGTTTTTAGTTCACTGACATCATAACAATATCTAAAATTTTAAAAATATTAAATAAACCGTTATATTGAAAAAAAAATTATAAAAATTTACTTATATGTTTCCAAATGTATTTCTCCCTTAAATTCAGTAAAATTTATTAAATTTTCATGAGAAGAAATAAATTTATATCATTATATTATTTAAATAAATTATGTATATACATACTACATATTATGTATTTTTCTTATATTTAATTATTACCTATTGTTATTGTTACCACTATTTTTACGTTTTTACGGTTTTATATTAACTTTTCAGATAAAAGTAGTAATAAAATCCTTATATTAGTCAAAGATATACCTTCTCGTGTAAAGTAATCATGAAAAACTTTTCAGATGTTAGTGTAATAAATTATTCGTATATGTTGGATTTTGAAAAAGAATTTAAGTATGAAGAAAAGTTGGATTGGATGACAAACAATTGGACATATGCTTTGTACTATGTTATTATATATATTTGTGTTATTTTTGGAACGAAACAATATATGCAAGACAAACCACGCTTCAGTTTGAGACCTCTGTTGGTATTATGGAATTTTGGATTGGCTGCGTTTAGCATCATGGCATTTGTTCGAACACTACCAGAATTGACTCATATTTATTCGCATCATGGATTTTATTACTCCGTGTGTGTAGCTTCACATATGACACTAGATCGCGTATCTGGTTTTTGGATGTGGATAGTTTCACTTAGCAAAGTGGTTGAATTAGGGGATACAGTGTTCATAGTGTTGCGAAAACAACCTCTAAGATTTTTGCATTGGTATCATCACATTGCAACATTGTTGGCTGTATGGTATACATATAAAGACCTTGTGCCTATGTCACGATGGTTTCTGGTTATTAATTTGTTTGTTCATTCTATTATGTATTCGTATTATGGTCTAAGAGCCATGGGTTACATTCCACCTCGTCAAATACCTATGCTTATTACGACTACGCAAATTATTCAAATGGTTGTGGAATGCTGTGTCAACTTCCACGCCTATAATCTATTGAACAACGGCATTGCATGTGAGGTTTCTTACGAATACCTCTATCTGTCCGGCATAGGATATTTCAGCTATTTGACTTTATTTGTAAACTTTTTCTATCGGTCCTATATTTCGGACAAAAAGAAAGAAAATGTGGTCAGTAAATCCAAAGATGTACACTCTTCAAAATCAAAAGTTCAATAATGTAAAATTCAAACATGATTAATTATTAACTGTTCTAGGAGAAAACACAGTAACAAAATAAATTTAGCTAATTTAATTTAATATTTTTAAGAATAAATTTTTTTTTAACTTTATTAACTAGCTCAACAAATTAATGTTATACATAGTTTTGTTATATTGATTACATTAATGAAAATAAAATTGATAAATATGACTTGATAAATGTAAGTTGATCAAAATAAAATAACATTAACTCTCTTCGCTACTTGATGATAGGTAGATGTCTTGTGGAAGCTTTCTTTTCAATCTTTGATGTATTTTCTTTTGGCCCAAGGAGTAATGGTTAGCAGCCATGCATTGGTCTATTCTATTAAAATAAGTTTTAGTTAATTTTTTTATGTATTGGTCAATTGTCTCAATTTCTAATTCTCTATGTAGTTGATTGTTTCTGACATACCATGGCGCGTCTACTGCGATCCTCAGTACCTTATTTTGGAGTCGTTGTAATTTTTGTTTGTTGGTTGTTGATGTTCTTCCCAGACCTGGCAGGCGTATGTTAAGATAGGCCTTAAAAGGGATTTGTATAGTAAGAGTGCATTTTCGATTTTTAATTTGGATTTTCTGTTAATCAAAGGATACAACTGTGATAGTCGAGCGTTACATAATTGCAATTTTGTGTTTATATGCTGACTCCAAGTGAGACGCGTGTCTAAATGCACTCCTAAATATCGGATTGTGTTCTTTGGATCATTCCATGCTACATTATAATTGTCCATTGTTATCGTAGTCGCTGCGCAGATTTTCCTCAAGGCAAAAATCTTGGCCTCACACTTGCTGTGATTAATATTAATTTTCCAATCCTGGAACCAGGATGACAACCTATCGATGGAATTTTGCAGTTGTTGAATAGCTAAGGATAAGTCGCTGTTCTGTGAAATAACCGCAGTGTCATCTGCGAACATTGCAAGTATTGAGTCGACAGTTGGAATGTCACTTACGTAGATGTTGTATAAATGCGGGCCCAGCACACTACCCTGAGGAACTCCTGCACTAATGTTTTTGATGTTCGAAAAGTTGTTACCAACTCTTACCGAAAATTTTCTGTCGGTAAGAAAAGACATAATCAGGCGAACCAAATATTGTGGAAGTTCTGATTTTATTAATTTGTATGCTAATCCTTTTGTCCACACCCTGTCAAAGGCTTGAGCTATGTCCATGAACATGATAGCAGTAAATTGTTTTTGTTCATATCCTTTTTCAATGATTTCCGTGATACGCATAAGTTGATGAGTCGTTGAGTGAAATTCTTTAAAACCAAATTGGAAAAGGGGTATAATGCTTTTTTCTTCTGCGCATAATTTGAGTCTTGTTAATATGATTTTTTCCAAAAGTTTTGAAAGAGTTGTTAAAAGACTAATTGGTCGATAGCTCTCGATGTTGTTACTAGGTTTTCCATGTTTGTGAAATAGCAGAATATTAGCAATTTTCCAATTGTCAGGAAAATAAGCCAGTCTAAAGCATGTGTTAAAAATGATAGTTAGAAAAGCTATTGCTTTCCTTGGAAGTTTTTTTAGTATTGTGTTGGGTATTTCATCGTGTCCTGGTGATTTCTTGTTTGGTAATTTTGAGATTAGCTTTGCAATCTCGTTTGGAGATGTAGGTTCGAAGTTTCCTATTGGTTCTTGGATGAAGCGACTTATTTCTTCGTTAATTATTTGGTGTTGCAAATCCCTCTCATCGTTGGCCGGAATAGAAAAAACCTTTTCCAGATAATTGGCAAAGACTTGGGATTTTTCTTCATCTGTGCGGTAGATATTATTTTCGCTGTTAATATTTGGTATGATTTGCGGTTGTTTCAGGATTCTTTTTGTGGCTCTCCACATTCCAGGGTCTTGGGATCGTAGTTCTTCAATGTATTTTTCGTATTGTAAGTTTCGGTGATTATCTAATTCCCACTTTACTCGATGTACTAAATTGTTTAGTTCTCTTTTTGTTTCCGGATTTCGTGTTTGTTGCCACTCTCTTCGTTTTTTAATTTTTGCTGTAATTAATTTTAGCAGGTGAATTGGAGGCTGATTATAATTTATACGTCGATTTTGCGAGCAATTTGATGTTATATTGCTTTTATACTTGTGCGTATTGCTTTCGTAAATAATTTAACTTCGTAATCTATGTTAGATGTGGTTAATAGGTTGCTAGGTGGTTTTAAAATGGTGTTTAAATCAGTTGAGAATTTTGCCAGTCAACTTTGCCGTTGATGAGTCTTGGAATAGGTTGTACTGCATTTAAAGTATTGTTAAAGGAAATTATAACAGGCAAATGATCGGAGTTTAGCTCAGTTAAGACAGTTTGGAAAATAGGCTTATTGAAGTTTTTGAACGATTAAGTCCAATATGTCTGGAAGATGATCTGTGCGATAAGGCTGATATGTGCTTGAATCTGGTGCATTCACTTGATATGAAAGTTCTTCTGACAAGTTGTTTAGTATAATTCCTGCTGGGTTATTAACTCGGCATCCCCAATTAGTGTGTTTGCTATTTAGATCACCAATTAGCATGTTTACTTCATTATTATTAAAAATTTTTTCAAATCTTCGCTTAGCAGTGATTTATTTGGTTGCTTATATGCGCAAGTGATTTTAACAGATATATTGTTAAAGATATTTACCTTAATTGTGGTCGCTTCAAGGTTTTGGAGATCAATGTCATTTTCTATGTAGGATATTTTTCTTTTGAGAATTATGGCAGCACCACCGGCGGCTTTATTTGAACATCGATCTCTTCTTAAAATATTATAACCTGGAATTTTAAATCGTTCGTTATGGATTAGATGTGTTTCCGTTACACAAGCAATATCAACATCATACCGAGCTAAAATGCTATAAATTCTGACCTTTGATTTTTAAGTCCGTTTGCATTCCAATTCAGGATTGTTGTTTTCTATTAATTTTGTTTATTTACCATTGAAAAATTGTGGGAGCAATTGTTGGATGAAAAATGACTTAATTTGTTCCATATAAGGAGTGATGAGGTTAATAATAAATTCTATGATACCTTGAACCCATGTTGTCTCGTATCCCTGTTGGTTTGCGGCATTATCCTGTCTCTCATGAACTGGAGTGCCCATCCCTTGAGCAGCTGCAGCATAAGTTTTTACTCCCACCTACGTTATAATTGCTGTGGTTAAATACTGCTGTGCTGTATTTCGCATCTATTCTTTGGGTGTTCTGTGTCATTTTTGAATTGTGAGAAGACTGATTTCTGAGTTTGTTGAGACGGTTCTGCTCTTCTACAAAATATGTACATTTGCGATAATTTGCTGGGTGTTCATTACCGCAATTTATGCAGCAAGGAGGTCGGCTTGTTCTTTTTACACTCTTTGTGTGGTGATTCCCCTGGCATTTTACGCATCTTGATTCCATTTTGCAATAATTTTTTGTATGCCCAATTCGCTGACAATTATGACATTGAGGTATTTCTTGTGATTTTTTTCTTTCTTCTACAATAATTACTGCATTACACAGTCTGTTAAGTTTAAATATATCTTCCGATTCTTTTTACGATCTAGTGTTACGACGCACATTGAAAAGGTCTCTTGTTGCATCCACTTCAATCGGCTTGCTGCTTTGATTTTGATAGGTGTACCAATGAATTCCATTTTCTTCGTAAAATTTTGTTAGTGCTCTATAATCATCTTCTGTGCCTACGTTAATGCGTAATTTGTTATTATTATATGTTGTAGTAAAGTCGGTTGACACTAACTTTTTGATGTCCTTTGTGATTTCCATATAATTGATGTTACCTTCAAGAAAAATTGGTGGTATCTTAGATGTTGCTTTAACAATCGGTGTTTCATTGTGTGATTGGTTTGTTTTGGCTCTTGGTTGTTTTCCGTTTGGCTGAGAATATAGAAACGATTTTGTGAAAGAATATCAGTATCTGTGTTCCATAGGTAACGTTTGTTTACTTCGCCTGCTAGAGGTGATAGCGCATCATCTGCTTTACGCTTATTGTTATCATCTGCCATTGCAATAATTTGTTAAGTTGGTTTATTTTCGTTGTAGTTAACAACTGTTTTACACTATCAATCTGATAGCAAATAAAAATCACTATCTGTATTCATCGCACGTCGCATGGACGGCGTTAAATTCTATAACAACGAATGCACAAAATTGATAAGGAGCTCGTTTAGCATGCAATTTACACTCTGCTTGACAAGAATAAATTTAAGGATTTCAAGTTAAATTTTTATTTTAAACAATGTTTTGATTTATGAATCTGAAATAGCTAAATATTTTAAATTTTGGGGGTTTCATCGGTAAACCTGCAAAAATATTTAAATTTTAAAATTGAAGTATTGCAAAAATATTTTAATTATAATTAGTCTTTTGAGAGTTCCAGAAATTGAATATACATGACCATCTATATCATAGCTATAAATTTTGTTTACAATAAGTAAGTAAACAATTTTTGACATATTTTTTAATTTGGGTAAATTTTTAATTTAAACTTGATTCTTTTGCATTTCATAATACCCATAAAATTAATAAAATACTATTGAAGTTTCTAAAAATACTTGGTAATTTGTTTCTTTATTGTTTAGAAATGTGCATATATTTTATATCATGTGTAATTTAATGAAATAAAAATATTTTGATATTTTGTACTTTTTATAATTTACTTTCTTAAATTAGACCGCTTAATGAGTTGCCCGGTAACTAAATTATTGCCAGTCAAGGTATGACATAGAAATGAGAATATAATTTTTTAGTGAAATAAGAACCTAAAACTAAAACTAAAAACACTAATAATTATTTCCAATAGTATGAAATTTAAATAAGACGTTTGTATATTTTTGCATTTCATAAAATAAAATTTAATAAAATACATATTGATTTCTAAGAAATACTTGAAATATTTGTTTTTTTTATTGTTGCACAAATGGACAATAATATTTTATATCATGTTTTTAACAATTTAATCGACATAAAGAACATATGTTATTGAATTTTGTACTTTTTCATAATATTACTTTCTTGAGAAATTAGACCGCTTAAAATGTTTAGTTTGCCCTTGATTGTCAAACTAAATTATTTTGACCAGTCAAAGTTATGGACATAAGTAATTAGAATCATAATTTCTTTGTTAGTGAAATAGAACTCTAAAATAAAACTAATAAACACTAATTTTAAATTTTCATTTCATTTAAATAGAGTTTGAATATTTTCTGAATAAAAAAAATTTTACAGTAAACAATTTTTCGAAGAAAAACTATGAAAAAATCAATTTGATTTTTTCCATGTTGATCAATGGTCTAATTAAAATTTACCGTTAATATATTAGCAAAGAGTTTTTGTGAAAAATTAGTGAGCGACATCCAAAAGGAACATATGTAAATATTAAAACAATTTACTTCTTTCCCAACCAATAGGTAGGCCGGGAGAAAACCCTTAAACCAAAAGGTGGGTCCTCTTGTTTAAAAAAATACGTTTAGCCTTTGCCCTTGCATTGTTTACAAACTGAAATTTTTATTTTGGGTAGCAGTCAACAGATCTTATTGACATAAGTACTTTTCAGCAGTCGTACATTTTCGTATTGTTCAAATCGATAGATGATTAGCTCCTTTAAGAAGAGATAGAGCTACTATAGCAACTAATTTTAAGAATTTTCATCTTCATTTGTAAATAGTAGTTTAAATATTTTACCTAGTAAATTTACAAAATAAATTCCTATCTAACTTTTTTCGGTTGAGAAATAGAGCAGAATAGCGCTTCTCCATACTTAGCTTCACCCTTTCAGAATTTTCTTTTTCTGTTGTTCTTTTGTCTTATTTTAAACACTGTACCGTTAATATATTCATTATGGAGCATCTTGACGATTTTCAACTTCTAACACGAGGATCCTGTTCTCCCTTCAGTTGCTTAACTTTTGGAGCATTTCTAATCTTTCTATCTTTGTTCTTGGTAATTCTTAAAGGTGGTTGAGCAAACCATAGTAAGAACTTCTAGTGAAACCTGTACTACGAGTTGATTTGTATAATATCCGATTTGAGATAGTTGCACGTGCAGATAAATATTTATTAATTATTATTGAACAACATGCTCCATTATTTGTTACGTGATATAAATTTCAAAACGTTACAATTATGGTTTAATTTTTAAATTAAATAAATAAATGCAGATATGATCAAATAATTTTATTGAACACGAAATCACGATTTCAATTTGTTTTGTTGTAATTGTGTGTGTTTAGTGGTAATACCATTACCCAATCGAGCAGTTATTATTTATATTTCAATCTTTTGTTCTCTTTGTTAGTGTCTGTTAGATGAAACATGGTTTCGTTCAACTGTTTATCATGTATACTTAAAAAGGGTTTTCAATTTTGTTCCATGGTTGAATTCCAAGTATAAACGAAAATGCAATCATGCGAGATCTTTTGGAAAAAAGTGTTTTTCATTTTCAAGTTTGGATTTTTGTATCAGCTTTTTTTCTATTGGGATTACTTGATAATGAGTTGTTTCTACAGTATTTCAGATAATATTAAATACGGAGAACAAAGAATCAATCGTTTATTAATAACATTTTTCCCAATTTGCTTTATAACGCCGAAGCCATGATTTTAGTGCTGATCTATGCATATCTTTCGACTAAAACGATCAAAATTTTGGAAGAAATGTCAAATTTGATGGATAACTATTATCACATTGGAATTTTATTAAACAATAAAGATATTACGGTATTACAAAACGAATAGGCAATTCTTTATTTTTATTATTATTTGTCTATTTGTATTTGTAATTTACGCAACATTGCTAAATCAAAATCCAGACTGGACGTGTTTAGAACGGACTTCAACAATAATTTCTTTTTATATTAATACAGCAAATTTAATAAATATTATCGCTATCCACAGATATTCATCCTCATGTTTTCGAATTATCAAAGAATTGTTAAGTTAAAATTAAAAATGTATTGCAAAATTCAGAAACATACATTTTTTTGCGCAGTAACATTTCGTTTATTTTGAAAACGGAGAAATGCAACACCGTAATACAATGAAATGTTACAAGGAGTTTACTAAGTCGTATGGTGTAATCGCAGTAGGCTATCTACTGAACACAATATTAATTTTAATTGCCAGTGGCGTCACTTCAGTTATTTATATATTGGGTGATTTTTCAAATTTGCAATTTGTAAGTTTTCAATTTCAGTTTTGTACTAGCTGTATTATTATATTGTACGCTTTCAATATAGTATATAAATTATATTCTGTGGTAAGTGGCGGCCATATTTACCTTGTAGCTTTTTAAATAATGTTATTTGAAATTTTAGAATGACGATCTTATCTCTTTCTTATTTAAATACCCTATCAGCAAGCTACGTGCTAACGAAGCTGATCAAGTAATTTAAATCAAATATATGCTATATTACTTTAATTAAAAACATATAAGTTGTAGGTCGAAGCTTTTCTTAAAACTTTAGTTTTTGAAAAGCCTTCATTCGTAGCATGCGATATACTTCAAGTTAGAATTTCTCTCTTATCAGCAGTAAGCAAATAAATTATATTTTAAACAAAAATAAAATTTTGTTTTAGATTTCAGGAACGGTCTTAACGTACATATTGATAGCTTTACAATTTTATAACGTATGGAAATCAGAAGCTAATACTTAATTTGATTTCTTAATTTGAATTAATTAAGTGAATTATTCAAACACGATGAACTGCTCACACTTATTTTATGTCAGGTTTTGCAATATTGTTTTGCTGTGTAAATTATAAATATCACTACAATATATATTGTCATGTTTGATTGAAAAGAAAAAATAGTTGAGGTAATAGGCCAATGAAAATCTAACAAGTAGATACCCTTTTCACAAGACATTACCAACGCAGACATTCAAAAAATAGCAAACGAAAATTATAATTTCTACAACTTACTGGATGACCTAGGTTTCGTACTTATCCACAAAGTGGAATTGAACTCCTCAGACTCAGATTGATATAGAAAATACAAAATCTACTTACCACTTTTGCAACCGACTCGAAGCTTGAATGAACCTACCCTTGAAAATGTCACGTGGTAAATATGTGTGAGAAAGTTTAAAAACGTCCTGTAGTAATAGGATATCATATTTTTAAAAAATAGCTTCACTTCTGACGAGATAATAAATAGCAGTCTAAAATTTGAATTTGAAGAAATTAAAAATTAATTAGAACTAAAATTTTAAAATAATTTTGAAATTTTTATAAATGCAAAAGACATCCATAGTCGACCTGCATTATAACTGTATGACTATGTTTGTCTTTTTGCATTTATAAAAATTTCAAAATATTTTAAAAAATTTCAATAATTTTTAATCTCTCAAATTCAAATTTTGGCGCTATTGATTGTCATGATTGTTTTATTAGCTAACTCTAGGCAAGGTGAAGTAGAGAAGAAGTAGAAATGTTAAAATTTCTGCATTAGTTGTACTGTGTGACACCTGCTTCTCGAAGTTGGAAAAGAGGAATTTTGTACTTGTGGGTACGAATGATGAGGTATGATTGTTGATAAAGTTGCTTTATAAAATAAAATTAATCATTGTAATTATCGTAACATAATAAAACTATTATTGATTAGAAAAATGTTATTTAAGAAAATTGTTAAGAAGGAAGATTAAAAGGAGATACAATTAACTGGAACAGATGTTGAAAATAAAAATTACAGAAGCAATAACAAATACAAATTATTTTAATTAAATTTTCATACCGGAGAGTCTTCTGATATCTATATAGCCAACATGTTCTACTTTTTGGAACTATCTAACTATCCATTCTTGCTGAAGTCTTCTCTAGTTCTGTAGTTGTGTTGCGTGAAATGTTTATTTTTGTTACTAAAACTTACACTAATTTTTAACCTAAAGCACACCGAAATTCTAAAATGTTTTATTAATTTTCCTCAAAACATTTATTTTTAGTGTTTACTACATTTTAAGGAAAATTTGTTCTTTGTTTTATCACAAACGTTTTAAATGAATAGTTTTACATTAGCATTAAATTAACATCTAATTGTTTTATTAACTTGTAAAGTATGTTTTAAGAATGAATATAAGATTTCAAGTTAAACAAATATACATATAATAAAATGTTTTTCTTAATTGTTTATTTTAAACAAAGTTTATTAGTTTATCATATACATAGATGGTCATGTACTATGTATACTTCAAATTTCTAAATCCTCACTAGATAGACCTGGATTAATAATTAAAAATGGATATTTTTTAATATTTTAATCTTTAAAATTTAATTATAATACATATTAATAATCAATACATAAAATTTTTCGTACAATAATATTTAAAATTCAATTATCTTTGCAGGTTTAACTGACGAGAATCCTGCAATACAAAATAAAGGTTGGTTGAAAAATACTGAAAGCGACACCTATTAAGCAGTAGAGGAATCAAAATTCATACGTCATTTTGATATTTGATCTTTCATATGAACCTACTAAAATTTTATTTCGATCTGTCAATTCATTCATTGTTTACAAGCCATTTGAAGTCGACGTGTCGGTGTGATTTTTAACAATGGAAAAAACTGAGTATCGTGCAGTGATAAAATTCTTTGTTTTGGAAGGTTTATCAGCAACAGAAATTCATACAAAAATGGTGAGCGTGTTAAAAGAATCTGCTCCTTCATTTCCAACTGTACATCGATGGGTTTTAGAGTTTAAACGTGGTCGTACAAGCGTTGAAGATGAACCACGTAGTGACGACCAAAACTGCAACAACACCAGAAATCATTGAACAAGTACATAATATTGTTAGTGAAGATCCAAGTTTGACTAAGCGTGAAATTGCTAATACCATAGGCATCTCAGACGAACGAGTACTCTATATTTTACATAAAGAATTACGTATGAAAAAGCTGTTTGGAAAGTTAGTGCCGCATTCGTTAACAATTCAACAAAACTCACACGAAAGCAAATTTCTCAGCATCATTTGAATCTTTTAATAAGAATAAAATCGATTTTGTGCGTCGTTTTGTAACTATGGATGAGACTTGGATCTACCACCATGATCCTAAATTGAAACAAGAACGATTACAGTGGACTGAGGCTGGTTGTTCAGCTCCAAAACAGGTGAAGTCAGGACGATCAGCAAAAAGGTTATGGCATCAGTTTTTGGGATGCAAAAGATTTTATTGATTGATTATCTTGAAAAGGTAAAACAATTAACTCTGAATATTATTGTAACCTTTTGGATCAATTGAACGAACAAATTCGTGAAAAGAGACCCGGTTTGCAACATAAAAATCATCTTTCACCAAGACAACGCACCTGTCCACAAAAGTGTTTTAACAATGGCAAAATTCAATGAACTAAAGTACGAATTGCTTGAACATCCACCGTATTGCCAGATTTGGCTCTAGCGACTACTACCTCTTTAGAAACTTGAAACAATTCGTTCGTGGAAAGCGTTTTCATCGAATGAAGAAGCTATTTCAGTCGTGGAACAGTATTTTGCAGAGCTTCAGAAAATCATTACAGAGATGGAATAAAATTATTGCAGGATCATTGGAATAAGTGTATTGAAGTTGAGGAGATTATATTGAATAAAAACTAATTTCATTTAAAAGTTCACATTTTTCATTTTGCTTTCAATACTTTACAACCAACCTGTATATCTACGAATTACATACAACTATATTATTGATCAAAAGGTTGATTTAACATAAGAAAATTGTCATAAATTGTTTAATAATTTATAAATTTAATTATGTACTCACAATTTGAAATATTAAATTCATTCTTGTAAAATATTAAATTAAAATCCTTACATTTATTTAATTGCTGTGTAATTTCCTGGAAGGTAAAAGTGTATTATTATCCTATTTGAATGTTACATTATTGAATTTTTGACTTTGAAAAGTATACATCTTTGGATTTACTGACAGAATTTACTTTCCTTTTGTCCGAAATATAAGATTCATAGAAAAAGTTGACAAATAAAATTAAATAGCTAAAATATCCTATGCCGGACATATGAAGGTAATCGTAAGAAACCTCACATGCAATGTCGTTGTATAATAGATTATAGGCGTAAATGTTGATACAGCATCCTACAACCATTTGAAGAATTTGCACAGTCGTAATAAACATGGGTATATGGCGAGGTGGAACGTAACCCATAGTTCTTATACCATAATATGAATACATAATAGAGTGAACAAACAAATTAATAACCATAAACCATCGTGCCATAGGTATAAGATCTTTATATGTATACCATACAGCCAACAAGGTTGCAATGTGATGATACCAATGTAATAATGTAAGACGCTGTTTTCGTAACACTATGAACGCTGTATCTCCCAATTCGACCACTTTGCTAAGTGAAAATAGCCACACCCAAAAACCAGATACGCGATCTAGTGTCATATGTGATGGTACACACACGGAGTAATAAAATCCATGATGCGAATAAATATGTACAGTCCTCACAATATGAAAAGCCCGGTGTAATTTTCAGGTAATATTTGCTTGTAATTCTTTTTATTTGAGGGGGTGAGGATTTTTTGTATAAGGTACATAATCTTCAAACACTTTAGTTGTTATTTAGTGTCTGCAAGTTTTATATTTTGAATTATTTATAGCATAATTGTGTGAAAATGCCAAAAAGCGGCAATTTGACCAAATTAGAAAATAAAACAATTTTAACTTTACGAAATGAAAATATAAGTTTAGGTATATTAGCAAAAAGTAGTCAATAGAGGTTCGGTAAGCCGTTTTTACAAAATTTGATAAAACCAGCATTACAAAGCACTTGCAAAGGACGACCGCCACGGAAGACTACACCAGCTCAGGGCCGCGTTCTTCGTCGATTGTTAACGAAAAATCGCCTAAAACCTGCCGACAGCTAAGAGATAAAGTAAAGGATTAAATTGGTGTAAATTCAAGGGTAAATACTATCGCAAATCGGTTAAATGAATTTGATTTAAGAGCTTATTCGCCTATTAAAAAACCAATTCGAACCAAAGCAATGACAAAAAATGACTGGAGTTTACAAAAAAATACGCCAATTGGACTGCAGAAGATTAGAGTTGTGTAATATTTTGCGTTGAGTCAAAATTTTTACTATGCGGTTTCGGTGGCAAGTAATATGTACGGCGCTATAAAAATGAAAAATTAAGTGAACGGTGTACAATTAAAATAATACGTGGCAGAATCGGTTTAATGGTCTGGGAATATTTTTCCCAACACGGATTAGGAAAATTACAAATTACAAAAGAAACCCTTATTGCCGACAGGTACATTAACATTTTGAAAAAAAATTTAGGACCATCTGTTTTACAATTATACGCAGATATTGAGGAATGGATTATTTAGCAAGACAAAGCACCTTGTCATACGGCTAAAAAAGTATGGCATATTTTTTTAAATAATTTTTTTTTTTGAAAATTCCGAATTATTTTATGTTTCTTATACATATTTAAAACAATTTATTGCAAAATATTTAACTATTAACTTGTTTATGTGTTACAGGTAAATGAATACTTTTTACGTAACGATATTTTTACATGGATTGCTGTGGAAACTCCCTGATTTTAACCCTATAAAAATTTGTGGGCCATAATAAAAAGACATGTTGTTAATACAACACCAAAGAATGTGTTAGAGCTAGAGCAGTCTTTAAATTTTGCCTGGAACAATAATTTAACACCAGAATACCTGACGCGCTTAACGTCATCAATGCCTAATCGTTTACCAGATGTAATAAGAGCCAGAGGGGCCATACAAAATACTAATACCTATATTTGTGTACCTTTATTAATGGTGCATATAAATTTTTTTAATAATAAATTTTTTTAACATCAAATTATGCAAATTTACTGTAATCGCCATAATTCGAAAAACATGAATTTTGCTTCGCGAATTCAATTTTAAAGTTTTTATAAATTTATTTTATAAATTTTGTTAATATTATACATTATTATTGTTAATATAATAATAAATATTTAAAGAATTCAAATTACACATGAAAAATTTAACACATCAGGAAATAAAAGACCGATTAATTTAAATTTCGCGACCGGGCTTTTCATATTGTGAGGACTGTATGTATCAATTCTGGTAGTGTTCGAACAAACGCCATGATGCTAAACGCAGCCAATCCAAAATTCCATAATACCAACAGAGGTCTTAAACTGAAGCGTGGTTTATCTTGCATATAATGTTTCGTCCCAAAAATAACACAAACATATATAATAACATAGTAAAAAGCATACGTCCAATTTTTTGTCATCCAATCCAACTTTTCTTCATACTTAAATTCTTTTTCAAAATCCAACATATACGAATAATTTCTTACACTGATATCTGAAAAGTTCTTCATGATTACTTCACTTCAGAAGAAAGGTATATCTTTGACTAATACAAAAATTTTATTTAACCATAATTAAAAGGTAAAAATTTAACTAACAATAAGTAATAATGCAAAATAAAAAACACATAACAAGTACATATCTACTTACAGAAGTTAATTAAATACAATAAAATAAATTTGACTTTTCTCATATTAATTTAATAAATTTTGAGGCATTTAGAGGAAAAATACACTTAGACAGGTGAATACAAGTCAATTCTTATAAATTATTTATACAAAGGTTTGATTAATATATTTAAAATGTTAGATATTGTTTATTGTTACGTTTGAACTATTGCACTGTATTTTTTAGTACTTAAAAGTTGAAAAGTTATAATAGAGCACTGTCTTCGTAAGTTTGTAAGTTCTGCTATAATGATCTGAATTCATATATGATGTGAGTGAGCTAAAAAATAAAAATAAACAAAAATAAAAATCAAGAAATAGGGAACTTTCAAAAAATAATTTGAATTTAAGGTGGCAAATACCAATGGCCAAACCACGGTTATAAACAGAGTACAGATAATGTATCGTGCTCTAATTTGCAATATAATAATTATATTTAAACATTTGTCGATAATGTAGTTTTTTATACATACATACAGAGTGTCCCCGTAACCGTAGAAAACCTTTGAGGTGGTGATAAATGACACTTTTTTAAGACAAATTTTTAAATAAAATTTTTGTCCCAAGTCCAAACTCTTGGGGGGTACCTCCCTTTAAAGCAATTTTTGAATTTATATAGGCCATAGCTCCGATATTATTAATTTTTTTGGACTTAATGGATTAGAACTTTTTTAAAGACCACTTGCTTATCTACAAATTAAGTTATAATCTGTTATCGTCTAGAATCAACGAATTTCGAGTTATAAATTAAATTAGGGAGAGAAATGTTAAAACAATTCAGGTTTTATTTTTTTACTTTTCTTGCGAACAAATTGCATATTGAACAATTAAATTATAAATACTTTGTACTCTGTACACCCTTACGAAACATAAAAATTTTCCTACATTTATAATTTATATTAACAAAACACATTTAAAAATTTACGTAATATATCACATAATTTACTACAATAGTTATTGTTTTTTAATTATCCCAGTCAACAGTTTTAGTAAGTTCTAAATGTAAAAGTGAAAATTATATAAATACCTTAAAATGGAGTTAACTTAACCAGTTTTTAAATTCAATTTACCAAATCTTTATGAATGTAAAAATTCTTTTTAATTTTTTTTATCCTATGGGAGTAGGTATTAACACCTTTTATCGATACTTTTAATTGATATATGTGGTAGCTCCAAATATTCAGAAGATCCATCAATAGATTCCAATATCCATAGGTTCTGAATTCCAATATCCAATCAGGTTCCTTTTCTTCCAATGGCCAAATAACACTTTTAGCGCTTTAGCTTCTTCTGTAATGCCTCTCCATTCATCTCTATTCATCACACATAGTATCAATATAATGGAATATTGTTACAATGTAAAAAGGAAAAAAAAGAGGAAAATCTTTATATAATTGAGAATTGTAGAAAATTTTCAACTTACGTATTTTAATTTTAGGCTTCTATACATAGTATAGAAAGAAGCCTTATGATCTGGCTTCGTGTCCGTCCGTCCGCATAATTCAAAGTCACTAAATTAGTGACAAAAAAAACCTTTTGTCACTAAATTTTACTTTTTTGTGGGTGAATGGACAAACGCGTGAATGGATTAACAAGATTCAAAATAATTAATTGAGATCAAACACACAGAGTTGTGGACGCTTTTTCAATTGTTTATGAGATTATTTTATTCATTTACACTTTTTTGGGTTGGTAATAAATGAACTAACTAAAGGTGCGAAAGAGTGAAAGTAAAATTACGTAAAACGTAAAAATAACACTTACAAAATGCAAGTCAATTTCTTATATAGAAAATTTTGTTACCAACTAAAAAATTAAGATAATCTGATGATCGTGCAGATAAAGAAAAATTATAAATTTAAATTAAAAATAATTACAAAATATTATATAATTGTAAACCAAAAGGTAGCTATATAGAAGCCTAAGAACTGCGGTCATCCGAGTTCCACCTTGTTTTTATTATTTAATTTCTTATTTACACATTATTTATACACATTATTAGCATTTCAACATTTATGTTTACAATATTTCCTATAAATCTTTTTGCTGCGGTGAGTACCTGTAAATAATAATTGGAAATTTATATCATTACAATTTATTATACTTACTTTTTTTCTTACTTACCTTAACCTGGATTCGAACCGCTGCCGCATTTCACCGCACCTTCAATGCATTTGTAAACCCCCACAGTTTTAACCCCTGGTCCATCAGGGTATTTGCATACATAATGGTTGTTTGGTATTCTAATTCAAGAATTCCATTAATTTCAAAAATTAATAATTAATTATTCAATTTATTAGGAAAAATACGAGAGGCCAACCTCTAGAGGAAATCGTGTACAATTAACTTCACACTTCACGTACTTCATCATAATTCTCCATACTTCTTCGTACTTCATATAATTCACCAGTAATTCACGGTACTTCACCTACTTCTTCGAAACTTCCTTGTATTTCACGTACTTCATTAGTATTTCAGAGACTTACCGAGATTCCAAATTGAGCACTGGAGGGTGTTCCACACCCCCTACACCCCCGCCGCGGATCGAGTAGTTTATTTTTTATGTAGTAACTGTAAAGTAAACTGAAGATTTCCCGTTGCAAAGGCACTGGAAGGTGTTCCACACCCCCAGACCCCCGAATTGCAACAAGAGATCTTCAGTTTACTCTGATAAAAATAAAGCACTTGATCCGGGGTTCTGGTGTGGAACACCCTCCAGTGCTTCTGTAATGGGAGATTTTCAGTTTATTTCTGATAAAAAATAAACTACTCGATCCGAAGGGTCTGGGTGTTCCACACCCCCCGTGCACAAATTTTGGAATGAAGAACATTGCAGAACATGCAAAACCCCCCAGACCCCCGGATCAAGTAGTTTTTTTTATCAGATGCAAACTGAAGATCTCCCGTTGCAGAGATCTGCCCCCAGAGGGTACGGAATTTATAATTATGCAGTTTATGATTAATTGTCAGATTATGAATTAAACACATTAAATTAGTAAAACCGAGGGTCTGGGAGGTGTGGAACACCCTTCAGTGTCTCTACAACGGGAGATCTTCATTTTACTTCTGATAAAAATAAACTACTCGTTTCGGGGGCTGGGAGGTTCTGCATGTTCTGCAATGTTTTCATTCCAAAATTTGTGCACTGGAGGGTGTTCCACCCCCAGACCCCCCGGATCGAGTAGTTTATTTTTTATCAGTAGTAAACTGAGAATCTCCCATTACAGAAACACTGGAGGGTGTTCCCCCCCCCAGACCCCCCGGATTGAGTAGTTGATTTTCTATTAGAACAAAACTGAAGATCTCTCATTGCATTAAAAAACTTGGGATATGCTTTAAAATTTAATTCAGTTTTAATAAAAATAAATTAGTTAAACCGGGGGTTCTGTGGAGTGTAAAACCGGGAGAAGCGCGTTATTTTTGCTTTAATGTAATTAATTAATCACGGCGAAACAATGAATTATCAAAGCATTTTATTGAGCTACCAAACCTTTGTAATATTCAAAGAAATGAGCTAAAAAAAATTACAAAATTAACTAAATAAAACTAAGCTTAATTTAATTAATTAATAGCTATTAAACTAGCAACTACCAAAACTTTTAATTGGTAAAATAATGACCGCCAAAGGTCTATTCAACGTTTAAGATAAAAAAATGTTAAGAAAATCTACTGATGTAAGTTAATTTGCTATCAAATAATTATTATTGAATACACATTGTCCGTAGCGCATGCGCATAAGCTAGGTTAAACTTCATGTAATTTACCAAAATGTACTAACTTCATGATACTTCACTTGTACTTTAATACAATTAACATGTATTTTACCTACTTTACACATACTTCATGTATTTTACCAGTACTTCATGATTTTCACAAGTACTTTATGTATTTCACAAGTACTTCATGTACTTCATGAGATGTGTACAATCGTAGATTTTGCGGTATAAGAGACCCAGAAGCATCCTGCAGCAACCCAAATAGTTCTTCAAACTATGCAGCACATTAACAACCCCATCTCCGCAAGCCCTCACCTTCAAAGGGCGAGATGGGACTTCAAATTCAGCCAAGACTTTCGAAGCTATTTTCTCCCAAAGGATTCTGCAGGAGGACCGCGACGCCTCGCAACCCCTGCAAAATCAGAAAACCCGCAACTCACACACAGAGGTTTCCACCTCGGCGCATCCCGCAGCAACGCGAAACTTTTCTTTTATTTCAGAGCCAAGAAACCAGGCAAACACGCCAGCCAGATGAAGAGGTGTGGGGCGATGCCCCGGTACTCCACAGTGCCAAGAAGACAAGACAAGAGATGTGTACAAAAAACTTCACCAGCGGTTACCCCTTGGAAAAATATGAATGTTTTAGCCTGTTTAAACGTGTGAAAAAACTGAACAATCTTCATAATGAAATTTATTTATAAATCAATTATTAAAATAATTTCCAAAACGCGCCTCGAAAAATTAATTGTTGTTAAAATTAAAATTAATTAATAAACTATAACAAATAATAAATAGGTGTAATACTGAAAAAAGATTTAAAATTAGAAATTTTTTATAAACATCCACGTGGTGTTGAGAAAATACAAAAAATTTTCAAGAAGAAACTATAATTTTGAAATGTAAAAAATATTAACATTAAAATATAAATTATAAAAATACATAATTTAAATTTAAAATTAAATATCAAAGATTTTTAATCTTACAGGTTTTATTTCAATTTTAATTTCAAAGTTCTCTTCCGCCCGGTAATATTAACGTATTTAAAGAGTCGTTTAGTTAAATGACCAATAGAAAACGTGCATTTTAAATAAAATAAAGTATGGCACGTGTTTATTGCACGTTTTTTCTTCTTGTTATTATTGTTAATTATTGTTAAAATTAAAATTAATTAAATATAACATATAATAAGTAGGTGTAATACTGAAAAAAGATATAAAATTAGAAATTTTTTATAAACACCCACGTGGTCTTTTGAAAATACAAAAAAAATTTCAAAAAAAAACTATAATTTTGAAATGTGAAAAATATTTATTATATATAAATTATAAAAATAAATAATTTAAAGTGTATTTTAATAAAATAAAGGATTACAAGTGTTTTAGCACTTTTTCTTCTTCTCAATCTTTATTCGACTTTAATCAAGTTATTTAAAATAATTCAAAGTATAATTATTTTCAAGTTCCAAATAAAATATTTTATTTATTTTAATTCAATATTAATTTTTTAAACTATGAATTGTAATTGAATTAAACTATGAACTAAATCGGTTTTTAAAACAATTATCTGATCTAAATAAATTATAAAAACTTTAAATAAACCATACAATTTCCATAAATTTTGTCTAATATTTTTTATAAAACCATTAAATTTAATTCGTTAAACTTAAGAATGGTGTATATTATAAAATCAATGAATCTATTTTATATTTTATCCAAAAATAAATTGGTGAAATATCTACTTATATTATACAAATCATTGAAATTAAATTTCTAATAATTATAGAATGTTATTGAATGAATCAATGACAATGATTTATTAAAATAACTATTTCCTATAATTGACTTAACTAAAGTTGAAATGTTGTATCATCTATTTTAAATTAGATGAAGTTACTAAATCGGTTGTTTGAAATTTATAAATATTCTAAATGAATTATATAAAACTTTAAATAAACTATATAATTTCAATTCATTTAATTTAGATTGATGAAATGCAAAATTTTTTTATTTTTCTTTAAAATTTTTTGAATTAAATAAATTTAAATCTATTCATTTGTTTGTTTTGGTTAATCACATTGCGAAATTTTTCCTTTTGTTTGTAAAAAAATTTTGTTGAATGAAATTTTATTTTTTATATTTTCGTACTTTTTAATAAATTTTATAAATTAAAATATAAACGCAAGTGTTAATTAATTAAAATTTAATAATTTACAGTATATTACACTGGCTTTAAATTTTCCTCTTCCCACGTTTCGCAGTCTATCAAATTTTCCATTTGCAGTATTATCTTATGTTCGGTCGCCTTTCGAGGTCTCCTTGACTTTTTCAATCGTTTCTTGTTTTGTATTATAGTTTTCTTGTTCTAAGGTTTTTGATTTGTTTGTATGTTTATTGTTTATAAAACTTGATTGTTTCGGTGGTGCTTTTGTGGGTATGCATTCATTATAGTATACTGTGTAATAAATACGCAAAATAAGGTTTTAGCGACAGAATCGTTATGTTACCAAACGAGGCGGGAACCGAGTCCGTTACATGAAAACTCAAACGCATACAACGGTTTTATTTTATATTAACTCTGCTGCAAAAATTTTTTTATTGCATTAAAATATTATTAGTCACTAAAATTTTATTTCGCGGACTTATGACGATTTATCAGTTTCAACAGTAACCGTTTTGCGGCTATGTAATACAAAAAAAATATGAAATGTGTTGTTTTTGTTTACATTTTGTTGAATGTATTGTAAAATTATAAAGTTCACCTTGTAGTTCTGTAGGTTTTTTTGTTTTAAATTGCATGTTTTCCGAAGTCAACAACATCTGGTGGTTTCTCACCTTTTGCAACAATTTGTATTTTTCCAATTTTTACACTTTTTGTAATTTTAATTTTGGTTTCCTCTATTAATTAGTATTTTTTTTTATTTTACATTATTTATTATTTATTTTTGATTTCTAAAGTAGTTTGCAATCCGGTAACCTAGGTTTTCTTACACGATATTTTGTATTGACATTTTTGTTTTTTAGAGCGGAAAGCTACAGAAGGCTGCCATTGCAACCTGCACAGAATTTTTATTGTTTATTGGACAGTCAAATTTTGCATTGTTGAGCGAAAGCAAAATGAATGAACTCCCACATCGTTGAAAAAAGATTTCCATTGTTGGAAACAAAATCAAGTTTAGTTTTAAGTTTGTAAATATTTATTTTTGGTTTAGTTAAGGTTTAAGTTGACTTTGTCAGGGCAATTTAGAAAACGGTAGTGCTTCAGGTAAATAAACAATGTACTTCGGGTTAATAAAAGTGCCGCGATTCTTTTCAAACAATTTAAGTGACAGTGGTTAGTGGAACCTGACGTGTGTAGAAAGAAGTTAACGACAAAAAGTTCAACCGCCAGCAGAATCGAGCAGCAGCACATCTGCCCCTTTGAAGAATTCCAAAATCAGCACTATACGAGAAATCTGACTAAAAATCAAGAAAATTTTAACATAGACCACGAAAATTGCTTCTAATGTTCAAGAAAATCGAGTCAAAAATAACGTTAAAATGTCACGGAGAACGTCAGAGTGGACGAAAATTTAAGAACAAAATTACGTGTAAAACGACGATCAATTGTCATAAATATAATTTTAAAAGTAAATAATTAGCAAATTTATCCATGTCAACAAAAACCTCAATGAAAAATACTTTAGTTTTTTTTTAAACAAGAAGTTTTCGAAAAAAGGCTCGAACGTTTGAATGAGTTTTACATGAGTGCAGACTTGGAGATTATTAATTACAGAAAGTTAACCGTGATTATGTTTTCTAGTATTCTCAATAAAAAATTGTTTACATAATTTAAATTACAGCTGTTCACACGCAACTTGCTCGGTGCTGTAAACATTTCAAATGCCTATAACTATGTAACAAGTGAAATTACAATTATGTACATAGAAGCTCATTGAATCTCAAACAAAGCTCTATCAATTGATATCAAATTTTACCAAAAATTTTGAACAGGAGAAAACTAAAAAACATGTCACCCCCTTAAAGATTTCGCGAATATCTCTGCGACCGTTGAAGCTCAAACGACGGGAATGGAAGCTCATTAAGGCTCAAACGTTTGACACCAATTTCAATAAAAATTCAATGGGGGGGGAGGGCAGCGAATGTACCTTATTTATTATATGAGTTCATTAAATGGATGTTTTAATCAATTACCTACCAAATCGAAAATTCTACTTTAAAAATTGATTTGAGTAACGACCTAAATTGCTGAGTTAACAGCTTATTTTTAATTATCTTAATAATTGTCGATTTTATCAAATAATTTCATTTAAACACGAACTCATCACGATTTTAATTATTATCTACGCTTTTTGTTTCTCTGCCTGTTACCTAGTGTCTGTTGTAAAAAACATGGTGTCGTTTAATTGTTTATCATGTGTGTTTAAAGAAGTTTTCTATTTTTTGCTTCAGGAGTTCCAAGTATAAACACAAAGTGTATTCACACGAGATTTTTGAAATGTGTATTTTGTTTTCTAAATTTGGATTATGTACCAGCTTTTGCCTATGCGGAATTATGATTTTAAATTGCAGTTGTAGCATCTACACGATCTTAAATACTGAAAATAAGATCGGCGAATTGATAAAAAATACACCAACTTTAGTTTTTACTGCTGAGTCAATTCTTCTGGTAGTCAGCTATTCTTTTCTTCGGAACGAAACGATGAAGGTGTTTCAGCAAATAACAAATATAGTAGATATGTGGTACAAGATTGGTGTACTATTGGATGAGAAGAATATTACTAAAATACGCAAACGAATATTTTACTTTTTATTTTTTATTATTATTTCTACACTTGCGTTTGTAATTTATGCAACTTTATTAAGTGGACACTCAAATTGGAAGTTTTTGGATTTGATTACAATAGTGATTGCTTTTTACATTAATACTGCATGTTCTCTATCTTACATCGCCCTCATCAGTCTATTCACGTTAATGTTTTCTAATTATCAACGAATGGTGAAATTAAAATTAGAAAAATGTATCGCAAAATATCCGAGGAATAAAATCCTGTTGCGTGGCAATATTTTGCTTATTTTAAAGTTTGCTAAAATGTATCACCACAGAATAATAAAATGTTACAAGAAATTGACCAAGCTGTATGGAGGTTATGTTTGTCTATATATTTTTATTATTATTTCTACACTTGCGTTTGTAATTTATGCAACTTTATTAAGTGGACCTTCAAATTGGAAGTTTTTGGATTTGATTACAATAGTGATTGCTTTTTACATTAATACTGCATGTTCTCTATCTTACATCGCCCTCATCAGTCTATTCACGTTAATGTTTTCTAATTATCAACGAATGGTGAAATTAAAATTAGAAAAATGTATCGGAAAATATCCGAGGAATAAAATCCTGTTGCGTGGCAATATTTTGCTTATTTTAAAGTTTGCTAAAATGTATCACCACAGAATAATAAAATGTTACAAGAAATTGACCAAGCTGTATGGGGGAGTTATGTTTGTCTATATGTTGAACGCAGTATTGATTTTAATTACCAGTAGCGTTACTTCAATAATTTACCTGTTTGGTAATTCTTCAAATTTGCAGCTTATAAAGTTTCAATTTCAGTTTTGTACCAGCGGTGTAGTTGTGTTATACTGCCTTAATCTAATACACAGATTAAACTTTGTGGTGAGCAGACCTTAATATATTTTGTAGTTGGAGCTTTCTAAATAAGATTTGAAATTTTAGAGCAACGATTTTTTGTCTTATTTATTTAAATACCCCATTAGCAAGTTATCTGCCAATGAAGCTCACCAAGTAATCCGAATTTTTTATTTCAATTTAATTTAATTTTAAATAAATAATTTTTAGGTTGAATTATTCATAAAAACTCTAGTTTTAGAAATGCCATCGTTTGTAGCATATGATGTGTTTCAAGTAGGAATACAACTTTTATCAACAGTAAGTTAACTAGTGCATTTATCGAGGGGTCAACCGCTAGAGGAAATCGTATACAATTAACTTTACACTTCACGTACTTCATCATAATACACCGTAATTCATATACTTCAGCAGTAATTCACTGGACTTCAAGTAATTCATCAGTAATTAACCGTACTTCATCAATAATTTACGGTACTTCATCGATACTTTATTGTTTTTCACGTACTTTAAACGTATTTTACCTACTTCACAAGTACTTCATGTATTCACAAGTACTTAATGTACTTCACAAGTACTTTTTGTATTTCACAAGTACTTAATGTATTCACAAGTACTTATGTATTTCACAAGTACTTTATGTATTTCACAAGTACTTTCATGTACTTCACAAGTACTTATATATTTCACAGTACTTAATGTGCTTCACAAGTACTTTAGTATTTACAAAATGTATTATGTCTTCATAGATGTACTTCATGAGATGTGTACAAAAACTTACTAGCGGTTAACCCTCGACATTTATATTTTATATAAAAATGTTTTTAGATTTTAGATTGTTAGTTACGTACGTACTAGTGGCTTTACAATTTTATAACAAGTGGATTGCAAAAGTTAAGGCTTGACCAGTCACATCATTTTGTTGAACTTGATTTTTCAAGCAATGCAAATAATGGATATTATACAGCACAGCGATAATAATTATTGAAGTTTATTAAACAAAACGATAATTAATATTATATTATTAACATTATCAAATGGAAGACCATGAAAGATTTAACTGAAAGGTGGGAAAAACTGTCTTAAACAGAAACCTTACAAAGATAATATCTCCACTTCCAGCTTTTAGGTTCACGATGTCTGTGTAGCAAATGCTAATCAAATCTTCCAAAGGCAAGTTCTCCTTATTGTAACTTGGTCCTTATAAATCCACGAGTAACGTTCTGAAATTTAGACGTAAAAATTATCTCGTGTTGATCCGTTTACTTAACCTCACAGAGTCTCAGCCTACCAAAATCTTTCCACAGTTGACAAGGCAGTAATAACCTGGGAACAAACAGCATCCAAATATTTATGGATCCTAGCTTAACCTCCTTCCTATTTAATTATTGAACTTTTGATCTTGATTTTATTGTCCTTAATAATTTTTATACGGCCATTATATGGTAAAAGTGTCAGTGTATTGCTAAGGTCGAATATAAATTTTATCTGTAACAATTTTTTTATTTTTAAATTTTAATTTTTAATTTTTACCTAATTAGTCTTCTTGACCACAGACTAGCACGCCTATGGAGTTCTTGTTGCTGTAAGTTATACATTTTTAGAAACAAACATTTTATTTGTTATAATTAATAAATTTACCTTTTCACATCATAATAATGACTTTATTATTCCAACGAATATAAAAATTAGAAATACAAAGACTAAATGGAAGATTAAACTATAGATTATTAACTGTTTTGTTATCACAACGAATTTGTTAAGCTTGTAAAATTTGGTGTAATTATCCATTTGATTTACGAAGGGGAAGAGAGCAACAAAATGATAAAACTAATCGCACCACCTAGTTGACGACATATTTCCAGCAAGAAGGAGAATAGATCTTATTGGTTGGCAGTATACAAAGAGAACAATGCAAAACTTAAACAAACATTTAATAACTAACGAATTAATGAAAATAGATGCCATTCCTGACGGAATATAACCACTTTTCTCGAAGTTTTCCAAATCCAGGTTTTGAGGTGGATTAGTCTTCATTTCTCTCCATTACTACAGTGCCCTGCACGTTTCTGTTCTTGCACTTCATTCTCTAGTTTTCAATGCCTATTCTTGTTAGGCCTTCCTCCATTTTGCCCTGCCATCTAAACCTCGAGCGTTCTCTTCTCCTTTTGTTCGTTGCTCTTTTTATCATTTTTACGACCAAACCGTCGCATCCAGGCGCTTTTCCGTTCCTCCTTTTTTATCACATTTATCATTTCTTCATATTTAGGGGGTTCAATCATGATGTCTTCTTCTTCCACATTCTCAGTAATATGTATCGTTTATCTCCCCACGCCTCTATTTAGTAGTGCTTCGAAATGTATAGTATTTCGAAATATACGTGTATCTTCTATACTTCTTTAACCTTTTCAACGCTGCATTCCAGTTTTCCATCAATGTCTTTTTTTGCTCTTGTTTTAACTTTATAACTTCTCATTTGTTCCTTTATTTGCAAATAGAACTTTTGGAAGGATGACATACTCAAGAAAATTGAAATTCAATTACATAAATGGTACAATAAGAAGAACGTTCAAGAACAAATCCAATAAAGAAACTGCTTGAGTTCTATAAGACAATATCGATACCGAGCATAACATACGCCAACAAGACTTGGACGATCACTAAAGAAAATGGAAATCCAGAGTGTAAATGAGGTTCCTGCGCTCATTAGCAGGATACCAACGGATAGATCGAAAGAAATGCCGACATACGAAAGGAACTCAACATATGCAGTTTAAACGAAATAATTAAAATTATGAACATGGAAGGACACTTGGACAGGATGGACCAGACCCAGTACCAAAACAAATGCTCCAATACCAACCGAGAGGAAGATGTGTGGCCGCCCAAAGAGATGGAGCGACCAATTCGAGTGACATAACGGGTCACAGGCCTAAAACTTGAAGATGATGATGATGAACTTTCTGGTGTTGTGCATGTTGCTGTTGTTTTATTTCTTTCATTTTATCTCTCATCCTGCGCTTTTCTTCTGTTTGCAAGTTCTAAAACTTCTTTACTTCTTTCTCTGTACTATTCCATATTTCTTTAGTTTCCTGTTCTCAGCCATTCCATCCTTGCACTCTTTTCAGTTGTATTTTCTTTCACATTCTTCATCAAACCAGCCTTTATTCTATTTCGCTTTTTGCCCTCTTGTTCTTTCAGCAGCTACTTGCATTACTCTTTTATTTTTTTTGCTTTTCTTTCCTCAATATCATCATTTTTCCTTCGTTCCATCTCCTCCTGTATTTCTGTAAATATATATTTTCCTTTTGTCTTTTCTCTTTCTTGGTTTTACAATTTTAAATTCCACATAAATTCTTTTATCCTTTTCGTCACCTTTTCCTTTCCTTTTTTCTAGTTTTGACTTTGCCATCTTTATCCATTTTCTAATTTTAACGTACTTCATCATTTCTCCTATATTCTTTCTCAAAAATACTCTCATTTTTATTCTTTCCTTGCTTTTTTTCCAAACGGCAACACTGTCAAAAAATCCTTTTCTTCAATTTACCATCCTATTTTTTGCTGACGCGGGCTTCCAACTTTGTCTCTTTCATCTTTTAGGTTTTAGGTTCTTAACATTTCCCCCATCAACTTTAATCCTCAATTTTCCTTTTTTTACTTTTTCTTTACCTTTCCTTTTAACCGCATTTTTAATTACCTTTGTTTCGATTTTCTCTTTTGTAGACTCCATCATTATTTTTCCCGTAAAAGATTTTTTCCAATTTATTCGTTCTTTCCTCGTTTTTGCTTTCAGTTTTTGTTCATTCATGTCTTCTTAGTCTCCATCATAGGTTTTTCCATTTCAAAACCTCTTTAACAACCCCTTAGCTTTATGCCATTTTTAATATCCCGTTTTTCTGCTTGGTCCCAACACTTAATTTTATGACCTTTCTACTTTTTGAAATGGTCATCTTCTTTCCAATCCTTGTCCCTTCAATTTATTTTTGTTTTCCATAACCTTTATTTTCTGACGCGGTCTTTCAATTTTGTCACTATTACATCCTTTCCAGATGTCTTTCCTATCTTGAAGGCATCCGCCACCTCAACTTGAATCTTCAATTCTTCCTTCAAAAAATGTTTCACTTTCTCTGCGTTACCAACCTATTTAAAGGAATATTCTTAATTACAATGTTGTTTGCTTTCTTTTCCTTCTTGTATTGTTCCAGTTTGTTTTCAAGTAATAGCACTTTATTCTCCAATTCACTCGTTCTTTCCTGCGTTTTATTAATCACTTGTTTCATTGCTTGCGATTCATCTCTCCACTTAGCCTCCATCGCATTTAGTTTTTCTCCCATTTCTCTCACATTTTGAAAACCCTCATTAACAAGCCGGTTAGGTTTACTATCATTATTTTTAATAAGAGACGGTCACTGGCTTAGTAGTTAGAGTACCCGGTTCGAACCCGGGAGGAGTCTACAAAGGAAAGTTTTCTTTCCGATTCTCTTTCTATCTATGACCGTTTCCGTGCTTCGGAAGGTACGTAAAGCCGGTGGTCCTCCTATGTTAATGAATTGCCATCATTAACGATAATATAGAGTAACAGGCACATCTGAAGCAAGTCTAGCAAACTACTTCAGATGTAAAACAAATAATATGCTCAAAGTACCAACAGTAGCTTCGGATTTTTGTCGAGGTTACTGTTAGATATAACAGGACCTAGTCCTAATTTAAGAGGAAGAAGAAGATTTTTAATTCCTTTATATCAACAGATTTATCTGCTTGGTTCAATACTTGAGCACTTAGTCTGTTAGGTGACTTATTATTTCTCTTCTTACTCTTTTGAAATATTCTTACTTCTTCCGAATCTTCTCCACTTTTTTCCTCCTCCCTTGCTCTTTTAATATAATTTCTGATGGAGGGGTTACTATTAGATTTTAGTCTTTTGTTGTTTTTAGGCATCTAGAAGTGTTGTTATGGTTCTATGCCGCAGTTTGTTGCCTTTTACTTATTATATTTTCTTATATTGGATTTTATTAACAATTCTTCATATGCCATATACAGTCCCCGGATGTTGGCGATTCAACTTGGCCAAAGCCGAGATAAAAATTAGATGGGGTGGTTTCCCGTTGTCTTCTCCACTGTGCACAGATGGATATTAGACTTTATGATCACAGCAGTGTATCTAAGGCGAGCAGGATTCAAACCGCGAGCTTACGCTTCTTATGCCCGAATTCTTCACTCGTAGTTATCTTCAAGTTACCAAACTTCAGGTTAAACTGACAAAATAACCAATCAGATGATTGATTTATTTGTTTTGTTGTCGTCTAATTGATTGACAAAATAACCAATCAGATGATTGATTTAATTGTTTGGTTGTCGTCAATTTTGGTTTCATAAGCCACTTTTCGCATCGACAGTCTCAAATTTCTTTGAATCCGAAGTTTGATAATATTACGATTCCGGCGAGTGTTGGCAAAACATTTTTTCTTTTCCGGGTCGGTATTCCATATTACCAAGTTCTTTGAATCGTTTGATGGGCGTCGGAAACGGTTTGTTGAAGAATTTTAAGCATTCGAACTATTTCATATTGACGATTTCCAGCTTCAAATAGCAGCGATAAAATTGCGGCGCGACTTTTTGTAACTGAGAAACTAATTGTTTAATTTTTTTGCTTTTTTGGTTTCTTATCTCCATAGTTCAAAAACATAAAAACATAGACAGAAACATGTTTGTGCGAGGTCTTGTGGTTCACGTTGTTTATTTTTTAGTTATGAAACCATAATTACGAAACATAGTAACCCCAGTATTTTTTTGAATTATAGTTGAAATCCTGCCGGGTACTCCACCCAAGGAAATTTCAAGTTGTTTTAATGTCGCACAGTATGTAGAAATATCACAAAAATTCACATAATGCTTGTATTTGCGGTTTTAACGGTACAAAAAAAAAGACTTACTCATTGCAATCATACAATCTCTTTATTATCTAATATTTACACGTATTTACAATATTTATGTTGGGAATATCTACGCCTATTGCAGCGATTATACAATTTATGTATCAAATAAATGTGGTTTGTAAAATAATTTGACTTTAAGTTTGTTTTGGTTTTAACTGGGAAAAAACGAGTACAAAAACCCAGGGCCATGCTTTCGAGTTTTCAGCCGGCATGGTTTCGATGTTTTTATTTTGAAAGCCTGCTGGGGCTTGATTTTTGTTTTGGGCTGTGACTCTTCATTATTTCCCAGTATGAATGATTCCTTTTAGAAAAATTTTAGTATTTTCTTTACTTGTAGACAAAATTTCTAAAACTACTGCAGAAAGGAAAGAAATCTCTTGGATTTTACACGTTCATTAAATTTTTATATTGCAATTTTCTGTTTTGTGCAAGTAAATTAAAATTATAATTTGCAGTGATAGCGCTATCAGCTACTAGGTAAATGTTATTTTACCAATTCAATTCAAAATACTCGTACAGGTGAGCAACCAAAGTTCCTTGTGCATTCAAATTATTTTAAATAATTAAAAATTTACCTAAAGAAATTTCTATAATTATTTCAACTTAAAAAAATAGTTTCTTTACAATTTATTTAAAAATAATAAATTGTGAGTTTTACTTTTTCAAGTAGTACCCGAGGGGTTGACCACTGTTAAAAATGTGTACATTATATTTGCATTTACAATAATTTGCAAACAATTGTAAAATTTTGCAAATATTTTGAAAATTTGCAAACATTTGTAAAAATTTGCAAACAATTGCAAATCATTTACAAAATTATGTACACCAAATTTACTAGGTGGTCAACCCTTCGGTAGTACCAATTAAAAAAAAATATAATATTATAATTAAATAGAATATTTCAATAATGTTCAACAAAACTTTTTTTTTATTATTAACTATATTTAAAAAAAAGTTATTTGCTTTACAAATAAGTTTTATAAATATTTATTATATGCGAATAAAGAAAATTTTTTTAAATAAATAGTTTATTACAATATTTATATTAAATTAAAATATAATAATTGTTTTATTAACTTGTAAAATATGTTTTAGGAAATAATTTATAAATTAGTAAATTTTTCTTCCTAGTTACTTATTTTATATAATAAATGTTTATTAATTTGTAAAATTTTATTAGAAGTATAAAATTTTCAAATACTGCAAGTTATTTGAAATTTAATAATTAGTAAATAGATTTTTCTCCAAACTTACTGATTAGTCCATTATATATGTGTTCACGCATATTTCATGCTTTCGGCAATCGTCAGATGGACCCGGATGATAATTGAATAAAAAAATGTATTTAAACCGAAGTACAATAATAATTAATTGTATTTAACGTTTAAAAAACTGTGTTTTATTTTTACTGACCTATTTGAAAACTAAAATAAATTTATATGCCTCTAAATCAAGTAATCCAAAAGTTTACTTTTAAGAAAAACAAAAACTTCCAACTTATTACAAATTAAACTGTTTTTTGGTGGTACTATTGAACTTTTGATTTTGATTTGGAATTATTGACCACAAATGTTTTCTTTCTGACGGACAAATAGGATTGAAAGAAAAAGTTTAGAAATAAAATCAAATAGCTGAGATATACCATAAAGGACATATAGAGAATGCCGTACGAAATCTCACATGCAATGTTGTTGTTCAAAAGATTATAGGCATAAATGTTGATATAACATCCTACAATCATTTGAACAATTTGTGCAGTCGTAATAAACATAGGTATTTCACGACGTGGAACGTAGCCTAGAGCTCTTAGACCATAATACGAATACATCATAGAGTGAATAAACAAATTCATGACTATAAACCAACGCCCAGTAGGTATAAGTTCTTTATATGTAAACCATACAGACAACAATGTCACAATGTGGTGATACCAATGTAAAAATATAAGACGTTGTTTTCGCAACACTATGAACACTGTATCTCCCAATTCAACCACTTTGCTAAGTGCAGCTAGCCACATCCAAAAACCAGACACGCGATCGAGAATCATAAATGACGGCACACACACGGAATAATAAAAACTATGATGCGAAATCACATGTATAAATTCTGGTACTGTTCGAAGAAATGCCATGATGCTAAATACAGCCAACCCCAAATTCCATAATATCAGTAGAGGTCTCAAACTGAAGCGTGGTTTGTCTTGCATATAATGTTTCGTACCAAAAATAATGCAAATATATATAACCGCATAGTAATATGCATTTGTCCAATTTTTTGTCATCCAATCCAATTTTTCTTCATACTTAAATGCATTTTCAAAATCCAATATAAACGAATAATTTCTTACACTTATATCTGATATTCTTTCATGATTACTTTACCCGAGGAGAAATCTTGGACTAATGGTAGAATTTTATTGCAACTTTTATCTGAAATATTGATCTAATCTTAATTAAAAGCCATTAAAATTTTAAAAGTAAGTAATAACAATAGATAATAATTAGAAATAGAAAAAATTGCAAGTTAATCTTTTCTACATCATCTGTGTACGTCATGCATGAATCCATGCATCTACGTAAATTAACAAAATATAATATAAAACAACAAAAAATAAAACAAATTCTGACGCACTTAAAACATAAATGGTTACTATCGGACTTTTAACAAATTCACATATATTGGTCAGGTTTTCTGAAGCTTAAAAGCTAAAGAATCTGAGAAAGTAGAAGTAATTAGTGAGGTTGGGACCGTTCAACAGCAGAAATGTCAATTTGAGGAAACCGAATAAGAAACGCTGAGTTGTAAAATTACCCAACAGCACATAGCCCGACTTCAAGAAAAACTAATAAAACAAAATATTTTCCATTTTCACACTACCAACAACTTGAAATTTCCTTGGGTGAAGTACCCGGCAGGCTTTCAACTATATTTAAAAAAATGCTGAGGTTACTATGTTTCGTAATTATGGTTTCATAACTAAAAATAACACTGAAAAATCAAACAGTTTCATTTTGTATCCGATTCTAAGAACATGGAGATCGAAAAAAAAAGCAAAAATTAAACAATTAGTTCTCAGTTACAAAAGTCGCGCCGCAATTTTATCGCTACTATCTAGAAGCTGGATATCGTCAATGTGAAATAGTTCGAATGCTTAAAATTCTGACAAACCGTTTCCGAGCATCAAACGATTCAAAGAACTTGTAATATGGAATACCGACCCGGAAGAAACAATGTTTTGCTAACACTCGCCGGAATCGTAATATCATCAAATTCGGATTCAAAGAATTCGAGACTGTCGATGCAAAAGTGCTTATAAACCGAAATTCGACGACAACCAAACAATTAAATCAATCATCTGATTGGTTATTTTGTCGATCAATCAGACGACAACAAAACAAATAAATCAATCATCTAATTGGTTATTTTGTCAGTTTAACCTGAAGTTTGCTAACTTGAAGATAACTGCAAGTAAAGAAATTGGGGATAAAAGCGTAAGCTCGCGGTTTGAATCCTGCTCGCATTAGATACACTGCTGTGATCAAAAAGTCCAATATCAATTTGTGCACAGTGGAGAAGACAACGGGAAATCACCCCATCTCATCTTTATCTCGGCTTTGGCCGTTGAATCCAACATCCGGGGACTGTATATGGCATATGAAGAATCTAAATAAATAATTCTGATTGGTTATTTTGTCAGTTTAACCTGAAGTTTGGCAACTTGAAGATAACTACGAGTGAAGAATTTGGCATAAGTAGCGTAAGCTCGCGGTTTGAATCCTGCTCGCATTAGATACACTGCTGTGATCAAAAGTCTAATATCATCTTGCACAGTGGAGAAGACAACGGAACCACCCATCTCATCTTTATCTCGGCTTTGGCAGTTGAATCACCAACATCCGGGGACTGTATATGGCATATGAAGAATCATTATATAAAATTGAATGTTTGTTTGTTTGTTTGTTCGTCTTTAATAACTCTAAACCGTTACGATCCAACAAATTTTGCACAGTTACTCTAGGACCCTAAAGAGGTTTTCCGCTAAAACCGGGACCAAAGCTTAATTTAAAAAAGTGAAAAATTGCGGACGAGCATGAATGGATTAACGAGATTCCTCGCAATACCTGTAATTGATATATGGTAATTTTACGTTGGTATATTCACATTCAGTACCTACACTATTATAAGTGATTTGAAATACTGGAGAAGAAAAGCTGTAGAGAAAATTGTAGAGTACAATATAAACCGTTCTGAAACACTCGACAACGGGAACACTAAAATCATTCTGAAACGCTCTAGCAACGGGAAGCAAGATTTCGTCGAGAAGAAAACCTTAAGCGAAGCAGGATACTGAAAATCTAAATACTTCACACAAAGGCAAAGTATTTTAATTATAGGGAGACCCGCGAAGCCGGGTATCCAGCTATTCAATCATTCAGACAAAGGCAGAGTTCCACCTTTTAATGAGACGCGAAGCCGGGTATCCAGCTATGTTAATAAAATCCAATATAAGAAAATTGAAGATGTGCAATGGAAATTTCAAGTAAAAATTTAAAGTAAATATAATTTAAATTATTAATAAAATAATCAATAAGCTTGAATTGGATCAGACAATTAAAATTACAGGAATAGAAATTAATAAATTTGAAACGAGCAAAAAAAACGAAAATTTATAAATATTAAATTTAAAATTAATTTAATTTTAAATTAACACTGTGGAATATGTATAAATTTGCGCTTTTTCTTTTAATTTAATAACACCAATTAAATTATAAATTATGTTTACTCTGTTTGTACTGTAAATCATAATTATTATAAAATTATTAATCCATTAATCTTAGTGAAAATTAAGATATGCGAAGTTTATAATTTTATAAATTATTAGGAATGTAATTCCCATTGTGTCTATACTATTGTATGTTATTATATTTAATCATAATTGAATTATAAAAGATTTTGAAATCTATTAATTTATAAAATTAGATGCGATTTGTTTTTTTAATATTTATAATTATTTAGGGATGTGGCGATATACCTATAGTGGGGATGGAATATCTCTGCAACGAAGTTAACTGAAAAATAAACTATTGATCCGGAGGTGTGGAACCCTCCATGCACAAATTTTGGAATAAACCCAGAAATGAATAGTTTACTTTCATCAGAAGTAAACGAAAATCTCCGTTGCAGAGGCACTGGAGGGTGTTCCACACCCCCCAGACTCCCCGGTTTAGATAATTTATTATTATTAAAAGTGAATTAAATATTTAAACATATCTCGAGTTTATTAAAATTAGCTATGGTCAAGTAAATGTGTTTAATTCTTAATTTGACAATTAATTATAAATTCCGTACCCTTTGGGAGGCAGATCTCTGCAACAAAATAAAAAATAAACTACTTGATCCGGGGGGTGTGGACCCTTCATTGCTCAAATTTTGGAATCCCGTGAATTACTGCTGAATTATATGAAGTACGAAGAAGTATGCAGAATTATCATGAATTACGTTAAGTGTGAAGTTAATTGTACACGATTTCCTCTAGCGGTTGACCCCTCGGTTAAAACATTGGTATTTAGGAGTTTAAGGCATCTTTGGAGTTGATAAAGAGTGAATAGTGTGTTTTAGTAGAAACCGTAGTGAATATCAATCAATAATACAGCGTAAAGTGTTTCGATATAGTATCTCAATAATTGTACAGGTTAGAATTTTGTAATAAGAATAAATAAGAATTTGGCGTAAGGTTGGTGGTATACGTTTAGGTGTAACCCAACTACGAATTACCTAGAAAAATAACTTGAAATGTAAAGGTGGTTTCTACTTCAGAGGGGTGGACCCTGGTGGAAGTCGCCATCGGAATGTTCAAAGGATCGGGCTGCAATAGCGACAAGTCGATCACTAAAGAAAGTAGATGGAAAAGATTGGCAGATTACGACATTTTCAACAGAAGTAAAAAAAAACAGCAAGATCACCACGTACACAAAAAACTACAGAAGTGACTGAAATAGAGGAGCTGACTCGAATGATGAGGCAGCTGGTGACTGACGTGAGTGTTATAAAAGATGGGCAAAAAATTTATTAACAAGAAATCAATAAGCTAAGGGAAAAACAAAAATATTAAGCTACGATTTGGGATGCTGAAAAATAGAGTTCAGCAACTAGAGGGCAGAAAAAAAAAATAACATATGAATGAACAAGTGCTGATGCGGAAAGTAGAACAATTTCTGAAACAGGAACTTGGGGTTAACATAGCATTAAAATTGGTAGAAATGATAAAACCAAGAATTACTCGTCCATTCATGGTAATCAAATTGAACTCATGGCAAGAAAAAATGGAGGTTATGAAAAATAAAAACAAGTTAAATAATACAAGGAAGTACATTGAAGATGACCTAGCATCGAAAGAACGAAAAGTGCAGGCCAGTTTGAGAAATGTTGCAAAAGTTGAGAGTGAGAAGGGAAATACTGCAAAAGTTGGGTTATGGAAAAATATTTATAAATCGTGAACGTTGGGACTGGGGTCACCAGGCAGAAAAAATTGTGAAATACCTAGGAGATACCAAGATAGCTAAAAACGAACAGAGCAAAATGGACGGAACAAAAAGTTGACGACAATGTCGATGAAAAGGACAAAAGATAACGGAATTAGCAGTTGGAAAATAAGAACTTGGAACGTCAGAGGGTTGAATGAAAAGGAGCAGGAGTTAGCGGATGAATTTTTGATTTATTTGTAATTTATGGGTTTGGTTATTTATATTTAGTATTTATTTCTAATTTTGGCGTTGGTTATGCATTTAATTCTGGTTAATTAAATGGGGTTTATTTGAAGGTAGATTTAGGTCAGGGGCGTATTAAGAAATTTTGCACAAAATGGCCGAAGTTACCAGGGGTCGCCATCTAATTAATTTAGTCATCCAAATGAATGTTGTTTCGTCTGATTGCACTATTGTTTCTACAATTAAGAATTACACATAGATATGTGAATTCAATAGATTCGACGCAAGATATGCTCTCTATTTTATTTCAAACAATAGTAACAAGGGGGGAGACAATTTCTGTGATAGTGTATGAAAGTCGCATAAGTAGATTTTCTGAGTTGCGTTATTTATCCTTGAGGTAATTATCTTATAATCAAACTTAAAAACAAAAGTTAAAATTGGTTTTAGTAGCTTTTAAAAGTTTACCGTTTCCGTTACGTTCCTTTGTCAGCAGATGTTAGTTTTCAAACTTTGTCTTCCATTTACTGCATATCTCTTTTGTTGAATTTCAGATGTCTGCTTCCTCAAAACAGTCGTTGGTTTTTTGAAAGTATTTAAAATCTACTCTTTCTTGACCAGCAGTATAGCGCGAAGCATACACGGGTTGACTACGACGCGATAAGTCGCGGTTCAAACCCTGCTCGCGTTAGATACACTGCTATGATCAAAAGTCCAATATCGATCTGTGGACTATGGGAAGGCAACGGAAAACCACCCATGAATTATACTCCTGATAAATTCATCTTGGCTTCGGCCAAGTTGAATCGCCAACGTCCGGGTGACTGGATATGGCACATGAAGAAGACTCTTTTATTTTTTTCATTAAATTCACGCATTCGCGATACGGTCCTGCATGATGTTTACGTGTGGAAAGTGTGGCAATAATATAACGAGATACGAAGATAGCATTCGATGCAAAATGAAATGCAAAAAGTGCTATCATATAAAGTGCATCGGAATGTCTCTGGACACATGGAGTGAACTCATTAGAGAAGGAAATGAGGAAAAGTGGTACTGTGACGAGTGCACAGAGACAAACATAACCTCAAACACAGAAAAGACCAACAATCTAATCAAGGAATTCAAGACAAATTACTCGCTCTAGATCTACAAAATCAAACACCGACAGATACATTGAACCAACAAAATGAAACACCCCCAAGTGATAATGTGGAAAAGCCACAGGAGAAAGAACTTGAGTGGCAAAGACCAAACCCAAGGAAACATAAACGCAACTCCCCTGAGATTGCAACTAGAAGTGTTCGACAAAAAAGAATTACTGAATTCGGAGCAATGCATCAAAAAACAATTGATACTAATAATAGATTCCTACCATTAGTAGACACGGAAATTGAAGAAGTCGTGCGTAACGAACCCAAAATTGCAAAACCACCACCAATATTCGTCCCGTATATCCAGGACATCCGACCATTAGAAGGAATTCTGAATGAAGCTGCTGGAAAAGGATTTATACTGAAAATTGTAGGCAGAGACAATATTAAAATCCAACCGGAAAATAGCGAAAATTATACAAAAATATTAAAAGCCCTGAACCAAAAGAAAGTTGAGAACCACACCTTTCAATTAAAGGAAGAAAGAAATTTCAGAGTGGTTGTCAAAGGAATACACTTCTCGACTGTTTTGGATGATATTAGTGGGGAGATCGAGGCTCATGGATATAAAGTCGCAAGAATCACAAATATGCTACAAAGAGTTACAAAAAATCCCTTATCGATGCACCTAATCGAACTGAAACCTAACGAAAACAACCAAAACATCTACAACATTACCCGACTGTTAAATACGGTAGTTGTAATTGATCCACCTCATCAGAAACGTGAAGTGGTGCAGTGCACCAGATGTCAGCGATACGGTCACACTAAAACATACTGCTCGAGACAGCCCAGATGTGTGAAGTGCGGCAGCAATCACTGGACCAAAGACTGCACAACTGAAAAACAAAACAAAAACGCTGTCTGCGCTTTATGCGAAGGTAATCATACAGCCAATTACAGAGGTTGCTCTGTATATAAAGAAATACAGGAACGAAAGTTTCCCTTCCTGAGAGATAAACAACTACCACCTCAACAAAATAGAGTGCCCAGCCCAACTCCCCCAACGCGTAATAACACTAACTTTCCTCCACTTAGGTTTAGCCAGTCACAAACACAGAGGCAATCAAAAGCGAACCCTCCACAACAACCAACTTACTCTGCAAGCAGCAACTCAAATTATTCCAATGCAGTGAGAAATAATGAACAACATAATCAAAACTTTGAAAACGACCGCGAAAGCAAAGCGAAAACGCAATATTAGTAATGTTAACCAAAATGATGGAACGTATGGATGAAAACATGAAAAGAATCGACAAATTAATTGATCTCTTAATTAACATCATGAATAGAAGTCACTAATGCATACACCAATTAAAATAGTAATATGGAACGCTAACGGCTTGTCTCAACACGGACAAGAGTTTAAAACCTTTTTACAAAACCATGACATTGACATAGCCCTTATCTCTGAGACACATTTTACTAATCGAAGCTTTATAAAGATTCCAAAGTATTCAATTTACCATACACAACATCCGGACGGGACTGCCCATGGGGGTACTGCAATCATTGTGAAATCTGCAATTAAGCACTTCGAGATTGAAAAATTTCAAGAACGTCACCTGCAAGCCACAAGTACTACAATCGAAACCTGGATCGGTCCTATAACATTCTCCGCAGTTTACTGTCCTCCAAAACATAATATTAAGGAAGACCAATTTCTTAGCTTTTTTAAAACTCTCGGAAGCCGATTTGTTTCTGGAGGAGACTATAATGCAAAGCACCAGCAATGGGGTTCAAGGTTGGCAAATCCTAGAGGCAGAGAACTACTAAAAACCATATCCAAAAACAACTATGGACATATATCGACGGGCCAACCTACATACTGGCCCACTGACAGAAACAAATTACCGGATGTTATTGATTTTTGCGTCATAAAAGGTATCTCGACAAACTACCTGCATGCTCAGTCTTGTCTGGATTTATCATCGGATCATTCACCGATCCTGTTAACACTACACTCGAAAGTACTCCAAAAGCAAAGTCCACCATATTTGTATAACAGCCACACCGACTGGAATAATTTTAGACTGCTGATAAATCAAAACATCAACACACAACTGCCACTCAAAACCGAGTTTGATTTAATCGAAGCAGTGGAACACCTAAACTGTACTATCCAGGACGCGGCTTGGAATTCAACTCCTACTCTGAATTACCTAGAAAAACAAAACAAACAACTCCCCCAAAATATAAAGATGGCAATTGCGGAGAAGAGGAAACTCAGAAGAACCTGGCAGAACACGAGACATCCAAATGATAAAGGTAGACTAAACCAAGCAACAAGGGCTCTAAAAAACATGCTACAAAATAGTAAAAACCAGGCACTCCAGGATTATCTAAAAAGTCTTACACCCACAGAAGCTACTGAATTCTCGCTGTGGAAGGCAACAAAAAAGTTGAAAAAAGTTTATGCACCTGTCCCCCCAATACGAAAATCAAACGGAAGTTGGGCAAGAAGTGATCGGGAAAAAGCCGACACCTTTGCAGAACATCTAGCCAACGTATTTAAACCATTTCCAGCGGAAAATGCAGAAACAGAGGAGGAAATTACAAAACTATTGGAAGCACCACATCAACAAGACCTCCCAATTATTAAGCCTATTAAAATTAAAGAGGTAACCTCCATAATTAAGAAAAGTAATCCCAAGAAATCACCAGGATACGAACTTATTACTGGTAAAGTATTACAGCAGCTACCCGAGAAGGGTGTGAGAATGATAACATTCCTGTTTAATGCAATCCTTCGATTGAAAATTGTTCCCCCGCAATGGAAGGTGGCACAAGTGATTCTTATTCAAAAGTCAGGAAAACCACCAGAACAAGTAACATCTTATCGTCCCATTAGCCTTCTGCCACTTCTTTCAAAGGTCTTCGAGAAGCTTCTTTTGAAACGATTACAGCCACATCTGTTGAAGAATAACGTGATACCGGAACATCAGTTTGGTTTCAGGAGGCAACATGGTACCATAGAGCAGGTGCATCGTGTCGTTAACACTATAAACCAAGATCTGGAAAAGAAAAGATTTTGCACTATTGCCTTTTTGGATATTACTCAGGCATTCGATAAGGTGTGGCATCCCGGACTTCTGTATAAAATAAAAACAAACTTACCACTTCCACACTACGAAATCCTAAAATCATACCTCTCTGATAGAATGTTTCAGGTGAAATTTCAGGACGAGTTATCTAAATTTTATTCAATTCAATCCGGTGTGCCTCAGGGTAGTGTTCTAGGTCCAATATTATATCTTCTGTTTACGGCAGACTTACCAACTACTACCAAGACAAACGTTGCAACGTATGCGGACGACACCGCTATTATGGCATCACATCCTGATCCAGCTGTGGCTGCAAATTACTACAAGCACATCTTTTACAAATCCAAGACTGGCTAAAGAGATGGCGCATACGAGCGAATGAAACCAAATCTGTACAGGTCACGTATACCATGAAAAGAGACACCTGTCCACCTGTGACTCTAAATGGACAACTGCTGCCTCAAGCCGATGTGGCTAGGTACCTTGGAATGCACTTGGACAGAAGACTCACTTGGAAACATCACATCTGGTCAAAGAGAAACAATTGGGTCTAACACTCAGAATATGTACTGGATGATCGGTCCTCAATCACAGCTAACCCTGGAAAGTAAGACGTTATTATATAAGGCTATACTGAGGCCCATATGGTCGTATGGAATCCAGCTGTGGGGCACGGCAAGTAACTCTAACTTGGAGATACTGCAGAGATTCCAGTCTAAGGTCTTAAGGATTATTGTTAATGCCCCTTGGTATATACCAAACGACGTGATCCACAAAGATCTAGAAGTCAACACTATTAAAAACCAAATAATGAAATTTAGCGAAAAATACCAATCAAGACTAAGTGTACACCCTAATAGTTTGGCATCGAGTCTCCTCGACGATGGGGACTACACACGAAGATTAAAAAGATTCCAGCCACTGGACCTAACCCAACGATTTGATTAGTGTTAACAAAATGTATATGGGAAAGGGGAGAAATACTATTGAGTTTTTCTTATCATGTTAGTTTATATTAAATCATTTACTGAATGTTATAATGTAACAGATTGTAAATAATAAACGGTTTACGCACTTAGCTCGATTCATAAATTAAATTTTTAACTTTTTTATCCTTACTTTCCACTCATTTTCAAACTTTAATTTTTAATTATTATTAAAATTCAGTTAATTAATTTAGCTTCAAATCTAAATTTGTATACAACTCCAAATTTAAAAACTAAATCTCTCAAATCTTTCTAATTACTTCAATGCAATTTGCATCCACACGTATTGCTGGCTAAATTAGGAGTAAATTTTCAAAATTTCTGAAAGTGTCAATTTCTTATAATTAAATTTGTTGATTTGTATTTATTTTTAAAATTTTGTTTACACTTTTGATTTAAATTTATATAACTTCACTTTTATATTAAAATTCACTGTTTAATTTCAGTGGTCATATTTTTATTAAATTAAGAATTTTTTTTCATGATTAATAATTTTTATAATAATTGACTTGCAACCAGAATTTAAATTCTTTTACACAATAATCTTGTACTTTTCAAATAATAAATTATTTTTTGTCTTGTTATATTTTACAATTTTATTTTTATGATTTTTTTCATTTTCTGCTATCAGCTCAACAGCCCTTCTCTCCAAGAGTTTTTATACAGTAACATTTCGTTCGTTCTTTTCACGGTTTCCACCGTTTTTTGTAGTTTTTCTGCTTCAAGGTTTTGTCATTTCTTTGCATGTTTATGGTTTTTAAAACTTTATCGTTTCTGGTGCTGTTCTAATAATTAATAACAGTAATATAATACTAGAAAGGTGGCCTATCGGCGCTCATTTGACTGTTCATAATTTTAAATTAGCCAAAAAACTTTCTCAATAAAAATAGTTTCAAAATTCCAATTTTAATGTTTGTAGATATTGCAAAAAATGTCTTGAATGTTGTAAATAGCGACGTTTGTCTTACAAGGAGACCGGCAATGGGGGGATTATGAATTCCCCAGTATAATTTTGTCATCGTTCTCAAAAACCAAAGCGCTATAATAAACATACTCATAATCTGTAAAATTGAATTTTACCTTTCAACAGTGAGGCACTGGAGGGTGTTCCACACCCCCAGACCCCCGGTTTGTACAGTTTATTTTTATTAGTAATAAATTGAAGACATCAGCATAACCGATCTAGAAAAATTTCTAGAAAACTAATTAATCCTAACTTTAACAAGTCACACTCAAGTAATAATATTCCAATTAGCCCAAATTATAAACCAAAGTTGTCAAACCGGGGGTCTGGGGGTGTGGAGCACCCCCAGGTACCTCAAACTGTGATAGATAAATTTGCAAACTTATGGTTATCAGTATTAAGCGATAATGTGAAAGTTTTAGCACAAAAATATAAAGCAAAGGACCAAGAATCGGAGGGTGATTATGAATTCCCCAGTATAATATGTCATCGTTCTCAAAAAACCAAACGCTATAATAAACCCTACTAATAATCTGTAAACATTGAATGTTTTGCTTTTCAACGGTGAGGCACTGGAGGGTGTTCCACACCCCCAGACCCCCAGTTTGTCAGTTTATTTTTATTAGTAATAAATTGAAGACATCAGCATAACCGATCTAGAAAAAAATCTCTAGAAAAACTAATTAGCCGTAACTTTAACAAGTCACACTCAAGTAAGTAATATTCCAATTAGCCCAAATTATAAACCAAAGTTGTCAGACCGGGGGGTCTGGGGGTGTGGAGCACCCCCCAGGTACACTCAAACTGTGATAGATAAATTTGCAAACTTATGGTTATCAGTATTAAGCGATAATGGTGAAAGTTTTTAGCACAAAAATATAAAGCAAAGACCAAGAATCGGAGGGGTGATTATGAATTCCCCCAGTATAATATGTCATCGTTCTCAAAAAACCAAAGCGCTATAATAAACCCTACTAATAATCTGTAAACATTGAATGTTTTCTTTCAACAGTGAGGCACTGGAGGGTGTTCCACACCCCCCAGACCCCCCGGTTTGTGCAGTTTATTTTTATTAGTAATAAATTGAAGACATCAGCATAACCGATCTAGAAAAAATTTCTAGAAAAACTAATTAATCCTAACTTTAACAAGTCACACTCAAGTAAGTAATATTCCAATTAGCCCAAATTATAAACCAAAGTTGTTTAGACCGGGGTCTGGGGGGTGTGGAGCACCCCAAGCAACACTCAAACTGTGATAGATAAATTTGCAAACTTATGGTTATCAGTATTAAGCGATAATGATGAAAGTTTTTAGCACAAAAATATAAAGCAGTGACCAAGAATCGGAGGGGTGATTATGAATTCCCCCCAGTATAATATGTCATCGTTCTCAAGAAAACCAAAGCGCTATAATAAACCCTACTAATAATCTGTAAACATTGAATGTTTTGCCTTTCAACAGTGAGGCACTGGAGGGTGTTCCACACCCCAGACCCCCGGTTTGTGCAGTTTATTTTTATTAGTAATAAATTGAAGACATCAGCATAACCGATCTAGAAAAATTTCTAGAAAACTAATTAATCCTAACTTTAACAAGTCACACTCAAGTAATAATATTCCAATTAGCCCAAATTATAAACCAAAGTTGTCTAGACCGGGGGTCTGGGGTGTGGAGCACCCCCCAGGTACACTCAAACTGTGATAGATAAATTTGCAAACTTATGGTTATCAGTATTAAGCGATAATGGTGAAAGTTTTTAGCACAAAAATATAAAGCAGTGACCAAGAATCGGAGGGGTGATTATGAATTCCCCAGTATAATATGTCATCGTTCTCAAGAAAACCAAAGCGCTATAATAAACCCTACTAATAATCTGTAAACATTGAATGTTTTGCCTTTCACAGTGAGGCACTGGAGGTGTTCCACACCCCAGACCCCCGTTTGTGCAGTTTATTTTTATTTGTAATAAATTGAAGACATCAGCATAACCGATCTAGAAAAATTTCTAGAAAACTAATTAATCCTAACTTTAACAAGTCACACTCAAGTAACTAATATTCCAATTAGCCCAAATTATAAACCAAAGTTGTCTAGACCGGGGGGTCTGGGGGTGTGGAGCACCCCCCAGGTACACTCAAACTGTGATAGATAAATTTGCAAACTTATGGTTATCAGTATTAAGCGATAATGTGAAAGTTTTAGCACAAAAATATAAAGCAGACCAAGAATCGGAGGGGTGATTATGAATTCCCCAGTATAATATGTCATCGTTCTCAAGAAAACCAAACGCTATAATAAACCCTACTAATAATCTGTAAACATTGTTTTGGGCCCAAATAAGCTGAAAAAATTTAAACATTAAATTAAGATGTAAAAAATTCCTATAAAGCACTTCTAAATTGAAGGTTAATCCCGTTAAATGTATTTCAACCCCCCTTTTGGGCTTTAAATTTTTATTAATTTTTAAATAAAAAATTAGGGCCCAACCCATTTTAAATTTTTTTTTAAAAAAATCATTAACCATTTAAAACCAATTTAAAAAATCTTGTTAAAACCAATTTAAAGTATTTTTAAATTATTTATTGTTAACGAATTGAATTTTGAACCCATAAGCACTAATGATGTTTTAAATTTTTAATTGTCTTTAAATTTTAACTATAATAAACTTTAAACAAAACGGGTGTCCCTTTATATTTCCTTTATTTCCCCTTAATCTATTTTTTAAAAATTGGTTTCCATTTTTAAAAAATTTAAACATCCTAATTTTGAATTCTTTTAGAAAATTTAATTCAAATAATAAAATCTTAAAATATTTTTGACAAGCTCTAACTGTAAAATTCAAATTATACATTTAATAATTTTGTTAACAGGTATAAATTGGGTAATTTACCCAATATTATTTTACAATTAAAAAGAATAAATAAAATAACTTTAAAAAATTTTTACCTTTCAACAGTAAAATTTGTTCCCAAACTTTTGGGTTTACATTTTTTTGTATTTTTTTAATCGGAAGCCCAAACCTATTTGGGTTATTTATAGAATAAATTAATCATACTAAATTACCAAATTTAGAACCTTTCCTTTAAACAAGTAATACCCCTTTTGGGGGAACCTTGGGGGCCCAATTTAAGGAAAATTAACATTAAGATAAAATGGGCCCAAAATTTCCGGAAAAAAGGGGAATAACCCAATTTGAATTTCCAACAAGAAAACCAAAAACCCTTTGATTTTTTTAAAAAGAGGAAACAACCTTGAAATTTAAATAAAAAATTAAGCACCAAGAAATTAAAAAATAACCAATTAAAATTGAAAACCCAATACCAATAAAATTTCACCTTTGGGTAAGGTATAAAAAAAATTTTAAATAAATCAAAAGGGAATATGAATTTAAAAATTTAAAGGCCAAAAACAAGGATAATGATTCTTAAAAATTTCCAAACGGCCCTTTTCCAAAAGTTTGGTTTATATAAAATTTAAAAAAGTTTAAATTTTTTAAATTTTATCCCTTTTTAAATCAAATTTAAATATTAAGAAATTAAAAATTTTTAATTGGGGTTGGAACCCCCCCCCCCCCCCCCCCCCCCCCCCCCCCCCCCCCCCCCCCCCCCCCCCCCCCCCCCCCCCCCCCCCCCCCCCCCCCCCCCCCCCCCCCCCCCCCCCCCCCCCCCCCCCCCCCCCCCCCCGCTATAATAAACCCTACTAATAATCTGTAAACATTGAATGTTTTGCTTTCAACAGTGAGGCACTGGAGGGTGTTCCACACCCCCAGACCCCCAGTTTGTGCAGTTTATTTTTATTAGTAATAAATTGAAGACATCAGCATAACCGATCTAGAAAAATCTCTAGAAAACTAATTAATCCTAACTTTAACAAGTCACACTCAAGTAACTAATATTCCAATTAGCCCAAATTATAAACCAAAATTGACGAGACCGGGGGTGGGGGGTGTGGAGCACCCCCCAGGTACACTCAAACTGTGATAGATAAATTTGCAAACTTATGGTTATCAGCATTAAGCGATAATGGTGAAAGTTTTTAGCACAAAAATATAAAGCAGTGACCAAGAATCGGAGGGGGATTATGAATTCCCCAGTATAATATGTCATCGTTCTCAAGAAAACCAAAGCGCTATAATAAACCCTACTAATAATCTGTAAACATTGAATGTTTTACTTTCAACAGTGAGGCACTGGAGGGTGTTCCACACCCCCCAGACCCCCGGTTTGTGCAGTTTATTTTTTATTAGTAATAAATTGAAGACATCAGCATAACCGATCTAGAAAAATCTCTAGAAAACTAATTAATCCTAACTTTAACAAGTCACACTCAAGTAACTAATATTCCAATTAGCCCAAATTATAAACCAAAGTTGTCAGACCGGGGGTCTGGGGTGTGGAGCACCCCCCAGGTACACTCAAACTGTGATAGATAAATTTGCAAACTTATGGTTATCAGTATTAAGCGATAATGATGAAAGTTTTTAGCACAAAAAATATAAAGCAGTGACCAAGAATCGGGGGGTGATTATGAATTCCCCCCAGTATAATATGTCATCGTTCTCAAGAAAACCAAAGCGCTATAATAAACCTTACATAATCTGTAAACATTGAAGATTTTGTCTTTTAACAGTGAGGCACTGGAGGGTGTTCCACACCCCCAGACCCCCCGGTTTGTGCAGTTTATTTTTTATTAGTAATAAATTGAAGACATCAGCATAACCGATCTAGAAAAATCTCTAGAAAACTAATTAATCCTAACTTTAACAAGTCACACTCAAGTAACTAATATTCCAATTAGCCCAAATTATAAACCAAAGTTGTCGAGACCGGGGGTCTGGGGGTGTGGAGCACCCCCCAGGTACACTCAAACTGTGATAGATAAATTTGCAAACTTATGGTTATCAGTATTAAGCGATAATGATGAAAGTTTTTAGCACAAAAATATAAAGCAGTGACCAAGAATCGGGGGGGGATTATGAATTCCCCAGTATAATATGTCATCGTTCTCAAAAAACCAAAGCGCTATAATAAACCCTACTAATAATCTGTAAACATTGAATGTTTTGCTTTTCAACAGTGAGGCACTGGAGGGTGTTCCACACCCCCCAGACCCCCGGTTTGTGCAGTTTATTTTTTATTAGTAATAAATTGAAGACATCAGCATAACCGATCTAGAAAAAATCTCTAGAAAAACTAATTAATCCTAACTTTAACAAGTCACACTCAAGTAATAATATTCCAATTAGCCCAAATTATAAACCAAAGTTGTAGAGACCGGGGGTCTGGGGTGTGGAGCACCCCAGGTACACTCAAACTGTGATAGATAAATTTGCAAACTTATGGTTATCAGTATTAAGCGATAATGATGAAAGTTTTTAGCACAAAAATATAAAGCAGTGACCAAGAATCGGAGGGGTGATTATGAATTCCCCCCAGTATAATATGTCATCGTTCTCAAGAAAACCAAAGCGCTATAATAAACCCTACTAATAATCTGTAAACATTGAATGTTTTGCTTTCAACAGTGAGGCACTGGAGGGTGTTCCACACCCCCCAGACCCCCCGGTTTGTGCAGTTTATTTTTTATTAGTAATAAATTGAAGACATCAGCATAACCGATCTAGAAAAATCTCTAGAAAAACTAATTAATCCTAACTTTAACAAGTCACACTCAAGTAACTAATATTCCAATTAGCCCAAATTATAAACCAAAGTTGTCGAGACCGGGGGTCTGGGGGTGGAGCACCCCAGGTACACTCAAACTGTGATAGATAAATTTGCAAACTTATGGTTATCAGTATTAAGCGATAATGATGAAAGTTTTTAGCACAAAAATATAAAGCAGTGACTAAGAATCGGAGGGTGATTATGAATTCCCCAGTATAATATGTCATCGTTCTCAAGAAAACCAAAGCGCTATAATAAACCCTACTAATAATCTGTAAACATTGAATGTTTTGCTTTCAACAGTGAGGCACTGGAGGGTGTTCCACACCCCCCAGACCCCCGGTTTGTGCAGTTTATTTTTTATTAGTAATAAATTGAAGACATCAGCATAACCGATCTAGAAAAATCTCTAGAAAACTAATTAATCCTAACTTTAACAAGTCACACTCAAGTAACTAATATTCCAATTAGCCCAAATTATAAACCAAAGTTGTCTAGACCGGGGGGTCTGGGGGGTGTGGAGCACCCCCCAGGAACACTCAAACTGTGATAGATAAATTTGCAAACTTATGGTTATCAGTATTAAGCGATAATGATGAAAGTTTTTAGCACAAAAATATAAAGCAGTGACCAAGAATCGGGGGGGTGATTATGAATTCCCCAGTATAATATGTCATCGTTCTCAAGAAAACCAAAGCGCTATAATAAACCCTACTCATAATCTGTAAACATTGAATGTTTTGCTTTTCAACAGTGAGGCACTGGAGGGTGTTCCACACCCCCCAGACCCCCCGGTTTGTGCAGTTTATTTTTTATTAGTAATAAATTGAATACATCAGCATAACCGATCTAGAAAAATCTCTAGAAAACTAATTAATCCTAACTTTAACAAGTCACACTCAAGTAACTAATATTCCAATTAGCCCAAATTATAAACCAAAGTTGTCGAGACCGGGGGTCTGGGGTGTGGAGCACCCCAGGTACACTCAAACTGTGATAGATAAATTTGCAAACTTATGGTTATCAGTATTAAGCGATAATGATGAAAGTTTTTAGCACAAAAATATAAAGCAGTGACCAAGAATCGGGGGGGTGATTATGAATTCCCCAGTATAATATGTCATCGTTCTCAAGAAAACCAAAGCGCTATAATAAACCCTACTAATAATCTGTAAACATTGAATGTTTTGCTTTTCAACAGTGAGGCACTGGAGGGTGTTCCACACCCCCCAGACCCCCGGTTTGTGCAGTTTATTTTTTATTAGTAATAAATTGAAGACATCAGCATAACCGATCTAGAAAAAATCTCTAGAAAACTAATTAATCCTAACTTTAACAAGTCACACTCAAGTAACTAATATTCCAATTAGCCCAAATTATAAACCAAAGTTGTCAGACCGGGGGTCTGGGGTGTGGAGCACCCCAGGTACCTCAAACTGTGATAGATAAATTTGCAAACTTATGGTTATCAGTATTAAGCGATAATGGTGAAAGTTTTTAGCACAAAAATATAAAGCAGTGACCAAGAATCGGAGGGTGATTATGAATTCCCCCCAGTATAATATGTCATCGTTCTCAAGAAAACCAAAGCGCTATAATAAACCCTACTAATAATCTGTAAACATTGAATGTTTTGCCTTTCAACAGTGAGGCACTGGAGGGTGTTCCACACCCCCCAGACCCCCCGGTTTGTGCAGTTTATTTTTTATTAGTAATAAATTGAAGACATCAGCATAACCGATCTAGAAAAATCTCTAGAAAACTAATTAATCCTAACTTTAACAAGTCACACTCAAGTAACTAATATTCCAATTAGCCCAAATTATAAACCAAAGTTGTCGAGACCGGGGGTCTGGGGGGTGTGGAGCACCCCCCAGGAACACTCAAACTGTGATAGATAAATTTGCAAACTTATGGTTATCAGTATTAAGCGATAATGGTGAAAGTTTTTAGCACAAAATATAAAGCAGTGACCAAGAATCGGAGGGGGGATTATGAATTCCCCCCAGTATAATATGTCATCGTTCTCAAGAAAACCAAAGCGCTATAATAAACCCTACTCATAATCTGTAAACATTGAATGTTTTGCTTTTCAACAGTGAGGCACTGGAGGGTGTTCCACACCCCAGACCCCCGGTTTGTGCAGTTTATTTTTATTAGTAATAAATTGAATACATCAGCATAACCGATCTAGAAAAATTTCTAGAAAACTAATTAATCCTAACTTTAACAAGTCACACTCAAGTAACTAATATTCCAATTAGCCCAAATTATAAACCAAAGTTGTCGAGACCGGGGGTCTGGGGTGTGGAGCACCCCCCAGGTACACTCAAACTGTGATAGATAAATTTGCAAACTTATGGTTATCAGTATTAAGCGATAATGGTGAAAGTTTTTAGCACAAAAATATAAAGCAGTGACCAAGAATCGGAGGGGTGATTATGAATTCCCCCCAGTATAATATGTCATCGTTCTCAAGAAAACCAAAGCGCTATAATAAACCCTACTAATAATCTGTAAACATTGAATGTTTTGCCTTTCAACAGTGAGGCACTGAGGGTGTTCCACACCCCCCAGACCCCCGGTTTGTGCAGTTTATTTTTATTAGTAATAAATTGAAGACATCAGCATAACCGATCTAGAAAAATTCTAGAAAAACTAATTAATCCTAACTTTAACAAGTCACACTCAAGTAACTAATATTCCAATTAGCCCAAATTATAAACCAAAGTTGTCGAGACCGGGGGTCTGGGGGGTGTGGAGCACCCCCCAGGTACACTCAAACTGTGATAGATAAATTTGCAAACTTATGGTTATCAGTATTAAGCGATAATGGTGAAAGTTTTTAGCACAAAAATATAAAGCAGTGACCAAGAATCGGAGGGGGTGATTATGAATTCCCCAGTATAATATGTCATCGTTCTCAAGAAAACCAAAGCGCTATAATAAACCCTACTAATAATCTGTAAACATTGAATGTTTTGCCTTTCAACAGTGAGGCACTGGAGGGTGTTCCACACCCCAGACCCCCGGTTTGTGCAGTTTATTTTTTATTAGTAATAAATTGAAGACATCAGCATAACCGATCTAGAAAAATTTCTAGAAAACTAATTAATCCTAACTTTAACAAGTCACACTCAAGTAACTAATATTCCAATTAGCCCAAATTATAAACCAAAGTTGTCGAGACCGGGGGTCTGGGGGGTGTGGAGCACCCCCCAGGTACACTCAAACTGTGATAGATAAATTTGCAAACTTATGGTTATCAGTATTAAGCGATAATGGTGAAAGTTTTTAGCACAAAAATATAAAGCAGTGACCAAGAATCGGAGGGGTGATTATGAATTCCCCCCAGTATAATATGTCATCGTTCTCAAGAAAACCAAAGCGCTATAATAAACCCTACTAATAATCTGTAAACATTGAATGTTTTGCTTTTCAACAGTGAGGCACTGGAGGGTGTTCCACACCCCCCAGACCCCCGGTTTGTGCAGTTTATTTTTTATTAGTAATAAATTGAAGACATCAGCATAACCGATCTAGAAAAAATCTAAAAAACTAATTAATCCTAACTTTAACAAGTCACACTCAAGTAACTAATATTCCAATTAGCCCAAATTATAAACCAAAGTTGTCTAGACCGGGGGGTCTGGGGGGTGTGGAGCACCCCAGGTACACTCAAACTGTGATAGATAAATTTGCAAACTTATGGTTATCAGTATTAAGCGATAATGTGAAAGTTTTAGCACAAAATAATTAAATTAAGGATTAAACAATTTTAGTTCCAAACAAATATAATAACCTAAAATAAACAATTAAAATTTTCCTTAATGGCATAGGGTTACACCCAACCCTTTTCATTATTTTATTATAAAATTGAAATTTTAAAATCTAAAATTTAAAACTAAAAATTAACTTAAAATAACAATCAATTTTCAATTACCAAATTATAAACAAATTGTGAACTGGGTTTGGGTCAAGCACTAATTTTGATAATTTAAATTTTTTCAGTATTAAGGTAATGGTTAAAATTACAAAAAAATAAAAAAAAAGGGGTATTATGAATTTAGTATAATTTATCGTTCTCGGAAAACCAAAGCCTAAAAAATACTAAAATTTAAACATAATTTTCTGCTTTTTGAGGGACCCCCCAACCCCGGTTGTCAGTTGGATAAAAAATTTTCAACAAAAGTTGTTTATTTTTTCATGCAAAATATAAATCTGCTAAAAAAATTAAGGTGCCATTTAAAAAACCAAAGTTGACCTTCAAATGACCTTGAAAAGGTCAATAAATTAAAAAAACAATTATGCCCTATTCTGTCCCCCTCGCTATCATACAACCATCGTTCAAAACATTTTTTCATCTGACTTTTGGCTTTTGAGATATTAATTGCTGGAAGTTTTAAAATGAACACCCGTATAGTAAGGTTAAAACATTTTCTTAATTAAAAACCCCAGTGTACAAAGTAAACACAACAGAATAAGGTATTCCTTTAAAGATAAAGAAACAGCTCCGCGTACTGGCCAGAGTCAGGGCTTACTATCGTGTCGCTAAATTTTATTTACTTTGCTCGTACTTCAAGGAAATTTTTACGGCTATTTTATTCAGATGTCATATTCTAAAAGTAGTATATTAGGTTGGTGTCGAGATTGCACTCAGTAAAAGAAAACATAAATGTGCTTTAAATTTGCTTTGGAAAGTTACTAAAGTGGATTGTGAACCAACTTTGTAAACTAGCACACCTCAGGAGTTGTGATCTGACGTTAGATATTTGAAAGGAAAACGATGTGTCACCCTTTATAAGATGGTTGGTAAATTTTTAAAATAGGTTGGTTTAAAATATGCTTAAAAAGCAATGTTCCACTGCTTTTATTGAGTTAAACTGTTAAACTAACTTATTTTAAAGGTAAATTGCATCACAATCATAATAATAATTTAAAATTTTTTTTGTAGATTTTTCTCAAACTATTGAATAGATTATAACGAACGGTAATTCTTAACGACAAATCTATGTTCTAAAAAAAATTTTCTTGTGAATGTTTGCAGTTTTAGGAGATAATAAAAAGCGATATAATAAAAAACTACCAAAATTTTAAACATTGTATATATTTTTTAAATAAAATAAATAAGATCGACTAAAAAGATTGCTTATTTCCTGATAACTTGTAAAATAAAAGTATTTCTTGATCATTCTTAAATTTTTATCAAGGCAAGTTAAAAAAACTCAACATAATTACAAATAACAATAACATAACATAACAATGAGCATAAATTACAAAATTTATCTGTATCTTTTTTATTTTGCATAATATCTACATATTTTAACTTTACAGTTTATTTTAAAAAACTATCAGATTAATCTCTATAATATATTAATAATAATAATAAATAATGGAAAAATTATAGTATCTACCGACATACATATTTCTATTTTACACTTTTTTAACTTTTTTTTTATTTTACGGTTAGATTTGATTTACCTACAATTGCAAATCCGTTATCGCTACTGGTAGCTCCGAGGGCGAAGCCCGGGGGGTGAACGAACTATACATATATTACTTACATTTTTACTTTTACTGTTAATTTTTATTGAAAAACCAAATACTCTGGTGAAAACAAGCAGGAAATAAATGGAATGAATTTCATGGCACAAAATAGCAAAAAAAAAATAAAAAATGGGAAAATGGGAAAATGGTACACATAAAAATCGGAAAAGAACCATAAACTTGCCACTTACCATATATGTTCCAACAGAAGACTATGATAAAGATAAATTTGATCAAGAACTGAGTAGAATGATATTTTAATTCTAATGGGAGATTTCAATGCCAAAATAGGAAAAAGATTATATTAATGAAGGAGCAGAAAAATATGCATTACATGATCAATCACCTAACAATACAAATAGATTATGTAACATGGATATAAGTAGCATAAGATTCAAACATAAGAAATTTATTATACATAAGATAACTTGGGTGTATCCAAGAGAAATAACTGATGCTGAAAACCAGAACCAGAAACCCTTTACAAAGAAAGAGAAAACAGTGGTAAAAGACGTGAGAACTTACAGGAAAGCGAACGCAGACACTCATTATGGTAGTACCAGAAATAAAAATGAAGAATAATTCCCCCCAGTATAATTTATGTCATCGTTCTCAAAAACAAAGCGCTATAATAAATCATACTCATAATCTGTAAATATTGAATGTTTTACCTTTCAGCAGTGAGGCACTGGAGGGTGTTCCACCCCCCCCCCCAGACCCCCGGTTTGTACAGTTTATTTTTTATTAGTAATAAATTGAAGACATCAGCACAACCGATCTAGAAAAAATTTCTAGAAAAACTAAAAATCCTAACTTTAACAAGTCACACTCAAGTAAGTAATATTCCAATTAGCCCAAATTATAAACCAAAGTTGTCTAGACCGGGGGGTCTGGGGGGTGTGGAGCACCCCCCAGGTACACTCAAACTGTGATAGATAAATTTGCAAACTTATGGTTATCAGTATTAAGCGATAATGGTGAAAGTTTTTAGCACAAAATATAAAGCAAAGACCAAGAATCGGTGGTGGGGGGGTGATTATGCATTCCCCGCAGTATAATATGTCATCGTTCTCAAGAAAACCAAATCGCTATTATAAACCCTACTAATATTCTGTAAACATTGAGTGTTTTGCCTTTCAACGGTGAGGCACTGGAGGGTGTTCCACACCCCTAGACCCCCAGTTGGTACAGTTTATTTTTATTAGTAATAAATTGAAGACATCAGTATAACCGATCTAGAAAAATTTCTAGAAAAACTAAAAATCCTAACTTTAAGAAGTCACACTCAAGTAACTAATATTCCAATTAGCCCAAATTATAAACCAAAGTTGTCTAGACCGGGGGTCTGGGGTGGAGCATCCCCAGCAACACTAAACTGTGATAGATAAATTTGCAAACTTATGGTTATCAGTATTAAGCGATAATGGTGAAAGTTTTTAGCACAAAAATATAAAGCAAAGACCAAGAATTGGGGGGGGGGGTGATTATGAATTCCGCACAGTATAATATGTCATCGTTCTCAAGAAAACCAAAGCGCTATAGTGAACCCTACTAATAATCTGTAAACATTGAATGTTTTGCCTTTCAACGGTGAGGCACTGGAAATGTATACAGAATAGTATACATGGTTAACAGAGGAAATAATAACTTAGTAACAGAAAAACTGTTTGATGAAAAAACATTTAAGAACACGTTACACAAACTTTTGCAAATCAAATAATAGAACACAAACAACCAAATAAGTGTAAAGAATGGTTTGACCACGATTGCAAGAAAATGGGATAAATGAAAAGAGAAGTATCGGTAAGATGGTTAAACACAAAAAAGGAAGAAAATTTAGAAACTATTAAAAGCGGATAATAAAACTCGACAAAGTGTACATGGAAAATAAAAGCAAATGGATAGAAGAAATAAGAACGAAAAATAGAAGATAACAATAAATAAAATAGCTGTAAAGTATTTTATGAGAACCTAAAAGATAGAAGATTGAACATAAAGTAAACACGATGAAAATTAAAAAGAAACAGGGAAAAATAGAAAATGATATGGAAAAAAATAGATTGTATTTGGGTAGAGTACTCCGAAAGATTTTGAATGAAATCCAAGAAAATAAAAATAATCATCAAAAAGAGAAGAACCGACATACCAAGAAGCAATTGAAATAATAATGAGATTTAAAAATGAAAAATCACCTGGCAAAGACGAAATAAATCCGGAGTTACTAACAAATAGAGAAGGAAAGTTATATAAAAGAATATCTGACGTCATAAAGTATGTACGGATAAAAAAATGCCAAAAGCCTAATTTAAGTATGTGAAGTTGTTGCCAAGCTCTTAAGCATTCCTTTTTAATTTATGATTACTTGTAACGCAATAATCTAAAATTCGGCGAAATATCTAAGAATTTTTATTTATAGAAGGTGAAAGAGTCTAAATACCAAATCCAATTTGAAAAACCAAACCAAGACATAAACCAGATATTCCAATATACTTACCCAAACACTTTAATGCGATAAAACGTCAGATTCTATCTTCAGGTGAAATTACTAAAAACTTTGAACCATGTGAAACCAAAAGGCCACACAGCAAACTAGATAAAAATTATAAGCTTGTAATGATGCCCAATTTCTTATCAAAATGACAAAACAATTGAGGTGTATTATTTTTTATTTAATGCTATTATAGAATTTTTACTACTAAACAATATTACATTCATATCGACAATTCAATATAGTGAAAATACATATTTTAAAGAAAAATTTGTAAAAAGTTTTATTTTGCGATACTTAATCCTGTCCAAATTGAATCTACTGCAGTTTTGCTTTTGAAGAATTTATGTCATTGGATTTCGTATTCTTATTTAATACTTTTTTGCCAGATACGTAGGATTGATAGAAAAAGTTAGCAAATAAAATCAGATAGGTCAAATATATCGTAAAAGTAAGATTAATGATTTCCATGGAAATCCCACATGCAATATTATGGTTCAAGAGATTATAGACATAAATCGTGATTCCGCAAGCCATCACCATTTGAAGAATTTGCACAGTCGTGAGGAACATAGATATTTGACGAGGTAGAATGTAACCCATCGCCCTTAGACCATAATATAAATACATGATAGAGTGAATAAATAAATTCATATTCATAAACCAGCGTCCAGTAGGTACAAGTTCCTTATATGTATACCATACAGCAACCATTGTCATAATGTGATGATACCAATGCAAAAATATAAGAGGTTGTTTTCGTAACACTATGAACACTGTATCTCCCAATTCAACAACTTTGCTAAGTGCAGCCAACCACGCCCAATAACCAGAAACGCGATCTAGTGTCATAAATGATGGCACACACACGGAGTAATAAAAGCTGTGATTCCAAATGATGTGTATAAGTTCTGGTACTGTTCGAAGAAACGCTACCATGCTAAACGTAGCCAATCCCAAATTCCATAATACCAACAGAAATCTCAAACGAAAGCGTGGCTTGTCTTGCATATAATACTTTATACCAAAAATAATGCAGATATATATAGCAGCATAGTATAAACTATATGTCCAATTTTGGGTCATCCAATCCAGCTTTTCTTCATACTTAAATCCACTTTCAAAATTGTACATGTAGGAATAATTTCTTACACTAATATCTTTAAATTCTTCCATGGCTACTATACGTAAGTATGTATCATTGACTAATGCAAACTGTTCCAGCATTTTATTTTCATGTTTATGTAGAACCTTAATTGTAAAAACTATAATGAATAAGTAACAATAGACAGTTATATTTACTGAGAAATCCAAGTTTTTTTTTAAATATGTATTTTTATAATTTTTTAAGAAATGCAATTAAGATAAACATATTAATACGCTAGATAAATATAAATATTTATTGCAATAATAAAATTATAATTATACTGTTGGGTACGTTTCGCCGGAAACTATTCGCCGTAGTTCGACCCTACTGTATTTCAAAATATAAAAAATTATTTATATTAGAATATTACAGGTATAATTTTAATTACACAAAAAAAAAATAGAAAATTACTAAGTACGTTTAGATTAAATTACAATTTTATGAGAAAATTCGGAAAAAAATTCGACCTTGTTGGTAAATAATATAAAATATTGGGATAAACTTACAAAAAGATGCATGACGACAGTAGTAATCTCAAGTAGTAAAATTGCAATTTATTGTTTGTTTATACTGTGTTACTATTTAATATTAGTTTATTATTTAAAGTTATAATTCTTCGGTAAAATTATTGTGAACGCCGACTGTAAATTAGAAATGCACCGAATTAAAACAATTACATTTACAATAATTATAAATTTATTTGTTTTAAAAATGAATTTAATAATTTTCACAAGATATTATTGATCAATTATATTTCAATAAATGGTAAGAATAAAGTGTAAGAAAAAGCGTATATCTGAAAATTTAAACAAATACAGCTAAGGTTAAGATTCATATTTATATACAGGGTATCCCGTGGCCAGGGTAAACCTTTTTAGGTGATAATGGAAGACGCTTTTCTAAAAGATATTTTTAAATAAAATTTTTGTCCAAGTCCAAACCCTTCGGGGGTACCCTCTTTAAAGCAATTTTTTAAATTTTTGTCTTCAAACCGTCATAGTACCGTAAGCATTGATTTTATGATATTGATGGATTAGTAGTTTTTTAAAAATAATTTACTTATCTAAAAACTAGTTTATAACCTCTTATTATTGTGTAGAACGGACAAATTTCGGATTTTTCGTTTTTGTTGTAAACCCTGTATATTTTAAACGAAACCACTTACAGAAAAATTAATGGCCTAATTCGAATAGCAAATTTAACGGGTCATAGTTTTAGTCTGTTAAAATTTTTTGGAAAACCAACCCATTTCACAGAAAATCCAACAAAGTCGTTACAAAAATATAATAAATTCAAGAAATCAAAAATCTGAATTTGATCGACAGTTAGATGTGACAGATATTAATAAAAAAGTGCCGTTATAAATAATATTGTTCTACACCTTTTAAAAGGAGCACGTTTATGTGTTAAAAATGGATGGCAATTTTAAAAATTTATTAAAATTAATTTTTTTGAATTTTTTTATTTATTTTTGTTCATTATTTTGGGATTTTTTGTAAAATGGGTTAATTTTCCAAAACTGTTGCTAGACTAAAATTATATCTCGATAAATTGGCTATCCAAATTGGACCATCAGTTTTTTTGTATGTAGTATCGTTCAACAGATACAGAACTCGCAAGAAACACGAAAAAATAAAATTTGCAATTTTTTAACATTTCTTCTCTTAATTTGTAACATAACGCGAAATCTGTTGATTCTAGAGGATAATAGCTTATAAACCAGTTTGTAGATAAATAAATGATCTTTAAAAAATTACTAACTCATTAATGCTATAAAATCAATGGTTACGGAGCTATGGCCGTTTGAAGGCATAAATTCAAAAAATGCTTTAAAGAGGGGTATCCCCCAAGGGTTTGAACTAGAACAAAAATTTTATTTAAAATATATCTTAGAAAAGTGTCTTCTATCACCACCTCAAAGGTTTACCATGGACACGGAGACACCTTGTATGACTATTATACTTTTTGTACCGACCTTGCTCATTATTGTGAGATTTTCTGTGAAATGGGCTGGTTTTCCAAAAAAAAATTTAGTAGACTAAAGTTATAGCCCGTTAATTTTTACTCGAATTAAGTCGTTAATTTTTGTGTAAGTAGTTTCGTTTAAAAAATACAGGGTTTGCAACAAAAACTAAAAAAATTTTAACTTGGAAATTTTTTGACATTTCTTCACTTAATTTAATTCATAACTCGAAATCAGTTTATCCTAGACAATCGGAGGTTATAAACTAGTTTGTAGATAATTAAATTTTCTTTAGAAAATCATTAATTCATTAATACCATAAAATTAACAGTTACGGTGCTATGGTCGTTTGAAAGCGGAAACTCAAAAAATTGTTTTGAAGAGAGGTACCCCCCAAGGGTTTGGACTAGGACAAAAATTATATTAAAAAATATCTCGTAGAAAAGTGTCTATCGCCACCTCAAAGGTTTACATGGTCACGGAAACACCCTGTATAAAGATGTACGATTTATGTACAACAAACAAAAATAAAAAAATACAAACAAACATAGCAAAAAAATTTTAACCCAAAAATTATAGACTGCAATAATATGCAAACAACAAGTTTAACATTATATACAGAGCTGCACGTAAGTTGAATTATATAATCTTATACAAATTGTCACGTGATTTCATTTCCCAAGGGTAATGCACGTTGCCCCTGATCACAATTCAATAAAATTTAGTTAAAAACTTAAGAAGTTTTAAAATTTCAGTCAGTTAATTTCATTATCGCTCAAGTTTTATTCCGTAGAAGGAAGTTTTGAGTTCATATTTGAACTTCTTTCCAGACAACCTTCAACAATTTTCGTTCAAGTTAAAACGTGCTCAAAGCAGCTGCAACTTATCGCTGCTATCCGATTGGCCGAGCGCGCTAATGTTCTCCCTTCTCCCGAAATTATCGTCAGTCCGTCCTGGTCTTCCAGACCAGCCACTCCGTGTTTTGACACGTTAAAGTTAAATTTTACCATCTTTAATTTCGGTTTATAAAGTAATATCGTTATCGTCAGTTGACTTCGAGCTTTTCTGAAGACAAGTCGCTCCGTGTGTTAACACGTTAAAATTCTAACATCTTCAGTTTTTCGTTTAATAATGAAATACCGTTTTCGTTGTTTTTGAGGCGACCAATACTGGTTGTAGGTGTGCATCTGACCGGTGAACTAATTACCGTTTTTAAGCAAGTGCCAATTTATCGTATCGTACCGCATTTCCGTTGGAAAATACCGTGTGTGTGATGAGTCACACCTGTTAACCCGCAATTGGGGAATTTTGATGTTGAGCACTCTGCTATTTTGTCGTTTTCCATTTGGAAGAATCTCCCTCAGGTTGGGAATACCGTTTCGTCACCGCGTCTAGAAAAGCACCCACACTAGAGCAATTCGACCTCCATATTTCGTTCAAGAAGTTGATGTCCCTGTTACGTCATCAACCAATGTCGTATCCGTATCTATGCAAAGTCAGCTGTCTGCGCTGCTAATGACCCACCATGTTAAGGTTAGTTATTTAACCCATTTAATTGTGCGTCAACTGTGCATCGAGTGTTAATGTTAACAACATTCATCTTTAATGATAAGAATAAACTTTTATACCGTCAATTTTTAATGTTAACAACATTCATCTTTAATTTTAAGAATAAACTTTAATACCGTCAATTTTTAATGTTAATAACATTCATATTTAATTGTAAGAGTAAACTTTTATACCGTCAATTTTAATGTCAAAGACAGTTAGCTCGAGTGCACTCCATTTAGTAGAAATTTTTCTAGATTATAAGTACTACCATTTATTTGTGTTGGTTGATATCGTTATGTACCGATTTGTTTGTAATTTATGTTGTGTTTCGTCAAATATAATTTGTTGCTATATTTACCAAACTTGTGTCTGTGTTGAAGAGTTCTTTTTCAGGTCCTTTTGTGAAGCTGCATAGATGAGTTGTGTTTTGCAAAGATAAAGCGGAAGTAACGGAAATAAGTATTTATTTCATTTTCAAGGTTTGTACCGATCTAGTGTGCGGTACATTATTTTCCTTCCATCTTAACCTAGTACTACACTAGTGGCGCCCTCTATTTTTCAGTATCGAAAACCATCCCGATTTCGACCCTTCCGGCGCACGCAATTCAAAATTTATACTTTCTCGTTCAACCCAGACCTCACGGCGAGTTTAGTCGGCACTTTTAGGCTTTTGCTACGGGTGTGTGCGCCGAAGACGAATTTTTCCCGTAACGAAATAATAACAATAATTAAAATTCTTGTTTTTGTTGAGCTGCCATTTTTACTACCGTTTTTAGTTAAGTTCGTTTAGTATTTCAAATCGAATAATTGCAAAAATATTTGCAGTTTGTACAACTTTTGCCAAGTTGGTTTCCTGAAACACTTTATTTTAAAAATTCACATTTTTGTACTTTCAAAACTTTTCAGATTGCTTCACTGGACCAACTGTTGGAACGAACTCCTGGAACTAACTACATTTTAAAGAAACGCCTTCTTTTATACGAATTTCACCGGCCCGCTTCCCCTAATATTCCCAATTTGCGTCAACTAAAATTTCACAAAAATTTACCCGTTTTTGTGCTAGTGCGGCAGGTTATTTTTCCTTATAGCTACTTCATTTTTCGAATTTCAAAATTTCAAAAATATCATTATCTTTATGGGTTCTTGACAAAAATTTTGACTTAGATCTGATCTTCCTCCGACCATGTTTTGTTGTTCATTTCATTTGTTACACAAAAATCGTGATTCGATTTTGTGCTTCCCGTGGTTTTTTATAATAGGTATAGAAATTTTACTTTTTTCAAAATGTAAAAAACAAGTTATTTTCCTATATTTCCTCTTTTCCAGGATTTTTTCAAAATTCAGATTGAACAAAAATTAAGATTTACAGTTTGATTTTAAAATTTTAAGATGTGATCGTACACGTATGCACCAATAGGAATTAAGCTTACTCACGCTAGCTTTCTGTAACAGCAATTGTGTTCCCGCCAAATTACACTTTTTTTACTGCCATTTCGTGGAAACTTGACTTTTCGAAAAAAAATTTTATATATAGATAAAAATAGAGCCCGAAAATCCGCGCATTTTAAGCTAAAATTTACTTTGCTACGACATCTTCTTGTTATTTAAATTCGACAATCATCAAATTTCCGAAATATTTTTCCGCTATTTTTCTAAACTTGTTCAACGAATTGGGGTCCATTTATTTTGTTTTTGAAAACAGATCAACAATACAAAATCTGACTGTCCGCGATGATCTATTATGTATTTGTACGAGTTTTTGTGGTAGAATTGACTCGACAATGTATCCTGGTAAGTTAAGTTACCTTCTAATTTCAAACGATTAAAATTTAAATATTTCAGGCTTTTCCAGTACTGGTTTATTTTATATAAATAATGCGAGGGGTCAACCGCTAGAGGAAATCGTGTACAATTAACTTCACACTTCACGTAATTTATGATAATTCTCCGTACTTCTTCGTACTTCATATAATTCAGCAATAATTCACGGGACTTCACATACTTCACCAGTAATTCACCGTACTTCATCAATAATTCACGGTACTTCACCTAATTCATCGATACTTCATTGTATTTCACGTACATCATTGGTATTTCAGAGACTCACCGAGATTCCAAAACTTGAGCAATGGAGGGTGTTCCACACCCCCCGGATCGAGTAGTTTATTTTTTATCTGAAGTAAACTGAAAATTTCTTGTTGCAGGGCCACTGGAAGGTGTTCCACACCCCCCAGACTGCCCGGATTAAGTAGTTTATTTTTTATTTTGTTCCGGAGATCTGCCTCCAGGGGTACGAAATTTATAATTACGCAGTTTATAATAATTAATTGTCAAATTACGAATTAAACACATTTACTTGGTCATAGCTAATTTTAATAAACTTGAGATATGCTTAAATATTTAATTCACTTTTAATAAAATAAATTATTTAAACCGGGGTCTGGGGTGTAGAACACCTCAGTGCCTCTGCAACAGAGATCTTTAGTTTACTTCTGATAAAGTAAACTACTTGGTCTGGGGTTCTGCAAGTTATGCAATGTTCTTCATTCCAAAATTTGTGCACTGGAGGGTGTTCCACACCCCAGACCCCGGATTGAATAGTTTATTTTTGTCAGAAGTAAACTGAAGATCTCCGTTGCAGAGGCACTGGAGGTGTTCTACGCCCTCAGACCCCCGAATCGAGTATTTTATTTTTATCAGAAGTAAATTGAAGATCTTCCGTTGCAGAGGCACTGGAGGGTGTTCCACGTGAAGTGCTTCATGTACTTCTTGAGATGTGTACAAAAAACTTCACCAGCGGTTAACTCCTCGAAATAATGTCATAAAGTGACTCAAAATTCGGATTGACGTAACCATAACATTACAATATATTAAGATACTCGTACACTTTAATCATTAAAGAAAAACAGAAGTTATTACCTGTAAGATCCGTATTTAATATTTGAATTTACTATAAATTAAATGTTTTTTTCAGTTTGTATCAAGAAAAACCAAATGTAAAATGACCGAATGTAAAATGCGTATTAACGATATGAGGTATGTTACTCAAGGAAAATCAAAAATTAAAAAAGTTGCCAAAGCGAATGCTGCTCAAGCGATGATACAAATATTAAAAGAAGTTGCGATTTCATTTTAAATTATGAATTTAAATTTATCTATAAAAATAATTTATATTAAGATCAATTTATTTTGTTTATAATAAAAATGTAATTAAAATATACATAAATCTAAATTTTTCAAAATAATAAAAATTATATTAAATTAAAATTTATCTTCCTTTAATTATAAATATATTGTTATAATACGTTGACTTATACTTTAATAACTAAATCGATCTCCCAAACAAATGATGTTCAAGGTACCATTTAGCTCTACCAACAACCCCATAACTAAACGCGCTTTGAACCATAACCTAAAAACGCGACATGGTGGAGGTGCCGGGCACCTCAAACACTGGCGACTTATCATCGGTAACACATAGCACACAATAACTAATATGGTATACTTCGATGGCAAATAATAATGGGTAGCTTTTAAAAAGCTAATATTTGTAGGCTTTCCTGGGCAAGAATGGCATATAGTCGGGAAAATAATTGAGGACTGTGGTTAACATTGTAATGAAAGTCCTGAAGGGATGAAGTTTAAACCTTCTGATTTATACCCTACGATAACACGTTAAACTAAGCCTCAAACATTTAGTTACCTTTTCCTTATGTACATAATATTGTATTACATTATAACAATTTTTTTAAGTATAAATAAACCAAAATATAATAATTTTTTTTAATCAAGGTCTAATTGTCTAAAATTTCCCGCAATTCCTAAATTTTCTTCTAAGCATGACTTCTTCATGCGTAGTTGTTCGTTGACACATAAACTTCTATGAGCAATAATTTTAGGTAAATAGTCGACAAGCACCGTTTTCCACAGATCTGAAAAATACACTGTAAAAAAATAAACATAATTTAAGTAAACTAACCATTCAACGCATCTAATGATTTTTCCTTTCCGCCAAAATCTTTGGGTAAGTTCGCTACTGGAATGTCTTTCCATAAAGATTCCATATTAGAATGCACGACAATCTGTAATTGAAATCTCACAGTTTTGTGTTACAATCTATTTACAGCAGCTTACTCTGCCAGCTAATTTTGTATTTAAGATCGACTTTGCAACATTGATGAACGATTCGGCCAGTGATGGAACGTTAATAAAATGAATTCCAAACATTTTATTGGTTGTAATGTTCTAAAATTGTGCAAAATAATTAAACTCACTTTATCTATACTATTACGTTGCTTTAATTACCTGACCTATAAAAATAATTTTCTTCATAAGTGTTAAGTTGAACTTCAACAAATGGCCCGAACTAATTCCTTCGCAATCGAAAATGTAAATCAACGACAAATTGTAATCTTCTCTTAGACGAATTTCAATATGATAAAAGCAGTAAATCATTGCTTGGATTGGATCAAAGTGATCGGGGTTCGTATCTTTAAGTTTTGTAATTACAATTCGATGTAAATTTGGAGTTAGTTTCGGTAATGGCAATGTATATCTGCAAGTTAATTTTCAATCGAGCAATTCTAATTCAATGGGGGAGTTTAGTGGGTATTTAATTTTTAAAATAATATATGAATATGAAAGTCCAATAAAAATGATCCATATTTATACAATTGGTTGATCTGAAAACCCCCTGTAGATTTTTAAAAAATTTGAATTTTTAAAAATTATTTAAGTTACGCGCCACAGCTAACCAATGATAGTTAATCACAGCTCTGCAACGTTGTCAGCTATCATGTCACTTATGTTTCGTTATGACAAGTGATTTGTTTTGAAATTTAATTATGAAGCGTTCTCTTATTTGGTCATTTTAAAATTATTTATGAAATTTTGAATAATCTGTTAATCAAATTAATATTATTTTAAAATGGTAAGTATAAAATATTATATAATCGTTTTTATTTATGCTGTGTTTTAGAGGTTATATAAAGCAATGGTACACGTTAAAGCGTTATTTTGTACCATCTTGCCATAACGACAGTTTAAAAAATCCTCTTAAACTTTTTATGTACGTTCCAGTTAACATTAAGTTAGCTTGGTAAACATTTAAATACGGCAACAGCGTTGCGTTATTATCATCTAATTGGTGATTTCAAATAGGGGGACTGACGTCAAAACCCTATATTTTTGAACTTTAAATAACTTTTTTCTTCTATTAAACGTACTCAAAAAAATTTGAAAAAAACTGAAACTTCAGTTTAACCTATACTTTCATATAACAAAATAAAAAAACCTAAACTCCCCCATTTTAATCAATTTTAAATGTATGCTACATCTTGATTCTTACGGCTGACTTACGATGGACTGACGCATGACGTACCCTAACAAACTTACATTATATCACTAATATTTCGTAAAAATGTTTCGTCCATCTTCTTTACAAAAATGTCTGGCATAACTGATCGTACGGAGTAATAATTATCAAATTTTTGCTTGGTTATTTCTATCCTGAATTTATTCAATATTAAAAATTTTTCTATTAGTTTTTCATCTAAATGAAAAATTTTATTATATAAAAAAATATTAATTAGTAAAGAAATTTTTACCTGGAATTTCGGGAAGATGAGGCTGTTTCTTGAACCATTCCTGAATATTTTCGATATCTTTTTACAGTTTCAACAGTACGTCCATAATCGGATAAAATTTTTATTCTTTCTTCTTCGGAGAACGATAAAACTTCTTGCAACGACATAATAAATATTATTTATAACTTATCCGTTCCTAATGCAAATCACTTCTTATACTATGCAAATTGACTATTAAAAAAACGTGCGAGTTTCATAAGCAATTATTATAAAATACAAAAGCAAAACTTTTAACATATCCTTTTAGTTAAAATGACTATTTACTTTTATCTAATACTGAGAGATCATTAATTTGAGGTCCAATAAATATTTTACCTTGAGGTTAACATAAATAAATATAATTATGAATAATTTGAAGTTTCAATGAAGTGACACTCAAACTATTAATATTTGACCTGGAATAATTATTCAAAAATTATAGAAAAATAATTTTGTTAAGTTTGTGAATACCCAGTATAAAAAAATTTAATTTAGTAAAAAAAATTATTATTGTGTTTTATTGCTTTACAACTTATTGTACAGAGAAAACCTTTTAATCTTTATCGACTCATTCTCGATATGATATACAGCTCTTGTGCTTTCTAATTACGTAAATTGGTTTTGCATTTATTACCTAATAGCAAGGCTTACTTATATTTTAACAAAAACGAACTTGAAAATAATTACATTAATGAGGTAAAAATAAGATTGTTCAGAAAATCTACAGCTTGCATCCCTTGCTTGATGCTACCACGCCCTCATTTTTGGCTGAAAATTTGTTTTCTCTCATAAATAACTACTTTTTGACAAAATTGCTTTTCTGTAAAATTAAAAATAACAATTAGGTAATTCTGATCTTTATTATTGTAATACTTTTCAACATTTTCAAATATTATGTAGATACGCAGTTGCAAAAAAAAAATTATTTTAACACTTACTCATCACTCTGTACCTCTTTGGGTACATGGTTTAGTAAATAAAATAGATAGTTTATCTCAGTACAGTAATTTTGTGGTTTCGGTTTTACGTTATTACAAATATTAATCAACATGCTACGTAGATCTGGAATATTATATTATATTCTTGACATTTGAATAATTCAAATCGACCCTGGCTTCAATACCTTCACTTGCACGCTTGAATCGACCCGGAAAATCTTATGCATTCTATTAATTACTAGCAGGATACCCGGCTTCGCCCGGGGTTTAAATTTATATGAAATTCTATCTAGGTGTGTTCATTTCCACCTTATAATTACATATCTTAAATAGCTTACGTATATACTTGGTATAATTGGCTGTACAATTTAAATTTTAAATTTAAAAAACTTAACCAAAAATAGAATATTTTTCGAATTCCAATTTTTGTTTATAGACATCGCGAAAAGAACATCTTAGTACATTGTAAATAGCGCTGTATGTTTTAGTAAGATTAGAAGAAAGCAAACTTCCAAAGCAACTATCTAATTTAAAGCAAAAAAAATGTGACATCGGCCCTTTTAACACCAAGCCCTAGAATTTGTATCTGTTGAATATGTTTACCCAACCGTCAAAGTACCATTTTTACTTTGAACTAAACTGAAACTTTAAACTAAATTTTACTAAGAACACAGTGTCAATTCACATAAAGTTTTTTTTATATTAAAAATTTGCTTCACATTTAAATTTTTCATTATTATAACATTTCAATAATTTAAAGATTCACAACAGTACATATAGAGATATGTGCAACTTGGTGTCTCTAAAATTTTTCACACTTTACCATAAAATTGTAGTTGATTGGTATTGACTTCCATAAATAAACAAGCACGATAAACAAGCAGTCATGATCGATGTTGCAGTGCTTATATCGAAGAATATTTTAACCACCGAAAATGAACAACTCAGAAAATACGAAGCACCGATAATAGAAATAATGGCTGTTTTGGCAATTAAAAAAATCGTGTGTGGGATTATTGTAATTATGTAATTATTGTAATTATTGTGATTATTGTAATATCTACTACAGGTGTGGTATCTAACAAATTTAAAACCCATTTGGCTCGTTAAACCATACATCAAAATTATTTAGTGTAAGCTTTCAGCAATGGTTAAACGTCTGATGACAGCAGTAAGCTTGTTTTAAGCTTACAGCAGTTTTATTGTTTATTTAACCCATTAATTTTAAATTTTTAAATTTCGGTATAAAATGTTGAAATTCTTATATCAGAATCTTAAAATCATAGAATTGATAGAATATACTGTCCATACTTTTTAACATTTAAGCATTCGACAAAACGTGCGCGGTCTCCAAGTCTCAAAAAACACCGACCTACCGGGCATTTGCCCTTTTCCCGCCGACCCGGTCCGGGCCTGGCCGGATGTATATAACGATTTCACGTAAAACACCAAAACAAAAACACCGAAAGTCAAAACGCCCAAGTCAAAACATCGAAAACAAAAACACCGAAAAACAAAAACACCGAGAAACAAAAACACCGAAAACAAAAACACCGAAAACAAAACACCGAAAACAAAAACGCCGAAAACAAAACAGAAAACTCGAACAAAAAAAGTCAAAATAAATGCTTGGTTCATGTTCTGTTCTTTCGTGAACAGAAGAAACTTAAAAGTAAGCTAAAAAATTAAACATCATGTTCTTTCTCTTACCTTGCCTTGTCTTCTTGGCACTGTGGAGTACCGGGGCTTGGCCCACACCTTCTTCATCTGGCTGGCTTGGTTGCCTGGATTCTTGACTCTGAAAAAAAAGAAAAATTTTGCCTTGCTGCGGGTCGCGCCGAGGTAGATACCACCTCTGTGTGACCTTTTTCTCTTACCCTGTATATACAGGATATATGTACACCTGCCTTGAACAGCTCTCGCATTTGATTCTGTATGGCGATGAGCGTAATCTGGACGACTATTTGACTGGCATCGCCTACAACTTTCAACTCTAAGGCCCGTATTAGACTATCAAAGATCTTTGACAAAAGAACTTTGTCAAAGATCTTGATAGTCTAATACGGGCCTAAACTCAACTCAACTAAAATTTTTGGTCACAATATTTTTTATTATGTCTCAAACATATTTTACTCTATAAGAGGTATCTTATTTGGATTAGTGGTAATTTCGGTGTTTTTGTTTTCGACGTTTTTGTTTTCGTTGTTTTTGCGTTCGGTGTGTTGACTTCGGTGTTTTGACTTTCGGCGTTTTTGTTTTCGGCGTTTTGACGTGCTACCGTATATAACTAACTACCCAAAAACGTGGTTTTTCGGAAAATTATACCGCAAGTGTGGCCTTCAAGCCGCACAACTATGGCTTTCCAGTTATTAAATCAAATGTAATTTATTTGTAACCCCCTCATTGGTCAATTTTTTACCAATTTAAAAAGAATTAAATTTAAATTAATTTATTCCTATTCTATTCCATGGACCTATTCCATGTAGCACACAATACATTAATCCAATATTACTTAATATTGGCAATATAATAATATATTGCCAATATGGTGAAATGAACATTTTGCAATACAGTAAATATTATTATATTCAGGTAATAGTGGTACAGTAGCACAAAATATTGGTTCAATATTGATATACAATATGGAGCCAGCATATAAGTAACGTAAATATTTGACAATTCTGTGGCAGTAAAGTAAACATTGCAATATTGAGGAAATGTAGCGCCCGCAACAGAAAATACCACCCATCAAAGATGACGACAAGAAATGGGTTAGAAATGATAAGGAAAAGACGTTTGTACTTGCCAAATATCTACCCAGGATTTTCAACCCCATCCATTTAAATAAAACTGACAAAAAGACAATAAAAAATCAAATATCTTGAAGCTTTGTTTCAACTGAACCTTAAATTAAGAATGTACAGGCAATACAAATTTTCATTATATGTGCAATATTGTATACAATAATAAGACAAATATTGTGCTCCAAAATTATTTTCAATATACCGATTTGAACTAAACATTTGACAATATTATTAGGACTTTGGAATATTTTTAAAATATAGTACACAATGTTGAATTTACAATGCAGGAAATGGTGACTTCGCAAAAATGTAAAAATAGATTCAATATTAAATTTTTAATACAAACAAGTATGTAATATTTTTGTCAAATTTAACAAATGATGGAATATTGATTTCAATATAATAAAAATATTGATTTACAATGCAGCGATATAAATTCGCAATATTTTAACATAAAATTAAGAAATATTATTGTTAATTAGAGTCAAGTGATTTAAACTTTGAGAATATTGAACCAAACATTCATGTTTTTCTTTTTACAATATAGTCTCAATCCTGATTAACAATAACTATTAAGACTTGAATAAAGTCAACTAAAAAATTTAGGGAAAATTTTTAAATTTTTAATAAGGATCAAGGATGTAAATATTTGACAATATGTAAAAATCTTGTTTTAAATGTTACAAAATAGTACTACAATAAAAGAAAGTGAAAATTGTGTTTAGTTACACCATTTTAACTCGAGAACGGCTGAACCGATTTTCATGATTATATGTAAATAAATACGGTCCTGTATTAATTTAGTGTAATAATGTTGTATACAGTGTATATGTAAATAAAGCATAACGGATTAGATATGGTGAACGGTGATTGGTGGATATTTAATATCTAAAGGTTGGTACATGACACAACCGGCAGATATTAAAGAGTCAGTCAGTCATGGACATGGAAATTAATGTAATCTAATCTCTACAATGCCGCGAGCAAGAAGATCGAATCTTTCACAACGAAGCCGTAATGCAAATAGACTGCGAAATATTGCGAATCAATCTGCTGGAGATGAAATCGCACAAGAGAGGCATCGTGTTAGTATGTTTTAAGTCCAAAGCTATGTAACGGAACGCGTTTGGTGGTGAAAAAACTCATGGGCAATATAATTCACGCAACGATACTTAAGGGAAAATTTAAGGGTGAGGAAGTTCTCATTCCGAGAATTCCGATGATACGAACCGATATGCCATTCGAATTTAAACGAATTCAATATCCGATTCGTCTTGCATTCGCCATGACGATAAACAAATCGCAAGGCCAATCCTTGAATGTTTGTGGACTGAATATAGAAAATAGTTGTTTTCTCATGGTCAATTGTACGTAGCATGTTCACGTGTAGGCAAACCATCCGCTTTATTCATTCTCGCCCCTAACAATAAAACCAAAAATATAGTGTATCGCAAGGTCCTTCAATGAAGATAATTGACGCGAGTGCAACCCATTCAGCACATGGTTGCTTTGCTGTACGTGAATTAGTTCTATTTTGAACTTTTATTAACTTTTTTATATTAAAATAAAATTTATAAGATTAAGAATCACCTAATAACTTAACACAACATTATTATTAATTCTAAGGCGGTACGAAGTTTGCTGAATAATTATTCAGTCTACCCATTTAAATTCTTTTTAAGTCCAAGAGCCTAAAGTAAAGTACTTCAAACAAAGGCAGAGTTCCACCTTTTTAATGAGACCCCGGGCGAAGCCGGGTATCCAACTAGTAATATTATATTAATTTCGCCTGCAATTTCGACTGAATAAATCGAGTTGTTGCGCTGCTGTTACCTCATTTTCTTTGGTTTTAACCAACAGATGTCGTAGTAAATAGCGCTTCATGAATTTTTTTAAAATTTATTTTAATTTGATGTTTTAAATTTTGTATTATTAGTAAAAAATTAAAGTAGAAAACAAATTCTTAATAAGTACTTATAAATTTATTGTGAAAACTGTGGAAAGTTTACAAAATATTCTGTTATCAGAAGTAACCTTGCAACTTTTATGACGTTTACTTTATTTGTCCATTTTAAGAAAAAATTATGTCTGTGAGCAAATTAGGCCCATTGCATATGGTATTGCAACAAAATTGCAAAAATATAGGCACTGTTTTATTTCTGCATGGTTCTGGCAAGTAAAAGAAATCATATTTTCAAAAAAGTTAACCTCACTTTATATTATTATTTTTGTAGGTGACACAGGATTAGGTGCTTTACAATGGGTCCAATCAATTTTGGGTAACTTCTCAATGCCTCACATTAAATTTTTATTTCCTACTGCACCGAAGCAACCATATACACCTAATGGTGGCACAGTGAGGTGTATATTTTTATATTATAACATAAAAGTAATAATTAGTATCGTAGCCGTGCACCGTGTGGTTTGACAGATTGAAAATATGCCCCGAAGTAGCCGAACACAAGCCAAGTATGTTAGGGATTGGTGAAGAAATTAAAGAATTAATAGAAAAGAAGTTCAAAGTGGAATTCCATTGAATAAAATAATTGTTGGTGAGTTGTAATTTAATTTGAATATTCTTAATTATATTTTTTATAATTTTGTTCAGGTGGTTTTTCAATGGGTGGCTGCCTTGCCTTAAATGTTGGCTATCGATTTGTACCTGGCTTAGCAGGTGTTTTTGCTCTGTCTTCCTTTTTAAATGACACCTCGGGTGTATACGAAACATTGTGCAATTTTCCTTCTTCTGCACCTCTCTTTATGGGTCACGGTAACAAAGATACTCTTGTGCCTATCACGTGGGGCAAGCACACCTTTGATAATCTTAGAACTTTAAATGTTCAAGGTGAGTTTCTAACCATAGATGCAGAACATGAAATGGATAAACATGAGCTTACAAGATTAATGAATTGGATCAACCATTTGATTCCAGAGGAATATTAAAGTCAGTTTTTATCAATTGTTTTATTTTTACTAAATTAATAAAAATTTATGCTGAAAATTTGGAAGAATTATTTTTCTGGACTTGTTCAACTTTTTAGCCATTTAGATTTTCTGTTTTTTGAATGTACTGTGAGCTTTGTTACTATCATGGTTTACATAATTGGCTTTGCGACAGTTGAATGATATAGTCTTTATGAAATAATTACATGCCGAACTGGATGTGGCAGTTGAAGGATAGATTTGATAAACAATTCCCAAATGTTTAAGAACATCTTATTAATATAAGAATATTAGTAAATAAAAATTCAATTAATTCTTAGCATCGATCTTCAAATAATATGATTAATTAACCTTAATCCTTAATACATGAAGTAATTATAATTCATGCTTTTCAATATTTTTTGACTACTTAACGGATGAATACTTATATAGGAAGACGTCTCTTTGATTATTATTATATTTTCATTCAATTAGACATCGAATACTTGCAGATAATACAATAATTAGTGCATTGTAATAGTGGAACATATTGCTATCGATGAAGTTGAAAGAGATATGTCTATATGAAATAGACGAGAAAAATCAAGTTGGTGTACCAAATTTCTGTACGCATAGATTTTGTTTGGAATGCATTACCCAATGGTGCAGAACACGTCCGAATAGAACAACTTTTGTCCAATGGACAGAAGATTGATACAATCAATCAACGTATTTGTTAATCATGTTTAAGTGAACACCATAGTTTCTCGTGCCGATTTCAAGGTATAACGACAACTGGCAGAGTACCAATATACGAAAATAGAACAGCAAAGACCAGAGTACTTATGTAGGTCTGAACGTAAAACGGCCACAGGCCGGATAAGATTAACCCATATTAAAAATTTTTTCTATTTCTTGCAGGCTCACCAATTATGTACATTCGCTTTCGCTGCAAACAATTTAAATATTGTACGTATCTAATTAATTAATTAATTAATTACAAATGTATATCATTTTGTTTTTTACTAATTGTAGAAAATAGCAAGAAGAGTGAGTGGATAACCATGAAGCAAGTAAATATGAAGCTGATCCTGACAGCAAAGGCTCGAAAGTTTGGGAGGCGCACAGAAGATTGGTTGATGTTCATTGCATGGTCTCAAAGGCCATCCGACTTTTCCAATTTCACAAAAGATGAAAATCTCAACCGCCTTTAACAGTGTTTACACGGTGTTGCCCTTCTAAAAAAACAAGTATGAGCACCCTGAACAAATCTTGCAAATGTTTACTGAGCAAATGCGGTCCCACTCATAGGTCATCCAGGAAAAGATTACTCAATTATGGACTTTTCGGTATCTGTACAGCTCGCTGTAGCTGCCATAAAATTATCTCAACAACCCGATACTAATCCAAGAGCTCGTTGGCAAGCTATCGAGTTTTCTGAAGCTGTTGTGGGTTTAGTATACAAAACTCAAAGGGTACTTTTAGTGGAACAACAAGAACCCTGTACTTCGGACCTGTCGACGTATGCAGAATGGCTGGTATAATTGGCAGACAAAGTTGGAAGTGTGGCTACCAGCAAGTCGGTATAAAGAAAAGAAATAACCATAACAACGAAATCAACACGTTCACGCTGTGCATACAGCTGCATCATTTGAAGAAAATCCAAGATAGCAAGATGAACCAGGCCTGATAAACTGTATGGTCTGCTCAGAGAAAAAGCACCATGTGATTATTTTCCAAGCGTTTTTAAAATTCTCAGCAGATCAATGGCGGGGAGTAGCACGGAATCATGAGTTTTGCAGAAAGTGTCTTAACGATCACAACGTCACTAGATGCAAATCGGTTCAGGTATGTGGAATCAATGGCCGCACAATTAAACATCACTTGTTACAAGTGCTGTATCGAATCCTACCGGTGAATACGTATGGTCTGTATCGCTATGATGAAACCTGTATAGGAAGATGTTTCTTTTATTATTATTATATATTTTCATTCAATTATAAATCGAATATTTGCTGATAGTACAACAATTCCTACATATTAATAACGGAACATATTGCTATCGATGCATTGAAAGAGATACGTGCTCTATATGTCTCCATGAAATAGACGAATCAAATTAAGTCGGTGTTCCAAATTGCTCTACGCAAAGATTATATGTCTGCTCAGAGGAATAGCATCATATGATTATTTTCCAAGCGTTTTTAAAATTCTCAGCACACCAAAGACGAGGAGTAGTATGGAATCATGATTTTTGCAGAAAGTGTCTTAACAATCACAACGTCACTAAATGCAGAATCAATGGACGTACAATTAAAAAATCACTCGTTATTGCATGACCCAACTATTCATAACCCCCCCCCCCCTCCCCTAATGACATGACTAACTTAATGTTCTACTATGGGTTGCTTCCTTCCAAGTGCTGTATCAAATTCTATCAGTGAATATGTATGGTCTGTATTGCTATGATGGTTGAAGCGATGAATAAATCAACGGATGAAACCTGTACAGGAAAACGTGTTTTTTATTATTATTATTATATATTTGCATTCAATTATAAATCGAATATTTGCCGATAGTACAACAATTCCTTCATATTAATAATAGAACATATTGCCATCGATGCATTGGAAGAGATAGGTGCCCTATATGTCTCCATGAAATAGACAAATCAAATTAAGTCGGTGTTCCAAATTGCTCTGCGCATAGATTTTGTTTGGAATGCATTACCCAGTGGTGCAGAACACTTCCAATTGGAACAACTTGTCCAGTGGACAGAAGATTACTGCAATCCGTTAACGTATTTGTTAATGGTGTTCATGTGAACACCGTAGTTTCTTATGTAGCCACTAGGTTTAAAGGTATAAGAGCAACTGGCGGACTACCGAGGTCCGAACATAGAATGGGGTACCTACTTCTGAATGTAAAACGGCTACAACCTGAATAAGATCTCACTGAATTTAAATTTTTTACTTTGATTTAATAAAAATTAAATAGAAATTTGTAACATTTTGTTTTTAATAACTGCATTACAATTTAATCAATTTATTGTTGTGAATGCACTTTAAAAGTAATTGAGTAGGGTTTCTAGCCATAAATGTCGTCCGGAATAATTGGCAAAAGAATCATGAAACTTATGGAGAGAGAATATCCAATTTCCTAGCCGTAAAAGGTTTCACAATAATAGTAGGCATGGGGAACAAGAAGCTCTGATACATTAGGTTTTCTTATGTCGCTGGCCTCTCAGGGTGTTATGGCTGTGCTGTAAGTTGGGTATCTACAGTATTATGGACAATGCTGGGCTGTACACAATAATTAAAGATGTAGTAGAAGCAAAGAACCGATCGGAATTGGTGATTCCATGTAAGAGGACGTACATTAATTACGTGAGGTGTTTTTCTTTAAATTTGAACCCCTTTTCCTTCTCACATGAGATTTACTCTCCAATTTTTACCACACCGGAGACCAGTAGTAATTCTTTACAATGTATCTGTTATAATGATGAATATTCTCTGAATTACAAAGTTGACGTGAGATTTTCATTGACCCCCTTTCTTTTAAATGAGATTTTGCCGACCCCCCCCTCCCATTTTCAGCTCACGAAATAGGTGTGATAGTTGTTACATTTAATCAGGCGTTCCACTCGAGTCTCTCATGTTCAGCTAGACATCCTTGACTAGTTGAAATTCAACACAAGCTAAAACATACAATAATGATTACAGAAAAGAAGAAGCTCGCTACATCATCAAATAACCAGATGGATTGATTGCAAATGGAACCCTTCAACTAACATCATTACATAAAAAAAACAATACATTTTGTCAATGTGGGATTCTTCTGGGAAGATGGAATCGATCGATCAACTTTGTGCCCATATCAGAGAGAGTTGTGCTGTGTAGAACGGACGGAACAGAAGAGGAGATAGATGGTTTTTACAACGAAATACATCGAATCTTCAAGGATTGACGAAGACAACAGGTGACTATCTTAATGGGAGATTTTAATTCAAAAATTGGAAGAGAGCAGATTGAAGAACAAGTCGGCCTCCATGGACTAGGGGGGAGAAATGAAAGAGGAGAACAGCTCAGTATTTTTTCAATACAACATGGATTGGCGATAATGAATACCTTTTTCAAACTCCCAGTAAGACGATTATACACATGGAGGTCACCCAGCGACTCAGATGACGGAATTGTTTGAAACCAGATTGACTGCATATTAATAAGCAAGAGACATAGAACCACAACCTCCTAGTAGGAATGCTCAAAGTAAGAATGAAAAGAGTAACAAAATGACTTGTAGCGCTAAAATCAGAGATATCGCTGTGAAAGAGAAAATACAAGATGAATTAAAATGGAGGCTCAGACCTGGAAACGGAAACACTGAGTCCTGCATTGACGAAGAAAACGACAGACTCAACCAAATAATTGAAGATATAATAAGTAACACACTAATACCAGATGGAAAAACAAAATTTTGGATTTTGGAAAGAGATGGAAGATTTGGATGACCAGTGAAATCCTGGAGATGATGGAAAAACGAAGAAAGATGCAACTTGTCGATCCTGTGGGATATAGAGAAATCCAAAAAAGTAATTAGGAAAAAGATAAGACAACCTCAGGAACACGAAGAAAAAGAGAAATGTACCGAGATAGAGATGCTATGGTACAAGCATGATAACTTTAATATGTACCGAAAAATAAAAGAACTAACGGGAAGATATAAAACAAAAACAGTAGGCACAATAACAGATGATAACGGAAGGATAATAATAGACAAGAATGAACAAAAGAAAACCTGGAAAAGATACTTGGAGCAGCTCTTTAAGGATTAGAGAGCGGACAGACCCACAATACAAGATGAATCAGGACCGACGATAATGATAGAAGAAAAAGTGGAGGCGACAGTTAAACAAATGAAAAACGGAAGGTCCCCAGGACCGGATCAAGTTCAGGCAGAGTTTTTTAAATTAATAGACGAAGATGGAATAAAGTTGCTAACAAGAATATTTAGCAAACTGTATAACAGTGGAAATATACCATGCGAATGGCTGAAGTCAGAGTTTAGCAATACTAAAAATACCCAATGCTAGGAAATGTGAAGAGTATAGAACTATCAGCCTGATGAGCCATTTTTTAAAAGTGTTTCTGAAAATCATACATAGACGAATATACATATAAACTCTGCTAAGAACAAATGTCCACGCAATATGGATTCCGAGATGCAGTGGGAACAGAAAAAGCTCTCTTTTGCATACAAGTGTTGATACAACGATGCAGAGATATGAACTGTGATGTGTACGTTTGCTTCGTGGACTATCGGAAAGCGTTTGATAGAGTTCGGCATGGGACATAATTATCGGTATCATATTTTAACATTTCTAAATGTACATTATTTTCAATTCTAAGATTTTCACCTTTTAAAAAAAATGGGAAGAAAAAAAACAATAATTCACAAATTGTATAATTACAGCACCAATACAAATTTTACCGTTTTTAAAAAATTATTTACACTTAACAATTTATTACGTACAAAAAAATATATATCTAATGTTTGGACTAGGTTTTTATATATACGTACGTTTGTTCTTATACACAATAACGAACAAGATGGAAAAAAATTATATAAATAATAAAGGTATCATTCCGTAAAATAATAAAACCTTAAAATAAGAACAAAAATAATTTATAAAATTATGATTTTTTAATACTTCATGACAATAACGTTGAGATTTTTTAATTAAAAGCACATTGCATCATTTGAAAATCAAAATCTTTGAGTTAATCTAGATCGGTCGACATGCTTGCAAAAGCACCAAATTTTTCCTCTATTTTAGGGCATCTCCCAATATTTTTCAAATATAATCCATACTCGCAGCTGGGAGTACCGCATTTCTTGTCCAAGATGCATCTAAAAAATAAATTGTTAGCTTGGCTCTTCGTTCTAAATTTAAATTATTTACTTACAATCGATCTTTTAAAGAAAAATGTTCGTCTCCTTTCTTCATGGACACGCAATCCAGACTTCCTTCTAGACAATCGCATGTGCATCGATGATTTCGATCAAAACGGGATGCGTACTGTTCGGGACATTTACATCTGTAATTATTGGGCGTAAAATTTATTGGGTAAAATAATCCGAAATAATCATAATAAATTACAATCAAGTTAAATTTCGTTACATTTGTAACGGTGCAAATGCAGGTTTGTTCAAATGCACTAATTTATAGAAACACTTTTGTTATAAATAAATTTTTTTACCTCCTCATTGTTTGTGGATATAGGGAGAATGGCGAATCTGAATCTCGAGTCGATAAACTTGACCGATATGGACGAGACACTTCAATATTCAGATCCGATTCTGAATCGTCTATTACTTGTAAAGGCTGTGATGATTTATTAATGCATCCGCATTCGGTATGATTATAAAATTCCAATTTCTCCACTTTCATGTCTGGATGCAACACTGTTGTAGTCTGAAAAGCAAAGCAGAGTAAATTAAAAATGCATTCTTGGCAATTTGGCCTAATAACATCGATATTCGGTAATAAACCCATAAATTATTGACAATTATGGTAAAGAAAGAAAAAGTAAATGTAGCCAGGAGCTTTTTCCCGGCCCCACTCCGATGGGTCTGCCCGGCAAAAAGTTTTAACAGGTAAGAAAATAATTTTAGTTGCACAGTATGATTCATTCAAAACCACAACACTTAAAAAATTAAAAACCAAATGTGTAATCGAAATTGTCTCATGCAAACATAAATTATTAAAAATTCCTCTCACACACAACCTGTCGGTATAAAATCTACAGTCATAAAACAAAAACTCATATTTTAAATATTTTAGCGGTTCTAATTGTCATGTTATTTGTGGTATGATAGCGGTTTTGATTTTTTTTATGACCAGAGGTGCAACAAAGTTACAAAATCAAGCGAGGTACAGTTTTTTTACATTATGATTCGAATCATACAATTTCAACAAACCTCGTTCACAAAGCGAATATTAAAATAAGCAATAAATGTCTTTCTCGTTCAAGAATGTAGTAAATGAAAAACAGTTACGGTAACTTGATCAAATTTAATAGTGGCTGATTTTATGGTGCAGTTTATATTTTAGCAAAATTGTATGGACAACAATGTGTCTGACTGTGTGATTGGTTTTATTTTTTTCACACCGCGTAACACTATCGATTGAGATTCTTTTGAACCACAACGGGTGATTCCAAAACTTCCATAAGGTTTGCTTATCTGACACCATTACCAAAATTGAAAAATTTCCCATAACAAAACAAATTTAACAAACGTTATCATTATTATTATTACTAACTGCGAATCGGTTTTTCCAAATTTTTTAATAATGTCTTAACTGCAATATTTGAAATGAATTTTGGCGATCACTACGCGTTGTTTGATCAAATTGCTAAGTTTCTTTGGAAAAAAAAAGGAATTGATGTTAGAAGGTTTTTTCGTCACGTAAAGTCAATGAATAGTAGGTTTTTGTTTTTTCTTGAAGAAATTATTGCACATACATATGCCTACGTGATATTGAAATTACCTTTCAAAAAATTTTCCCATGTTTTACTGGATATTGTTTTTGCATTAAAAAATACATTTAACAATGTGCTGCGCCTAAGTGTTTACACAATTTAATGACGCTTTACTTTTCTGAATTTATAATATCTTCTGTTTTATTGCTTCCATTTCTCATAATAGCCGTTTACTGCCCGTTAGTACTTCTATTGCTTTTGTTAGCCGCATGTTGTACACAATTACCATACCCCATGGGTGACATATTTAATATGTGCTGCTACAGGTTAATGAAAACTTGAAAATTCAATATTAAGAAAGTCGATATCACTTACAAATTTTACGCAACTGTGATGTAACTCGACGAAATGTGCAATAAAGCGAATAAAAATTACTACCCACCCATATCTTCACAACTTCTCAATTTTACTTTATAATTTTATGACGACAAAATCGCCCAAGGTCTAAATGAACAATTGATTATGATTACACTCTTTATTCCCTATTGTTCATTATTTGGCCCACCCAGAACATCAAAGTCAGATTATATGTAGTACATCTTCATGAACTAAATCGGCATGCTTCTAATACCACATACTCAATGGTCTATGCACACCCACTTACGTGATTATTTTTCTATTAAGACATTTGATACCCATCTACATTCGTTTAGTATCTTCTCAAAAGTCGCGCAGAGACGGCCCTGCGCCGTCTTAAAAAAATTGTATTTTCTATTATCTAGGAATTTCAATTAACCGATGGAATTTAAATTTCTTGCATGCATAATTGCACAGGTACAGATCTAACCAATAATCTCAATTTTAAATTTATTGTGACATTCCATTGTCATTCATTAAAATCGAAGTTGCATGTCAAGAATAAGAATGAGGAAACTTCGTGCAAAACAGGATTATTATAGTAAATGAATGAATGTGAAATAAATTTGGTTGGTTGCCTTGAACTTCTTCGGGCACACTTTTCACTTGGACATAACGTCAAATTTTTTATGTTAATCACTAGATTAACATTTAGATAAAATTTCATATTATCTAACACATCGTTTGAAATTCGAAAAGTATAATATTTTAGCTTTTAAAAATGTGGCGATCATTTTTAAACGCTTCTTTTAAATTACCTACACCGCAAAAAAAAAGTTAAGTTATTTTGATTACTATAATTTTTACTTTAGCAAATTTGCTCATTTATCTTCCAGTTAATTTTTTTTAAATTTAATTAATGATTAAAAAATTTCGAGATTTCTTTATGTTGATTATCACTTCAAAGTTTATAAAATACCAAAAATTGTTGTTACTATGTAAAATTAAATCCCTTTCACTTTTAATCAAATTTAAAAAAATATAAGGAAGTCGACCATAAAAACCTCATAGATTGCGGGTTTGATTTATGAATAGCTGCATCTTCTCGTGGCATTCTTTATCTTTTCCGAAGGTAAAGAAGAAAAAGTGTGGAGTAAGTCCCAAGGGTTTATACAAAATGAATGGTGTTTAATTCTAACGTTTCATGATAATTATGACACCGCAAACATACTACAAAAACAAACCAAAAATTTATGGCTATTTTATTACCAATTACACCCACTTGTATATTTTCTTTGTCGTTTTATTACTGAATATATAAGTTACTGTAACTACTAAGCTACTTTAATATCCCGAAGATGATTCACATCGTCTACGAATAAAATTGAACAGCAAACACCTATAGAGGAGTGTAGTATGGACCAATTGACTCCCAAGTTTATTTCTGGGTGGCTAAAACTATAATAATCATGTCTCGATTCGGTAGGCTCGGGTTGAGCAGTCTGGAATTCTGGAAAACCCAAACAAAAACTTATATTTACATAATACGTTCAATTTGGCTTCATTTCGCTGGAAATTAATGAGAGAAATTAATTCTTCCAAAAAAACGTAAAAACTAAAGTTACAACAACTAATATCACACGTTGGATAACATGGCCGACACTTTTATTGATTTAGAGACTAAAAAAGCATTTAATTTTTCGAAGATCCATAGATTGGAAGTTTGCCAAAAATCCACTTACTGAAAATTAAATTTTTGTTGATGATCTTTTTTTCAGTTAATTTTATTAGACCACAATTTCAATCTTTGAAAAAGAAGATCCATTAATAATGGTGATGCTGCAACGTCTAGACTCTAGAAGGAGAAACCTTGTTCCTAATTTTGTTCCGCATAATTTGCTTCCAAGGTACATTTTATATGTGCAAATCCACCTGATGCGTCGCATTCCGGAATTAAACTTTAAAATTAACACAAAATGCACCTAAACAATTTTTTCTGTTCTGCTTACTTAATAAATTTACTATAATATGTTTAAGGTTAGGATATACTACCCCCCCTCATTTTTATTTTAAATTAAAATTATGCAATATTTGCAAACCTTGCAATTTAAAAAATTGTTTTCCTCTATTGGAGGGAGGCTATATACCAACCCTAAATTGAGTAGATTTTATTTCGATATGGTGCATTTTTCTTGGTAAGGTTGGTAACATTAAATAAAAACAGTAACCGATTTGGTGCTTTTTTCGAGTTTGAAGCTCTGTTAAATGAACCTATTATCAATTATTTAAATAAAAGTCTTGAATTTAGACCGCTTCTTTAGTATCAAACGTACTAGTGGTAATAATAATATATTGCTATGGTTCATTTGATAATTAGCTACTGTATTATTGATGTTTTTGCATTGTTGATATTTTCTCGGCTTAATCGTTTATAGGTGTAATGAGCTCTTTATCAAAAAATGTTTTTGTAGAGAAAAAATTAAAAGAAATCACACGAAAGGATACTTATACGTTCTAGCAAATTTTCCTTAAAATTACCCCAAAATTGTACAATAATAAATTTTCAAAATTACAAAATAAAATATTGAAATTTTTGTTGATGTGACCACTGTCGGTTTTGTTTAAATTTTGTTGTAATTAATTTTTAATTAATTAAGTTGTTAGATTTTCTATTTTAATCAAGTCTTTAAATTTTGTTTTTATTAAATTAAATTATAAAATTTTTACAGTATTGGATTATTTCCTGTTTTTGTTTCTCAAAATTTTGGTTGATTCCGAGGGGTCAACCGATAGAAAAAATCGTGTACAATTAACTTCACACTTTACGTAATTCATGATAATTCTCCATACTTCTTCGTACTTCACCTTCTTCACGTACTTCACCAGTAATTCACCGTCCTTCTTCAATAATTCACGGTACTTCACCTAATTCATCGATACTTCATTGTATTTCACGTACATTATTGGTATTTCAGAGATTCGTCGAGATTCCAAAATTTGAGCAATGAAGCGTGTTCCACACCGCCCGCACCCCCCGGATCGAATAGTTTATTTTTTATCAAAAGTAAACTGAAAATTTCCCGTTGCAGAGGCACTGGAAGGTGTTCCACACACCCCAGACTCCCCGGATTAAGTAGTTTATTTTTTATTTGGTTGCAGTTTATAATTAATTGTCAAATTACGAATTAAACACATTTACTTGACGATAGCTTAAAATACTTAATTATTTAATTCACTTTTAATAAAAATAAATTATTTAAACCGGGAGTCTGGGGTGTGGAACCTCATGCCTCTGCAATGAGATCTTTAGTTTACTTCTGATAAAAAGTAAACTACTTGGTCTGGTGGTTCTGCATGTTCTGCAATGTTCTTCATTCCAAAATTTGTGCACTGGAGGGTGTTCCACACCCCAGACCCCCCGGATTGAATAGTATATTTTTATCAAAAGTAAACTAAAGATCTTCCGTTACAGAGGCACTGAAAGGTGTTCCACGCCCCCCAGACCCCCTGGATCAAGTAGTTTATTTTTTATCAGAAGTAAATTGAAGATCTTCCGTTGCAGAGGCATTAGAGCATGTTCCACGTGAAGTACTTCACGTACTTCACATGAAATATCATGTACTTCATGAGATATGTACAAAAATTTCACCGGCGGTTAACCCCTCGGTTGATTCGCTATTTTTTGGTCAAATTTATTTTATTTTCGTTTCCATTTAATTCTGCGATTCCCGCTTGATTCACAAATAAAGTTCTTTGGTCCTACCATCTTTCTCAATACCTTTCTCCTCTTTCTTCCTCTCTTTTTGTCAGGTTTATGACCTCTGCAGCGTAGTTAGCAACTGCTCTAATGTTTGAGATATTCTGAGTTCCATGTTGATGGAAATGCTCTTGGATTTTTAATATTTTCTTGTTTGCGTAATAAGCCTTCCACCTCGTTTGTACCTTTTCCTTTACATCTTCATATTTTACATTAGTTTTGTTTATTTGTACACCCAAATATTTAAATCTTTCTACTTCTTCGAAGGTATGTTTTACAGATTCAATTCGATCACTTTTCTGTATTGTTCTTTTCCGAATTTCATGTATTTTGTCTTGTTATCATTCGTTTTCAGCCTATTTCTGATGCGCATTTTTCAATTGTGTTAAAGAGCTTTTCTGTTCACTTTCTATGTCGCTCAAGAGATAGTTCCACCTTTTTCCTTTATTTCCCTTGTACTTTCTGTTTGATTCTATTTTCTTTTCTTTATATGTTTGTGCTTTTATCTTCATCTCTGTTTGTTTGTAACTATTTCTATCTGGCCATTCTCTTGATATCGGCTGTTTTTGCGCATTTTTAATTGAACAAAACTTTAGAATTGTTGCCTTTCCTGAGTGGTAATGTTTTTTTACTTCTCTCTCGTGCTTTGGAAGACACGTAAAGCCGGCGGTCCCCCTGAGTTGATGACTGCCAGCGTCAACAATAAAAAGGATTACAGGCACATTCCCCAACCCGGACTAAGCAGCCGTGGGGTCTTAATGCTTTAATCTTTCTTTTGGAGAAAGAGGCTAATACCCAAAAATGGTCGGAGAAGGCTAATGTTTTTTTGCATACTTCTTCCTGGCTATTTTTATTTCCTTCCACTCTTTCTCCATGTTTCCCCCTTTCGGGTTTTCTCTACCCATTTGCTTGTTACTTCCTTAGTTCTTCTCTACTTTTTTGGCTATTAAAATTGCCCATTTGCAGCATTTTGTTGCTCATCCTAACATACTTCTTCGGTTTTTTTTATATTTCCAGGAAATGATCCGAGTGCACGTTAGCGCCCTGCACTGCTGCCTCCAGATTGCCTAGCCTCTGTCTATTTTCATTAGTGAGTTCATACTTCGTGTATTTTCTCGCTACTTCTTAGAAATGTTTCTCTTTGCCCACTTGCACGTTAAAATCGCCAAAAAATCTTGTCCTGGTACTTCTTTTGCTATTTCTTGTATTTTATTGTAAAAATCCTCTTTTTCAATTTCACTTCCTTATTCTGTTGGTGCGCATGCATTTATGATACTGAGTTTTTTTTGCTTTAAATCTGATATATGCCACCCTTCCGCTTATCGCTTTAAATTGTATTGTGTTGTCCTGTAACTTCCTTTCAACAAAGAAGCCCACTTCTCTTTTTCCTTGTTTATCTTCGCCGGAGTACAAGAACCTATAGTTCTGCCTTTATCTTTCCTTTACCCCCTCTTCTTGTTTCTTGTACTGCTGCAGTTCAATTTTGAACCTTTTGATTTAACTATCAAGTTAAATTTTTAATTTTTAAAAATTATAAAATTACAATTCCATCTTCACTTGTTATTTTCACCGTTTCTTCAGTGGTCACTGTTTAAAATTAACAAATTCATTTGCTTATAGTAAAACAATGTCGAAAAAATATTTGCGACAGATAGCGCGACGCATATCAATTAAAACACTAATATTTAGGTTAAATTGGATACATGTAGTAAAACATCAATCTATGGAGAGAGTAATAGCCAAAATTGAGTGGGAAAAACTTGTTTTCATTATAAAAATCATATTTTAGTGAGAACAAAGTTTGCCAATTTTACACCGAAGTTATTAATTTTTTTTAAATTTATTACGGGTCGCGCCATACAGATTTATTTTAAATCCCCCTCTTAAGTGCGGCCTTTAGGCCGCACAACCATTTCCAGTTTCTTCGTAGCACGTACTCTTAATTTTGCTGATTTGTTTTTCTTTTTGGGAAGAATTAAATTCCTTTTTTGAAATGACAATTCGTAATTTAATTTTGGACTCCCAAATTAGACTTAAATGCTTTTCGATTTTCTATAAAAATAAACTAAAAACTACCCCCAAAAATACAATGTTGACATTTTTACCAATTTTGTTGTGTGTTTCTCGCACAACAGATGTTTGTTTCTCAATTTGTTGCATGTTCCTTTTATTGAGTCGCAGATATCTGTTTCTTCAAAACTTCTTTTAGATTATTTCAAATCCAATCCTATTTTTTGTTTATTTTTGCAAACTATCAGCAATGTTTTTGGTTTTTGATTCGTCTTCCTTTGAACAAGTTTTGTCACCGAGTAAGAAGGTTGCAAACGATTATCCTGAGATATTGCCGTGGTTTCAATTCCACGTTAAACTGCAGGTCCAAATTTTCAAAACAGTTTCAAACTTACCAACGTCTTATTCAGGGTAAACCAATTCTCCAGTAAGGAATCATTACGGAAGATTTTCATACGAATACCTCAAAGTGAGACCAAAGGCCAAACGCAGTTGGAGATCGACTGTGCCAACAAAATAAAGTATATTCGTCAGCCGATATACATTTTGCACTGATGATTCCAAAATAAATATAATAATATACTAACTGGATAAGAGACTTTCAAGTATTACGTAAGCAGGTTTAGGGGGGGGGGGGGGGGGTTAATTTCTTCTTACTTTTACTGACAAAGAGAGCATATTTGCAAAAAATTACAAAATAATGAAAGTTTTGAAAAAATTCTTATTATTTAAGGCGAGGGGTTCACGAGATTCTTATTTTGCTTATACCAAAGGGGGGGGGGCTAAAATCATTGAAAGTTTGCTTATGTAATACTGGAATGCCCCCTACTATTAAGTTTAACTATATCATAAAAAGTTATATGAGCTTTCTTTTTTTTGCTCCTCTTGTCTCATGGGAAAACTAAATTTATTTATCCCGCATTGTAATTGACCACAGAAACGCTGAAATATACCCAATTTTATGTCTATACGGGAGGAGGGAGGTACGAATAGTGTGCTGAAAGTCGATATTCCGTATGCAAACACTAAAATTCTGGTTTCTTCAGAAAAAAGTTTCGATCCGTCCCTGGTTTCCAGTTAATTAAACTGCCTCTTGATGTCACTTCGTTATAATGGAATTTTCTTTTTTTTTATCAAAATGCCATGTTCAGAATGCAACTACAATTATTAAGATGATTCATGCGAGACAGAAACAAAACTTTAACAACAAAGTTATGAATAATTAGTTGAAATGAAGATTTATATGCTTTCATGTAATTTTTACTCATTGACCTTTTTTTGTATGCAACATACTTGCAATGAAGAAATTGAATATTATGTTGTAACATACATGGATCCTAGCTTTTCGAGTTGTGAAAAGTTGAACTGAATCATTTTTGTGCCTTTTTGCAATAAATTTTAAAATATCAGCACTCCTCCTCGGTTCTTTTACCCTAATGAGGGTTTAATGATTTTATTACGTCGATGTTATTTAAAATGTGATTTATGAGTTTTTTTGTTTGGCCGATCCAACTTTCGATTTTGCTTTCTACGATAAGATTTGCCATTCTTTCGGTGATATTGAATGACGTCTGGGTTTTTTCCAGGATATTAAGGACTCTTTGATGTACTCACATTTCAAAGGCCTCGATTCTTTTTTTGTCCACCTTTTTGTAGTTACGTAGTATGATAACGTTTTGTAGTTCACTTTAGCAGTGGCTAAGCTCAGTAGGGTGGGCCTGTGCCTCACCGTTATTGGCATATTAGCACTATCTAACTGTTTGCATTAATAAGTCTTAAAAACTAGTTCAAACGTATCACATATCGGTATTTTGTTCATTTTCGTCTAATTTGTGTAATTTTCACCCAATAAAATACAAAAAAAAGAACTTGTAGCTATCGTCCACCGGCAATAAATACCCTCAATTATAGATTACTGATGCGATGTAAATCGCTTTAAGTATTCATTCGTTTAGTAACAAATACCAATGATTCGGTACATTAATTTTACAACTTCACGGGGTATCCTCGTAAAAACTATAATTTGAAAGCAAAAGACATCTGCTTGATAACTTCATTTATATTGGAAATCGTGCTATTCGTGAGTACTGCAAGTGATATCTTGCCAATTATTATTACAATGTTTGTATGCCCATAATTTTTCGCGTGTAAAAAGAAAATTGTAAAATTGCATTTCCTCGTATTTAAATAGGTACTTATACAACTATGTAAATCTATTTCGAGAATCCTCTTCGTCTTATATCACAAAATTTATAAATAGTAACCAGGAAAAGTTCCTTTATAAATTGTAAAGATTTCGCAATAGCTAAAGCCAGCTTGTTGCATTTTATTCGTGCTGTCCTATTTTTCAGTTTATTTGGGTAGCCGCAAAATTTATATATAAATTTTTGCTCTGCTTAATTTCGCAAATAGTTCCAGTTTTTTGGTATGGAAGTAGGAAACAATAAAAATTACAAGATTAAACAAATGTGGTATGCTTTTAGGCTATATAAACGGATATGTATAAGTGTGAAAGATGATAGTTTTCTAAAAGTAGTTCAGATAAACTTAAGGAAAAAATAATTTCGCAAACGAATATCACATTTTTATATTGCGCCTTATCAGTCACTTAACTTTTAACTTTCACATTAAAAAGTCATTCCCCGGTGCCTATCAGTGTTGAATCGTTAATAATTACCAGAGCGATTAAAACACTGCAGTTGAAACCAATCAAAATGCTTAATTTCAGAACAATTACTTCAAGTGATTAGAAACAGTGTAATGCACTTTTGTCAGTTACTAATGACTATAATTACATCATTATCCAATCAAAAGTAATTAAATAAAAAGATTTTTTGCAACCATTTCGTGCGTTCTTGACACCACCACATTTTTTTTTAAATTAAATCTGATAAAATTGAAATAATTATTTTGTTTTATTTCGATCATTCTTTTCTGCTTGGATAAGCATTCACAGTTAAAACATGCAATTTAATTAAACATTTTTTGACGTCGTCTTCATCTCTTCTTTTGAATGGCTGAGTACCAAATATGATCGTGACGTATCATAATTTATATTTTGATTTTTAAAATTAATCTACTGTTAGGTAGGTATATGAAAAATTTGTGCTAGTTGAATTAGTTTCACCTCAACTGCTTTGTTAATTAAAGGCTCGTCATATTAATTTTAAGCCTATTAGTCAGATAATACACAGAAAGTAATCATAATTCATCTTTTCTTCCAGACGAGTGTGATAAGAATTTTAATTGTAGTGTTTAAAGTAGAATCACGAATTTTTAATTATGATAAATTTTTTAAGTAAGCAGTTTAGAAATAAAAATTATAATGAATGAAGGCAAACGGTTATTCTATTAAAGGCATACATTTACTTATTACAATGGTGGAAATAATTTATTTTCGATTAAATCTAATAACAGCCCTATTCCATCAATATCAATCTTATTTTTGTAGGTATTTTGTCTGTTTTTAGTAGGGAACGTCTCGGGTTTTCCTATAATAATTCGTAATATTACAAGCACTTCTGATAAAAGTATGAAGTAAAAGAATCTTTTCAAGTAATCAAAGGTCAATCTTGAAACCTTACCACAATTTATCGCTCTTCATCCACTTTTGCGTGAACTTTACGATTATAAGCATGTAAAATTATCAATATTATTAATAAAACTAAAATATTGACGTAATAAGAAAGCCATTAAACATTTTTATGTTTAAAAACAAGTGTTTTACAAGTTCTAAAAAATTTATGAGTTTATCATCCTTTTTTTCAACACAACGACGGTGTGGATTAATTTTATTTATAACTTATTACTTAAATTTTAAACAAAAATACTTACAAAGAAATACAAGTTGACCAATGTCTGCCTTTTGGGTCCACATCTGGTATCGTGGTTTGAACAACACCCTGTATCTTCTGCACATCGGTGAAGAATAGTGCAACGAGGGGTATATGACTTTCCAGGATCTGGATAAATACTTTGGACAGACACTACTTTTGGAATTGGATCCCTACAGCGGGCTTCCCGGTCCATTTTCAAAATGTGACGATGAGCTGCGCTCATCTCAAAAGCTGCAATTAAATTGATGTAGTAAAACGACAATTTAAATGAAACTTTACCTATTTTTGAATGATCTGGATAGTTTTGGTTACGTCTGCTTTCTTCCACTCGAGTCCTTGTTCCATAATGTTGCCATTTGTACTGTGTTAAGTACGACGTTGGCGCTTCAGTGGCTTCTTCTGCTTGCCATTCATAGTCATCGTCGTTCAAAGCGTCATCATCGTCGTTTTTCTCATTTTCATCCATTTCCTGAAAATAATAAAACGATTTTAATGATCTAGATCAATAAAAATTGGTAATGGAAACTACGAGATCCTAAAATATGTATACACATCTGGTCCATGTATACTTGGACGAACTTCAAGAATCTCAACTATAAAAGATCAAAATGCTTTAAATAATATAGAGAAATTCTTTCAAGGCAAAAATTTTTGGTCTTCTCGACCATGTCGTGCAAGGTTAGAAACCAAGTCATTCACTCAGAAACTGAGAACCCGACAAGTTAATTCGCTTGAGAATATGAACCTCTCGAATATTTTAATGGAAACTTTGATGGTCACTTGAAATAAAATTATGGAATGCGTGACGAACCAACTATAATAATTAATTTATCCTGTTAATTTAACATTGCATACATAATAAAAGGACTACACACATGTGGAATAAATTTCAATTAAGTTGGTGTTCGCATGTCGACAATCTATCTGGGTTTTATGCGTAAGTATTGCGCTATAGCAGCAGACAGCTTGGTAACTTCCTTAAAGCAACACACTTGCCAGTAGTAATTTAAGGGTTATGCCTAGTTAGAAGATCGATTAAAATCGAACATTTATTATTTTTTGGGGTAAATGTATAATATATTTCTGCACAACAATTAGTATAATCAAAAGACTTTATTTAGAAATCACCTCATAATTTTTTGTACAAAATATTAAACAATACTCAAGTTACGGTCGTTGTTCGACAACCCTATTTTTAATAAGTGTTTTGCGGTGATCAGTGCTATACGGAGCCAAGTTATCTAAAATTAAAAATTCAAAAAGATTTAGTTAATATACGAGCTTATCTAGTACTTAACGAGGCCATATTTCAAAAAATTGAATTTTGACAAAATGGCAACTGTTCAAAGTTAAAATATCGATTTTCGTAAGAAAAAAGCGATATATTTTGTACATAAAATGAAAAATACGCACTAAAAGAAAAAATTCCTCCGTTAAGTACTAGATTTTGATGTCTAAAGAAAGTATAAAAAATTTTAAATAAATTTATTCACTAGTTTTTGAAATATTTTGATCACCGACTTTCAACATGTAGTACTGAGATAGTCGCGTTTAAAGTTGTATGTGCAGTTTACACTAAAGCAGAAAAGTTATTTTTTTACTTACACGAAGTCACATAACTTTGTAAAAAAACAACAGATTGACGCAAAACTTGTAGGGGATATTTCTAATGTTATATACTTTAAGAAAATGTACTTTTTGAAAAATCGATTTCTAAGTAGGCATAACCCTTAAGTGCAACCACAATAAACAATCTTTTTTAAACACGGCCATTAAATAATTCTCTTAATTTTTTATTTTAAATTAAATTGCGACGTTAATCAAGCATCACACAATGGCAGCACTTGCAACATTTAATTAATAATAATCAAGAATAAATTAATAAAAATCCAACAATGAGCAATTAAACAGCATCAGTTAAATCAAACAGAAAGTTGTGCTTAGTTTAGTTTTCGGTGGCCACCAAACGATATTATGTAATATGTAGGTGACGAAAGAAAGTGTTTGGATGATAACTCTTGAAGAGCGATATCATTGTTTGCTTTCATCTCAAATTCAAATAAATCGACACAATTCACAGATTAATTGTCGGAAACTTTCAATTAAACACTCGATTATTGAATTACAGTTCTATCAAATACAATATTAACCTAATACTTGAGTCATCGTTCAAAACAATGTTAAAATAGATTTAATGATATTTAAATAATATTTTATTGGTATCATTAATCTCTTAATTCACGCCTTAAAAAGAAAATAATTTTCTAACTTTTCGACCAAGTACAAAGCATACATTTATAAAATTTATTTCACTTATGCAATACAATTTGATAATTTTTTATATCCGATGAACCATAAAAATTATTTATGCCTCTTTTCTCAACAATGCATAAAAAATTTTAAATTATTTCGTGTTATGCAAGTTGATTTGACTACTGGAAAGATTCTGTTGTTGATTTTTCATTCAAATAAATAAATGCCAAAATTTAAATTCAAACTATTAATATATTTTTATATTATTTAAATTCAAGTCTAACTCATAAACGAATACTCAAAATTCAATTTTTTTTATCGTGGATGAACGAGGATTTTTTTACCTTTAAAATGATGTATCGCAAGGTAGGGGAGTGCTATTTAAAATTTCGACGTAGGGTACGAGTTGAGTACGTGAGGAGGGAGTTAAACTCAAAATTCAAATAGTATTGGTTCTTCTCGCCATTTACATCGACGTGTTTTTTTTTCTTAAATTTATTCAAAAACAAAAGTTTTTTTGAAAAAATCCGCACAACCTTTGTATTGCATCAAAACAGATAGGAAATTTAAAATTCACTGAAAGAAGATAACTGCGAGGAATTGGTACCTCGCCCGAATAGATTAACGAGATTTACCTATTTTCTATCGAAAGTATAGCCAAAGAAATTATTCAAATTTAAAGGTGTCATTTTGTCGTTCAAAACTTGTTTATCTTTAAAAATGTTCATGTTCATTTATTTCTTTGCCGAGTAAATTCAGCGATTCTTCTTTTGCTAATATTTAAAATCAATTCTATCCCCCGTTTTCGTAGCCAGAAGAGAACAAATGAATTCTAAAAAATTCCTCCCTTGATGACACCGACATTCGGCGTACGGCATTTCTTCCGTGTATCATCGGCATTCATAGTTTCTGACCCTCTGTCTCTTTCTCTCTGATTCTTTTCTTCAACCATATGTAAGTGTATTATTGCGCAATATTACGTCATAATTAAACCCATTCTATCACCAGTACGTGCGTTGTAGCTGAGTCGATACCCATCACAACGGGCAATCGCTCCCTGCTATCTGTCGGGTTAACATCCCCAATTTTTCTAGTAGAACTGGTTTAGGGAATATTTTTAGTTAGTAAATCGTTTGTCAAAACGGCTGGAGCGACCGGAGCAAAAGATACCGAAGCAAAAGCTGCGGAAAGTCGGTTTTCGAATTTTTAAAAATTAAAATTCGCTTGACCGTTGCTATGGTGACGTGATATTTTCTTCATCGCTTACTATTCATAGTCAGTAAATTAAGAACTTTTTCTCCTATATCTGTGGTATACAAAGTTTTATTATATAAATAGGGGACCTACTGTTTAAGAGGCCTCTGTTTAAGCTGTGATCCGAACCACTGGAAATATAATACACTTCATTTGCAGAAAGTTTCATTAAGTAGATTATATCTCATTAGTTTGCAATTGCCTTTCGAGAAGAGGAGACAGTCAGATTTAAGTTTTTACGATGCGAAGATATATTGCTATGTTTTTTTTTTATACAAGATTGATAAGATAAAATTGGATGCTAGAAACATAGACTTACGCCAGATTTTCATACCTTTAACTTATGGCATATATGGATACCCCCCAGTATAATGTGTCATCGTTCTCAAGAACTAAAAATAAATTATCAACTTTGAATGTTTCGCCTTTTGATTGTGAGGCACTGGAGGGTGTTCCACACCCCCCAGACCCCCCGGTTTGTCAAGTTTATTTTTATTAAAAGTGAATTAAAGATTTTAGAAGTAATGGGGGTCTAAATGATTACGAATAAAGTACCCTCTAATACAACTGGCTGGAATACCGACAGTCTAACTTAAATTGTAAAAGGAAAATTTGCTAGCTTATGACCTTCAGTATCAAGTGACTAGTAAATAAAAAAACAATATTATAATGCAAGATTGTCACCGGAAGTCAGAGGGGGGGGGAGATCGCATCTTAATATATAATCTAGAAATTTAATACGGTATACATTTTCGGTTTCTGCAGTATAGCACAAAATATGGACCAGGGGTCTGAGGGGGAAGGTATTAATTCCCCATGATTTGTATTGGTTTCAAGAAAACTAAAGAACTATTATAAATCTGCTTCATAAATTGCAAAAATTTAATGTTTTGCCAGATTAAAGGGTGTTCCACATCCCCCAGACCCCCGATCTGCGTCTTTTGTTTTTATCAGAAGTGAATTGAAGACTTATGTATAATCGCTTAGCCGTTGCTATAGTAACGTAAAATTTTCAATAACAGAAAAATTTTCAGAAATTATTTTAACTTTAACAAAGTTTTAAGTAACTAATTTTAATTGCCCCTACTAAAATTACAGTTGTTGGGACCGGAGGGTCTGGGGGTGTGGAACACCCCCCAGGCATACTCAAATTGTAATTAATATATTTGCGAAGTTATGGTCTTTGGTGTTAAGTGAATGAAAGAGAAACGTTTTAAAACAGCAAAAAATTAAGAAAATTACCGAAGATGTGGGGAGGAGGATTACGAATCTGGGGAGGAGGATTATGAATTCCCAGTATAATGTGTCATCGTTCCCAAGAAAACTAAAACGTAAACATCGATTGTTTTGCCTGTCGATGGTGAGGCACTGGAGAGTGTTCCACAGCCTCCAAACCCTGCGGTCCGTGCAATTTATTTTTTATCAGAAGTGAAAATTTCGGATTATTAAAGGCGGTTTTTTCCAAAATTTGTGTTCCAACCCCAAATATTTTTTAAATTTGCAGAATTTTTATAATTCACTTTAAAAATTATGAAACTCCGTATTCGGGATTTGTGATCCCCCCGGTGAATGTTTTCTTCATTGTTTTGAAGAACAAACTGTGTCCGCCTCTATCTTTTTTCCGCCTACGGCTGATCATACCGACTTCCTCCCAGTTTGGTAAAAAAAGTTATATCAACGTAACCAATTTGGGGGGCCTAAGTGCGTCATCGGTTAATTGTTTTTAAACCCCCATCATTCTCTGGCTTTTCTATTTTCAAGTTTTTTTTCCAAAATTAATTGGAACCCGATTTTGTAAGCTTGTCAAACAACTGGTAATTTCACTGCGGCAAAATAATGTAAACAATTAAACTACTTTAAGAAAATTTACCATCAGCTAAACCCTTTAATTCAGTAAGCGTCAACAAGAATTTTAACCTTCCCCCATTTATTTCTTGAGTATTCCTAGCAAAAACAAGGGGGTGGGTTTTTCTGGCCAAGTTTTTTGTTAAAGCGATCAACTACTGATGCTAAGGCACCCGGTTCGATCCCGAGAGAAATCTACATAAGAAAGTTTTCTTTCTGACTCTCTTTCTATTTATGACCGTCTCCGTGCTTTAGAGGGTACGTAAAACCGGCGGCCCCCCTGCTTTGATATGTCAAACAGAGTAAAAGTTCCCCCATCGGCTGCGCAACGCCTGATTTTGCTGGAGCTTCAGACCTTGGTACGATAGCTACCCAGCGGCTGCTGTAGTATCTGGCATATTGGTGGGGTGCGAACCGGAGCTTCTTGGCTCGACCTTCCGGTGAACATCAACATGCTGCAGTTTAATACACAGCATTAGCTTGGTGTGATCACTGGTGGGATTACGGAATGGGAAGTTCATAACGCCTGCCATTGTTGGAGGGTGCGGGCCGAATGCCTACAGTGACTTGATCGAGACTCTATCAAGTCACTGTACGGATGGCGAGGTTAAGTGACCGCCTAGCGGCTTCCGGTCATACCAAGCATTATCGAAGTGCGGGGTCTGGGAGTAAACAAAAGAGGTAGTACAATAGGCCAATTGGGTGGCCTAAGTGGGTGTGAGTTTAACTTGCCCTCTTCTAGAAATCCACAATCCAATCTCCCCCCAGAACCCCGAATTTTATCAGTTTATTTTCATCAGAAGTGATTTGAACTTTTCTGCATGTCTGTAAGGCCGTTGTCATGGTAACGTGACATTTTATGTTACTACTGCGGCAAAATCAACGAATAATTGAAAATATTTCTTAATTTGAAAAAATTTCAACCATCAGCAACCATAATCTGCAGTAAGCGTCAAAAAGTAAGAATTTAACCTTCAAACCTACATTTATTGCTTCGAATGAATCCAAAGTAGCAATAATAGAGATCGGAGGACCATGGATGTTTTAAACATGAAAAGTACAAGATTTTTTATATGAAAAAATTTAAATTATGGCGGCAAACTACATTAATTTGTAAATTAGATTGCTACTGAAGATTGTTTTGCCAAAAAATGGAATGGAGGAGTTGCGCTAATTTTAAATTTATAAAACATATGAATATGAAAATGCAGGATAGTGATGCAATTGGTTGGTTTCAAAACCCTCCATACAATTTTATAAACCTTTTCTGAATTTAAAAAATATATATAATTTTTCTGCGGTGAATAACCAATCAAAATTAAGTCTAAGTTTGGGTGGTGATGGTGAAAAATAATTCTATTTGCAAACATTTGACGGCCATTCCAAAATTGACATGGAAATTATATTCATTAAAAATCGCTTGGCAGCATGGCATTTTTTCTCAATTTGTTTTTAAAACCCCGCTTGTTTGGGGCAACTACGTCATAACCCTGACTCTTCTTGAATTTTTCTAATTTTTTTCTTGTGCTAAACGCACTCATTGTCAAACAAATTAATTAAAAACTGATGTCTTAGTTTGACCTCTACTTTCAAGTTATAAAATAAAAAATATACCGAAACTCCTCCATTGTAATTTTCAAGTTAACCCTTACTTGGCACACAGGGGTACGAGACGACCCCAGCCAATGTAACTTTAATTTGGACCACTTTATAACGTAAAAATAATTTTTGTGGCGCTATCTCTTATTAGGTAGATGTATTACCTGCCCTCTGGTGTACAAACCATCATTACAGAAGCGCTAGTACAACTTTGTCAGCCGAAAGAAAAACGACGGGGTCACCAGAGACCCCAGTGTGCCAGTTGTGATTATTTGTGATATTAACAAAGCGTTACGAGACTCAAACTTTACGCAAGGAATTAAAATCGGGATTGCGGCAATTTTAAATAAAGATCCCAAAACAGATTTACCTTACGAAAGGATCCATTTAGACAAAAGGCTAAGATGCGCATTTTGCGACAGAAAACATGACAAGAAGACCAACGAAGCCTGCTCGTCCTGTGAACGTCCACTTTGCAATGACCACCGTCTGTTTTTTTGCCATGACTGTATTGACATTTAGTAATTATATATTTTTTAATATCCAAAACATATTTTTATGTTTCCCTAATATGTAATTTACCATGAAATAATAAATAAACATAATAGTTTGTAAAAATGTATTAAACCTTTTTTTTCTGAAATGCAACATTTCATCTCTTCAAATAAATACCTTTTTGAAACCCGGCGTTTGTGCTATTTTTTCTTACGTTTGTTATACCTAAACAGTGCCCAGCTGAAATTTAAGCTGTTTATATTAAAATTTGAAAAAGTTCTGAATTTTTATGTGAAAACAGTCATTTTTTTGATTTTTTCACGTTTCTGATTTTTTTCATATTAAACAATTAAATTTACTACAGTTAGCTATGAAATGTATTAAAACAACTTTCAGAGATTACTTATAATTTTTTTCAAATTTAAATAATGCGTAACTTTTCCGTAAAAGCCGTTTTAGTGATTGGGGTATTAAACGTCCCAGTGTGCCAGCTACGTTATTCTGATGAAGTGTGCCAAGTAAGGGTTAAATTATTTTGGTTGGCAATGTGAAATAAAACTTAGCGCACGGCTTAAGATTAAGAGTCGAATTTCGGCTATTGCGACCATCGATGTGTGCAGACGCAAAAATGCGCAAAAATGGTTAAATAAAAGGTTTTGAGAGTTTTTCAAATTGTAGTTCTGTAGCAAATAAAGTTTAATTGAGTGAAATAAATAAAATAATAAATTTGGAAGCCGCAAAGACGGCAATTAAAAAATTATAAGCTAAAAAGAGCTACTGGAAAATTAAAAATACAACAAATCACCTTAAAAAATTTTAAACCAAAAATTAATTAAAGCAAAACTTAATAAAGTAATAAATAACAAAATTTAAGAACAAACTTTAGTCTTAAAAATCTAATAATATAAAAGAAATTACGACAAATTTAAACAAACAGTGGTCACACAAATAAATTTTTAAGAATTAATTTTAAGAAATTCATAATAATTGTACTTTGAGATAGTTTTAATTTAAATTTTATTAGGAAATCCCAGAGTATTTCAATCTGATTAGAAAACATTTTTTACATCCATCTTATATTCCCTAAGCATTAATTTATAATATTAATTAATTTAAATAATTAAAATCGAATTTTAGATTTTCAGTTCAGTGGTAAGTCTATTGGTTCATGGTGCCTAAATGAACATTTTATATAGTAGCAATTTATCATAGCAATATATCGCTTTTAACTTTTTATAATTTTTACTTTTTAAAAAAATTCATAAGATTTTAAAAACAAGGAAAAACTTGGTCCGAGTAGGTGGATGATAATTCGTTAGAAGAATCCTACGAAAACTGAAAATGAAACCATGAAGACATAAATGAAATATTGTGTTACTTGTTTCTGGACCATAAATTACGTAATTTATCCTAATTTGAACAATAAGATTTATTGTAGAAAGGACAAACGCATAAAATACATTTAGTGGGTGGCCTAAAAGTTTTGGACCATGAAATTTAATCTAAACTTTTTATTTGGAATAATTTTCCGTCTCATGGAGGTTTGTTTTTCGTCTTTGACAGAGTTACAGAAAAAGCTTGAATCTACTTAAAATGGTTTCGTGCGTACATACAGGTTTCACAACTATAAACTATTTGTTTTAAATTTACAGGCCAGATTATAATGGCCTATTCCTCAACTGTAGTTTTAGAGTTTCTTTGGACTTTTCATCCTGGACTGTTACTGAATCCATCACTTAGCTCTCTTCAGAAGAAGAGTAAGATAATCTTGCCAAGACTTGCCACGTTAATCATTGCAGGAACACGGAAGGTTTTCCAACTTGCACGTTTGTGTATGACAAAATCTCGAACAACCATCAAGTACATAATGTACGAATCTATTTGCATATAAGGTCAAGAGCATCTTCATATAGCAGGTTTACGATAGACTTCTTGGTTACCGACACCCGAACAATTTAGGTGAGACGGTGAGAGTGACCTTATCCTCTAAATTTTTTATGTTTTATTCAGGTCACCTGGTGCCCGATATTTCATCAACACTTCAACATTAAAAATTAAACATCCTGTGCGGGAAGATAAAAGCCCGAACCTGAGCAATCCATCTAAATTTTTAAATTAATTGCCGCAAGGTTTTCAAAAAAATCCAAAAATATCCAAAAAGATTATTCAAATATTTGTGAAAATTACAGTTTAATTGTGCATAATGTGATAATTATATAGCCTTCCAAAAATTACATAATTAATTTATTATAAAAGTCGGTCCCTGTTAATTATAGCCTACGAGCTTAATTTTTAAATTTAATTGTTAATTTATGGCCATATAAAATCAGCTATTTTATAATTTAAATTTTAATACCTGTAATCAATCCGATATCGATATTTGAAATAAACCAGAAAATTGAAACTTTAAACAATAATTGGATAACAAGACGAGGTAAACAAGTACAATTACTATTCAATTTCATTTCCCTTTCAGATAATATCTTAAATTACCATAATTCTGATACGAAAATTCGTAATCAAAATAATTATCTTCAGAAGTCATCAAATTCGGTTACGTAATTTGAATTAAAGCAAAAATTGCGTAAGAATCTAAAAATTTGTGGCAATTAATTATAGAAAAACGTGAGAGGAAATAACCTTGAACAATTTCGATATTTGTGAAAACTGAAATTTTAAAAATAAAGTATGAAGATAATTTATCTTCACACGCAAGTTCCACATTATTCGGATGATTAGTTACTCTTGCTCTTGAAGAATCAATGTAAATTTTTTTTCGGATCATTAATAACTTGAACGATGAAGTGTTAACAGAAACAAATTAATATGTAATGGCAAAATTCGACGCACCTTGTTCATCAAAATTTATGTCCCGTTTCGAAATTATTATTTGTAATTGTAATAAAAATAATTTACTCTCGCATTAACAATTATTAAGAAAATAAATTAATTGTTTGTTTTCAATTTCGCGTCTTAATAAAGCAATATTTAATGACAATTATGGGCAATTAACGTCAGTTAAAAAAATATTAAAAGATACTAGAAGACTCGCGTTTATAATTTAAATAAATGGCAATTTTGTCATCATTTTTGGTAAAAATGTTATTGAATAAAATATTACGAAACTGTTCCCCTTTTTTGAAAATAAATTGTAATTTAAAAGCAATTAGGAACACACTATTTTTAAAAATGTGTGATTAATCGATTGTCCAATCAATCGAAAAGACCATTAATTATTATAGTAATTAATTATCGATTGTCACATTTTAAATCCCTTTAACCTCATGAGTCACTCTATCAGAAAACCACAGATTTAATTTAATTCTCCCTTTCATCTTCATAAATAATAAAATTTGTATATTTTATAAGAGGATGTGTATATAGAGTGCGTCAGAATCTCACCAAAAATTAATCGCTTTCTTAACCCCAGATCTAATCTTACATTTCTAAAGCTTTTAAACAAACGTTGCAATAGAGCACATGAAAGCTCTGTATTTTAAGCAAACTACTTAAAATATTTTATATTCGAAGTGTTTGCATGTTAAATCTGTTGGACATCGTTTCATTACATCTAAAAATAAAACGTTTCATATAATATTACTCGAAGATATGCACTCAAATTTTAAATTTAGAAAAGAATCCAATTTCAAAACCCAAAACAAAGATTATAATACCAAAAAAATAAAAATGTTTATATTTCAATTTTGTAGTCCACATCTTCATTTATATACTATGCAACTGAAAGTATGGTAAGTATGAGTAATAGCGACCACCAATGTAGTTCAGAAGAAGTATCATAAAAAGTTGATCGCATGAAGGCTGCTGCTGCTATGTAAAGCACTACTTAACCTATGATTAAATAGCTATTATAGGGGTAATCAAAATATTATCCAGTTATTCGTCTGAATTATCAAACGCAGTGCACATGAGTAATGCAATCGAATTCGTTATTAGAGGTAATTACTTAATGCTGAAATGAAACATCTGAAACGACGATTCTTCAAAAGGTAGCCCTTTCGTGCTACATATAATATGCGGATCTCACAATCAGATGATTCTGAATATAATAACGAGTATCGGAATCAATTAGATAGTTAGGTGGCTTGTCGCATGTCACCTTCGGGCAGTTGGTTTATTCAGAACCAGCAGATTGAATAGAATAGATTTATAAGTTTCCGTCATTTGAAATTGATTGACGATATTCTTTTGAAATTCAAAAATTACTTAAAACAATAAAAAATGGCAAAAAATGACAAAGGTCAGGAATGTCTAAGAATAGAAAGGCAAGAAAAGATCAGTTATATTATATAATACCTAACAAAATAATATGTGAGTACAGAACAGTTCAAATGTTACATTACTGGAAGGGTTTTTTGTATGTTTTTATGTTTTTTTATATAGCAGTAATTTTATAACTCACAAAAATAAATAATGCACCCATAATAAAACAAAGAATAGTGGTATTGCAAATACATATCTGGATATGTGTTTCAGTCACTTACTTGCAATATTTACACAGTTACAATATCTAATGGGCAATTGTAGAACCTAGTAAGTTGAGTTACTAAAAGTTAATATATAAAGATGTAATCATTATATTTAAATTTAAAAAGTGTAGATATATTATTGTATTTAGTATATTATATAGTACTATATAATACCTATATAGGCTATAATATGTATATGTATATCATGATATTATATACTATCAATACTGTATATTACACAATAGAGACAGGGGTGGGCAAAATACATGACAAAAAGTATTTGAAAAACAAATTACAAAATACATTTATGTGAGTATTTGAAATAAGTACAAAATACAGTTTTACAGTATTATATACAGTATAATACAGTACTTGAAATATAAAATACAGTTTTGAAATACAATATACGGTTTTAAAATACAAAATACCGTATTTTAAATACAAAATATTGTATTTTAAATACAAAATACAATTTTAAATACAAAATACAGTTGTATTTAAAATACAAAACACAGTTTTTGAAATACTATATACAGTTTTTAAAATACAAAATACCGCATCTAAAATACAAAATACCGTATTTTAATTTACATTACATTTACATTTAAAATACAAAATACCGTATTTTAAATACAAAATACTGTATTTTAAATACAATATACAATATTTTAAATACAAAATCCTGTGCTTTAAATATAAAATACTGTATTTTAAATAGATAATACTGTATTTTAAATACAAAATACAAGATACAATGTTTTAAATACAAAATCCTGTACTTTGAAATACAAAATACCGCATCTAAAATACAAAATACCGTATTTTAAATACAAAATACTGTATTTTAAATACAAAATACAAGATACAATATTTTAAATACAAAATACTGTATTTTAAATACAAAATACTGTATTTTAAATACAAAATACAGTATTTGAAATACTATATACAGTTTTTAAAATACAAAATACCGCATCTAAAATACAAAATACCGTATTTTAAATACAAAATACTGCATTTTAAATACAAAATACTGTATTTTAAATACAAAATACAATATTTTAAATACAAAATCCTGTATTTTAAATACAAAATACAGTATTTAAAATACAAAATACAGTTTTTGAAATACTATATACAGTTTTTAAAATACAAAATACCGCATTTAAAATACAAAATACAACATTTCAAATACAAAATTCAAAATGTATTTCAAATACATTTTTTTTTAATTATAAAAATTTAAAATTATCAAGTATTATAAATAATAGCCATTCTTTATTCAACAGTTTAGTGTAAAATCTAATTATTAAATAAATGATTTCTTTTCAAAAATAGAAGGGTTTCAAAATTGTGGCTCAATGTTCTCCTAGCTGAAGAATGAATTCACCTAACAAAAGAAAATAATCTTTCTACAGGTACAGATGAACATAAACTAGTATTAAATTGAATAAAAGTGTTTTTAACATTTGGGTAATTGTTAAAAATTAAAATTGAGATACTTCCAATTCTGTATTAAAAAAGTTGCATTGGTTTCCTCCAAAATATATTTTGTATTTATGTATTTGAAATACATAATAAAAATTTAAAATACAATACAAAGATACAAAATACATTTCAATTTGGATTTGAAATACAAAATACATTTGCAATTTGTATTTGAAATAAATATATGTATTTCAATTTTACCCACCCCTGAATAGAAATATGTACCTATAAAATAATTCTTTTCTTGATGTTTTAAATGTAGTTTACTTATGTATGAAATAAAATGATTTACTGTATTATTTCAGGCAGATAAAAATAAATATAATATTGTACATTTAAAAACCTATCAATATTAGCAGATACAGGTAGTTATACTAACTTCTAGTAATTCTAGTTACTAGTTACAACATTATCATAAAAATATTATTCAGAATAAAAGAAATCCTGACTAAACTAAAATATTTCATTTTAACAACTAAGAAGATGTATCTACCTCCTAAATTATTTTTAAAAATATAATTTTATTGATAGTTTTAGACACTGTTAGCGGGGGCGAGAGGCAAAAATTGTCAAATTTATGAACTTGGAATCAAGCGAACAAATATTCCAAAATATATCATTTAAGTTAGAAACCGGGGATCTAACCCCCCCCTCGTATAGATTATTATTCCCAAAAAAACTAAAGCGGTGCCATAATATTTCTGCATAATTTCGTGATTTAAGGAACATTTTAATGTTCTGTCTACTAATTCTACGACACTGGAAGGTATTCCATACCCCCCAGACCCCCCGGTTTATAAAGTTTATTTTTATCAATAGTTAATTGATCATTTATAGCTCTAGAAGCCTAAGCTGTAAGCGTTATCTTATTTTGCACACTTTGGACCCATTAAAAAATTCAGTTTTAAAAATCGGGGTCTTCGGAAGTCTGGTGTGTATCTCTTGGGTACAATAAATTATAAATGAAGAAAGAAGATCAAAACAAAATATAAATTGTATGATTCTGAAGAATACTATAAAATTAGTTCAAATAATCTGGGAGATAAAATGTTAACAGCATAACATGAAAGAGAAGGGGATCTAGGGTTTAAAGAAAACCCCCAGCACATGTCATCATTCCCAATAGTCCGTCCTTAAAGGACGTCTGCAATTTTCAACATTTTTGACCCCCCCCTCCTTTGTCACAGTTGGTCATAATATTTTATTCCCCTCTCCGGAACGTCCAATGGTCGCAAATTAAGGAATCCCCCATTTATTAAATTGAACTTCACTTCATTTTAGAAAAACAATAACATTTTTAGCCTTTACATTTCATTTATAATTTTTTAATTTTTTATATTATTAAATATTCGAGAATATTAAGAGGATCATATTTTAAAAGTTTAAAATTATAAGAAATAAATACTCTAGCACAATTTTTTTACAAATCCCATAAAATAAACCCCCAAGAACACTAAAGAAGTATCAGAAAATCATAACAAAGGCAAATATGCCGAAATCTTTAATTCGTTTCCAAAACAATAAATTACATAAACCGGTTAGGGTATAGAATAGCCCGCAGTACATATCATTATTACTGCGGTACCGAAGAGTATTTTACCCCGAGAACGGGATTTATAAGAAATATAAACCGGGGGAGTTTTTCATAAAGCGATCTGGTGGCAGTTAAAATATCCGAACTTCGATTTTAACAATTTTTAAAGCAAATTATGACAGATGAAGGTCTAATTAGCACATAAAAAATATAAAATTTGCGGTCAGTTTACACATTTAAAAAAAAAAGGTTTTAAAAATTATTTGTAATGCATTTTTCCCATTGACTCTTTTCAGGTTGTAACCCCGCCTATCAAAATATTAAAAATTAAATTTTTGTGGATTTTATATTTATAATACATATATTTGAGGTTGACGCCGCCTTCGGCGTCGCCCACTTAGAATAACATTCTAGGGCGCGAAAAAGTTTGAAATTTTAGATCCTTGACGGGATAGATTCGACGAGCGACTGGTAACTCATCGACGGTTGTGTATGCCAACCCAACCACCACGCGAGGACTGGTAACAGAATGTACTACACTATTACGAAATAATTCCCCTTTCATGTGTTTCTTATGGGAATTTGGTGAACTTAAAATGTAAACTGTGGGCTTAATATGGAACCCACAAAATTCATCCTCACCTTCAAAATTTTATAAAAATGTCCTCTTTCGTTTCATGAAGTCATTTCTATAAGAAAAAGTGAACTTTCAAATTCAGGAATATTAACTCTAGCCAGAGATCTCGTGCCCCTCGTTATTGAGACACTGGGGAAGATTATAGTATATTCCCCCCAGACCCCCCGAGTTATGCAGTTTTGGTATGTATGGGTTTTGACAAATGTAAATTGAAGATATCAGTACATAAAAATATTGAATAATAATTTTACAAATTTTAACATATTGGAATAGCTTGTAGCTTAAATTATTCATATTAGACACCACAATGGCAACTTATTTACAAAATATTTTGAGGTTAGGTTATTTATATCAAGAATAAGTTGTTTCAAAAGCGTTTGTCGAATATTGCTCTACACAACTGTCAGTGTGACGTAATCTGGAACTGTTCAGAGCAGTTTCAAAGGGATCCAAAAGACAGACCTATTATGTTTGACCGTTGCTATGATAACATAATGTCTTTAGCCAGTATTGGGGTAGAATAGTAGAAAAAAATAATCCGCATTTACCGGTGGATCTAGACGGCATGTAATATCTTTCAGTATTATATGTCATCATTCCCAAAAATCTAAAGCAGACAATTTTCAACTCAGACCCGGTGTCTGAGAGTATTAAATATTTTTTTAAGTTCTATATAAACCGGGAGTTATCATACCCCTCTAGCCACACTAAAATTAAAAAAAGAAAATTTGCAAGCTAGGCTTGTGATAAAAAAAACTATTTAAAAAATACAAAACATGAAAACCACCGGTGACTAATGCAGTAAAATCAATGAATAATAAAAAAATCTTTCGCCATCGCCAACTTTAGTACGAACCGTCAAACCTATTTTTATGCTGTTTTTTAAGGGGTTTTTATATGGGGAATTGTTTGTGGGCGAGTTTTTCTCTTTTTTTGTGCGACATATTAAAAAAATCCAACAAATGCATAGTAAAAATAAAAAATAAAATATTTTTTAAAGGATTTCTCTTATGTGGTCCCTATCCCCCGCACAAAAACAGGTTTCAGTATGAATTACAAAGATTACAAAAATTATAAACTAAAATTAATTGATAATAGAACTTAATTTTTTGTTGTTACAATGTAATAAATTTTTATTTCATTTAATTCATTAAATTTATAAATTAAAATAAACGAATAAAATGTTTATTGCTCCATTTGGTAATTGTAGACGATTCTACAAAGGTATTTTGTTACATCTTTGTATTCTTGAACTAGAATTCGTGTCTCTGTATTTTCTTAAAAATTCATTCCGGCTAGTTGTATTTTTGAATGCCCTGTATTGTTTACAATGCATCTAATTTAACCCCCCATTTCGGATACCAAATTTAAACTTTTTTGAGAAACTAAACCATTTCGCAGAAAAATTAAAAAAAACAATAAAAGGTAGGTACCAAAACAAATAAATCACCGTGGGGGCACCAAATAATTATAATAGTGCCTCCCCCCTCCACAGTGGCGCCTTTAAAAATTATTTAAATAATACAAATTAATAAAAGCATTATCATGTAAATTACATTTACATTTTCATGTAAAAATATATTAAACTAGACCCGGTCTAGACTTTTACTAATTTACATCTTTTACTAATTTATATTATTTGATAAATTTTAAACGCGGCAAAACTTTAATCTTAACGACGAAACGGGCGACGGCGAAACGCCAACGTCGAAATGTCCCATTCCCTTTCAATGTGTAGTAGGAATAAACATGCAAATTAAGATGATTTGATATTTTAAATTTAAGAGGAAAAATTTAGATAACAAATTCCAAAAGCCCAAACTTACACACTCAAATTGTTAAAAAAAAAATTGTAAACTTTTATGGCTTTCAGTTCCAAGTGATCAATCGTTAGATATGCAAATGTAAAATAACAGCGGTTTTCAATATAAGACATGACTACTAAGATGTAAAAACTAGGTACTTCTTTTGTTACACCAATTATGTAAGCACCATGTGAGCAATACGTTTTAAGAGAAACAGTAATGTTGAATTTTGACTTTATTCTTCACCAATTTTATAGCTCCGAGCAACACGAGTCGACAACGCTTGAAAAAAAGTAATAAAACTAAATGCTCTGAGCAACAAGCGTAACACGATTCCTCCGAGCAACAAGCGTAACACGATTCCTCCGAGCATCAACCGAGCAACCACACCCACCGGAATGGCGTTATTATGACGCGCATGAATTAATTAATAATTAAAATAATTAAATCGAAAGTATGGTACTTTGAAATTTGAAAAAATGAGAACTAAGTAAAAGTGGAATATTGTTTGTTTGTGATTTATAAAAGAAAGTAAACATAATAAAAATACCAGAAATTATCAAAATTGCAACAACAAATTAATGATCATTAGTGCAACTAACTAAGATAATACGAAATCAGACGTCGCGTCGCTGGCATCATAAATAAATGAAATGGATTCTCGGAATTCCCTTAAAATTTCTAACTCTAAAAATGGAGATACCCATAATTATCACAAATTGGCGCAAATCCCTGCACTTCGTCGCAATTCAAATAAAAATAAACTTGATCTTGAATGCAAAAATATTTTTGAAACAAGGTCAGTTTAATGTTACTTAAAAAAAGCACTTTTCTAACTTTTGACAGCGAAATTGGCTACTAACAAAAAAAATTTTTAACCGAAATTTTTATACTACGCAAGTTCACACACATGATAATGTGTACTTTAATTTCATTCATATGTTAATTCTAAATATAAAAAATTGTTCGGATAGTTGCTAAATTTCCGGAATAATCTAATTATAACATGTGCTCTGCAAACAAAATACTAAACTTGACTATTATTTAGGTCAGGTCATTAGTTATCATAAACAGAGGTGATAAAAATGTAAAAATACAGTAGCAGTGTAATCATTATTCAATAATTTCTACATTTAGTACGTTTAGACACCCTGTATAAAAATTGAAGACGAACCAAGCAGAAAAAATTAAATCCAAAAAAGAACTGTCCAAATACAGTATTTTAGGATCTAAAATGTTAAAGCGCTAAGGATTTTGGGAAAAAAACTTGTACACACGCTACGGTACTAAAAAGGCACGCTAACATAATAAAACGGACAAATAAGGAATGTATAAATCGTTTAAGTAGCATTAAAATGTCACATCGAGGTGGCTAACCCACATTTTATTTACACTTCCCATATCCCGCATAATTTCCTAATTTACATAACCGTCGTCTTCGTGTTATTATGTTTACCTTTTAATTGATGCCAATTTACCACTTACACCTTCATCTCCATGCTGGTGGGTAGTTTTTTAGAACCAAAAAGTTGAAAAATTTCGAAAATTATCAAAAAATTTCGAAAAATAACGTTCTATTTTTGAAATTCAATTTTTGATATTGCCAATTATTTTAAACCAGGAATATTCTAAAATGAGAATAATTATTAATCAAAAAAATTAGAAAACACTTTTACATGGATGGATTTTCACGGGATTGAAGATCGACTTCTCACAGAAATCATAAATAAGAAGAGTGAATAAAAGCAGTAGCTAATAAATCTGCCAAAACATAACAGCAACATAAACCGACAATTAAATTGTTGAATCCACACTTAAAATTGAATGGCAATTCACAAGAATACAAAAATAAATAATTGGCCAAGTTAAAAATAGAGATATACATGAAGCCAAAATAAATTTTGAATTACCAAAAATAAAATTGCGACCTTTAATACCAACGAAAAATGATATGAAAAATTAGAATTAGTTTTGGTGTAATATAGGACCATTTTGGATTGGAAAAATAAATTTTTATTTATTATCAATCACTTAATTTAATTCTATTTGAAGAAGACCGTGACATACTATACTCTGATGTAATTAACGCGATATAGTAACCAAAATTAAAATTAGTTTGAACATCACTCAGATTTAAAACCAGTTTCGATTTCATGCACTTTTGAATGATGGATACATATCCCAATTTATATTTAACTAAGTCAGGACCGTAATCAAAATTAAAACAAAATAATTTTTTGCCATCTCACATTCTGACAGTTGGGTATTCAAAAAAGTAAACAGAAATGTACGGTTTTGTTATGAAAGAGAAGAGTGTCACCCCTTGGTTACATCGCATAAATGTAGGTCACCTATTCCATCACTGTCGATTATTGTTCCAGAAGTTCCATACATGCAGGCGATTCAAAACTATAGAAATGCTAACTCATATTTGAATAGATTTCATAAAGATTCAATCTCGCTTTATCCACCACTTAGAAAGGATTCAACACTTCAATATAATATAAGGGTGTAGACGAGAATCAGGTCCGGACTGGTAACTCCCCAGTCTTCAAGAAATTTTTTATAACAAAATATAAAAAATTATGTACCAAAAAGTTTATCGAATCCACTACTGCAAGGCTTTACAACCACTTTTGAACGACTTGACAACATTTACGCCAGTTCCAGGCGTATTTTAACAGTTTTAGGTATAATATGCAATAAAACAAACAGCAAATTTCCGAAAATATTTAGAAAAAAAAAACGAAAGAGACTTTTTGACTCCATACATTAAAGTTTGAAAAGAACAACTTTTTACTGCTTCTAATGCATATTAAAGAAAAAATTTCATTGGCGCAGCAAAAATTCACGAAGATATTGTATTTAACATTTTATGAAGCTGAAGAGAAGATTTTCGAATTTAATCTTATGTTTTGTAATTTGTGGCAGTCATAAATGCAAATAAAAAATTAACTTTTTCTTCATTCGATAAAATTCAAAATTTCACATTTTGTAAAAATCGTTTCTAGCGTTAATTTCTGAACGGGCAATTTTTAACTCTTGCGGAAGTGGAAAGTAAAATAATTGAAAACGAACAAAAAATAAATCATAAAAATAAATAAAAAAATAAAATCGTAACGTAACTTTCGCCAGTAAAAATTCGCTCTTTTTAAATTTTTGCAATAAATTAAATTTGAAAATTGGAAGATGAAATTTTTCAGATTGATGACCGACCTCAAACCTCCCAGAAAATTGTCAAAATTGAAAAATTAAAAAAGCGGTTCTTATTTGGGGCCAATATATTTTATTAACTGACGTTATTAGTTAGAGGCCGTCCATGACTTAGGTCCGCAATTTTTTTCAAATTTTTGACTCTCCCCCCTTTGTCACAGTTGATCACAAACTTTTACCCCTCTCTCCGGAACGTCCAATGGTCACAAATCAAGGACCCCACGCTTCATTTATCACCATATTTTAAAATTATAAGAAAAAAAGACACAATTTTTTTTACAAATCCCAAAATTAAATTTTTATGCAGACGTCAGATTTGACTAACCCCCCCTTTACTTGTCACATTTGAAAACATTTTGTAACTCCCCCCCCCCTTCCCCAAGGCTAGAACGTTCTTTATGGATGACCCTTATGCAAAAACGTTAAAAAATACCGAAAATATCAGAGGAAATTTTTTTAGGCAATTAAAACTGCTCAGGACAGACTGAAGTGCAGCATTGAAACAGGGTTTTCCGTCCCCTCTCAGGAACTATTGTGGACACCCGTATACATATTGCTATGGTTCTTATTTATTCTAATTACTGCTTTGTGAGAGTTTGGGCGTCACGAACCATAGTTTATTACCAAATTTAATTTTTTGTTGCGATATATTTTCTTCTGATTACACAAACTCAATTTTTTTTGATTGCTTTGGTTTTTATTGTTCGAGGAAAATAAATTTTGTTTTTTGAAATAGAAATTTCATTTTTAAATCGTCTACAATTTTGTTTGTTTAATTAATAAATCGTGTTTTAATAAATATCTAGAGAATCAATTTGTATAAAAATTGTCTTTAAACCAGGCGGAAAAATCTTAGATTTCCTATAAAAATAATTAATTAAATACAGCCCTAATTGCACAATAATGATCTTCATGAAAATAAAATAAAATTTTAAATTCTTTTATGATTACTCTTTGTTTTAATTTGTTTTTTGAATTTTTATTATTATTATATAAAATTTTTAATTTTACCATGATTTTTTTGAATAAACTTCATATTTCCATTGTCCAATTTTGTTGTTACCGAGTTTCATGTGCCTGGTTTTCCAAAATTGCTCTTGGTTACTTTAAAATCTCTCAAATCCAATTCTTCCGATTTTGTTCCAAATTTATTGGCGCACACTTTGCTTCATTCATAAAATTTTCAATATTTTAGGTTAAATCTTTTTGCTACGCCCTTCATTAATTTTTAAAACTAATTTATTAGTTTACTTAATTCGTTTGGAAAACTTCAACTTTAAAACTCTCTTTTGGAAATATTTGGTATTTTGCGTCCGCGCGTTGTGTTATTTCTTATGGAACTGCTTTCTTTTTCCAATTTTCCAACCTTGTAAAACTTTGGCCTTTTGTTTCACAACACCTTTGCTTTTAAATTGTAAATTTAAACTTCTTATAATTTTGAAATGTAACTAAAATATGACAATTTTTGCTTCTCAACGGAAAGAAATCCTTACAAATAATTTGCCGCCATAGCTACAAATTTTTTTACAAAATTAAATTATTTTCTTGCCGTTTATTTTAAAACTAGTTTTTCTTGTTTTCGTTATGATTTTTTTTATTTTTCGACTACCAGCTCAGTGTGTTTTGGTTTATTACTTATTTTGCTCGTGCAATGTTTTAAACTTACTTTAAAAAATCTTCAATCTCCAATAATGAAATATATTAAAAATTGTATTTTATAGTGGCTAAAGTCCCGAATTTTCAAAAAGTAGAAGAGAATTTTAAAATTTTTTCTTTGAGTGAAACTTGACTGAAGCCAAGATGACTTACTAGTACCAGGAAATATAATAAATTAATGGATTGTTTTCCCATGGCCCATAGATCGATTTTGTACTTTAGATCACAGCAGTATATCCGATATGTGTAGAATTTGAACTGCAGTTTCTCGCTTCCTAGTCGAATACAGTGAGAAAATTACTGCTTTTGATCCCTCCCCCTCCAAAGATAACGAGGTAGCGTAAAACAGATTTCTTATTTCTGTTTTTTTAAGATATTAATCCCTTCCAGCAAAAATTACCAAGTTAGTTCTTGCCGTCTCCCTCTGGAACTTTTAAATCATTAATATTATTGGATTGAGTTTTTTTGTCTTCCTTGAGAGTAAAGAGGATCTGTATAAACTGTAAATCCCCCCCCCCCCCAGAAAAAACACGGCTACAGTATTTGACTAAGACATTTCATATTATCCAGATCCCTTGGCCTGTACAAGTTTGAGGTGCGCATTTTTTCCAATTATTTTTTCACTTTGAATTCATTTGAAATTTTTTTTCAGATTTATGGCTCTTTATACAAATCGGAGTTTGTCAACAATATAAAATAAAACTTTTCAGTTCACTCAGTGCAATTATTTATTGGGCATAGCAAATTCGGACGAATTATTTCATGGCTGCAGATCGTTAAATATCATTGGAAGCAGTTAGGGCTATAATAGCCTAAAACACCCCTAAAAATTTGAAACCTAGATGACTTTCGGAGCCCTGCATCCACCAAAAAGTTCATAAAATCCCAAGGGGACTAATTTTAATTCCTCGCGTTCAATCCCAACGTTAAATTCGTTACCCAACGTTAATCCTCGCTTTAAATTTAATATTTTTTTATTATAATTCATACCAAATAGGTATAATCTGCGCTAAAATGTAGATCGGGCCGGGAAATTAGTTTTTTTTTTTCAGAAGTTCCTCTCACCCTTTTAAATTGGGTTGGGAAAAAAACGTTTATGCATTCAAAGATTTGCATTAATTTTTTTTTGTACATTCCTCTTCAATGATTCTTAAAAATATACTAAATCTAGTAAAATTTAAAATTTTTGCATTTACTAAGGGTCCAGATAAATGTAAGTTGAAAATTTTCAAATTCAAAAAATTGCAAGTTTTCAAATTCATTAAACTTTCCTTTTAAAATTTTTAAGCCATCTAAGTTTTAAAAAAATAAGTTTTAAAGAATCCAAGTTGATAAATTTGGTCAGACGATAAATTTATTCTCACTTTCTAAAATAATAACTATCGTTGGCAATATTAATAATAAAAGTTACTTTGTATGGGTTCTGTAGTGTAGCGGTTATCACGTCTGCTTTACACGCAGAAGGTCCCCGGTTCGATCCCGGGCAGAACCACTTTTTTATTCATAATACAAAAATAATTAATTAATTATTGGTTTTGGTACTGAAAAATTCGCGATTTTTAAATTTAGCATTAAAATAAACTTTTATCTGTAAAACATTTTCTTATACATCAACGAATGATTATCTGAACATCCAAGAGAAAATTTATCTGGGCGTTCCCAATCCCCAAGAGAACCAAATAAACGTTTGCAAGTTTTATGTTTCTTTATGGCTGACCTAATTTTGGACTCAATTAATTTAAGCTGGCCCAATAATGAACCGACTGTTAAATAACGATTTGCAGTTTTAATCTAAACGAATGATTTATTGTGATGAAAATTCTAAAATAATGTAGTTGTACGCAAAAAGCGTTTAATCAAAAACGTGAATCGGGAACACTCAAGTGATGACTATTAAATGGTTCTGCGGACGCTTCAATTGTGCTTTATCAGATTTATTTGTAAATGCAAACACATGTACGCAATTTATGAACGAAACCATTACACAAAACAACCGACTCTTGTGAAGAAACAATGTTTGCAATTAAAAATTATCAAACACACATTGGTGATTTTGTATAAATAACTTTTTTAAACGAGATTGTCGTGGATGCTATCATCAACTTTATTTAGTGATGCTTTTTCAAGCTTATCGCACTTTTCAAATCCAGAAACAGCTATTCTCATAAATTTGCAGTTCAAGTCTTGGTGTAATCTACAAAGATTTATAATTATGTATCGAGGTGTTTCTTTTGCTAAAATCACTTCACTTTCTATATTTTCAAGGTTTTCAAATTCCAAAAAAAATTTTCTTCTTGGTTCCCATGAAGAAGATTCCAATCTTCCACAAACGCAAAGCATGGTAGGTATGCTGATCTTTTAGATTAACGATTAGACTTTCGGCATATTATTCTGTTGAGACAAAAAAGCGATATTCCTAATTGAATTCTCAAAAATTGAGAGCAAACAATAAACGTCATGAAGTGTCCTTGAGTGGTGTAACAGCAAGTTCAGCTGTGGTCCAGAAGAAATTCTTCAAGCGAAACTGGTTTCGTTGCAATAAGTCAATAATCAATTATTTTGTTGTACTTTTTTCATAGTGAACTCCTTTAGCTTCATTCAATGATTCGCATTAAAAGTTTGAGTGTTTCTTGTTTTATTATTGTTGTGTCTCGAATATGTAATGTTGGGTCAGGTGGATGACTTTACCAGTTTACCTCATGTCCATTGCAAATTACAGCCGTCGTTGTCACACGAATACGGAATAAGTTTGGAAAAATGTATTTGATCTGGAATTGGAACTTTGGAGAGCGTTCCGATCGAAATGCAAAATTGGAAGCTATAATTGAACGGTTACTTAAGAACTTTGGAATGCCGATTTGCTCAGGTAAGCGTAGGTGAATTGTAAACACATAAACGATAGGTCAGTGTTAATATAAATAATGCAACGTGTGATATTTGGGTTAGTAGCTACTTGAAATAGACATTCACTTTCAATGCACGTTAAATTCCCATATAATATATTTTTAGGCCGGAATAAATGAAAAACATTTAGAGAAACAATCAAAATGATTGGCTAAGGCCAGATGTAAGCTTCATCCAGGTGCACTAAAATAAAACTGACGAAATTCACTGTTATCGTATTTACTAACTTCATGGTGAATGAAAGTCTCAAATTTGTTTGCATGACGAAATTATTTATTTATATTGTTATTATGTCAAGAAGATAGGAGAAAGCTTTCTTCCATCCAAATTTGCATAAGAGCAAATAGTAATAATGATTATTGTACTATGTACTTTTTGAGAAACTTGCAACTTGTAGTGTACCAATAATGGCAAAAGGGATTAACAAAAGTTTTGAAAATCGTAAGGGTGCACGTGTTTGTGCACCCCAATGAATAGCTTATTGACTGAATGTAATGGAAGTTTATTTGGTATTGTAATGCGTTCTCATGTTTGGTATGCACGCGCCCACGATGTGGGACGTTCACGAGTCCTAATACCTGCCCATGGATCATCATCAACATCTGCATCACGACAATACCGAAGAAAATACATGACACCTTACATTTCTCAGGAATTTCATATAAATCACGTATTTATCATAAATTCTACATGTACAGAGTGTTTACATATTTACACAAAAGAATTTATCTAAATTTATTACTTTTATCTAATTTTATGAAATTTATGCATGGTAAAAGCAAATGCATAATACCTACAACACGTCTATTTTAAAACTGCCCAACAGTAAAATTGAAATGCGGTTTATTTCCATTTTTTGAAAATTGAATTTTGCGTTACCAACTTCAAAATTACCATCTCACTTCTAAGAATTGCAACGTCAGTTTAGAAGTCAGTTAAAAATAATTAATTTGTTTTGTAAATTATCTTCATGATCCAAAATTTAGGATACCAGGTGGTCACGAAGCAGTTGCCAAGTTGTCTGTCAATTTTTGAATCTTTATAATATACAAACACATTTTCATTGATTAATGAGAAAATGATTTATAATTATGCTTTGATAGGTATATAAAACTGTTAACAAAGCGTTAAATTGCAGTTTTTAAAAAAAATTTACGTACATTCAGAATTTTTACATATTTATTACGCTTACGTCCATTGTGAACAAGTATTTTTCTCATCATAGAATTTACACAATAATATGCACTGAGAGATGGCGCTGCATACGCCTGTCGAAAACTTGGCGTTTAATCTTGCCCCCCCCCTCCCAGGCTCGCCGGGGTATACAAGTTTAAACTGCATACTTTCTCTAATTAGGTTTTGTCCTATTTGCTGCCGCTTGCTGAAAAGCTGGTGGTTAAAGTTTTTCCAAATTATCAAATATTTTCTATTAATCATTGATTTGACTAAATGTCACGTTGCCATAGCAACGGCTAAGCAGATATTTTACTAAATTTTAATTTAGTAAAAACTTTTTAAATTTGCAATTCACTGCTGATAAAAATAAACTGTATAGACTAATGCCTAATTTCCTCACCTAAAGATATCTCTTAGATAATCTATCTATAAGATAAATTAACCAAGTAGCCAATCATATTTCTGATTGTTTTGTTTAGTTGCTGTCTGATTGGTTACTTTGTTAATTTATCTAATAGATAGATTATCTAAGAGATATCTCTAGATGAAGAAACCGGCATAAGATGGTCATATTTGCTTGATAAAACTGCCTAGGCAGTTTCAATTTGATATTTTCGTTTCAAGAAATTCAATATGGAGAATGCAAGATGGCGGTCAAATATAATAATCTCAGAATAGAATACCATAGAAACAAACGTGTGTGAACATCGCTTTTTTTACTTTCTAGGACCATAAAAATACCTAAAATTCTAATTTTCAGAACCATGCATGATTTAAAATTTGTTGCTGGTGACGCATTTTGCATTGTTTTAACAAGTGCTTCTGTTGATTACTTAAAACTCATTTTAGAGCTATACTATTCCGGAAACCCCCCGGTTTCTAAAATTGTTTTTTTGTAACAAGTTCAAAGATAGAAAATACCAAATTAATATAGCCAAAACCGCCAGTTGAAAGTGGCAAGGTTGTGTGACCAGCACAAAGGCACCTGAGGGGGGTGTCTTATTTCAAAGAACATATTATAATTTTGTAAATTTTTATACAACATAAAATTTAAAGTAATTTTTATAATTTATTATAAAAAATTTCGTATAATTTAATTAACTGAAATTTTATTTATATATTTTTATTATACAAGTCAATTTTTTACAAGCATACACCAAAATTGAATAGCTCAAAATTAAATTTTATTGTTTTCATGTTTAAAATGTATACGCTAAAGATTGAAGCCGCCTAACTATAAACAACATCCCCGAAATGCGGTCCTACTCGAAATTATGGGTTCTTGGGAGCAAATGGTACCTCCCCGGGCAAATAATAGAAGAACCCACCCAAACGCAAGAACTGACAGCAAAAAAAAATTTAATTATTACAAAATATTGCCCGATAATTGGCTTTCATGTGTTTCTTATGAAAAACTCGTGAACTTAAAACTTAAAATTTGAGTAGAAAATTGGTTGAGGTGATAACTCAGGTAAATCTAACAAGTAGATATCTTTTCACAACATATTACCAACGCAAACATTGAAATACAGGCATCAGCAACATTGTCGTTAAACAAAATTTTAATTTCTCCAACTTACTGGATGAATCTAGGTTTCGATCTTATCCCAACTGAAATTGATCTCCCTTCAGACCCAGGATAAAAATATGACTAAGAGAAGCGCCGAAGCTCAAAAATGTCACGTGGTAAATGTGTGTGTGAGAAAATTTAAAAACACCCTGTAGTAATAAGATATCTCATTTTTAAAAATAGTTTCACCTCTGACGAGATGATTAATAGCAGCGCCAAAATTTGTATTTAGACAAATATACTCTTTGAATTAGAGAAATTACAATAATTATATAAAAAAAATTATTTTATTATAAAAAATGGTTTCTTTATTGATTACAAAAAAAAAATTATGGGTGTCTTTAGGGTTCGCCAATAAAAGACATCCTTGCCTGGAGGATCACAAAATGTGACAAGGGAGAAGGGGGGTTAGCCAAATGTAACGCCCGCATAAAAATTTCATTTTTGAGATTTGTAAAAAATTGTGCTCGAATATTTTTTCTTATAATTTTACAATTTTAAAATATTATGATCCCTCTTAAACTATTTGAAAATTTACTAAAATAAAAAATTAAAAAATTATAAATAAAATGTAAATATTATTTATATATTATTATATATATAAATATTATTTATATTATTATTATATTATTTATGTATATTTTAGTAAAAGCTAAAAATTTTAGTGTTTTTCTAAAATGAACGTGAAGATCAATTTTATTAATGAGGGGGGTCCTTGATTTGTGACCATCGAACGTTCCGAAGAGCGAGGAGGATACAATATTGTTACTGACTGGGACAAAGGCGGGAGGAGGGGGGGAAGTCAAAAAATTGTGACGTCCATAACGAACAGTTCCTTTTATCAAATATTCTTGCGATGTACGAAATTTAAATTTACTGATTTTAAGTTTTATTATTAGATTGAGTACATTAAGTTTCAAAATATGTTTTAAGAATGAATTTTAATAATAATCAAGTTAAATAATTTCATATAATTACACTTATGTAAATCAATATTTTCAAATCAATTATGTCATCAATATTTCATATTTACGATTAACAGATAAGCCCCCAGTTGTTAATTATTGAATTTTAAAATTTAGTTTTGGAAATAACTTTTAATAAAATGTGAATAATCCAATTTCGAATAAAAAAGGTAAAAAATTAAAATGATTATTGTTATAAATTATTTCCAAAACTGTAGCGTCGGTTATTTTAAACCAGCTGGGATTTATCCGATAAGAATCATAAATTCGAAATATTTACGGCATAAAATCATTGACCAAAAAATTTTGAAAAAATTAAAAAATTTTAAAATGTAGAAAAATTTGGTTAAATGGTTAAAAAATTTTAATTTAAATTGTATTTATAATTTTTTTTTTATTTTAAATTTTTTCCTATTTACTTATTTCATATAATGATCGGTTTTATTTTTTTTTAATGTAGATTTTCTTCAAAAATGAAAAATGTCTCCCACAAAAATGTCGCCCCACAGATGGGGCGACAATAAAAAAATAATAAAATTAAAAAAAACAGGTTTGCAAATGAAAATCTTTTTGTTATTAAGATAGTTACTATTCATATAAATTTATAGAATCCATGTAAATCAGCAATCATTTATTTTCAAAATGAGATTAGTTAAGCTTTCAATGATTCAATATTTGCAAAAATTTTTGACAAAAAGTAATTAACAGGTTTTAACAAAATTGTGTCATTTCATAATTTACTAAATATAAAGTTTAACTCAAAATTTCAGGATTATAACAGCAATATTTTGGTTTCTTAGTGGTTTTGAATTTTCTATTGTCGTGGCATTCATTGACGATATTTTTCTTTCTTGAGAAAAATCGTCTTCTTAAAAACTGTATTTCAAAAATAATTCAAGTATTTATTCTTGGGGGTCGTCCATAAAGGACGCCTTATTTGGGGAGGGGTGGAGGGACAAAATGTGACCAAAAGTGACAAGTAGGAGGAGGATTAGCCAAATGTGTATGATTATAAACGGTAGGAAAGCTTGTTGATTTGTGATCATTAAATGTTCCGGAGAAGGGGGGGAGAGTAAAGATTGTGACCAACTGCGACAAAGGGGGAAGGGAGGTCAAATACTTGAAAAAAATTGCGGACGTCCTTTATGGACAGCCCCTTGACATAAATTTGATAAAAAATTGAAAATAATTATTCGTACATTGGACATTCGTCGAAGATGTTTTTGTTTTTTAAAAAACCTTTTTGCTCAAATTCAAAAATACTTTTTGACAGTTTGCAAAATGATACAGTTTTCAAGAAATTGTTTACACCAAAGTACAAAATATAAAAAATTATGGAGAAAAAAGTTTTACGAATCCACTATTGCAATGCTTCATAACAACTTATAAGCCACTTGACGACATTTACGCTAGTTCCAGTGTATTTTCCGAGTTAGTGGCAATAAAATAAGCAGCGAATTTTGGAAAATATTTTAGAAAAAAATTTAGAAAAAAACGAAAGAGACTTTTTGACTCCACATTAAAAATTAAAAAAATTTTTTACTGCTTCTAATGCATTTCAATAGAAAAATTTAATTGGCGCAGCAAAAATTCACGAATATATTGTACTATTTAAGATTTTATGAAGTTTTCAAAATAAGTTTTTCCAATTCACTTTTAAAAACTTTGCAGTGCCCTTTGAACCATTTTGCAATGTTTCTGCCAGCCCTAAGCTAATTTTCACAGTTCTATTCGTCCTAATGCGTCATAGTATGTAATAAAACGGGGAGAAAAGTTCTGAACATTTAAAAAAAACGAAACTTTTTGAATTCATAATTAAAAATGCGAAAACTACCACTTTTTTACTGCTTCTAATGCATTTTAATCGAAAAATTTTGTTTACGCAGGAAAAAGTAAATTTTTCCATACTTTAATTTTAAAATTCTGTAAAATTATTATTTATTAATTCTTAAAATAAATTATTAAACTTGATTGCTATTAAAATTTAGTCTTAAAAGTTTTATATTAGGATCCCCCGGCGGCTTATTTGTTCTGTTTTTGGAATACCCAATCGTTAATTGTGGTCATGTCAAATGGAAATTTATGTTCTGCATTGTTTTAAAAAGTTCTTCTATTGGTCATTTGATAATGGGGGTTGATCGCAAATTTGTCTTTATAATGCACGGGGAGGGGTTCATAAAACTGTTATTTAAAACTGTCTCTAAAGCTTTATTTTCTTCGAATGAATCCAAAGTGAGAATAATAATTAGAACAAGCAGACAGTGCAATCTTTTGCAGAATGTGGCCAAATGCTGTATTCAGACTATTTCTCGGGAGGGGGGAGAGGTAATTTTTTTGAATTTTTGAAATGCATTAAATTTTAAAATTTAATCTGATACATCAAAACAATTTCGACAATATTTAGGTGATTGGTTAACTAGCACAATTGTTGTTCTAGCTTCCACTAATAAATTTTTACTTTTATTGATCATTAATAATTATTGTGACACACACCGTGATTAATAACAATCATTACTATACAAAAAGAGCAAGTGTAATAAATGCATTATTCAATCGTAGCAGATAAACAAAATTAACATATTAATTTTTAGTATTACATTTTAAAAACATTTCAATAAATCGCATGCGGCGCGACGTAATTTATTTTTAATTATAAAATTTTCCTTTATATTGGAAATGCCTTCAATCGATTATTAAAATGAAATTTTCGTAGTTCTTTAATTTAATCCATCAGATTTTCGTAATTTTTAGGTTATGTTTTTATATCACCATCATCCCGCAAATGAATTTCCTTCAATGCAGTGATAATAATTCATTACCGCTTACCAAGCTAGGGTATCTTAAGGGTAGGGTATATGTATCTCCCCTATTTTATTTAAATTAATATTGCACTAATTTCAAAAATATTAACGCTAAATTTCAAAGCAATCTTTAGAAAAAACATTTTATAGGCCCAATATTTTTATTTACATGTACCTGCATCAAAATATACATTAAAAATTGTAAATACCAAATTACATTTCCTGGTAGGATTTTTTAAAAAAGACAATTTCATGAGTATTGTACTGTGATGGTCAGCTATACAGGGCCGTTTTCCTTTTACGGACATAACATAACATTATATTAATTAAATAATTAATGTTTCCTATTAATTGTGATGCAATAAATATTACAGTAATTAAATTTTGTTGTTTTCCTTTCACTTCACTGTAATAATAACAAATAATCAATCACGACTACCATCAATACATTGCAATTATTTCTAATCCAATTAGCGAGACCAAGATGGAAAAAATGCCTCCACCCAGGCTCGAACTCAATCGTATTAGCTGCGAATACATTTCATTATTTACTTCACTTAGAAAATAAATCCAAATGTTTATGATTAATGTATCAGTAATAGTCCAAATCAATTGCAAATGAGGAGACAGGCCGAGTTCAAGGGTTAGAATAGCTCTACGTACATTCTCGCTAATAGAGCAAAATAACTTGGATATCCTCAGTTCTCAAGTGTGGTCCTTTGTACCAATCATCATTGGGGTATAATGCATCTTGAGTAAAGTTGTCAAACTGTAAAACTACATTTTTTTGTCAAAAATTGAAAAATCATTTCTTTTGAGCATTTATAGGAAACGGTAAATTTTGGAATCTTTCTCGAGAAATGTGCAGATATGTTGGCGTTTTGGAGCCTTTTCCGATGCAAAATTATAAGGTTCAATAACAAAAAATTTTGACTTATTTCAATACAGAGTTCTTTTTTCCCACTTGACGAATGGACTAATAATGCAAATCTAACGATACATTATTTATAACTTATGTAAATTTAAAAAATAATAAATGATCTATTACGCCGCAACTTATCCTTCCTTGGCCTTGCCGTCCGCCAAACTTAAATGTTTTTGCTTAAAAATTAATTCAAATAAAAATCTCAAAAACAGAAGGCATAGCAAATTTTCGAAGAGAAGAACTAGCCAAAACGGGAAATAATAATTTTTATGGTTTTGGACAAGAGCTTTACATCCTGATGTTTCATCAATCTGACTGGAAATACATAAGGATCAGTTTGGGAATTTTCATTTCGCTTTGCAAAATTTTTTGAACCTGAGCAGTACGGGATTGAAAAGGCTGTATCGATTTTTGCGGATATTTATTTGAATTCTAATGGATATTTTTACCATTTGCTGCATTTCTTAATATTGGAATTGCATTGGCATTTAGCAATACTAATTTGTTTACCATTAAATAAGTAATAAAATTTAAACCTTCATTAAAGGCTGTATGTAAAACTTCGTAACTGCTAGTTAAATACTTTATGTAGTAATAATTAATGTTAGTTACAGTATTTGAATTACATTCCCTGATTATAAAAATTATGCATACGAAATCTACGCGAATTTTGAAAAAGTGAGGAGTGTTGAAAATTAAAATATTAATTTTTGCTGGCTGACAAAGTTTTTATGGCAAATGTTCATAATTTATTTAAAATAACCCACGTTCACACGAAAAGAAGATTTTTCTTCACCATGATGCATTATGTATGATGTATTTACCTATATAATAACTTATGTAATTATTTATGATATTTTGTCCAATAAGGAGGCGACCAACCTTGCTGGTTGGATAATTCTAAATTTGAAAAAAAAACACTCAAAGAAGAAGAAGAATGACCTAAAATTATAGCGCTTTAACGCTTTTTAATCCGTCTTAAGGAAGACGCACGTATAATATTTAAATTTGTTGGTGGCCGAGTTGAAGCCTAGGAGCGACTCAAAAAAGTACAGTAAAATTGTTAATGGATCGTGTGGTAACGTTTTGTAGACGGCGATTATTCATTATGTACCATAATAGATGAGACATTTTAAATCGTTTTGTCTCTTTTAAAAGATCTGTATTAGTAGATATGTTAATTTTGATATAGAAATTCAAAGGAAACTCGCTAGATCGTTGTCGTTTCGGTATATTAACGAAAGTGACCTTGAAAATATTATTATCGATTTATGAGTACATACATTTATTTTGATATAGATTAATGTGAGAAGGTGCGTTTCGTCCTAAAATAAAAGAAGAAATTCATCAAGCGTATCATAAGAAGATTACATTGTAAAATCTTGTTTATCGGTCGTCTATTTTCCACTGAAAATGTTAACTTTTAATAACCTGACATATTCAGTCGTTTCCGCCTTATTAGCAACGATGGTTCCTTTGAAGTGTGTTATACTGAAACGCATCATTTGAAGTTTGTCTGAATGGTGCCAATACGGAACCAACTGATTTCGTCTTAAAATTTCAAAGGCAGTGACGTAGTATCACGATCCCCAAGGAGGCTTGACATGCTCCCCTCTCTAAGGCTTTGACCACTTTTGATCAATTGTTATAATATTAACATTAAAAACAAAAATTCTGCCCCACCCGTTACGCCACTGCATCAAAAACGATGAGTAAGCAATTTAGATGAACTATGAATGGAAAAACCATCGATTAAAGTAGTTATTTTCTAATTGCCAGTTGAGAACAGAGAGGTAACGTTATTTGCCGCTGATCGTTCCAAAAGAGAACACTTTCCAAACTAGTGCCGACAACATTCTCTTTCTTACTGCAAACTTTTACTTATATAATTTATTTTGTCACGTGACACACTTGACGTATATACAAAGCGAATTCCGTATCGTTAACATCCACATTTGGGAGATCTGCACAGCTTCAGAGATATTTTAATAAGTAAAAAAATTAATTCTAAATTATTTTCAGCCCTAAAATGGTAATAATTACAATATTAATCAATATAATAAAGTAATATTTTACAAATATGATCAATACTCGACCCTTACAGACCGATTTCATCAGTACAAAATTGATAGAAAGTACGCCCATCGTTTGATATATTTACGTGTCTAACGATGGGTGGAGCTAAGGCGTACAAATATAGCCAACGCAGCAATCGGATTTTAATTATGAATTTCTGGGTTCTTTTTGAATTTTTGATTTTGGTTTTATTTGATTTAAAATTTTTAATAATCCATAGTTTATAATGTTTTTAATAATGTTTAAAATAAAATGATTTAATAAATCCATCATCTGTCATCAATCATTAATAAAACAAAGCCAACATTAAATTCAGAGAATACGGTAAAAGTCGATTAACCCCGACTCGAAAATAAACTTTTTCCTATAAAAATAGCTTTACCAAACGAAAGAGCAGGAAAATACAAGGCTTTTAAGGTGAGGATGAATTTGGTGGTTATAACAAACACTTGTAAGTGGATTATTGCACAATACTTATTACGTAATAATCTCATTTAATCTGTCATCCGCTGAATGAAGATCCAATCAAACTGAAGAAAACCATGCTCCACCCACCCGCGAGCAAGGAGCAGACCAATCTGAGCTGCGCATCTATCACAACTTTCCACCATCCGCCAAGTGAACAGGAGATCTTTTACAAACAAGGTAAAGTTTTTTTTTGTTCCCTTTCACCAAGTACAATCGTACCAGTCAGACTCAGCCTAGTGCACAACCGGAGACAGTTGCCTTCCAAATTCACCACTAGTTACCTACACCAGACATGAAGTTTATTGTTTCATCGGCGAGGTTCCAGTCGCTGTCCATGGCGTTATGTTTTCAAGTTTTGCAATACTTCCGGAATGATTTTTAAAGTCGCTGCCGCCGAAGGCGGCGTCATTTTTCAACCATTAATATACAATAATATCCCTAATAGCATTGTACGGTTGTCACAAGGTTGTCAATATTGTAAAAATATTATGACAATCTTGTCAAAACCTTATGTGCTACCTGGGATACAGTTTGCATATTTTTGCCCGACTCATAAAAATCTCCGGATCAAAAGCTCTAACGAAGTGAAATTTCAACTCATGATTCTGCTACGAATTCTAAGGTAACGAATTCTCTGTAACAAACTTGTCAAGCATGTGACAATATTGTGACAATATTATGACAATTTTGTCAAAACCTTACGTGCTATCTGGGATACAGTTTGCATATTTTTGTCCGACTCATCAAAATCTCCGGAACAAAAAGCTCTAACGAAGTGAAATTTCAACTGATGATTCTGCTACGAATTCTAAGGTAACGAATTCTCTGTAACAAGCTTGTCAAGCATGTGACAATATTGTGACAATATTATGACAATTTTGTCAAAACTTTACGTGCTATCTGGGATACAGTTGCATATTTTTGTCCGACTCATTAAAATCTCCGGCACAAAAAGCTCTAACGAAGTGAAATTTCAACTGATGATTCTGCTATGAATTCTAAGGTAACGAATTCTCCGTAACAAGCTTGTCAAGCATGTGACAATATTATGACAATTTTGTCAAAACCTTACGTGCTATCTGGGATACAGTTTGCATATTTTTGTCCGACTCATCAAAATCTCCGGCACAAAAAGCTCTAACGAAGTGAAATTTCAACTGATGATTCTTGAATTGAGTGAAGCTTGTCAACCGTGTGACAATATTGTGACAATATTATGACAATCTTGTCAAAACCTTACGTGCTATCTGGGATACAGTTTGCATATTTTGTCCGACTCATCAAAATCTCCGGCACAAAAAGCTCTAACGAAGTGAAATTTCAACTGATGATTCTGCTACGAATTCTAAGGTAACGAATTCTCTGTAACAAGCTTGTCAAGCATGTGACAATATTATGACAATTTTGTCAAAACCTTACGTGCTATCTGGGATACAGTTTGCATATTTTTGTCCGACTCATCAAAATCTCCAGAACAAAAAGCTCTAACGAAGTGAAATTTCAACTGATGATTCTTGAATTGAGTGAAGCTTGTCAACCGTGTGACAATATTGTGACAATATTATGACAATCTTGTCAAAACTTTACGTGCTATCTGGGATACAGTTTGCATATTTTTGTCCGACTCATCAAAATCTCCGGAACAAAAAGCTCTAACGAAGTGAAATTTCAACTGATGATTCTGCTATGAATTCTAAGGTAACGAATTCTCCGTAACAAGCTTGTCAAGCATGTGACAATATTACGACAATTTTGTCAAAACCTTACGTGCTCTCTGGGATTTAGTTTTCATATTTTTGTCCAGCTCATCAAAATCTCCGGAACAAAAAGCTCTGACGAAGTGAAATTTCAACTGATGATTCTTGAATTGAGTGAAGCTTGTCAACCGTGTGACAATATTGTGACAATATTATGACAATCTTGTCAAAACCTTACGTGCTATCTGGGATACAGTTTGCATATTTTTGTCCGACTCATCAAAATCTCCGGCACAAAAAGCTCTAACGAAGTGAAATTTCAACTGATGATTCTGCTATGAATTCTAAGGTAACGAATTCTCCGTAACAAGCTTGTCAAGCATGTGACAATATTATGACAATTTTGTCAAAACTTACGTGCTAGATGCACTTATATGCATATTTTGTCCGGCTCATGGAAATCTCCGGAACAAGAAGCTCTAACAAAATGAAATTTCAACTGATGATTCTGCTACGAATTCTAAGGTAACGAATTCTCTGTAACAAGCTTGTCAAGCATGTGACAATATTATGACAATTTTGTCAAAACCTTACGTGCTATCTGGGATACAGTTTGCATATTTTTGTCCGACTCATCAAAATCTCCGGCACAAAAAGCTCTAACGAAGTGAAATTTCAACTGATGATTCTGCTACGATTTCTAAGGCAAACACTGCTATTCCCATTAAATTTCCAAAAAAATATGTTAATAATTTATACAACACCAAGTTTGCTGTTTTATAATCTTATTAAGACGAAGGCCGCTATTTATAACACTCCAAGACGTTCTTTTCGCGATGTTTACAAACATTAAAATTTTAATTCTCGAGCTGTACTCTTATTGGTTACGTTTTAACCTATAATTATGAGCAGTCAATCAAGTTTCTCACTAAAACAGTTGCACATCAATCGAGTTGCACATCAATCGAGTTGCACATCAAGCGAGTTCCACTCTATTAACTTACTAGAAGGGCATAGCGATCGATAGGTTGTGGATACTGAATTTCTTAGTTTTACTGGCATTAAATCAAGTTATTTTACTTTGCAATGTACATAGCAGAGCTATAGTTGTATTTTTTTGAATATTATTTGTTATACAATCAAAAATTTGAAGATTACCCATGATTTTTAGAAAGTTAAGGAAATTATTCAGGTGCAACATTTTTTAAGTTTATGTAACAAAAGAGTTTAATCCTGGAAATATTATGTATCTTCTAGACCCGTTATTTCCGCAACAACATGCGGAATTAAGTTAGTTTTTATATCTTTAACTAATTTTGAATTCAAAATATTTTGAAGCAATAAATTGAAAAATATTTTACTGTACTTTCGACAGTTTCTTAAGGAGGTGTAATATTTTATGGGTCTAAAGTCACCCAGATATGATGTAATTGGGTGTCAACCTCAAAGGCACTTGCACTAACCCTTTTTGTGTGGTGCGGAGGAGTTAAGCTTCGGTTATTTTATAAGCTTTGACGTTATTGTTCAACGCTAATACTGCATCGATTATATCTATTTGGAGGATATTCCGTACCCCCCAGACCTCCTGGGCTGTATAAGTTCTAACTGTACTTTGTACTCATTTGAAGAAAATACCTGGAAGCGCCAATTTGATTCAGCAAGTGAGAATCAAACTTGTACAGACCGGGGAATACCCTGCAGCCAGATATAATCGCAGCAATATTGAAGTTGAAGTTACCCAGATGTTCTGGTGCCCTAAAATCGGGAAAAACTATAAAAATTAAAAATTTATTCAAAAGGTTTAGTTTGACGATGACATATACTGTGGGGTATGGAATACCCCCAGATAGAGTTTCAACTCTGAATCACAAAGTTTCAGAAAAATTATTTATTCTAAAACTGTAAACGGCATAAAACTAGCAACTCGAGATTTCTTAGGACACAATTTTACAAACCCGAATTCCAAAATTGAAAATCTATAGTATATTTTTAATTACATATCTTTGACAGATCTCCCAGATTATTAAATTAACTTTAGAATACTCCCCAATTGATAATGCAATTTTTCAGAATTATCTATAAGATTGGTGTCGCAATTTATGTTTTCTATTGTTTTAAAAAGTTCTTCTGTTGACTAAACCTTTTTTTTACAATAAAATAACCCCCTCCCCCGCCCTGATAGATAAAACTATTTAAAACTGTCTATAAAATCATATTTTCTTCGAACGAGTCTCAAGTGCAAATAATAATAAATGAGAGGAAGTATTCTGCTCAAACATGTACAGTTCGAAGAGTTTGGAGGATGCAGAATGCCCTCAACCCAGTACCATAACCAAGTTTTTCCGTGTGGAGAAATCGCTCTCTATTTTATATAAAAACCTTTTATTTTTTTTACACGACAGAAAAAAATATTTCAAATTATGGGTCTTTCCGAGAGCAGTTGGTTATACGAAGTCCAGTGTCCCCCCTCTGGTTACAGATTACCCAGTACATGTTTGACGGTTTCGCTGATATAATAATAATTTCATTTCTTTTTGGAAATCCAGCGCATTCCTTACTGTTCTAATTTTGTTCCCAGACAGACGATGGTTAATTACTGCCAGCATAATTTTACTAAAATTCCGCAAAACTACACGGAATTTATTTATAGAAATTAAGATGTAACAGTGAAGTGTTAACGACAATAAAAAGTTTGAAGATCACCAATCAGGAAGGACGTTGAGCTAGGTCATTGCTTTACCTGCACGAAAGTGAACGTCATTCATTAAATAATGTTTTAGTAATAGTAAACTCTTACTTGCAATTTAGAAGCGACCTACCTTAACTAACTCAAAATTCCGTACACTTAATTGCCAATACAGAGGTTTCCAAAATGTACAACAAATTTTGTTGTGGTCGAAAAAAGAGGATATTAATAAAGGATACTTTCAAGGTAATTGCAAGAAACAGGTCGTCAAAAAATCCAGAGAATTGATTTTGTACAAAAAACTGTTTGAGCAAGTATTGAATAAATTTTTAATTAATTAATCTCGAACAATGAATTATGTAAAGCAAGCGGATTCAATTTAAATTTGATTTAGAAAAGATATGTCAAGGTTAAAATTGAATTAATTTCAATTTAATCTTTCGGGATATGCGATTTTATATTTAAACATTACCTAAAAATTTATTATTATAAATTTATGGCATGTCTGGCATTGAAATTATTTATTATGAGAAAATATTGGAAGTCGAAATCAAATGTAAGTTTAATTGCACTTTATAAATAAATAATGATTGCTCAATATTTTACATAAATAAAAATCACATCACTCATACTAATAAAAACTGTATGTGGAATATCGATAAAATTAATGTAAATATTGGGTTTATTCCAACTTAACAAATTAAGAGAAAGCGTTTTCGTGTTTTTAACGATTATGGATTTGCATAAAAGTTTACTGTAATTTTGCCGATAATTACAAATTTTTCACCGTATAATTTTAAAAATTATCCTGCAAGGGTTTTATATCCCATTTTCTGAGGTCAAAACCCTGAATACCAGGTTAATTAATTTAATTGTTAATTTCACAATAAATTAGATGAATGAATGCTCAATTTTTATTCTTTTCATAGAATTTTCGTAACGCTAGTTAGTCTTTGTAAAAAAATGTCGTCAACTCAATTAAAAAAAATGTTAGTGTTATGGTAAAATTTTTCAAAATTTATACACGCGACAATTCAACGGAACATTGCACAAGGTTTTTCCTAAATACAGCAGTTTTAGAATGCAGTTCATTGTTTCTGAAATGTTGATCATGAAATGTCTGCAATAAATAACCTTAGAAGGTCAAATTGAAGTGTGTAGTTTATAAAAAAAAGTTATCCAAACATAATGACACAAAATCTCTAATTTTGAAATTTTGCTTCCATATTTTTTATGGAGAAAATATTTTATACCTTCACTTGAACGAGATAATACTAGAGAATTCTAGTAAGTAGCATACAAAGTAGTGCAAAACAAAATACAATTCTGATGTCACGTTAGAACAATGTACTCTGTGAGGATAGCACGACGTGTTTATCTATCGTGGATTAAAATAAATAATAAAAATTTTGTAATAGTTAATTTATGGTTTTTCTTATGGCAGTCACTCCCTATTGCTTTGTACATTCAATTGTGTAATTCTGTTAGCAATAATTAATTAAAGTGCAGTAGGCAAATATATTCATTAGTTTCGTTGCGATGAATAAATTTAATGAGCACACATCAATAAACTTTCTGCAAATATAAATTAAATGGAAAAAATATCTGATACATTCTATTTAGCGTCAATTCGTTGATAACTGATAACTATTCAATCGTACTAATTTAATTAGCAATTTATTTACATAATTCGTAATGTATCAATTAAATGTTTACATTTTGAGATACACATAGATAGCAAAACTGGGCAATGCATAAAAGGAAATAATCTGACAAGTTTTATGTTTATCTGCAATAACATCGTTTTAATCCTGCCCCCTTCTTGCAAGGACTCAATATAGCGCCAAAACAGCAATCTTTGCATCCCGATGTTTTAGCTATTTTTTTTAAAAAGGTTTTCTCAGCTAGATTGCTGACTAATATTCTAATTGATATAATTAAACCCCGTCATCATCAAAATAGAAAAACTTATCAATAGTATAATGAACTACATTGAACTTCCGTAATGGGAATCAAGGAAAAATTGGTGATAAAAATAGAATTTTTTTCAATGTGCGTTGCACAAAAAATATTTTCAATTAATTAAATAAAAACGAAATGAAATATTTGATTTTATCAATGAATACCTAAGTAATCGTCGCGGGATGTTTACTTAAACAAAGCTTTTCAGCTGCTTCCCGTCTTTAGTTTAAGTATGTATCAACATTTTACAAAGTATAAATAAATAATCGGGAAAGTTGAATGTGTTGTTTGTATGCTTTAATTTATCATTATACTTTCTTTAGATATGTTTATCTAATTACGCCTTCTTGGATGCTCGCCAATGGCGCATAAGAGCTGTGTGGCATCTCATGTTACGCCACTGCGAAATTTTTTAATATTATGCAAAGTATCAGTATCAAAATACATTATTATCGAGTGTAATAAAATAAAAATACTAAAACATTTATAATCAATAATCGCCAGAACATGTTCATAACTTATGATTAAACAAAACTAATTAATAAAACAGAAATTCAATTCGAAGAATTTTACTGGGTGGCCAATGCACTTCAAATTTTAAGTAACTTCAATTGCTTAAAATGTTAATTCCCCATAATTAAAAATAGCAGAAGTGCGAGTGTTTGCGTGTAATCTTGAAATGTTACCCGCATACATGACCAATCAGCAATTATAACTAATACGTGATTTGTACCACTCAGACCTAATCAAAATCGAAACTGAATAGTAGCAAACAACAACCTCAAACAAAGAAAAATTTATTTTCGGTTAAGGGATCGTCTGCAGAGAAAATTAGCGTGACAGGAATTGAAAATACAAATTGTCTGCGAAATTTAAAAAATTATTATTCAAATAATTCCAAGCATCAAATAGCATTCCAATCTTAAGTTTCCTAAATATTTTAATCCCAAAAATACGATTTAAATTTAAATCGAGGAAACTTGAACCAACAGACGGCTTCTACTTATTTGAATAATCTTCTTAATGATTTTGTTTTTAAATTTAATGGACTGATCATAAAAGCAACTCTGTGTATGTTGACAAGGTCATAAATAAGGTGTGAAACAATAGAATTTCTATATAATACGTGATAAATTGAAAACCTCATTGTGCTCCAAAGTTGCACTTTGTTCTTCTGTATAAATATAGTAATAACCTCGTAATATTTTTGTTTCATCAAACGACAAATGCATTTATTCTAAATTTAAATCCAAAGCATTTTTCATTTTTTATTAGACGTTTGAGTTGAAAGTATCGTAGATCAAACAGAAAAATTGGTGGAAGTAAGCAAAAGTTTAATATTATATCTTCTTTTGATGGCTTCACTATGGATAGGCAAAGATAGTGGAAAAAGAATCGAAAACGAAACAGTTTCATCAAAAATATGAAAAATATTTCCCCAAAACCGAGAAAACTTATCGGTTTTAGCCTAAAGAAACCTATACCTGAATCAATGAACACTAATCCCAAAATAATTCTACCCCTAATAAAAAAAAAAGAAAGGCGAAAAAGGAATACGGCATACAGAAAGAAACGTAAAATGGGAAGATCATCAGAAGATCAAAAAGATGAAAAAAAAACACTGAAACCAGCAAACAAAAAGCAGACAGAAAAATTCTTGGTGGTGAATCCACCAACAAAAAACAAGCAACAAACATTAATTCCAAATTTAACAGGAAATCTATCTGGTAACCACGAAACACGGAAAGCAGAAGAACATTGCTAAAATAGAAAACTTGGGAAAAAAGATGGCAGTTTTTGAGGATTTTATCAACGCAGTCATCTTCGCAACCAAGAAAAGCATAGAAGCACTGGCAAATAGAAAGAAAATGCCTGAAAAACCTACGTGGTGGAAACAACCAGGAAAAATAATATGGAAGAAATAATTAAAGAAGCGATGAAATCGTTTTCCTTTTCTCCTTTCCATCTTTTCTTGCCCATTTTCCTTGCACTCTCTTCCGTTCCTCTTGCTTCTTCCTTGTCCTTATTTCCTAACTCCTTTCTTCCTTTCTTATTCCTCTGTTGTGCTTGTCCGGCCACCGGAAAGTATTATGTGTCAACAGACCATCGCCAATATGACGATAACGTGTTTTGATCAAGATTTCTGCAATTGAGAAACAATATTGATTGCAGGACTTACGAGGATGTAAGTCAGGAAACAAGCCCAGATATCAAGTTTTTTTGCAAATTTCAAAATTTCCTTTCGTTACTTTTCGCAAAGTTTTACATTATTAATCTTTCAAAGAGTTTTTTGATTACGATTGTGGTCACCCAATCTCTATGGCTCTACCCCTCAGCCAAATATAATCGATGCTGAATTGGAATTAGACGTCAATTTCAAAAGGAATTTGCATAAATGTTTGGTATAGTGCATAGAAAGTTCGGCTTTCTCTCTTCTTCGGGTGCCATACACCATGGAGTGAGTAGGCCATTAACTTGTTATCTGATGGCAAGATAACGTACTCGAGTACCTATTCAGGAATTAAGTGGTTTTCCGTTGCATTTACCACAGTTCACAGTTCGACCTTCACTTACTAATCGGCTGAAGGATGATTCTTTTCGAAGCATATGGATTACAATAGTAAAGTTTTCAAAATTTTGAAAATTTTTGTATTGTTCATTAAGAGGGAATTTTCTCAAAGAGGAAAAATGTCGTCAACAGATGGCGCGACAATAGAAAAACAAAACCTACAGATAAATCAAAACATTGTTGTTATAATCCTAAAATTCTAAAATAAATTGAAAAGAAAATATAGTTGATGTGATAGGTCAATGAAAATCTAACAAGGAGACAAGTAATTCAGGTCGATTATGTTTTTTTTTTGCATTTCTAAAAATTTCCAAAATTAATTTAAAATTTTTGTTTAACTAATTTTTATAATTTCTCCAAATTCAAATTTTGGCACTGTTATCTTCTAAAATAAAACTTTATATTTATTAAAGCATGGAATGACATACTTTTGTTAATATCTGTTAATTAATTAGATACTTTTTTTCAAATTTTTTTATAAATATTCATCGCTGGAAGCTTAAGCACCCTCATTTTGTAAATAAATTATTATGGCTTCTATCAATTTAGATGAATTCTATGTAAATAAAAGATTTTCATATGCAAAACTTGTTTGTTCGTATTTTGTTTTGTTTTTCTATTTTCGCGCCATCTATTGACACCATAATTACTCTTTGAAAAATCCCCTCTTAATTCTACAGCAATTATTGCGACTAAAAATGTCACGTCACCATAGCAACCCCTAACCGGATAAAACTGGAATCTTTAATTCACTTCGAATAATAATAAATTGTACACCCCGGGGAGTCTGTAGGGTATTCCATAACCCCCCCCCTTTAAGTGCACAAGTATCCGGAGACAGAGCTTTAATTGCTAAAAATTAAGCAGAAGTTTTATGATATCGCTTTAGTTTTTTTTTTCAAATAATAATGTAAATTTCAACAAAAAATTATAATAATTATTATTATTTTAATTTAATCTTAATAAGGGGGCGTTTAAGTATTACGTAAGCAGACTAATGGGGCGGTTATAGGTAAATCTTAGGTAAGATAAAAAAATTACAAAATAATGAAAATTTTGCTATTTAATAAAAAAGTTTAAAAAAAATTCTTACGTCTTATTATTACGACTATCTTATTTTTGCTAATATCGAGGGTGGAGGTCTAAACTTATTGAAAGTTTGCTTACGTAATAATTGAACGCCCCCTATTTTAAATAATTTAATTTTCAATAATCGTGATTTGGTGGGCAGTTGGATTTTGGCGGGAATTGTTACGGTCCTGTTTTGCCAGGGATACTTTTATTACTTTGAAGATTCCTTTATAGTAATTTTATAAAACTCAATATGCGGCAACACAGTTTAAATTTTAAATTTAATTTTCTAAATATTAGTTATCGCCAAGTGTTAGATTGAAAATTATCAGCTGTTGATTTCGAATTCTAAAAGTTTCCGTATTGCAATTTTGCACAAAAAACTAGTTTTTGGACGTTACAGTGATCCAATTGTTGATTGAACTTTGAGTTTTTTCAATCCAAGTTGTTTGGGATTTATATTGGTCATTGTTTTGGATATATTTTCTGTACCGGCTTTTGTAAGCAATTTTGAGGAATTATCCGAACTTCGTTTGAAGGATTTATTCGTCCAAATTTTAACATCCTGGAAGAATTAGAATCATCGCTGAAATTGTGAAACCCTCCAATAACATCTTCGAGGTATATTTAATAACTATTATTATCGCATTATGCTAATTTCGAGTTTTAGGGTTTTTTTTGTACCCGTTTTGGTTTCTTTCGTGTGCGAAACCATATCTTTACATTACCGATCGAGTTTCTTGAGTTATCGACGAAAGGAAGCCTGGCCAAAGCCTTTTTGGATCCATCACAACTCGTCAATACGAGGTCCGCTCAAATCCTACTCCCGTTACTATCAAACTCGTCCAGCTGTCAAGGACGAAGACTCCAGCAAGTTAAGATTTTTGTTTGTGCCGTCCGATTTAATTTGTTACCTTTTAATTATTATTGCGCGGGTTATCTATATTGGGTCGTTCTTTTGAACATATTTATTTTATCTGAAAGCCAGCTATTTGCTTTGAAGCTGTGATTTTGTTACAATTCGTGTGCGCCTAGTATACGTATACGGGGTAATTATTTTTAACATAGTATTATAATCGCGTTACAATACAACCTTATTTTAATCTGAAGGGTAACCCAATATTGCGCTCACTGTATTTTTTATAAATTAAATCTTAAAACGGACCAACACGTTGATACTTGCGGCACCAGACTCGGTCCTTTCCTTCCTCAGGAACCAACTTCGCAGTTGGTTTGGTACCTGCCGTGTTTATTAGTATACAGGGTGGTTGTAAACTGCGTGGCGCCCAAACCACATCTTCACAGCCTGCTCTTTGTAGCGTATCGCTTGGCACTCCTGTATCCCACACCATCGAAAGGAGGAACCGGCTCAGTGCTTTACCGTTGGCGTCTCCTGCTCACGAGCTAGCAAAGGGGCAAGTCTTTTTGCCAGCCGCCCCTGAGATTAGCGGCTGCGAGGTTTTAGTCTTTTTACATCTGGGCATTCATCGCCTCGACAAAAGCCGTTACAGTGAAAAAAAATTTTCAATTTAAGATTGCAGGCACCAGAGAGGTCAAAATAGGGGGTGTAAAGGGGTGAAAAATTGAGGAGTTCAAGTGTCAGAGCTCAAATTTTCCAGGCCGGTTGGGCCGGGGAACAGGACAAAATTAATTTTTTTATATTTCCTGTAGGGTACCCTCTACGAGTGATGCTTTTTTTGCTATAGCAAGTATTTCGCTGATTTTGATAACATTTGCAGAAGAATCGGAGAGTGTCGTAACGGAGATTTTCAAACTTTTACGTTGTTTGTGTTAGGGCGGATCAAAGTTATTTTTTTTCCCGATCTGGCTCCCTCATTTGGAGATTTTAGGCTTGATATTAGATTTGTTTTTCAAAACAAAAGTTCCTATGCAATAAAAACCCGAGCGGGCACACAATTTTTTCGCTTGGGGGCGGCAATTTTGCACAATAATTGCGATATACATTTTCGGACACGTTAAATGTCGAAAATTAATTTATGGAATTAAATTATGAAATTTTTGTTTCGCACGAGAACGAGCAAGGGCACTGATTTGATTTTTCAATATTTAGAGTTCTTTGAAGTTATAGCTTACACTATTGTATTATATAGGCTATTTTTCTATTCCAATTTTAGATGATTTTGACAGCAAAAATTGCATAGCAAAATTTGAGCGATGCTGTTTTGAAGAGGGTGTCGAATTGGTGAATTTTTTTCCGAAATTTAATTTAAAATATTTCTCAAGTTAAGATGAGTTATAGGCATATGTTTCTGTCTCATTAGACGTTATCAATTAACTTCACAGTACCCTTACCTGTAATTAGTCTTCATGAATTAACAAAGTGACTTCTCTAATACATATTTCATTATCACGTTACTCATCGTATTCGAGATTCAATAATAATTACACGAGGGGTTCAACATCCATCGATATTTTTATATCAAAAGTAACTGAAGACGTTGCAGAGTCAATTCCCCCAGACCCCGGGTTAAGTAGTTTATTTTTATTTTTTCATCGATACTTCCCTTGTAATTTAACGTATGCATGATATTTAAGACTTTTTCCGAAAAAATTAATTATTTGGGGCTGGGGGTGGCCTCCACACCCGGATCGTAGTTTTTATATCAAAAGTAAAACCCCGGGGGGGCCCGATTTCCGTTTTTTTTAGAAGGGACTGGAAGGTGTTCCACACCCCAGACCCCCGGATTGAGTAGTTTATTTTTTATTTTGTTGCAGAGATCTGCCTCCCATACTTGGCCATAGCTAATTTTAAAAAACTTGAAATATGCTTAAATATTTAATACACTTTTAATGAAAATTAATTATTTAAACCGGGGGTCTGGGGTGTGGAACACCCTCCAGTGCCCCTGCAACGGAGATCTTCAGTTTACTTATGATAAAAAGTAAATTACTCGGTCTGGGAGCTCTGGGGGTTCTGCATGTTCTACAATGTTCTTTATTCTAGAATTTGTGCACTGGAGGGTGTTCCACACCCCCCAGACCCCCCGGATTGATTAGTTTATTTTTATTAGAAGTAAACTACATATCTCCCACACACCCCTCGGATTGAGTAGTTTATTTTTTATCAGAAGTAAACTAAAGATCTCCCGTTGCAGAGGCACTGGAGGGTGTTCTACGCCCCCGTCCCCTCGGATCGAGTAATTTATTTTTTATTAGAGGTAAACTGAAGATCTTTCGTTCAAAAGACACACAGGATTGAGCAGTTTATTTTTATTAGAAGTAAACTGAAGATCTCCTGTTGCAGAGATCTACCTCCCATGGGGTACGGAATTTATAATTATGCAGTTTATGATTAATTGTCAGATTATGAATTAAACACATTTACTTGGCCATAGCTAATTTTAAAAACTTGGGATATGCTTAAATATTTAATTCACTCTTAATAAAAATAAATTATTTAAACCGGGGGGTCTGGGGGGTGTGGAACACCCTCCAGTGCCTATGCAACGGGAGATCTTCAGTTTACTTTTAATAAAAAAGTAACTACTAAATCCGGGGGATCAATGTAATTAATTAATCACGACGAAATAATGAATTACCAAAGCTTTTTATTGAGCTACTAAACCTCCATGATATTCAAACAAATAAGCAAAAAAAATAACAAAATTTACTAAAGAAATCTCAGTTTAATTTAATTAATTGATTACTATTAAACTAGCAACTACCAAAACTTTTAATTAGTAAAATAAAGACCGCCAAAAATCTATTTAACGTTTAAGATAAAAAAATGTTAAGAAAATCTACTGATGTAAGTTAATTTGCTATCAAATAACTATCATTGATTGCACGTGTCGTATCTATGATACACATTGACCGTAGCGCATGCGTATAAGCTAGGTAAACTTCACGTAATTCACCAAAAATTTACTAACTTCATGATACTTCATTTGTACTTCAATATTCTTAACACGTATTTTACCTACTTTACACGTACTTCATGTATTTTACCAGTACTTCATGTATTGCACAAGTACTTCATGTACTTCACATGAGATGTCATGTACTTCATGAGATGTGTACAAAAAACTTCACCAGCGGTTTACCCCTCGACTTACAATAACGCCATCTGTCTTATTTTATTATTTGAGATTAGAAATTTAGAGTGGATTTTACTGAATTACATGGAAAGCGTGTAAAACTCTTTTTCGGAAATGAAGTCTTCAAACCTCTTAACTTAAAAATATTCCACAGAATAAGGTGAGCTAGCAGATATACGGTATTTGTCTCAGTAGACGTCATCGGTATAGCATACGACTTTGTAAAATATGCGTTTACCTGGCTGGTTTTGAAAAGTCGTCTGCTATATCGATGACGTCTATTGAGACAAAAACATATAGCTCACCTTAATTTATGCAATATTTTTAATTACATTTTAAAGCATTCCTTTTAAATGCGTTACTTTGTTTTAAATCTTATCAAAGTAAAATGTTGTATAATCTAGAACTACGTTCTTGTAGAAAACCAATAAATTTATTATTTTACTTCATGTATAGTTCGGTTTCATCACGGTAAGTTACAATTTAATCTATGATTAAAATTTTAGAACAGCATGCTTTTTAATTATGGCGTTTTAATCGTAGATTAAATTTTAACTTACGTATTAAAAATCGGGTGACCTTCAAAGTTATCACATATGCACGTAGCATTGTGTGGTCTTTAAATCACGGGAATGTTATACACTCCATTTTGTAAAAGTTTTACGGTTCAATTACCTTAACTAGGATTTGAGGTTTTTTTAGAGAGAACATCCACATTTGGAAGATTTGTACAACTTCAGGAATATTTTTAATAAGTTTACCTTCGCCGCAGGCGAAGGTACCTTCAGCAATTACATTACAAATAAAATGTATGAAATAAAAACAAAAATTATATAGGAAAAACTACTTACCCATTCATCATAATCTGGCATATCATCATTTTCCTTTTCGTTGTCATCTTCTTCCTCGACGTCGTCTTCATTATAATTAACCTTTAATAAATTATCACTATCTTCAAAATTATCATATCTTCTTCTTTGGTGGGAAAACGGCGGAAAAGTGGTGGTTGACGGTTTCATATTATCAAGTCTCGTTAAAACACCGTCCAAATTTGGATAACGCGAATGCCTGAATTTGATCGGATTTGCATTTTCGTCGATATAATTATACTTACTTCGATGTGAATATTTTCTATTAATATCATTTTGTGAATTTATCGTCGACGGCGCATGCGTGCTACTTTTTAACAACATTGCGTACCTATTATCTTTGGTATTAAATTTATTTTTCCATTGAGCGTCTATATACGCCGTTTTGGAATTGATGTTCGTATTTTGATATGCTAATGTAGTTGTAACAGTCACACAAAACCAACACAATAATTTAAGAACAATGGTCCTCATCTTTGTTGCCTGTCTGCGCTGTTTATTTATTACGTATCATTGTAAACAACAAAATATTATCATGCGCTGAAGTATCGCCGTAACTAGCGAATCACTTGGCAGTTTCATTGTACTGAAAAAAAGGAAAAAAATATTAAAAATCACAGCAATAGATCCGCTCAGAAAATTAAAGTGTTTTCTCGCCGGAATAGGCGCAGACTTCGTTCAATTTCAATATTTTAAATTTGAACCATGCACTTTAAATAAAACGCACCCAAAATTTCCAATCTGCAAATTGCAGTCGTGACGGTTGCATTTGTATGCAATATGTAATTTATTTTAAAACTGCATAATTCGCTTGAAAATGAATGTAGTTACAATGCGTAGGATTCGTGTCATGTATTTCATTAATAACCACGTCATTGTTAAATATAATTTAGAAAAATTGAACTAAAACCGTTAATATAAGTTGTATGCACTGCCATAAGTATCTTCAGGTGTTCATCTGCATGCACACCAACTATACATTGTTCAGTACAACACGTCTTGGGGATAAATAATTTCATCTTTGTACTATCTCGATTGAAAATATTATTCTATAAATGAGCGATGCAGACGTTTACAATAAAGCAATTAAAATAAAACTTGTCTTTAGAATTTCAATCCGACAAGTAATTACTGAACTAGATGAGTGGTTAATAATCTGATGAAACAAAGATAAGCTACCATTAAAGCATTGTTCTTTTTTTAGTGCATTGTATTTCGGACGTGGAAGCCGAAGAATTTATGCAGAAATGCAAGAAGAACGTGGAGATGTCCTGCTGCCTCTGCATTACATACCATCGAAAATTTTAATAAATCAAGCCTTAGGGCCAATCCGGCCCTGTAAGGCTTAAGGCTAATACACCAAAGGAAAGTATCACACAGAGCCATTTATCACAATTTGACTATGACCCACCTTTTGGTACATTTTGCATTTTTAGCGTGCAAAAATTCGAAGGTTAAACTTAACAAAAACACACTAATTTGTTAAATAAATACATACTTCTATAAATACACAAAAAAAAGCGCAAAATGTGAGTTGCTAATTAAAGTGACAAATTTTGGAAAGGTTTCAAAACCTTTAAGTTTCTAATGGTTAATTAATTTTTTATGTGAAAATTATATTATGCACATTAATAGTAATGCATATTTCCCGAGCATTTAAATCGGTTTTCTAGTTTCCCGACGTTATGTAAAGATAGCGCATTTTTTGCATCATAAAATTTATTTATTTATTAGATTTCAGTTTCATTATCAGTAGACAGCAATAGTATCATATACAAGTGCATGGTTATTTTCTGACTCATCGATTTAAAAATGCAAAACATATTTGAATATTTTTTTTTAAATGTAGCATAAATGAGAGTAATTATTAATTATAGTTGTGGGGGTTAATTTAGCCTTAAATTAAGCTTTGTACCAATTTTACTACAAAATACTACATAGTTTCACATTTATGTCTAAAATTAGACTACTCGTTTATTTTAATTGATTGTAATTTCAAAATAGCAATTTTTTGTACTATTAATGTAGTTTTTGTTGCTGTTATTCATTAGCTGCCAGTAGTGACGAGCAAGATTGTGGTACAATGTACTGTAATTGTAGTACCAGGAGATTCGTGTCAAAATAAGAATTAGCAAGTTTTATTGAATATTGACTTTGGTAAATGAATCGACTAATTTTCATTCAGTCTATAAGATAATAGAAAAAAACATCAAGTAGCGAAATTAATTTTAATCTTAAGTTTTTCTCCTTCAGCTCTTCATTCATCTCAGAACATCGCTAGGGTGGATCGGTCCCCATATTTATTTCTTCCGCGTTCTGTTCCTTAGCCATTACGCTCTAAGGCCGTTAATGCTAACGCTTAGTTTACACCCAAAATTTTAGCATTCTTTAAAAGAAAGGATAAGGACGTAAGGGACGAGTTACGGAACAACGGCCAAATTTTAAGGATTTAAGCAAGAGCTACTTCCATTGCTTTCTCTTTAGTGATGGTAACTTCATCTTTTGGTCTTCCTCTTGGTCTATCAACATCCGACTTCCATCTCTGTATTGTTTTTCCTTCTTCTGCTCGCATTCTTATTTTCCTCCCATATTTACGGTAAATTCTTATGTTTTTCGTTTATGGCTGCTATGCTTGCCATAACGTAATTTTCATCTCAGTTAGATGAATTATTTTTCAATCCTCAGATTCTCCATTTCATCAAGTAATTGCTTTCTGTTAAGGACGCCCAAAAGTAGCGGGGAAATTGTTTCTTATGTGAAGTTCGCAAAAAATTTTCTTGGTTTTGTAGATGGCGCTCAGTGCGTCACATTAATATTATTTCACATTTTCGTATTTTCGTCGTTCGTGTTATATTCTGTGATCGTGTTAGAGAAATTGCGAAAAGATGGCGCTGTTGAAATTTGTCAATTATGATAAATGCAGGAATGTTCTATAATTTCAATGCTAATACTTTTCTGATTAAATAAAGACATACGTTATTTATGTTTTATTTGCAGAAAAGTAATTATAAATTTATATAATAAAAAATTGTATAATAATAAACCTTGAAATTATGACGAGAATTTTTTAGATTGAGAATTTTTGTTTGAAATTCATCAAGTGTAATTTTTTCGAAAATTACCACGTACGTCGAGGTTCTATTGTGATGAGCTAAAATATAAACATTTTTTATATTTTGTGTTACACTGCAAAAACAAATTCCAGCGCGAATAACATGCAATTTAATTACAGGCAACTCTTCTGTAATTTTAATGTTACATGGAAAATTAAAAAAAACTGCAATTTTCTTGTGTAAAATAAGTTAGGTAAAAATTCAATTCGCCACGAGGTGTTTGGCGCTATATGTAAGATAAAACAAACTGCACCGAGGTGATGTCATCCCACATCCTGTACGATAAGTACAATTTTGTAGATTTTGCAAAATAATTTTTATGTATTGTTAGAAATTGACGTACATTATGTAATTTTACTTTAAAACATTGAAAGTAAAGTAAATTTTTGAAGGAAAAATACATAGTACAACACCAAATTACTCTGTAATTTTAAAAGAAATCTAAAAAATTTCAGCAAACACTTAAATTTACTTTAAAAACTAGATTATAAGAAAAAATGTATGCTACGTGTCCTAAATTATACAATTTTTATAAAAATTTAATAGGTAATATTACGTGCATTTTTTAGAGTGTAGGAAAACATAAAAGTTTTTATTTTGTAACTTTTAATTTATTTTTGTAGCGAGTTTTAATAATCAATGTAAAAATCGGATGTGGCCATGCCCATGACTTTATCATATTTTTATTAAATATTAAAAAAATAATTTTTTATAATAAAAAAAAAAATATTTTCCATTAACCAATGTGACCCAAAGTCTAATCAGCTCTAAGTCTAAATATAAAAATACAAAATACTAACTTTAGTTTTGAAATTCTCATTAGTTTTTGAAATATGTAATAAAACTAATAATAAATAAAAGATTTAAAAAATTGCTCCCATGAACCAATTTTATCGAAAATTTAATCAGCTCTAATTCCTACCATAAACATAACAAATTTCAACTTCAGTCTTGAAAATCCTTTTAGTTTTTTAAAAAATTAAATAAATGCTAATATTAAATAATAATATTTAAAATAATAAAAACAATAGTTTTATAAACAAATTTTAACTAAAATTTAATCAGTTCTAAATATTAATTAAAATATGCGAAAACCTAAATTTAGTTTAGAAATTCGTTTTACTTTTGGAAATATTAATTAAAACTAATATTAAATAATAAGATTTAAAAAATTTTAAAAATAGTTCCCATGAACCAATTTTAACCAAAATTTAAATAACTGTAACTCCAGATATAAAGATAGGAAATATCAAATTTGGTTTTGAAAATTCTGTTAGTTTTCAAAATATTAAATAAAGACTAATATTAAATAATAAAACTCAAAAAATAAAAACAATAGTTTTCATAAAACAATTTTAACTAAAATTTAATGAGTTATAAATCTCGACATAAGTATGCTAAATCCTAAATTTCGTTTTGAAATTCTTATTAGTTTTGAAATATTAATTAAAACTAATATTAAATAATAAAATTTAAAAAATAAAAAAATAGTTCCCGTGAATCAATTTTAGCCAAAATCTAATCAGCTCTAAGTCTCAATATAAGGATACAAAATCCAAAATTTTGTTTGAAAATTCCTATTAGTTTTTTCTGTAGGTCGCACACAAAATTTGACCACACACAGACACACACACACACACACACACACACAGACATTTTTGGAAATGGTCTTATTTTACTCAGGGACCTCAAAAGTGTAAATCCATCAAAATCTCAAATTAGCCAAAAAATAATCCATGTTACACGAAAAAGGCCGTCAAGCATGGTGGTGGAAAAATAATGAACTGTGATGTTGCGTGGTCTTAGCGTGGTGTTGGTCCAATACATCATATAAAAGGCATTATGGACAAAGATGTGTATATTAATCTATTGAACAATGTATTAGGCTCCATACACCGACAAAAATTTACCTGTAACCTGGATATTTCAGCAAGACAACGATCCCAAGCACATAGCACACGACACTAAAAAATCGTTTAGTGACAAATCGGTGATTCTTTTGGATTGCCCTTCTTGTAGTCTGGATTTAAATCCAATTAAGAATATGTGGCCTTACATAAAACGGAAGATAGCCGACAAAAAAGTATCAAATAAAGCTCAACTTTTTGAAAACACCGCTTTAATTTGGGAAGCCATTCCTTTGGAGTTAATTCAAAAATTAATTGAATCAATGCTTCGTAGATTGGAGGTAGTCATTAAAAATAAAGGTCATTCTACAAAATATTAATTATAATAACTTTAAAAATGATTTTAATAAATTTTTATACATTTTTACTAGTCTTTCTTAATTATGTGAACCCTTACAAATAAAGCTATTTATGCATACTTGCAGATTTTAGGGTAACTGTAATCAATTGTTCAATTGTTTACACAGTTTATATAGGGGTACTTCTTAAAGAAAGTACCTGTCAACATAAATTTTTTGTATTATTGATCTACACTAGTTTTTACTGCACTTAGGTTAGATTTGCCAGGTCGTTCTTAATTATGTGATCGTAGCTGTATTTATTGATATTCATAAACACTAATCATAGTTTGCATTAATAAAAAATTTTTTTTTAATATATGAACAGAACAATTTTTACACATCTTTTAAAAATGGGCCTGATAGGCCTCACCCGTGCACTCGTGTAACTTTTAGATCACCCGTGCACTGGAGGGTTAATAGAGGTTGCCTTACTCGGGACAGTACAATATAAACATGACAATATACTACATGTTTTAATAAATATCCAAACACAGATACAACGACTTACTAAAAAATAAAATTTTGTGATAATATAAAAAAAAAAGAATTTTGAAGAACATTACAAACATGGTTATTCACTTGACACGAAAGTCGAAAACACTGCACTTTTAGTGGGTCAGCAATTATTTTACTAATTACTTGACAATTTTTTGATCAACTTTAAGATTTTCTTAGTTAATTTTGTGTACAAATCGCTCCGTTTGACATCTTCTGGGTTATCGAAATAGCTGTGAAAACACAAAGAATTTAAAAACGTGTAACTTCAAAAACAAAAAGTATTATACTTACTACATATATTTAATTGGTGTTTCTATTTAAACTATAATGTATGTACAAAAGTCGGAGATAAATTGTAAATAAACATTGTTATCCATACTTCTACTTATATGTAAAACAAGAGAAAATTTCACTTCATCTCGGTTCTTGCATTTTGATTGTCAACACACAAATTAATTACATAAATTATTACAATTAATTATTAATTACACAACACATACATTTTTACAAAAATTGATTCTTTGAAATACAAAGTTATAGGTTACGAAATCAACAGATGACAGGTCGTATTCGACATACGTTATAAAATTACTAGGTACGTACGTACGTCGATGATGTATACGTAAATAGTGTCATCTCACGGTTGATTCCTACACAGCTACTTTTAGGGAGTTCAAAATTTGGTTTACAAATAAACTTATTGTAAATATTTAGATCACAAAAGATGGTTTTAAGCTAATCGGGACGTGCGATTCATCTGAAATTTTCAAATAAAATTTGAAATAGAGTGAAGCTCAAATCTAGTTAGTTTGGTTAATTTCTGTGAATTTTTTTTTTTTAAATTTTGATTATTTACAAGCTCGTAGTTTCGAAAGTATTCAATATTGAAAGCTTTAAAATATATCAAGCGTCAAGTTGATTATCGCTTATTAAAATGGCTATTTCAATTTATAAGAATTCTATCTTAGTAAAGTGAAAACGATCCTAGAAATTTGTATGTTTTTTTGATTGTGTCGCCATCTGGCAGACCTCAAATAGATTTCGCGGCTCTTAACCTTCTTTAGACCGATAAACAGCATCTCTGTTCGTAAATCATATTAGTTGCCCCCTTCCATTATCGGGGTCATTATAATCAATGCATCGACTGTGGATCGTCCTGGTCAAAAACCGTGTAGATAATCTCCGACTAACTTGCTGCTTTGCAATGGCGGCTCGTGGAGAATTTAGATGGTGAGGTATGGCAAAACCAGGAAGGCTTGGATGGTATAGAGTATTAGGATGGCCAATTGTCTAAAAATTAATCTCAGTCTGTATCCAGAGTCATCTTAAGCACAGGACTAAATGGGCTATAGCCCCGAAGCGCAATGCCACCTTTTAGGACTGCAATTTTGCTGGCACTGGAGACTAGCGCGTATGCACCAGCGCAGATGTTTATCGGTAATACATTGACTTTATAATTCTGAAATATTGTATCTTCTGATGCCATTATGTATATTGTCAGTACCTATCAAATATTTTCAGTATAATTTTTAAACATTTAATATTCTGCCCTCCGATACTGATGCACTGGGAAATATTCTAAAGACCCCAATATCCCTGGTGTGTGCAGGATATTCTAAGATTTTCTTAAATAATTTTTGTAATTTTTAAAAACTGTGTTGTTTGTAAAGAAAATAAATACAAATATTTGCATTTAACAGAATATTTGGTTAGAGATAAGGTATATCCCCCACCCCCCCAGAACATATTTTGAAAATTTAAAAAACAACGTTATAGTAATATTAATAAATAAAAAAAACACAAATTTAAGTAATAAATCCCAGTAACCCAAACTATTAGAAAACATGGTTGTAACAACCGGGGGGTCTGGGGGGTGTGGAACACCCCAGGCACACTTAAGTTGTATTAGATATATTTGCGAATTTATAACCATCAGTTTCAGCTCCTTCAGCAGTTGGAGCTCCTAAAAATCAAATTCCACCAAGCTATTGCCCGAAATATGCAAATTTGCAAATATGCAAGTAACCCAAACTAAAAAACATAGTTGTAACGACCGGGGGTCGGGGGGGAGAGTGAATACCCCCCTGGCACATAAATTGTAATAGATATATTTGAGAATTTATGACCATCAGATTCAGCTCCTTCAGCACTTGGAGCTCCTAAAAATCAAATTCAACCAAGCTATTGCCAAGGTACTACCCGAAATATGCAAGTAACCCAAACTAGAAAACAGAGTTGTAAAGACCGAGGGGTCTGGGAGGTGTGGAACACCCCCCAGGTACACTTAAATTGTTATAAATATATTTGCGAATTTATGGCCATCAGTTTCACCTCCTTCAGCACTTGAAGCTCCTAAAAATCAAATTCCACCAAGCTATTGCCAAGGTACTGCCCGAAATATGCAAATATGCAAGTAACCCAAACTAGAAAACAGAGTTGTAAAGACCGGGGTCTGGGGTGTGGAACACCCCCCAGGTACACTTAAATTGTAATAGATATTTTTTGCGAATTTATGGCCATCAGTTTCAGCTCCTTCAGCACTTGGAGCTCCTAAAAATCAAATTCAACCAAGCTATTGCCAAGGTACTGCCCGAAATATGCAAAAAAGGGGGACGGGTAATAAACCTGAACTTCGATTTTGACCATTTTTATAGTGGATTATGAAAGACGAGGGTCTAATTAGCGTATAAAAAAATAAAATTTGCGGACGGTCCATAAATTTTGGAAAAAACGACTTTAAAAATTAATTTATAATGCAATTTTCGACTCAAGTACCATAACACAAAGTTCTTGTCTGTGATGATTTTAAAAAAAATTTAGAATTAAGTAGAGAACGTTATTACGAGAGGAATGTACTATAGATGAAGTCGATATTTCCAATAATCAAGCTAAAAATCAATTTTAAAAATCATAAAAAACGCAGCTTTCACTCTGGTCCGCTACGACCGCTACAAGCGATTTTAACAAACGCAACTACGGCTACACCCTAAAAAATTATTTTTAAAAATATTTCTTAAATCGACGCAATGATAAAATACACACTTTCAAGTAAAATTGTAAAAAGAATTCAAAATTTAGCCTTTTCTCTTCCTTCTTCTTTTTCTTTCGTTGACTTTTTTCTTTGGCATTCTTTCTTTTCTTTATATTTTCAAGATTTAATGTCGTTTCGTCTTCCTTCACTGTTTATACGATCACTACCTGAAGTTTTATTGTTGTTTGTCATAAATTGGAACTCTTTTTCTTGTGTCACTGTTCTATTTTCAATTTAATTCTGCCTGTCCCCAAACGAAGCAGAGCGTAATATTTAAAAATTAAAAACCTGAATAAATCCATGAACACATCTGGACTTTTGCAAAAAACTTTTCTTCCCGCAACATTTACTAATGTTGCCCTATCTAAAACAAATGAAAAACCTACTTTATTATAATTTACCTAATTTATTTTTGTAAACAAAAACCAATAATTCTCATATAGGATTTTAAAAAATAACAATAAATAATTATAAATAAATTTATAAATAATTAAATAAATAATTATAAATAAATTTATAATTAATAAAATTATTACTTTTTTATCATTTTATATTTATTTCTTATTTTATGCGCAACACATCATGAAGCAATTAGTTGATTAAGAAATACTATTGTTTACAGTTCATTAACAAAACCTTTTGCCTTTAGAAATTTTAGTCAACTTTTTAGAATGAATGAGATTAATTATTGAGTAAATCGATTTTAAAGTTGACGATTTTACCATTTGCTGCTCAAAAAAAATATCAAATAGCAAAAAGAAATATCCTAAACCCAATTTTATACAGATCCGTTGCTAGGTAACTAAGTGTCACAGCAACTAGACAAATTCAAACTGTAACTTTACACCTCATAGAGGGTGCAATTTGTATTGTATTTTCAGATTAGTAATAAAAATAAATTTATATAGCTAAGTAAGTTAAAAAAAATTTGAAGTATGTTTTCACACTGCACCATCACTGGGGGCCGATGTAAACTCCTCCTATAATCTGTTGTAATCTGACCCTAAACGGTCAAGGGTTTAATTTAATGATTTCTATTAAGGACCCTTGATTTTCACGCAGTAGCTAAGGTAATTAAGTTAGATTCGGTTACATTTTGAATTATTTTGATGCAGGGTTGGGCTCTGTTCATTATACACATGCATCGGTGTCTATAAGATTTTTCCAAAGAAGAAAATTGGCGGTCCAGTACAACTCGAGGCCGAAAATGCCGAAAAATTTCGGCAAACCTCGGATCAACTTATAATTAATAAATATAGTTCATATGTTGATATAGCATATAGGCGTTTCAAGATAAGCGATACGCTACCTTGCGGTAAATTTTGAACTAACGATATAGGTTAATGAAATAGGCTCGCATGTATTTTAAGTAAAGTTGTAAAGCAAACGAAATTTTAATAATGGATAGATGGTTTTGTTCAGTTTTCTGGTGCAATTCTATGAATAAAAGAAATCCCGAAATTAGTTTTCATGCCTTTCCCCAAAAAAGACAAGAAAAAGTGTAAAAAATTTAACAAAATGTTGTCAATTTTTGGCATCGTAGCATTTCATTGTGCGTAGCTTACTTTGATTGTTTGTTTTTCCTTCAGGGAAACCAAACTGTATTTATAGGATTTGGGTCGCTTTTCATCTTCAACGGAAAGCAGCAATTATTTGTTTGAACTTGTGGACTTCAGGTCTTCAACTGGGTTCACTTTTATTTGTTTTTGTTTAATATGTTTTGTAATTGTCTCATATCTTGACATTTATACACACGCAAACCATTTTTTTTTTGAGAGAATAAATTAAGATTTTTGGCCCTTTGTTTTATTAATCCTCCTCCATGATTACATTAGATTACATAGTCGAAGCTATGCAATGCAAGGGCAAAGGTAAACTTTTTTTACGGAAGAGGATCCACCCCTTGGTGTAACATTTTTCCTCTAGACGACCAAGTGGGTTAGAGAAAGGGGAAAAACTGTTATAAACTTTTAGGAACTTTTTGATTGTCGATACCTTTTATTTGATGAGGATCTGGGCTCATTGCTGTAGTTTTTAAATTTAATTTATTATATCAGGTGGCCCAGTACTGCACAAATAAATTACATGTTCTGCGTGTAGAGTCTCTTTACCTTCGCAAATACACCTCGAATTTCGATCTCCACGCATGCATTCCATGTAATGGACAACGTTAAAACGAAGATTTGGGCCAGATTCTTATAAACGTTAAATATTTCACACACTCTAAATTGTTTTAAGCTCAAATATGGTTCAAGGATGTTATGTCACTTTTTCTAATCCTTTTAGGTAGGTAGCATTTTAAATATTATTTCAAATATTACAATAAAGTACCGTAATATATTATTTAAAATATATTTAATATAATTATAAACACGACAACAAACTATCAAAAAACATACCAACAATGTTAATACCACTAATAGCCACTATGGCGCTGCGATCTTAAATTGAAACGCCTATAGGTATTAATATAAAATAAAATATCAAAATTTAAAATTATTGGGTTGAACGCGAAGAATTAAAACTGCAGCATCTCGGAGGGTGGGATACCTTTTTGGTATCAATTAAAAAAAAACTAACTCTAACCTACAGCCCGATCTACCTTTTCGTGCAGATTCCACCTATTTGGTATCAACTCTAAAATATGTATATAAAAAAAAACGAAGTTGGTGCTTGGCATGGAGTTGACCTGGCGTCGAGTTTGCCGGCGCCGAGTTGGGCGGTACCAAGTTGTCCCACCCCGGAAAATAGGTCAGCAAATACGGGAATCATTTTTTTCATGATTAATAATTAAAAAAATTATTCTGCAATCTATGGGTTATTTTGTACGTAATTCTTATGCATATTATCACATAACATATCATTCTGCAATGAGATTCTACGCACAGAGTAAAAAAAGCAAAGATAGAATTTTTGGAAAGATTGGAAATCAATAAATTGAAATATACATGTCTATATCAGCGGTTCTTAACATGTGGTCTGCGGTGCTATTTTAGAGGGTCCGCGATAGGATAAAGAAAATTCAAAGAAGTTTTTTAATTATTTTCTTAATAATATAAATAATTGTGATTCCGCGATGGTATGATTATATTGTGAAGCATTGATCTATTAAAGTACTTTTGCTATATTTCTTACAGTTTTAGCAGCATTTCTAGTCAACTCATGGAACCATACAGCTTTGCCAATAACTTTCCGATTTAATGTAAACAAATTAATTATTAAGTAGAACAACAATGATTGTGCAGATTTTTAATATTTACGATACGATCTGGGCATCCGAAAGAAACGTTTCCCGTTTGACCCGACCTTGACTTCACTCTCCTTTGCTTCATTGCGTTGTTAATCAACCGGCTAGTAAAAGATTCGGTTTGTTTACAACATAATTGGGTGTACCCATAATTGTTTTATTTATTAATTTCATCGGGTTATGCACAAGCGGAAAACAATTATAAAGACTAGATGCCCGGTTCGAGTCCCAGCAAACTCTGCCCGTCTTCTCTCGAAATCCTGGCCAACTCAGTTTGCAGGACACGTATAGCTGCCGCTATATTTTTACAAAGATTCAGTCAGTTTAATCATAAAATTTCAAAAATTTGAATTTCAAGTTCAATCTATTGAGGGCACTAAAATAATCGGTCTTATTTTTATAAAACACAGTAAACTGCAGAGGAGGAAGCTTCCTCGGTCTTTCTTACAAAATTAAGGTTGAAAGATTAAAATATTAAATTAAAAATTGAAAAGTTAAGTAAACATAATAAAAATTTTAATTTATTACTATTGTTTTAGCATTGTACTATCAAATACCAGCAATTGAATCATAATTTAATTTAATAGAACAAAATAATTAAAAACGTAACTCAAACAAAAAGAGGGCGGTGCCCCCTGCCCCTGTAACGCTACGTCACTGCTCTATACTGAAATAGATTGAATAGTTTTTTTTATAAAATATTTAATTTGTGCCCTTAAATAAAATTCTATTGCATCATTGTGAAATTCGAGCTACATACATAATTTCTATCAAGCTCAGTGGTGGATTATGGTATTTATTAGCCCCCAGGGGGCTAATAAAGTTAAAGGGATCCATAAAATTAAATAAAACGGAAATTTTCAAAATTTATTATAATAATTTTGATTTAAAACCTTGAATTTATAAAACGACACACGAAACGACATACATTTTCCATTATTAAAATTAGCGCGGTTGCGAGATTACTGGATTGATATGCCGTAGTCGTAAAATCAAACCTCGAGTAGGTGCATCGTAATTTTTCCGACCATATCTCCCTTACAAAGTGCTGTCAACATTTTTGTGTACATTTCCCAGGGTTCAGAGCCTTCATTAAACTGTAGGTTCCCTGTATCTGTAGACAATTTTATAACGAACACTATGAGAAATGCCAAAAATGGCGTCAACCGTAGATATTATGTACTCTTCTTAATATTTTTAAATTTTGTATTTTATGAAAATATTGATTTTCAAAATTTTAACGCAGATATTGAAATGCTAAGTGTTAGCCACCCATTAAATCCAGTCTTGACCAAGGTTCGACTTTGACCCACGAAAATCTCGAGTTTTGTAGAGTAAAATTTTACAAAATGATAACAGAATACAGTAATTGGTAGACAGAAAGATTTCAGCGTATTTAGCTTTTGTTATTTCATAAAAAAATTTCTATATTTTTGGAATTTCAGATTCGCTTCCTTGTTGCGCCAACCAACACCGCTGTAGAATACACACAATTTAGAAGAACTACGATTTTTTAATTCATCGATAAAAGACAAAGCCAAAAAATAATTATTAAGTGGTTCGTAAGAATGATTAAGTAGTAGCAAAAAAAGTATTGCCCCCCCGTGCTATATCAGAGCGGCTTTTCAAACGCAAAATCGCAAAGCAGAGGTTAATGGGTTATCGGTAAAATTTAATTTAAAAAGATTTTTACAAAAATATTCAAGATTTAATCGATTGAACGAGAAGATATTTTACAAAGTATTTTTGAATGTAAATAAAACTCAAATTTTTTTTAAACGCAAAAATTTATAAAAATAAATGAACGTGAAAAACCGCTCCAATACAAATAGATAATATTAAAATTAAAAATATACAAAAATTAATTACCTAAATATTTCAACATTTATTAATAAATATTCAATTTCCAAGTCACATTAAATTTACAAAAAAATCACAAAAACGAAATATTAGGCACCTTTTATGAAAATCACTGCGGTAGAAAAATAAAATTTAATAAAGGCGTCGAAAAAACGTGCGTTAATGAAATCACTTAGCGTCGTCGACGTCCAACTCGTTACATGGCACGCGGTAAACTGATCCAAGTTGGTATTCGTTGTGGTTTTGTGCATTTATCCGGACGAGATGAGTTGATAGATCATCGTATTTTGGTCCATTCAACTTGTACTTGCACATTTCATTTTTTACTACAAAATGTTTCGGTGACACACATAGTAATTGTTTTTACTTTTACTTGCACTCCACCTCCTCCTAATCGCGGGCGTGCTTACTACCGGAAACGCAAATGACCACGAATTTTTCACCTTATTAATTTCATCCGCAAGTGTCCAAATATTGTAACAGATAAAACGGCGCATTGTTCTTTTATTAACGTTAATTTAACGTTACCCATTATTCGAATTAATATTAATTCATGTATAACGAATCAGTTCTAATTTTATAATTTATAGCGTAATTAATTCACAATAAAAATACAAGGTAATTACGTGACTTAATTATATAAAAAGGTGAATTGTAAATAATGTTTAATCGATTTATTCTTATTGATTGACATATTTTAAATACTCCATAATTACTTCAGACCATCTAATGAGTGTCTATTTATCGCTAGACAATAATTTCTCTACATTTAATTATAAAATTACAACTGAACTTTTCCATTAATTAACCCACGTGATAGTGGGCGAGAAAAATGGTACGGTTCGATTCCCAAAGATGGTTAAACCGTTTCAGCAAATATTTTACACAAATTGCTGTAATTATGCATTCTTCCCGGTAAGGATAGCAACTTATTAAGGAAATTGGAAATATATTATGCATAACTCAGAACGTGAACAGGTTTTGATTATTAAGTAAAAGAAGAAAAAAGTTGATAATTAATACAGTTACAATTAATAGAAGTTTTGCTAAATATTGATTCTTACCTGAGAGTGGGTCGATCAACAATCTATAGCGTACATTATGCAGGTTGTCTATTGATTGCTTGACACTGAATGTCATTTATTTTTTACAATTTGAGTGTACCTGGAGGGTATTCTATACCCCCCAGTTTTTGAAACCATGTTTTCTAGCTGGGGCATTCGCATTTTTAATTTTTGATTTTGCAATAAATTATTTTTCCAATTTTACATTTTTTTAATAAATGTGCAATTGTCACACCTTATACACACGGAAAGCCGCCCGTGAGCAAAGGGTAGCGGAAATCTTTAACCAACTGATTTACCATGATGTTATTTTCTATTGCGAGGGTTGAAGATATGGCACTCGGTATAACAAAATATCTAAAATTTATCTGCTTGTATGTAACACATATACAAGACTGGGCAAATTACTTTTTCTTTTGTATTTGAAATACAATTAATTACAAAATACCCACTAATTGAGTAAACATGTAAAAAAGTTACAAAATACATTAATTTATATTTAAAATACATTATTTTTCATACATAAGTGTTGTTTCCTTATTACAAAAAGCAGTGGCGGATCCAGGCAAACGGGGGGAGAAAACGTAAAAATTTATTTACTGAAATAATTTATTGCTTTCAAATAAAAAAAAATTTTACACAAAGTTTTGAAGTAAATTTTACATAAATAATTGTAGTAAATCTACTAAACTTGAAGTAAAAATTACTTCAAATTTGTTTTTGTGCAATTTGGTGTTTGAATTTATTTTTTTTATAAGCTCTATAGGGAGGGGAATCATCTGAATCCGCTACTGTTCAAAACACCAATCTCTCCAATTATTTTGCTTTTCTTGTCAGCAGATAATGGTTTAAGGGGGGATTTTTATCACAGGGAAAAAAAACGGTCAACATGTGACAGTAGAAAAACAACAAAATAAAAACAAACAAGTTCTGCAGATAAATTTTTTTTAAAGATTACATAGTTACAAAGTGAGATTATTTAAGTTTTTAATGATGAATATATTTGAAAATTTCTGATAAAAGACATTAACCGATGTTAACAAAACTAAGCTGAGTGAGTTCATGCTTTACTAAATACAAAGTTTAATTTTAGAATTTCAGGATTACTGCAACAATATTTTGGTTACTTTGCAATTTTTTGTTTTTTATTGTCGCGGCATCTGTTGGCGATAGCTTTTTTTTTTGGAAAAAAATTCCCTTTTAACGTTTTCAGATTTACTATCAGAATTTTTTTCAAAATATTTGGTATAAAAGGGTATTTAAATGATATATAAATGTGTGTCGACAGGGCAAAAATTTGGGTATAACAGTCCTGATGAGTCAAAGAAGAAAGCGTTATCCAAGGAAAAATTTGATCTTCTCAATCCATCGGGTTGTTTGATAGGTTGCGGCTTTTCAGTAAGTTTTTCCATGAATCAAGTCTAAAAATTTGCGCTCTGATTGGTTTATCGCCTAAAGGATTCCCTCCCTTACTTTGGTAGTTACCTAGGCTTTCATTCATAGGGGGGGGGGGCATAGAGCATTATCATTTATCATTTAAAATTCTTCGTCAGGTTTGCCCCCCTCCCTCCTCATGACACAGTTAAATTTATTTTGTTTTGATAGTTTTTATCTTTAATTTTTACATTAAAATTAATCTTTTTGCATATTTTGTAATATGTTAAATAGCAACAAAATGTAGTTGAATCAACTATTTTAAATAAGTGCAAAAAACATTTTTTATGACAAAAACACTTTAAAAATCATCTCAAAATATAAATTCTGATTAAATCTTAAATTAATTATTTTTTTACTATATCTATTGATCTATCCGCGTATGTGTTATATTTGGGAATGGCGAAATGGCGATGGCGCAACGGCGCCCTTCATTCAAGAGGTCTAGGCCTATAGATTTCGCAATTAACCATTTTGATATCGCCATTGCATCACTGTACGGAGTGGATCATTGGTTTCATCTTGTGGAAATCTTCATAGAAAATAAATAAAAATTGGCGGCATAGGAAGAAAAGGGAAGCCAGGAAAGAAAAATGATGTCGCAGGAAGACGCCAAAGAAAGCTACAAAATAAAAGGTTGAGCAGTACGTTTGCGATAGAGTTCTCAACGGGGGAACAGATTTTCTGGCAGAAGGTAGTCATGACCTAGTCGTCGAGAGTTCAAGCAGATCCCCAAAGCTGAGAGGGTGACGTTTACAGATGAAAACGAGAACCCCGAAGAAGTTCGGTACAAACTGTTGGGGGACAGTGAGAGTTAGTAGGCGTAGTAACGGAAGCAAAAAAGTGAGAAAAAAATAAAAGAGAGAGAGACAATCAGCAAGTCAAACAAGAGGTGGAGTGATAGGAAGAGAATTGCTTGGAATAGTTAGTCAAAACAGAAAAAAGAATCAAAAGTAAAGGAATTCCGTAAACGGGGTAATTATGAAGAAGAAGAATTATGACAAAATCGTTGAAGGTAACGCGCGTGGGTTAGATCGTAATCAAGATCTGAGCGAAAGAAATTCAAGCGATACTACGCCAGTGCTCAGATTTTAAGAAGGTTGGGCTGTGGACCCGGTTGCTGGTCCAAACCCAGATCAAGATTTGTGTCTTTGATGTGCCAAAAGGCCTTGGAGACAAAGAAGGGAAGACGGGGTACGTGATTAGCTAAGGTAGAAAGGAGGCGAATAGCTGCGTTAATTACAATAAAGCCGAACGCGATCTGGAAAATTGCTTTTTTCCAGCGGGAAAAAAGAAATTTTTGCCAGTATCGCCAGATGTTGCATCGGAAGTAGTGATTGGTTTGTCGAGTACAAGACGCCAGTACATAACAGGAGCTACCGACTTGTAGACGTCTTTTTGTTTAGCACAAAATGGATGGTTGGTGGATCACTGTGTACTGAAGAAAAACTACGGCTTCCCCAATTTTATTCTGTATTTTCAGCTCTTTTGCTGTTATATCGCTGTCAGAATCCTTCCTTTTAGTTTATTTTAGTTTTGGATCACTTGTAAATATTTCTCTCCAGTTTTGGAATTGAAAAATTATTAGTTCGTTTACTACGTTTTTTCTCATCTCAAAGATATACGATATATTGTATTGTCTTGCTTTCTTCCTTTCTCCTGATTCTTAATCAATTATTCTTCAATTTTTTTGTAAGTGATTGCTTCTCCAAATTTCTCCCTTCGTTCTCAATTTTCTTCTGCTTTCTCCCATCTCGTCTTTTTCTTTTTTATTTTATCTATATTATTTTGAAACCATCTCTCCCTCATCTCTGCTGTTGGTTTCCAGGTGATGAGGTTTTCTTTTAACAAAAAAATGACATACTGTAGGAGCTGGAGCAACATGATGGTTGGCAATGATGATTAAATTTCTCGTTTGAGTTCTTCTCTCTATTTCTTTAATTTCTTTGCTTTGCTCCCTTCTTCTCTCTTTTTGCTATCTTTTTCCCTCTTTTCTGTCATCTTTTTATGCTTTTCTTATCTTCTGGTATTTTTGACTGGCAATGTTTCTTCACTAATGACTGTAATTTCCTCTTTCTTTTTCAATTTTTTCTCTTCGTTTCTTTTCTTATTAATTATGTCTTGTCTTCAGATTTTCTTAAACAAAAAATTATTATTTTATTATTAAGATATGAAATACGAAAAAACTATTATTTATTATTTTTTGGATTATTTTTATTATTTTGGATTAAACGAATATAATATACATATTAATTGATGAAAAAATATTGATATTGCTTGGAAAAATGTTTTCTATCGCCACCTAACAGCTTTGCATTGGTCACCTGAACACCCTGTATATTACGTACCATGCATCCGTTGTTTCCATTACTAAACTAAAACCTATTATATAAACAATCAAACTTTTGTTTTAAAATTGTGTAAGTGGTTAAAATTGTATTGTAAAAGCATACCTGTAACGATTGCTGCAAAAGCTATCAACTAACAATACGCGACGACAGCTTTCAGTAGTCGAACAGATGGTTCACTCCGTTTCAAATTTACTAACTCCCCAATTACATGCATTAAAAGAATCACAAAGACGTGCAGTTTGTTGAATCGCTATTGACATTTGACCACCCTTACTTTAAGTCTATTGAAAGTGAATGTTTATATTCAGTAAACAGATGTGTTTTTATGATTTTCATGTTATTTCGATTTTAATAAATCATTAAGTTAGCGAACATAATATACATTTTTGTATAAATAACGTATTTTTAACATAAATTAGCTAATATTTTATAATAATAAATGTCAACAAATCGTTTCCAGTAGATGAATATTCAAAGTGGTGTCGATGCCATTAATCTTTTGCAGAAATAATTATAGTATCAGATTGCTATTGTATTCAGATCGTCAACAATTTAGATTTTTTTTATGCAATCGGCAGTTTAACCTTTTGCAATACTCCAGTGCGGTAACCATTGTCTTTCGGGAATCGGATTTGATTATTCCAAAACGACTTTGGAATGGGAGACAAAATGGGGTAGAGTGAGACAAGCAAACAGTGAAAATAATAGAGACCCTGTATGCAGAAGAAACCGAAGCGACCAGATCTGAACCAAACCAGATCGGATGCACTTGGGTCAGATCAGTTTAATCGCTGATGGTCTCTCTCAGCTATGGATGGTATAGTGGGTAACCTTTGTATTGGTCAAGCTGGGACTTATATAACACCAAGTTTTGCAAATTAATAGTTTTAGATATTTTATTCCGTTTTAACCTTTTAATTCAATAATTATGCAAAGTTTATTTTATTGTCGTTTGAAACGACTTTTTACTGTTCTTTGACCTATAGTTACCTTACTGTCATTTTTATGACACCAGCACCATTTGCAGCAGTAGATACCAGCATCTTATTATGTACATTTCTTAGTTTAAATTTTTTCTAACGCTCAAAATGTCTTACAGCTTTAAGCTGTTTGGAAAAATTTTATACCTTGGTAGTTTTTAAAAAATATATTGAAAACTGTTAGATTGCGCTAAGTAACTGCTAAGCGTGGGAATTGCGCGTCAGTTTTCATGGATGGATCTCACTGCATCTTTCTCACAGAAGTCAGGAGGTTAAACGTAAGTGCGAATTATTCATGCGAACGATTTTGCAGCAGATCATCTGAAAACTATAAACGCACAAAAATCATATATTTGAGATTATCTCGTAATGACCAAATTACGAATCAATAGTTTTTTCTTACTGGTATAAACAATAAATTTACAGTTTAACGTGGAATTTGAACCACGGCAACAATGATTTATAGGCGATCGAGAATTTAAAAGGAACCAGAATATTTTAGTTCCAAAAAATAATCATTTTGTCACACAATTGTCCTGGAGAGCCAAACTAAGAAATTCAGCGATTTAAACCTAGACTATTCGCACTGTACCTCAACCAATAATCACATCAAACCACTGCTATAACTGAATGGTGACAATGCTTTGTTTTCCCTTAATTAATCCCTTGGGTTTTTACCAAAACTAGATTTATTAAAAAACCCATGGTTTTCGAGTAGTATCTACTAATGTCATCCATCCAAGTATAAAAAAAGTTAATTTTTAAAGGGGTTACATCATCGTAATGGGAAAATAAATAAATATGGACTAAATATCTCAATTTTTATAAATTATAGAGAAATGTAACTATGTAACTTCATAAAATATCAAGATAAATGTGTCGTTTCCAAAAATAAGTATAAGCAATGAAAAAAAATTTATTGTCGGAATTGAGTAAATTGAGCAATAAAATTTAAAAAGTTAAATGATAAATATTTAAGTTAATTGACTATTACTCGTAAAATGGAAAAATAAGTAAATATAAATTAGCGAATTATTTTTAAGTGCATTTTTTTTAAATTTATTTTCTACGTGGAAACAAGAAATTCCATTTTATTCGATAGGCAACCAAACAATCACAGGAGGTTGAGAAGAAAAAATTAGGGAATCAACGACAATGTAGTTGAATACTTACTCTTTCAGGAACCGATGAGCCTACCTCGGATTTAAAAGCACTTATCGATTTAGGGGCTAAAAATTACATTTTTGTGTATAATCAAAACGAATAATTTTAACGAAAACTTACAAGAAATTTTTTTTTAGATAAATAAATTATCATTAAATTCAATTCTTTTGCTTTTTTTGTACCATAAAAATTTACCGGCTTATGATTTTTTCAACCCCGCGCAAAACTCAAATTTCCACGCACGATTTTCGCGATTCGCTCGAAAAGAAAAATCGTACAAAAAAATATTGCATATAGAAAGTTGAAAGGCATTTTAGCAGTTATGACAATTTGTTGATAAGAATGTGTGTTTTTATTGAAATCAAAATTCGTCAAGAGAACGGAAAAACCATCAATCAAATTAAAAAATAAATTAAATTGCAACCCCAACAGGTATATTAAATTCAAATTAGTGACTTTATAATTGATTAAAAAATTATATTGTCTCCAAATGTCAAGAAAACTTGACTTGGTCATTTAATTGGCAAACTTAAAATTTCAGTTTCTTGTAAAGATATTTTTTTACCAAGTATATTTCACCCCCTTCCGTCGCGAAATTTTTATTAAATATATTAGTCGACATATAAAGGATAAGTTGTTACTAGATATGTTTTGTCATAATAACGGAAATACTGTTAGATAATTTTCCATTTAAATTAAATAAGAAACGATGTGAACTGCAATTCTGCATTTCCACAATATTTAATTCAAAGATAGTATTATCTAGTAAACAGTTAAAGAAAATAGGGTGAATGTGTCTGTTCACGGCCACGACCCATTTTCGGCCAGGAGTTAAATAATACAACAATAGTTTTCAAAAATCACATTAATAATTTTGGACATCAATTATTAATTAAATTTAATTATTACTTTGTCTAGTTAACAAAGTATAAACAAATAAAAAATGTTTCACTATAACGACGTTAAAATTTACGCACTTTGTGCACACACTTTAGTGGACAGTGGTTTCTTATGATAAAGGCCGAAAACTGGATGATTCGTATTTTGCATGTAGTCTGAGTTTTTTGATGAAGCATTTACTAAATGGATAGTTTTTTAAAAATTTAATTGAAGATTTCCAAAATATAACTTTACTCAAATAATATAATCTTTTTAATAAAACATATTAATAAACAAATTCTCTCAAAGATTGTCAACTGTTTAAACGTCCTACCGCACAAAAGTCGATAAATTAATTTTAAAAAACACACAAATGAAAAATTAAATCAAATTGTTCTAAAAGAAATTTAGTTGAAACATTGTTTACTAAACCAACATAACAAACGTTTCATTAAAATAAAAATTAATAGAGAGGGTTTATATAATATAAATAACTAGCTGGATACCCGGCTTCGCGCCCGGGGTCTGACCAAAAATGAAATATTTTGCCTATGCTGAAGTATTTTGATTTAGGCCCTTGAATTTCGTGCAGCAACATTTTTAAAAATAATTTAAACGTATTATTTTATTGTAATCCTCCAGGATACACAATATTTTTGGTAGTTCTGTTCGGTGTATAAATTTACAAATTTTTTGGTGTGCCAAGCAATATATACCAATTGGCCGTGTGAAAAACACGAATTCTCCAAATTCAAGTCAGCTATAGTTAATGATTGTTCTTTCGCTTTGTTGAAGGTAATTGCGAAGGCAAGACGCAAAGGAAACTGAAACCGCTTGAATTTGAATGGTAAATCTTTGGGAATCATCAGTATGCGTGGAATCAACACATCTTACCCTTTAAAGTTTCCAGTGATTGATTGTTGCGTAGATCAAATTACTTTCACTTTCAATGCCAATATGTGTGGTAGCGTTCCAGGTGGCTCTAGTGAATTTAGAAATTCGATTGGGTAATTGAATGCTTGTTCTTGCTTCATCACTGTGTCTATTAATTTGTATTTGATCGATTGCCCGGGCAATTTCAATTGGATTTGTTTATTTAGCTTGTTGATATCATCATTTTTGGGAGCTAAAATTGCACGTTCCCACAGTCAATCTGGATTTTTGTAGTTGCTAGCACTTATGAAATTTTGGAATACCTTGTTTATAACAGCTTGAATATTTGGCTTCATTTTACAAAAATTGGACGGAAACAAAATCTCGTTTGTTTCAAAACGTTTGAAAACAACATCTTGTAGTAAATGTTTGTTGAGAACGTGATTTTCTCAACTCGGTTCCATAAATATGATGCTTTTAAACAAGTCTTCACCTCATCAGCGGGCGTTGATCGAGGTATAACGGGCAAAGTTTGGCAAAAATCACCCGAAAAAGCGCCTCCCATCGTTTGGTTTTCTTCGGAAATCGCGCAGAGTTCGGTCAAACGCTTCGAGCCCTAATGCATTCGTTCCAAATGATGATTTTGCACATTTAAAGAATTGATGATGCCACTGCGAGTACAATCCCATGCTGCATTCGAACCGACGCCAATATCAAATTGCTAAGAAATGTTTTGCCTGTGCCTCCTGAAGCATCAAGAAAAAAATTCCGCCGTTCGCGTTAGCTACAAATTGCATGACTTTGTCCTAGGCATTTTTTTGATCAGTAACTAAAAGTTTTGTTTGCGTCTCCACAAAATGTTGTTGCTGGTCTACGTCGAATTGTTGTTCTCGTACTTTGTCTTACACGTTGTTTCTGTCTCGTACGGATGCACGCATACCAAGTTGACAAAGGACTCTGTTGTTGATTGATATGTATGCATAAGTTAATCAATCAATATCAAAGTTGCATTAAAAATGTCGTCCGAGTGTTCCTGAGTAAGATCGTTTGCACGTGCTTGCCTTAGCATTGTTAAGGAATTTTGTTAAATTTCGTAACTATGATTCCTATTTTAACTTTATGTGCTGGAACGAACTATACCACGTTTTTGGATGTATATTTATTATGGAATTTTTTGGACGCTTGTTGGTTCCCATATGGGAGAGTGTTACGCTGATTTGCAATGTATGGAAATTTATTTTTATACCAACAAGTTTTGATTTGACGCCACATATGGAGTTGCGTGATTGATTACGAGAGGCGGAATTAGTAGAGGTCGACATAATATGGGATGTCTGGGGTGCGTTGATTCTGAATATCTAAGTTAGTTGAATGGGTCCGAGGGGTTGACCACCTGGTATATTTCGTGTACATAATTTTGTAAACGATTTGCAATTGTTTTTGCAAATTTCTGCAATTGTTTGCAAATTTTGCAAATGTTTGCATATTTTGCAAATGTATGTAAATTTTGCAAATGTCTGTAAATTTTGCAAATGACTGTAAATCTTTGCAAATATCAGAAATTGTTTGCAAATATCTGTGCACATTTTTGCAAATGTTGCAAATTGTTCAAATGTTTGAAAATTTTGCAAATGTGTGTAAGATTTTGCAAATGCCTGTAAATTTTTGTAAATGACTGTAAATCTTTGCAAATGTCAGAAATTGTTTGCAAATATCTGTGTACATTTTTGCAAATGTCTGTAAATTTTGTAAATGCTTGTAAATGCCTGTAAATATTTGCAAATGGCTGTAAATGTCTAAAATTGTTTGCAAATATCTGTGTAAATTTTTGCAAATGCCTGTAAATTTTGCAAATGACTGTAAATCTTTGCAAATGTCAGAAATTGTTTGCAAATATCTGTGTACATTTTTGCAAATTTTGCAAATTTGTATAAGTTTATGCAAATGCCTGTAAATTTTGCAAATGTCAGAAATTGTTTGCAAATATCTGTGTAAATTTTTGCAAATGTTTGCAAATTTTGGAAATGTGTGTAAATTTTGCTAATGCCTGTAAATTTTTGCAAATGCCTGTAAATTTTTGCAAATGACTGTAAATCTTTGCAAATGTCAGAAATTGTTTGCAAATTGTATTGTTTGTAAATTTGTAAATTGGTTGTTTGTAAATTGTTTGTAAAATTTTGCAAATGTCAGAAATTGTTTGCAAATATCTGTGTACATTTTTGCAAATGTTTGCAAATTTCGTAAATGTGTGTAAATTTTGCAAATGCCTGTAAATTTTGCAAATCATTGTAAATTTTGCAAATGTGTGTAAAGTTTTGCAAATGCCTCTAAATTTTTGTAAATGACTATAAATATTTGCAAATGGCCGTAAATGTCTAAAATTGTTTGCAAATATCTGTGTAAATTTTGCAAATTTTGCAAATTGTGTAAATTTTGCAAATGCCTGTAAATTTTGCAAATGACTGTAAATCTTTGCAAATGTCAGAAATTGTTTGCAAATATCTGTGTACATTTTTGCAAATGTTGCAAATGTTTGCAAATTTTGCAAATGTGTGTGAATTTTTGCAAATGCCTGTAAATTTTTGCAAATGACTGTAAATCTTTGCAAATGTCAGAAATTGTTTGCAAATATCTGTGTAAATTTTTACAAATTTTGCAAATGTGTGTAAATTTTTGCGAATTTTTGCAAATTATTGTAAATGCAAATTTGGTGTACACATTTTTGGTCAGTGGCCAACCCCCCGAATGGGACTGATGGTGGTAGCTGTCGGTTGACTGAGAGTTGGACCATCGTCGAATTGACGGATTTTTATTTTGATTCTTAATGCTGTCCCGACGATGTGTGCTTCCAGTTTCTTTTATTTTGTTGTTGTTGGACTCTATGGTTGGTGCTGCCGCCTTTTAGAGACTAGGAAGTAGTTTTTTTGGTTTTCCGGAAGTTTGTTGTGGGTTGACCTTTGCCAGATGTGGCCATCGTAATTTGATTATGATTTGATGCATCCTGCGATAATGATTTGCTCTGAATTCACAAATATTTGCCTTTTTGTGCGTTTTTGAGTTTTAGAATTCTTCACTATGCAAAGCCGAAGTTTCGTTGACATTGAACCAGAAATATACCGAAGTTAGATGGATTCACACGGATGACAAGAATATTTTAGACGAGATGTTTACCTTTAGGAATGTGCAATGCTTGTTATTTACTAATGAAATTTGCCATTCATTTTTGGTGTAGACTGTACAGTTATGTTGACGTCGCATTTCATTGTTGCAGGGTAGCTTACTTCTATTGTTTGTTTTTCCTTCAGAGAAACCAAACTGTATGTTTTGGATTTTGGGTCGATGATTGTTATTTGAACTTGTGGACTCTAGGTCTTCAACCTAGGGGAACTTTACTTACTTTGTTCTGTTTTATGTTTGTATGCCTCATATTCTGATAAGTACACACGCCTTCCATTTTTCTGGGAGGAAAAATTAAAACGTTGGATCTTGTACTCAATTATTCGTCCTCTAGGTTACCTGGTGAATTCACGCCTCTCGCTTACCGTCGGAGCTTAGCCAATGCAAGGACAAGGGCTAGGGGCAAACGTATTTTTTTGTAAACAAGAGGACTCCTTTTGGTTTAACTTTTTCTTCCAGACTACCTATTGGTTGGGAAAGAGGAAAACTGTTTTAGAAAATCTTCACTGAGGCTTTTGCCATGCGTTTCCTACAGTTCTATGGGATTTGATGGTGCGCAAGTTGTTAACTAAGTGTACAACAAAATTTTAAACTGAATTTTGAAAGGTAATATCCGCCAAACTGCTTTATTACTGCTGATATAGCGTTTCATTTGAAATTGAGTGATTTTATCACCTTGATTTGCAAGTCCAAATACTATCATGTCACTCTCCTTGTTGACATATTTACATTATATTTGATGGACTTCCTCTTTCTTCTTTCTATTTTCCTGCACCTTCTTAATCTCGTCTCTCAGTTCTCTCACCTCTTCCTTATTCTCCTAAACCATCTTGCATTTTGCTCTCATAGTCTCAATAGCTTTTAAAGCTGCATTCATTTCTATATCATATATTTCATTTCCTTTCTCAAACTGTTTTGTCTGTTTTGTCTTTTCATCTACGAAGTCTTTACTTTTTAGTAATCTCTTTCGTTTTGTACAGGGTGGTCAACTAAGGAATTCCGATTTAAAGAGAAATAAAACAAAACTTTCAAGTCAATTTTAATTTTTTTACAAATAATGTTCAGCTCTTTGGAAATTCATTTCTTAAAAAATTTCGCTCTCCAAATGTCCACCGTTTTTTTGCTGGCACTCTTCGAGTCGAACCCCGAAATTTAGAAAACACGTCGCAAAGTTTCTGGACCGATGGCTTGAATTTCCTGGCGGATATTTTCCTTCAACGCAATTAGAGTGCGGGGATTGTTGCGGTAGACTACACTTTTGAGGTATCCCCATAAGTAAAAGTCGCAAGGTGTCAAGTCCGGGCTTCTGGGGGGCCATGGAAGGTCTCCACGCCGAGAAATCAATTTTTCAGGAAAAACAGGAAAAACAGGTGAATAACAGGTAAAGACCGATTTGAAGTGTGACAAGTGGCCCCGTCTTGCTGAAACCAAGTGTCCCGATTGTATCCATCAAAGTCTTGAAGGGCTGGTTCAAAAAAATTGTTCAACATGTCCACATAACGATCAGAATCCACTGTTACTGCTCGGCCGCGTCCGTCTTCGAAAAAGTACGGGCCAATAATGCCTTGTGCGTGTATTGCACACCAAACTGTGACCTTCAGACTATGCAATTGAGTTTCATGTTTCTGTTTGGGGTTTTCTGAAGACCAATACCGGCAATTCTGTTTGTTTACATAGCCGTTCAGATGAAAATGGGCTTCATCAGAGAAAAAAATGTTGTCGTACGCTTGAAATCGGTTCACCATTTCATTGGCGTAATCAAGGCGTTGTTGATGGTCCCCTGGCTTTAATTCCTGCACTAATTGGATCTTGTAGGGTGCATGTGTAAATCTTTATGAAGAATGTTTATCAATGACGATCTCTTCACATTTAGAGCGGCCGCGCGCCGGCGTGTCGAGAGGCCCGGTTGGTTGCGAACAGATGCTCTCACTCGCTCTACGTTTGCATCGTTTCTCACAGACCGTCGACGGTTTATCACTCGCTGGGGCAATGTCGAACCAGTTTCTTCGAATGTTCTGACCCATTTCCGAATGAGTTGAGCACTCGGACATTGGTTAAGATTGTGCAAAGCATAATGTGCACGAAAACGACGACGCACAATAATGCAAGAATTTTGATTTTGGTAATAAGCGCGCACACAGAACGAACGCTCCTCACCCGTCCAGCGAACCATGGCGACTGAATTTCCATGAGCCCTCCTTCGTTTAAGACCAACTCCACTTCTCTATTCCTATTCAAAACAATTTTAGAGCGCTTGTAAATCGAAATTCCTTAGTTGACCACCAGTATATTCCTTATTTCAATAGAGTACTCCCTATTATTTAACTTTTTAGCTCCTTCGTGCATCTGTCTTTTCTCTATTGCATTTGCAAATGGTTTCTTGTTCGCGTAATCTTTGATCCGGGTCTACCCCTTGGAAATCTGTGTCTTGTCAATATGCTTAGATGTTTCAAAGGTTGTCTAACGTTGTATGTGCTCTGCGAGGTGTAGTTCTTATCTCTCCTTTAAATTTTATTTTTCGTTCACTTCTACCTTTCTCAATCATCTTTATTCATTCACTTCTTCACTTGCCGAGATTTATCTCACTTTAATCAATTTTTTTATTCAGTTTCAACCAAATAAATCTCCTCAAGTCACTCAATTTTCTCTAGCTAATTTAAATAGACAAATAAAACTATTGCTTCCGTGAAACATTGCTTGTAAATTTGAAGTGATGGTTGCAGTGTACTAATTGCACAACCCTGTTCAACTTCTCTTTCTTCATTGTTAGTGAAATGTATTTAGAGAAACTTTGGATTTTGTTCTGGTACTGGGAGCAACGAACCGATTTGGTGATATATATTTGGCCTCTAACTTTGAATGAGCATGTAACCGGCGTTGTAGACAATGTGTGTGACCTGAATAAAGTCATTTGAAATCGTGAGTTGTACTTGCGAAAGGAAGTGTTTTGAAATTGGAGTAATGCCAGAAGCGGCTCAAGTGGATCAATCAGCAGTTCCAAAACAACTTCTTTGAACAAGACCTTCCTGGTGATTCCTTAGCAAACTTGAAAGCACGATAATGCAAGCAAACTTTGTTCATTGGTTTTATTACTACATCTTCGTGATTTTCTTTGTTTTGATTCAGCCATTGTGGTTGCATGTACAGAAACAATACTAGAGGATTATAAAAACGGCTTCAGATCGAGAAATTAAATGAAACCCGACGTCTTCTAACTAAATTAAAATAAACCAAACACCAAACTACTTATAGCATAAACCAAATTTTGAGATAGTTTACAGAATTTGCGTATAGACTGGAATATTTAGAAAAAACAAATATTGAACATATATTTTTATTAATATTAATAGTATGTTACGATATCATAATTATTATGATTTTGTTTATTCAAAAACCAAATATATAAATCTAAAATAGTTGCACTAGTAGCGCAGTTATTGCAGTTATTATAGCTAACGGTTTAAACAATATTCCAGCGTTTAATTCATCTAACCTCAACTTATCTAAAAGACTTTTGGAACATCCACGTACACTTTCTTTATTGTTGCATGCTTTATCAGACTTCTAAGAGATTCCACGTTAACGTCATCGTTCGCACTCCCCAAATTGTAAAAGTAGAATTTTTAACTTCGTTCAGTAGAAGTAATAATTCGTCATTGCTTTGAGCAGCAATTCCAGCACGTACTGGGAAAGTTATACTTGGCATTTCTTTCCCTTGTATATTATTATTTATAACGGATACCATTTCCATAATGTTATCTTTCGAATAACTACCATTGTCGATTCCATTACCATACCTCGTTCTCCACCCAAGGGAGAGTGTTGCGATTTTAAAATTTCTAGATTTGCTGATAAATACGTCAGGATCAACTGGAGTCTCAGTGGAGTTAACTGGGCCTGGTAATATATCAGCGTTTAACCAAATAGGGAAATTCATCTAAAAATTCAATAGGTAAAATTTATTAAAACGGAACAACGATTATTTTTACCTTTTTATATGACTTTTCAATTATCTCTACAGAATTTTTAAATGCGTCTGTAGTTTTGAAATCTAGTTTTACACCTTTTTGGTGCAGTGTGCTGTTTTGATTAAAATCTGTTACTAGATTTAAAAACATTTCAAGTGATAAATCGGAGATATTTTTTGGGGGATGAGCCATAATTGGTAATATTTCATTTGCACCACTTATTGTTCCCAAAACTACATCAGCTTCTATCATCATGACGTCACCTGAAAGAGAAAGTTACATGACAATTGGCTTTGTGATGCAACTCCATTGTAGTATCCCCGATGTATGTAGGTCAGAAAAATTACTTACTATCTAATGATTCCTTAAGTAGTGCCATCGAATTAACAGCGTGATCCCATGTTATTTTGGTAAGGTTTCCATTATTTCGGGGAAAAACTCTTCAATTTGCTGAACCCGCATTAATGGTAATAGAGAAGCATTAGATGAAAAACTTTGTGACACTAAAACAAGAAAAACAGGAAATTTATTTTGGACAGACATTTGAAAAATTAATTTCAAAAATTAATAATAAACTCACCAAAAAGAAATAAAAATATAATTTATTCATATTGAATTTTATTAGGTTGAAATTTTTCGTAGTTGTACTTGTAAGCATGAACATCAATATGATTACAGTCGACAACGAGCAACGTTAGGCGAACAATAAATCGTAAATTCCATTATTCAGAATAAAAGTTACTTTATCTCAAACATCGTGTAGTTGTTCTGATTGACACCTGATTTGATTGTAGTGAAGTTTGGACAACCTTTAAATGACATTTTCCTTTGTGATTCTCGTATAATTTTCGGCAATATTAAAATTTGAATTATTCATGAGTCATACACTACAGGATATTATGTTCTAAAGAATATACAATTCAAATTTTTTTTAAATCAAGAACTAATTTAGTAATATGTACCTTTGATCCAAAAATGTAAACAGACTGCAGAACCGTACTACTTAAATAGCAGAATTTTAACAGTGCCGGTTTTAGCGGTGGGCAACTCGGGTGTTTGCCCAGGATCTATATATTGTAAAGAAAAAAATTCTGTCGTGTTTTCTTGTGACCAAGGTGCCAAAGATATTAGATCCGGCACTGATTGAAAGTAAAATGTGTTTCTATTGTAATGGTGATAGAATTTGGCATACATTTATTCTATTATTAACTTAGTACCGTACTTATCTATTCTAATTAACGTTAAAATGTATATATTATAATTAGCTAGCGTGTTGCATAAGTATAGAAAAAATTAAGGTTATTATTACGGCAACAAGTTTTTTATAGGGTGGACATACAAAGAAAACAGTCAGTGGAACGAACAAAATAGTATTTTTGTAAAAATAAGATGTGATTTATGCCTGGTTTATGCCCGATTTAAACTGCGATTATATTATTTAAGCCTAAATTTAAGCCGAAATCGTAGTTTAAATGTTTGTGAAACCGAGCATTAGTGACGTATTTGGGGAAGTTGAAGGTTGACAATGACAAAATGAGCCGCAGGCAAGCTCAAATAACCCTTAAATTCAAAATTAACAAGATTGAATTCTTCTTCAAGAATTAAAAAAAATTACATTTACAATGCAGATTTACTCCAAGTCGGCAGTAGGAGTAGGAGACTAAAACCTTACCTAAACCACCAAAAGTAAGGTAACAGTTCGGCTAAAAAGTTCGTATCGTTTTGAAGAAAAAAACATTTTTTTGGTAAAATTTAATTTTATAATTCAACACAGTTGCCTTCGAGGGCGATACACCGATTATAGTGATCTTCCAACTTTTCGATACCATTTTTGTAGTACGATTTGTCTTTAGCCTCAAAATAGGCCTCTGTTTTGGCGATTACTTCTTCATTGGTGCTAAATTTCTTTCCAGCAAGCATTCTTTTGAGGTCTGCAAACAAGAAATAGTCTAGCTAAATCTGGATAATACGGTGGGTAGGGAAACAATTTGTAGCCCAATTCATTGAATTTGGCCATCGTTTTTATCGACTTATGACACGGTGCATTATCTTGGTGAAACAACACTTTATTTTCATCAAATGAGGCCGTTTTTTCGCGATTTCATCCTTCAAAAGCTCCAACAATGCTATATAATAGTCCCTGTTGATTGTTTTCCCTTTCTAAGATAATACCATGCGCATCCCAAAATACAAACGCCATAACCTTGCCAGCCGACTGTTATGTTTTTCCTCGCTGTGGATTAGGTTCGTCGCGTGCAGTCCACTCAGCTGACTGCCGATTGGACTCGGGAGTGTGGTAATGGATCCATGCTTCATGTATTCTTACATATCGACGCAAAAATTCGGTTTTATTGCGGTTCAACAGCTCCAAACACTGCTCCGAATTATCAAAACATTGTTGTTTTGATCGACTGCGAGCTTACGTAGCACCCACTTTGCACAGAGCTTCCGCATACCCAAATATTCATGCAGAATATGTCCAACACGTTTCTCTCATATCTTTAGAGTCTCGGCTATCTCGATCAACTTCACTTTAAGGCCATTCAAAATTATTTTGTGGATTTTTTGTATATTTTCGTTTGTAGCGAAGTTGTAGTTTCTTGTTTGGAATACACAAATATTTCGCCCCTTTGGTGTTCGTCAGATGGACAGGGGATAAAAATTAAATTGTTAAAATGTAAATAATTATGCGAAAATGTATATTAAAAACTAGGTGTTATTAAATTAAATATATTTGACGTCAAAAAAAATTAAAAACAATTATTTTTATACCGACTACTTTCATTCCCTGTCCATCTGACGAGCACCAAAAAGGCGAACTATTTGTGTACACATCGAGGGGTTAACCGTTAGAAGAAATCGTGTACAATTAACTTCACATTTCACGTACTTCATCATAATTCTTCATACTTCTTCGTACTTGATATAATTGAGCAGTAATTCACGAGACTTTACGTACTTCACCAGTAATTCACCGCACTTCGTCAATAATTCACTGTACTTCACTTACTTCATTGTATTTCACGTACTTCATCGGTATTTCAGAGACTTACCGAGATTCCAAAATTGTGCACTGGAGGGTGTTCCACACCCCCCAGACCCCCCGGATCGAGTAGTTTATTTTTTATTAGAAGTAAACTGAAGATTTCCCGTTACAGAGGCACTGGAGGGTTTTCCACCCCCAGACCCCCGGATTGAGTAGTTTATTTTTTATCAGAGGTAAACTGAAGATCTCCCGATGCAGAGATCTTGTAATTAATTATCAGACTACGAATTAAACACGTTTACTTGGCTATAGCTAATTTTAAAAAACTTGGGATATGTTTAGGTATTTAATTCACGTTTAATAAAAATAAATTAGTTAAACCGGGGGGTCTCGGGGGTGTGGAACACCCTCCAGTGCCTCAGAACGAAATCTTTACTACTCTGATAAAAATAAACTACTCAATCGGGGAATCTGGGAGAACACCCTCCAGATGCCTCTACAACGGGAGATCTTCAGTTTACTTTTGATAAAAAATAAACTACTCGTTCCGGGGGTCGGGGGGGGGGGGTCTGCATGTTCTGCAATGTTTTTCATTCTAAAATTTGTGCACTGGAGGGTGTTCCCGACTCCCAGACCGCCGGATAAAGTAGTTTATTTTTAATCAAAAGTAAACTAAAGATCTCCCTTTGCAAAATCTACTCTCCAGGGGGTACGGAATTTATAATTATGCAGTTTATGATTAATTATTGTCAGATTACGAATTAAACACATTTACTAGGCCATAACTAATTTTAATACACCTATCTATGATACACATTGACGCTTATAAGCGCATGCTTATAAGCTAGGTTCAACTTCACGTAATTTACCAAAAATTTACTAACTTTATGACACTTCACTTGTACTTCAATAAACTTAACACGTATTTTATCTACTTTACACGTACTTCATGTATTTTACCAGTACTTCATGTACTTCATGTATTTCACAGTACTTCATGTACTTCACCAGCGGTTAACCCCTCGGTACACATACACATATAATGGACTACATAAGTAAGTGCGAGGAAAAAATTCACTAATTATTATCAAATTTAATTTTCATTTCATTATAACTTGAAATATTGCAAAGTTTAATATTTATATTAAATTTATCTCCTTGCTCAGCTTTTCATTGCTGAAGAGTTAGAATTCAAAACATATCAGTTTGGTAAAATGTTAACAAAAAATAAAGATTCACTTGATTTTTAAACTTTGCTAATGATTAGAATTTTTTAAACTAAATTTTGGTTAATAAATTAATTTTACTTTCAAAATGCTTTTATTTAATAATTTAAAAAATATATAAGTTCATATTATAGGCACCAATCACGATAATTGGTTTTGGCGGTAATCAAACTATTTCTTTGGTTGTTAAAAATTAATTGTAAATAATAGTAAGAAGTTACTAAAATTTTATGTAAATTTGATTGCCCATTTATTGTGTTGATAACAATTTAGGTGCAACTGGAAAAAAGGAAAAATTTCAACAGTCTTGAACTCGCTATGGTAAAGGAAAGTTTCAAAATTATGAAATTACATCAAACCGATATTTAGGGACTAACATTAAAAATTCTAAAATTATCTACAAAATTATTGCAAGCAACAAAAGTGAATTTGATATCCAATGCAATTCAATAAAAATTATTAAAATTTAATGGATATAAATAATTATAAAGTTAAAAATGAAGATTAGTAAAAATGGATGTGATGGGATGATTAAAATAATATTTTGATTTCGAATAGAAACAGATTTTATAAAAGAAGCTTGCATTACTAACGGAATAAAGATGAAATGTGAAATTGGAAATATTAAAAAGCATACTCACCGCATTAATGGAGGTTTCATTTAATAGTTTAAGCAAACAAAAAAATTTCACCACTTCAAGATTCAACTTTATATAAATGTTTGCATCCGGCATACTGTTTGAACCGAGGGGTTAACCGCTGGTGAAGTTTTTTGTACACATCTAATGAAGTACATGAAGTACTGGGGAGGGGGGTGTAGAACACCTTCCAGTGCACAAATTTTGGAATGAAGAACATTGCAGAACATGCAGAACCCCAGACCGAGTAGTTTACTTTTTATCAGAAGTAAACTGAAGATATCCCGTTGCAGAAGCACTGGAGGGTGTTCCACACCCCCCAGACCCCCGGTTTAAATAATTTCATTTTTATTAAAAGTGAATTAAATATTTAAGCAAATCTGAAGTTTATTAAAATTAGCTATGGCCAAGTAAATGTGTTTAATTCGTATTCTGACAATTAATTATAGCCTACCTAATTATAAATTCCGTACTCCCTGGGAGGTAGATCTCTGCAACAGGAGAGTTCAGTTTACTTCTGATAAAAATAAACTACTTGATCCGGGGGCTGGGAGGGGAGGAAACACCTCTAGTGCCTCTGCAACGGGAGATCTTTAGTTTACTTCTGATAAAAATAATCTACTCAATCCGGGGGTCTGGGGTGTGGAACACCCTCCAGTGCTCAAATTTTGGTATTTCTGTAAGTCTCTTCTGTAAGAAGTATGGAGAATTATGATGAAGTACGTGAAGTTAATTGTACACCATTTCCTCTAGCGGTTGACCCCTTGGTTTAAACTGTCAACCACAATCAACAATTGGAATAGTTAACCGAAATTATTATCAACCCCAATAAGGTAACAATCTAAACAATTTAACATATTTTAAATAAACTCAATTCAAAATGAACATTTTTATAATTTATTTTATATTTGATAAAATTTGTATTGGAATATAGTTTTAAGTAAACAATTTCAATTCCAATTGAATTTCAACAAGACAATTTTCATTAATTATTTCAAACAAGAATTTTTGTATCTTTATATTGAGACTTAGAGCTGATTAGATTTTGATTAAAATTGGTTCAAGGGAACTATTTTTTTAAATTTTATTATTTAATATTAGTTTTTAATTATTATTTCAAAAAATAATATGAATTTCAAAACCAAATTTAGGATTTAGCATACTTATGTCGAGGTTTAAAACTGATTAAATTTTAATAAAAATTAGTTTATGAGAACTACTGTTCTTTTATTTTTTTAAGTTTTATTATTTAATATTAGTCTTTATTTAATATTTTAAAAACTAACAGAATTATCAAAACCAAATTTGATATTTCCAATTTTTATAGTAGGAGTTAGGGTTATTTAAATTTTGGTTAAAATTGGTTCATGGAAATTATTTTTTTTAAATTTTATTAAATATTATTATTTGATATTAGTTTTTAATTAATATTTCGAAAAGTAATAGGAATTTTAAAACCAAATTTAGGTTTTCGCATATTTTAATCAATATTTAGAACTGATTAAATTTTAGTTAAAATTCGTTTATAAAACTATTGTTTTTTATTATTTTAAATTTTATTATTTAATATTAGTCTTTATTTAATATTATAAAAACTAACAGGATTTTCAAAACTAAAGTTGAGATTTGTTAAGTTTATGGCAGGAATTAGAGCTGATTAAATTTTCGATAAAATTGGTTCATGGAAGCAATTTTTTTAAATCTTTTATTTAATATTAGTTTTTAATAAATATTTCAAAAACGAATGAGAATTTCAAAACTAAAGTTGGTATTTTGTATCTCTATATTTAGACTTAGAGATGATTAAATTTTGGCTCACATTGGTTAATATAAAATATTTTTTTCTTTTTATTATTAAAAATTATTTTTTTAATAAAAAGTATGATAAAGTCATGAGCATGGCCACATCCGATTTTTTTTTAATGTTTTAGGTTTAAACGGCTATGAAATTAATTTAATTTAAAATTCAATTCTGACTGATTTGCAAAGTAAATTACGCAAGTCTTTGTCATATTTTTGACTAATACTAATTTATAATAAATTTAAATAGCCGGTAGAGTGTATGTGTTTTTATTAATTTTAAAAAATCACCGCCAATTCACAATCACCAAAATTTTCCAATAAATAGATTTGTTACGTATGTGCATTGTTTGTGAGAGTTAAAAACTGCCTAGACTCAACGCCAAGTATCGTATCGATTTAATCAAGTTAACCTAACCTTCAATATTAAAATTTCTATGTAGGTACATACCTAACTATCGTTTTTGTATTATATGTTAGCGCGTTCTTGAGATAAAAATATATTTTAAACAAATAAATTAAGCAAAATTATCTATAGACTAATTAAGATAAATTTGCTTGAATAAAAAATGTAAGTAGGTACTATGTAGTGTATTGATGTGTTAACAAAGAGAAAACGAACATGTTATGTATAATTATAGCTAATCTTTCATTATCTACTTACTTTTAAATATCGACTTTCTTTGTTGAACAACCGACAAAAATTATTTAGCCAATAATCTAATATATACGTCACTGTTAACAAGTTTGTTATAAGAGCTGCATTAACTATTGAAAATAGTTATTGTTTTCAATAATCATTTGACAATAAAACAATAGATTTTGTTTTAATGCGATAAAAGTCCCGAAGTTTTTTAATTTAAATTTTAAGAAAAAAATCGGATGTGACCATGCCCGTAACTTTATCATACTTTTACTAAATATTAATTAATAAAAAAATAATTTTTAATGATAGCAAGAAAAAAAAGAGGTTAATTAAAAAATGGTCTTATTTAGCTCAGGGGACCTCAAAAAGTGGAAATCTATCAAAATCTCATTTTTTTTCTACACGAAAACGATACTTTATCCTATGTACATAATATGTTAAAACCACCAAGAAAGCTCATCAAAATACATAATTATTTCAGATTTTCATCATATTTTTAAATTTAAGATTTAATTTTTTATTGCTAAATTATCGTAATTATTAAATTTTTTTACCTATTTTTGACACTGTAACAAAATTTGTTGCTTTGAAAAATCCAAATAGTAATTGAAGATTTTAAAAAAATTAAAGAAATTGTAGAATACAATTTTTTTTAAGATTTAAGTGTGAAACGTATTGTAGCCAAAAAATTTCAGATATAATTTATATTGAGCAAAAGGCATTGGAAAATTGAATTATAATTTTACAAACTGATGTAATCTTACAAGTCAGAAAATTCCAAGGGGTTAACCGCTGATGAAGTTTTTTGTACACATCTAATGAAGTACATGAAGTACTGGGAGGAGTGTAGAACACCTTCCAGTGCACAAATTTTGGAATGAAGAACATTGCAGAACATGCAGAACCCCAGACCGAGTAGTTTACTTTTTATCACAAATAAACTGAAGATCTCCGTTGCAGAAGCACTGGAGGGTGTTCCACACCCCAGACCCCCGTTTAAATAATTTATTTTTACTAAAAGTGAATTAAATATTTAAGCATATCTCAAGTTTATTAAAATTAGCTATGGCCAAGTAAATGTGTTTAATTCGTAATCTGACAATTACAGTGAAAGCTCCATAAGCGGACACTCACGGTTCCACTAATTTTGTCCGCTTATAGGAGGTGTCCGTTTAAAGGAGAGTACAAGGACTAATAAGAAATATAAATAGGTATCATATGATGTACACATACCCAATATGTACATAAGTAATATACATAATACTCATGCTACATTCTGAAAAATACGATTTTTGTTATACGGCGAAAAAAACAGTTAATACGCCATCTTCTTAAAGTACATATTTATTTTATTCAAATGTTTAGTATGACTATAAATACATATTATGTACATAAGTAGTAGGTACATTTTAAAATGTTAGTCCTTGGGTTTTGAAAAATCTAAAATGTTTGTCTATCACTAGCGGTCCTGATATTGGAACGTTCCGACTTCTAGCTTGCACAAACCATTCAAAACATCTTTTGTCTATATTAAAACCTTCCTTTTTCAAAAAATTCTTCTTTTGATTTATATTAATTCCAGATTGCCATTTACTTCTGATATCTTCCTTATTTTTAATTATTTCAGCTGCTTGCGTTTTCCCAATATTAAATCTTTTTGCTAAATCACGAACTGAAACTCTTTCTTTATCTAACAAATTTACAACTTCTTTTTTTTCCTTTAAGGAAAGCATTCTTTTTTTTTATGCCATTTTACATTTACAAACTAACTTCGATAATGCTGTCTGAACTAAAGACAAAATACTAATGCATATGTATAAACACGAAAACCAAGCTCTCAAGCATAATAAAGGGGAATCACTTAATATAACAGGAGAATTACCGAATTTAATGCACATTATAATAAGCAGACCTAAGATATCGTCCGGCTATTAGAGTTTCGCGTCCGCCTATGGGAGATTTTTAGTCACATTGGGGAATAATCTAGTGTCCGCGTCCGTTTATGAGAGCGTCCGCTTATCGGAAAGCATTTAACATTGGAAATGATATACCGAAATTTGGTTCCAGGCATTTTGTCCGGTTACGGGAGATGTCCGTTTATTAGAGCTGTCCGCAAGGAGAGCTTTCACTGTATTTATAAACTACCTAATTATAAATTCCGTACTCGCTGGGAGGTAGATCTCTGCAACAGGAGAGTTCAGTTTACTTCTGATAAAAATAAACTATTTGATTCGGGGGCTGGGGGAGTAAACACCCTCTAGTGTCTCTGCAACGGGAGATCTTTAGTTTACTTTTGATAAAAATGATCTACTCAATCCGGAGGGTCTGGGGGGTGTGGAACACCCTCCAGTGCTCAAATTTTGGTATTTCTGTAAGTCTCAGAAATTGAAAGTCTCTGATACTGAAAATATCGATTAATTACTGCTGAATTCTATGAAGGACAAAGAAGTATGGAGAATTATGATGAAGTACGTGAAGTGTGAAGTTAATTGTACACGATTTCCTCTAGCGATTGACCCCTTGGAAAATTCAAAGAAGATTTTTGGAAATACGTCAACCGAGAGAAGTATCCCAATATCACTAAAAAATGTAGCGAATATGTTATTTCTTGCTTTGGATCTAGTACATACCTGCGTAAATTGATATTTTCAAAACAACCTTCTGACTTCGCTTCTGCCTTAACCGATTCCCATACTGAAGATTCTTTATTATTATACTTATCAGAATATATTTTGATAATTAATAATTATGATTCCTTGGTTAGAGACATCCAAACGCAGTTTTACCATTAATGTTAAGATAATAAAATAAATTATAAATAAAGGTAGACATGCATAATATAAACATAGTATGTATTTTACACCTCCCTCTACTTACAAGGGGGAGACCGGCAACTTCCCCTCACTGAATTGATTCATTTTCATTGTGCGTGTAGGTCTTGTATTGGACTTCAACAGGTGCAAGTATAAGGGCACGCTACTTTGCCAATTTTGAGAAAATTGAATTTGAATAATTATATATTACTGATCAGCTGCATAAAAATTAACATAAATTTGGTAAGCTATTAATGGAATTGCGTAAGATTGCAAAAAAAATGAAAATATATGCGAAGGGTACTGAGATCGCATCCAGCTATTGCCATTTTGTTTTTTTATTTATTTGATTATTAATTCTCCCCAGTATAATTTATGTCATCGTTCTCAAGAAAACCAAAGCGCTATAATAAACCTTACTCATAATCTGTAAACATTGAATGTTTTACTTTTCAGCAGTGAGACACTGGAGGGTGTTCCACACCCCCCAGACCCCCCGGTTTGTGCAATTTATTTTTTATTAGTAACAAATTGAAGACATTAGCATAACCGATCTAGAAAAAATCTTTAAAAAACTAATTAATCCTAACTTTAACAAGTCACACTCAAGTAACTAATATTCCAATTAGCCCAAATTATAAACCAAAGTTGTAGAGACCGGGGGGTCTGGGGGGTGTGGAACACCCTCCAGTGCCTCACTGCTGAAAGGTAAAACATTCAATGTTTTGAAGCCCTCTTTGAAGCAATTTTTTGAGCTTGTTCATTATTTTGGAATTTTTTGTAAAATGGGTTGATTTTCCAAAAAATGTTCCTAGACTAAAATTATATCCCATTAAATTTGCTATCCAAATTGGACGATTAGTTTTTGGTAAATAGTTTCGTTTAAAAGATACAAGATTCGCAATAAAAAATAAAACTTACAATTTCTTAAAATTTCATCTCTTATTTTAATTCATAACTCGAAATTCATTGATTCTAGTGGATCATAATTCTAAACTAATTTGTAGATAAATAAATGATCATTCAAAAGGTTACTAATCCATGAATACCATAAAATCAATGGTTACGGTGCTATAACCGTTTGAAGGCAGAAATTCAAAAAATTGCTGTAACGAGGGGTACCCCCTAAGGGTTAGCACTTGCACAAAAATTTTATTTGAAAATTTGTCTTAGAAAAGTATCCTTTATCACCACCTCAATGGTTCTCGACGGTCACGGGGACACCCTGTATATCATAAACCTCTGAAATTAGTATTTAAGTAAAATTTTCAAAACTAATAGGTTAATTTAACAATAAAACAAAATTATACGTGAGCTTAAACGACAGATGACAGTAGTAACCATTGCTGAAAGCTCACGAATAATTTCGATTTATTGTTTAATTATCGTATTAATTTTGAAAATTTTACTTTATATTATGTACCTACTATTATGTTACATTTGAGTTTAATTTAAAAAAAATAGATATTAAATTGTAGTACTGAATTTTTTCAACAAAAAGAAAATATAAGCCTCTTTTTCTAGAGAAAGAATTCAGTATTAGATTCCACTACTGCCTATACCGGGTTGGGGAATGTGCTCGTAATCCTGTATTTTTATTATTAATGGTGGCAATCATTAACACAGGGGACCGACGACTTTACGTGCCCTTTGAAGTACGAAGAAAGCACTAATTAATATTATTCATTAATTATTAAAAATTGAGTTGGCGCATTTTATCAAGAACAACAATTATTTATTTAATGAACTTGGACATTTATCTTAAATTTAGCTATCTTAAGTCTACCATTTTGTATTTTCAATCTTTAAGGTTAGAATAATAAACAATGACCAATAAAGTTGTGCTCCTCTTGTGCTGCAATATCTGAACTATAATATTACATGTAAATGTGATTTTTATGTATATGATTTTTGTATATGATTGTATCTTAATTTTTGCCATTTTATATTTTTACAACTTGACTTTAATCAATTTATAAAAATTCTATTTTTATATTTTGATAAATAAAATATTAGCATAAAAATTTGAATATTTTTCTATTGTGTCGCCTCTTGAAATTTAGTACTGCCAGAGCAACAGCCTTAAGGCCAGGTTATTGGTGTATTTTACTAGAAAATACTAATCTTAAAAACGGTTTGACGGATTTACTTCAAATTTTGGGAGAGCATGTAAAACAATATATGCAACACAAGAAGCAATTTTTATGTTTTTGTATTTTATGAAAAAATATCTAGCTTTTCCAAACTTTTGTCTAAAAACTAGATTTTTCAACATGCATCTTTTTTAATACAAAAATGTAAAATTATATTCTCTTGTTGTTTTATATCTTCTTCTTCTGGCGTTCCATTCATTATGGAATATAGCCGCATTCTTCCGTGGTAATCTCCTATCTTACTCCTGAGTTAGTTATAAATTTTTCCGTTTTTCCCCTTTTTGTTACGATTTCAATTGTTGCGTTTTTGTACTAGTTTGTCTGGTATGTTCATGTTTTCTATTTCTTTTATTAGCTGATTTCTGTTTACTTTTTGTATTGTTGGTGCTTTATTATTCTTCATTTTTTATTTATTTTGCTAAAGTCTTTGTAACTTGGATCATCCATCATTTCGGCATTCTAATATTTATAAATGCCCAAATTGACACTTTCAGACAAAATTAATTCTGGGTTTTCTTTCAGCAGATTCTGAAAATTTGTGTTTTTTGTATTATCGTATTTGATATTGATTTGTACTTCCTAGTGAAACATATCAAAAGCCCACCTTTAAGGGTAGGTTTTATGAGTTCCTCTTCCTTTTTAAAATTGAAATTATACCAAGAAATTTAAAAAAACAACTTTTGAAAAATAGGAAGTGCTTTTCTAAATAACTTTAAAAATATTACCTTAAATTTTATGGGCGCCCATAAATTGTGTCCCACGGTAACTTTTTGGGTGATTTCAAAATGGTCAGAAAAAGCACGACTACATTGCTTCCCGACCTATGTACTTAACTTAACACTGTGCGACCGGAGATTATTCACAGTATTTATTAAATAAAAAGTTGAAACTAAAACACAAACTTATAATAAGTTATAAATAAGAAAGTAAAATTCCAGTTCAATGTGTGATTCTACCTTGCTATCAATTCTAAAAAAATAAAAAACTAACTCTAACCTACAGCCCGATCTACCTTTTAATGTAGATCCACCTATTTGGTATCAACCTTGAAAATATATCCAAATTTAAAATTTTGGGATTGAACGCCAGAAATTAAAATAATACCTTTCCGAGGGAATACCTTTTTGGTACCACTTAAAAAAAACTAATTCTAACCTACAGCCCAATCTACCTTTTTATCATTTTTTTGGTTTTCCTTTCGGCGCGCTTGTGGGAATTCCTTCTATTTGGGTATTATTTATGAACTAATTAGGTAACTAGTAAACCAGTAATGCACAAAAGGTAAAGGATTAAAATATCAGAACCTTTTTTGGCGCAATTTACATGATACATGAACACTGACTGCCAAGCGCAATTTACAATCACCGAGTAAAACAAAGGAGTAATTTATCTCGTAAGGTAATCGTTTTCGCTTTGTTAGGAATCTCGTTGATTCATTCATGCGCGTCGCATAGGCTGCTGTACTGCTGTAAGTCATCTGAATAACCACATTTTTTTGGTTTGGCAGTTCAGTATTACCGGGGGGTTGACCACTGACCAAAAATGTGTACACCAAATTTACATTTACAATAATTTTAGAATTTTCAAATAATTTCAAAATTTGCAAACAATTGCTAAATTTGCAAACCTTTGCAAAAACTTACACAGATATTTGCAAACATTTGCAAAGATTTACAGTCATTTGCAAAAATTTACAGGCATTTGCAAAAATTTACACACATTTGCAAAAATTTACACAGATATTTGCAAACGATTTCAGACATTTGCAAAGATTTACAGTCATTTGCAAAATTTACACACATTTGCAAACATTTGCAAAAAATTTACAGGCATTTGCAAAATTTACACTGATACTTGCAAACGAGTTCAGACATTTGCAAAGATTTCCAGTCATTTACAATAATTTACATACATTTGCAAAATTTGCAAACATATGCAACATTTGCAAAAATTTACACAGATATCTGGAAAAAATTTCAAAGATTTGCAGTCATTTGCAAGATTTACAGGCATGTGCAAAATTTACACAATGCAAAATTTGCAAATATTTGCAAAATTTGCTACATTTACAAAAATTTATACAGATAATTGCAAACAATTTCAGACATTTACAGTCATTTGCTAACCTTTATAGGCATTTGCAGGCATTTACAAAAATTTACAGGAATTTGCAAAAATTTACACACATTTGCAAACATTTGCAAAAGACTGTAAGTTTACAAACTTTTTATAACTTACAAGGAGACCACCGACCTTACCCTCACCGATTTGCTTGATTTTTGTTTTACGAGCAGGTTATGACTAGAAATGAAGCGGGCCAAAATATTAGAGCGCGATATTCACCCGTTGCCGAGAAAATCTACTTTGAAAATATCGTCTTTTTTCATATTTTATGGGGTACGGCTGAAGGGTCTAGTAATTTTCTTATTGGTATCTGTGGATATAGGGATAACAAAAAATACTATATATAAATTAAAATTATAATATATCAAGTTATACCTATATATCGTTTCGACAATGTCTGACTACAAATTCATGGAAACACTGGGCCCTTCGACAGTTGAAGAAATCGAAACCGATGAAGAATCTCTGTATAGTGAAATTTCTAGGAGGCGATTGAAAGATGCGATGGTGTATTGTCAGCAACTCCTTATTGCAAATAATTTAATGGCGCCAGAAGCTTCTGCGGTAATTAGTGAAGACGCTGTGGTAGTAGGAGAAGACATTTACCATTACATTATAACAACGTTAGGAGAAAAAGCAATTGTGTCGGAGGACGAAATTTTGAAGAAGTAAAAGAAAATATGACCGAAGATTGTTCTCCAGAGAGAAAAGGATGAAAATAGAAGAAATCGATAATATTCCACTAGATTACAAAATCAAGGTTTCTAATATTGCTAGGCAACATCCAAAGTGGAGCATTAAAACTCTTCAAAAGGAGGATGTTCCCGTCTAAAAGCTTTAAGGATTTGCTAGACGCAATTGGCAAACGAAAAGAAGTTATTTTTTCTAGGAGACTTTAACGGCAGAATTGGGAAACGTAAAAGTGACCAAGCTGTAGGACAATACGGCGAAGAAACAGTAAACGACAACGGCGAAAGGCTTATAGAATTTGCTCACCAATATTCTCTGAAAATTACAAACGGATGGTTCCCACATCGAGATATACATCGATATACATGGTTTCAGGCAACCCGAAAACTAAAGTCAATAATAGACTATATGCTAGTGAAACAAAAGAGCGAGATCAAAGTGATCGATGTAAGAATAAAACGAGGAGCCGACTTTCGGCTCAGACCACCATTTTCTACAAGGAAAAGTGTACATTCCCTACAAGAGCTATAAGAACTCGGATAAAACCGTCGATAGTCCTGATAGCATACTCGTGAAAGAATCGCAATACAATATACAAAGCCTGAAGGACAATTCGATTGAGTTTCTATACAAACTACGGCTCGCTAAAAAATTGCAGGATCTGGGATCTTCTAATCCAGGACCATTTAGTACCGAAGAACTCCACAATGCTATCAAACTATGCATACACCAAGCAGCCAATGAAGCGCTGGGGGAAAGGGTAAAAACAACAAAAGACGAAAAACACAACTTTGGTGGTCAATGCAAATGGAAGAACTCGTTAACAATAAGAAGCTCCTATATGAAATTTGGTTATCTACGCAATCGCCAGAAGACAGAAAAGAATATTGCAGAGCACGAAATGAACTCAAGAAGATAATCATTAAAGCCAAAAATGAGATGTGGGACCAGCAATGCATTGAAATTAATAATTATATTGGAAATACTCGTGCAGGCAAAGCATGGAAATTATTACGAGAAATGCGAAGAGATGGCAAAGATAACGGGAAAATTAAGTTAATAACAATGCAGGAATGGAGAGAGTACTACAAAGCGTTACTGACTGAGGATCGCATGGAATTTAAAACAGCAGCAAAATTAGATAAAATTCCACAGAACGAAACGTGCAATATATATTTAAACATAAATGCTGGAGAAATAAAAAAGGCGGCGAGCGAAATGAAGAGTGGAAAGGCCCCCGGGGCCCCGGAATATTCCCATAGAATTAATAAAGTCAGCACCATCGGCTATGTATGATATGCTAGCATTATTATTTAACAAATGTTTAAAAGGGGAAGATGTGCCTCAAGAATGGAAAAAAGCCTACATTACTTCTATTTACAAAAAAGGCGATAAAAGAGACTGTCGCAATTATCGTGGCATTAGCGTATTGAGTTCGATAGGAAAATTATATGGAAAAATAATAAAAAACAGGATTGAAGATGAGATGTTAGAAGCCGAAGAACAGAGCGGGTTTCGTGCAGGTCGCTCATGTATTGACAATGTCTTTGTGCTAAGACAACTAATTGACAAAAAATTAGCGAGAAATAGAACGGTGCATCTAACATTCATAGACCTCCGCAAAGCCTACGATAGTATCCCATTAAGTAAGCTGTGGGGAAGCCTAGACAGAGGAGGTATTAGTAGAGTGTATATAAATGCCATTCGTAACCTATACGTAGGGGGTGCCGGCGCTGTAAAGTTAGGAAGTGAGTTATCTCAGGAATTTGAGATTTCAAAGGGCTTGCGCCAAGGATGCTGCCTGGCCCCACCCTATTTAAAATCTACATTAATGAGGCAATGAACAAATGGAAAAGAAAATGCCATAGAATGGGAACCCCTATAGGGAACTCAACCCTCTACACTTTGCTGTTTGCCGACGATCAGGTAATTGTGGCCGAAGACGAGCAGGACGCGAACTACATGGTGAGAAAATTAAAGGAAGAGTACGAGAAGTGGGGCCTCCAAATGAATCTTACCAAAACTGAACACCTAACAATTGGAGAACCGGGGCAAGATCTGATACTGGAATCGGAAGTGATCCGGAGTTGTAAATGTTTCAAGTACTTGGGGTTACTCTCCAACAGTGGAAGCAGTGAAGCAGATATAACTAACAAAATAGTTCAGGGTAAACGAGCCATACGCCAGCTAAATTCGGTGCTTTGGAATAAACACGTCACAAGAAAAAACCCAAAACCATGATATATTCAGCGATAGTGGAGAACATATGCACGTATGGAGCAGAAGTCTGGGAGTTAACAAAAAGAAATATAGGCCGCTTAAAAGCTCTTGAAATGGACTTCTGGAGACGCTCCTGTGGCGTGTCAAAGCTGGAGCATATAAGAAACGCAGAAATACGACAAAGGATGGGTGTCAACGGATCGATAATAGACACCATAGACAAAAAGCGACTGACGTGGTATGGCCACCTCCAAAGAATGCCAGACAATAGATGGCCAAAACAGATATGGGAATGGGTACCTCCAGCACGCAGGAAAAGAGGAAGACCAAAATTAACATGGCAAAAAGATGTCGAGAAAGCAATGACCTCCCGAGGACTCTCGGAGGGCGATTGGGAGAACGCAAGATTTACAGTCATTTGCAAAAATTTTCAGGCATTTGCAAAATTTACACACATTTGCAAAAATTTACACAGATATTTGCAAACGATTTCAGACATTTGCAAAGATTTACAGTCATTTGCAAAAATTTACACACAATTGCAAACATTTGCAAAAATTTACAGGCATTTGCAAAATTTACACTGATATTTGCAAACGATTTCAGACATTTGCAAAGATTTCCAGTCATTTACAATAATTTACATACATTTGCAAAATTTGCAAACATATGCAACATTTGCAAAAATTTACACAGATATCTGGAAAAAATTTCAAAGATTTGCAGTCATTTGCAAGATTTACAGGCATGTGCAAAATTTACACACATGCAAAATTTGCAAATATTTGCAAAATTTGCTACATTTACAAAAATTTATATAGATATTTGCAAAAATTTCAGACATTTACAGTCATTTGCTAACCTTTACAGGCATTTGCAGGCATTTACAAAATTTACAGGAATTTGCAAAATTTACACATTTGCAAACATTTGCAAAAGACTGTAAGTTTACAAACTTTTTATAACTTACAAGGAGACCACCGACCTTACCCTCACCGATTTGCTTGATTTTTGTTTTACGAGCAGGTTATGACTAGAAATGAAGCGGGCCAAAATATTAGAGCGCGATATTCACCCGTTGCCGAGAAAATCTACTTTGAAAATATCGTCTTTTTTCATATTTTATGGGGTACGGCTGAAGGGTCTAGTAATTTTCTTATTGGTATCTGTGGATATAGGGATAACAAAAAATACTATATATAAATTAAAATTATAATATATCAAGTTATACCTATATATCGTTTCGACAATGTCTGACTACAAATTCATGGAAACACTGGGCCCTTCGACAGTTGAAGAAATCGAAACCGATGAAGAATCTCTGTATAGTGAAATTTCTAGGAGGCGATTGAAAGATGCGATGGTGTATTGTCAGCAACTCCTTATTGCAAATAATTTAATGGCGCCAGAAGCTTCTGCGGTAATTAGTGAAGACGCTGTGGTAGTAGGAGAAGACATTTACCATTACATTATAACAACGTTAGGAGAAAAAGCAATTGTGTCGGAGGACGAAATTTTGAAGAAGTAAAAGAAAATATGACCGAAGATTGTTCTCCAGAGAGAAAAGGATGAAAATAGAAGAAATCGATAATATTCCACTAGATTACAAAATCAAGGTTTCTAATATTGCTAGGCAACATCCAAAGTGGAGCATTAAAACTCTTCAAAAGGAGGATGTTCCCGTCTAAAAGCTTTAAGGATTTGAAGAAATGGAGAAAACAAATTCAAAATGGTGGAACAAAATTTGATAAATTTGAAATTATTGACTCTTGGAGCAATGACAGGTTTGTAGAAGCTCGCAAAACTCTCAACAAGTATCAACAAGAAACTTGCAACAGTGGGCATTATCTGCAGCGGGTCAGTTTGAGAATTTTGAATTCAAAGCCTCTGAAAATTGGGTTGTTCGATTCAAAAGAAGACACCGAATTGGCCAGCGAAAAATAACCAAATTTGTAAGCCAAAGAGAAACCGCGACACTGGAGGAAACTTTGGCTGCCGCTGAAAGATTTCGAATCCAGACTCGTGCGTTGATACCGAAATTTGACAAAGATCTTGTTATCAATACAGATCAGACTGGGTGTCAATACCAGTCAAATTATAACCGAACTCTCGCGGAGCGGGATCAAAAGTTATTATTGTTAATACAAAGGACATGAACAAGGTCACCCATTCCTATACAGCACAGTATGCCATTACCCTCTCCGGAAAACTATTACCTCTCGTTTTTGTATGCCTACAAGAGGCGACAGGATCATTTGGGCCGAGGGTTAAAATATGTGTAGAAGAATATGCTAGAAAATATAAAAATGTTGTTGTAACTTCTTCAAAGTCGGGAAAGTTGACAACATCTTTGTATAAAGATTATTTAACGAACGTTTTTAAGCCATACGTGGAAAAGAACGTTTTCTACTTATAATCGATTCTTGGGGAGGCCAAACAAATCTAGATCTATACGATGAAGTATTTCAGGATGAAGAAGGTCAATCAACTTGTACGATTAAAGTAATTCCTCCGAAATGTACACCATTGGTCCAGCCTTGCGATGTTTACTTTTATCGACAAGTAAAAAATTTTATCAAACGTCTTCAAAATTGTGCACAGTTGATCGAGACACAACGTGAAATCAATTCTCGGGAAGATTGCATAAAAATACAATCGATAGTACAACATCAGTTGTCCTCACCAATTTTTCGGATATGCTGCAGTACGCGTGGTTTGCTTCCAAGCTCACTGACGAGAGAAATGTTTTCATAAATGTAAACCAAATGTGCTTCCCCATAGAAATTTTAAACAATCCTTGCAAGTGTAAGAAAACTGCATTTATAAGGTGCGCTCGATGTAGTGAAACATATTGCTTTTTTGTTTTTACGACGAATATCACCCTGGCTCCTGCGAATTTTCGGATGATTCCTCCGAAGATTAATAGATAAAAATAAGATTTTTGATTTTTAGTACACAGCTTGATATATTATAATTTTAATTTATATATAGTATTTTTTGTTATCCCTATATCCACAGATACCAATAAGAAAATTACTAGACCCTTCAGCCGTACCCCATAAAATATGAAAAAAGACGATATTTTCAAAGTAGATTTTCTCGGCAACGGGTGAATATCGCGCTCTAATATTTTGGCCCGCTTCATTTCTAGTCATAACCTGCTCGTAAAACAAAAATCAAGCAAATCGGTTAGGGTAAGGTCGGGTGGTCTCCTTGTTAGTGTATCTGGGAGGTATTCCGTATCCCTCAGGCAACCAATTTTTTATACCATGAAAACTTAACACCTTGTATCGCATCATTTTCTGCTTAAATTTTTAAGAGTACTGTTCCGAAGAGAACGAACGTAGGTCCTCTTCAATGAATATCTGATACTTTTGCGAAGTTACGGATTTGATTAATGATGATGGAGTTTGAAAGTTTGTGGATTTCATTTTCTTCGGTAGAAGTTTGTTTCAGAACCAATTTTGATATTTAAAATTATTGATGTGCATACTGCTGTTTAGATTTGGTGCATAAAGTTTTATTTTGTAATTACAGGCAATCTTTCTGTCGATTGTAACATGTAAAGTAGTTTCAAATTCCATTCAGAGCAGCGCTGGCCTTTCCAATGAATAGTATGGGTTCAGGAAAAACAGGTCGACCATAAACGCCTTTCAAACGATTATGGAGATCGGCCAGATCGCCAAGCAGGGTATTCAGAAACTACAAAATTATGTTTTCTGATTACCCAGGATGTCCTCAACTAGGGCTACAATCACATTTTGCAGGCGTTGGGAAGAGAAAATTGAGCCCTGTACCTATAATATCACAGTTCGTTACCTGGACGAGAGACGTCTAATATTGGATACAAATAAGGACTATCAGAAGTTTTCTTTGGTGGTGGAGAACCCTTATGAACCCATTGCATGAACTCTCGTTTCGTGGAAGAGTCTCAGTGGTGTACCCAGGTTTCAACCCCAGTTACAATTGTATAGAAGAAGTCTTTATCTTGAGATAAAGCAGTCAAATTCTCCTCGGAAATTTGTCGTCTACACAGTTTTTGTTCGGGACCGAGCAGCTTGGGAATCCATCGTGCCGACACTTTGTTCATTCCCAAATCTTCTTGTAGAATTTTAAAAACATTCGTTTGTGATATTCCTATTTCTCTAGTAATAATCTAAACTTTTACTCGGCGGTTAATTCGCACAAAATCTTCAACTTTCTTGATGATTTCGTCAGTTCGTGCTTCCAGAGGTCTTTCACACTTTGGGTCATCATGAATGGATTCCTGCCCCATTTGAACTGCTTGCACCAATATTTGACTTGGAAATAAGGAAATAAGAAATAAGAAGATTCTCTCATGGATATTTTTCGGGCTACTGCTTTCTGTCGATAAAAATTTTAAACTCCATCGTACTATAAAAACTCCAAAATAAACCTAAAACTATTGCTAGTGATTTGCAGTATACCTACCATACGACGCAATCCATCATGATTTGTGTGGTAAGCTCGGCACACAACAAAATTGAACATTTTTATAACAAATATTGAAGCAGAATCGAATCTCGCTCAAATGTATTGACCGACAACCCATTGAAACACTCGCATGAAATCAGAAGACTTTTTAAAAATCACGGCAATTGATTTTTGAAAATATTGAAAATTATAAATTATTATTTAAAAATGTAGTTTTTGTTATCATTAGATGATATACCAAAACTCTGTAGGAAAAAAGTACACTAAAAAATTAATAATATTTTTGTTTAATTTAAAAAATGTTCAAGTTTTACGAAACCGCTGGTATAATATTATAATCTTCGCATCATGCAAGATTAGTTCAAAAGTATTCTCTATAATCAATCAATGCTGTCATAATATCTTTATTAGTTCAACTTGAAGATGGGTGTAAGGTTGTTCTGTGTTTTTTTGTTCCTTCCATATTTTGGCGGATATTTTGCTAATGGAAGTATAAGTAAGTCATTGCATTTTTTCAAATATTCGGCATAAGATTTATTTTACAAGTACAATAATTATTATTATTATTGTAAAATATTTGATTAAAAAATTAAAAATTAAAGTTAAAATTTTAAAATGTCAGTGTTGAATTAAGGAAAACCAGTTAGTATAAACAAGTTTAATTGGCATTGACGATAGCGTGTAATTATAGATACCTATCCTTTGTTTTTAACGGAAAAGAAAGGATACGTATGGGTTAACATACTAACTATATTAATACATTATTATTATCTCAAAAAAATATAGTGTTTCTATCATTATTGATAAGCCAATGACGTTGTATTGTATACATTTTACTAATGTTACGTACTGTAGTATTTTTGCTATTTTAACACTCATTTTATAGCAGCTTCATTTCTAACTTGTTTGTGTGGTTTCATATTTATAGTAGGCATAATTCAACCTGGCACCTACGTCACCGCACGTAAGCACTGGCATTGGTTAGCTTGGTGTGACGTAGGTGCCATGTTAAAATATCTTACTGTTTACGTTATTTTAAAATACATATTTTAGTTTTCCCATGTGTCACACCAAATGCGGAGCATGCTTATTGCATGTCGCTATTTCAATGTCCCACTTTAATGAAATCATTGTCAACATTGGATTCATCCGCTATCGCTTTTGTAAAAGAGTCTATATGTTTGGGGTGTAAAGCTGGTGATTTTATGGTATGTTGTGGAAAGGCAAGCAATTTTGTGGAACTAAATAACTGTACCGTGGAATTAAATTTAGACAATAAAAATGTAACAAGTTCCACTAATACCGATAAAATTAACAGTGGCAATGTTGTTAATAACGTAATCGATAAGAAAAACGATACAGGTACTAATAACGACGACAGTAAAGAAGCACATAGAGAACATGTCAGAAGAAATCTATTACCTTCTTTGAAAGTTTGTGGTCAACAACACAACGATGACAGATTTGTTATGAACAACGATAGTACAGAAATTGATGAATTTCCTTGGTTGGTCCATCTTAAATTATCGTTTCTTGAATATGAAGAAGAATATGGTGATCGATGTAACGGCGTTTTGATCAGTAAAAGATACATTCTAACTGATGCTTATTGTGGCTATGAAGCGTAAGAATTTTATTTGGATTATACTTTTAAACAATAAACACACTTTTTTTTCAGTGTACGAGCTATTATGGGACAGTATACTACGGGGCAAAAAGTAAGTTGCAAGGATGATGCACAAGAGGAGTGTACAGAACCGGTGAAAGAGTATCAGTTATATTCAAAAGTTCGTAGTGGAAAAAAAGAAAATGGACCTCTTGATCTTACACTTATAAGATTAAATAATACCGTACACTTTTCAGGTAATCTTTGTACAAGTACAGCAATATAAATTAGTTTTTTAATTTACTGTTGTAGATTTTGTTAGACCAATATGTCTGCCATTAAACGGTTCCCTAAGAGAAGACAATACTTTGACGTTCTCTGGTTGGGGATCATCAGGTACCATTCAATTGAAATGATTTTTTTTTATTTACAGTTATACAATTTTTTAATTTAAAGGTCCTGCAGCAACTAAGAAGAAACGGTTGGTTTACAATATTGCACAACCTGAAGTTTGCTATAACGACAATCCTGGACTGGAAGGTAACGCCCAGTTCGCCAATGCAACTTTGGTATGTTTGGCACCCCCTCCTGGAAATACGGATAAAGCTTGCAATGGAGAACGTGGAGGTCCGCTCATGTACAGATATAAACGTAGGTGGTATACAGATGGAACAGCAGTTGAAGTTAATCAAGGGGTAATCCATTGTGCAGTAGTGCATATACGTTAAGTGGATTAGTTATAACGCCATCTGTAATGAATTGGATTTTAGACAACATCCATGATTAAATTTAACAAAAATTTTGATAATATGTTCAAGCATGTAATTTTAAATATAATAATTATAAAGAATATTTTTGCAAAATTACGTAGTCGTCAGATTCTACCCAACGGATATGGTTTAGGCTATTAATTCATTTTCAAGTTAATGAAGATCAAGTTAATTAGGTGGTCAGGAGATGATACAATAAAAGACTACCCAGAGAACTTTTATTATAAATATTATTAATTTTTATATTTTTGTCTCCGGTACTCCCCCGAAAAAATAACAATGGTGTAATTTCAATAAACTCGATTTCAAAGTTACCGAATAGGCACCGAATACAGGAGAGTTTCGGAGCTCGAGTCCCCTAAAAATTGTTAGCATTTTTATGAGAAGGCTCCTCCACCCTTGGAGTAGTTCACTTTGTGATTTGAAATTTATTATTTATTTTTTACTTTTTTAATAATCTTTGGAGTACCACAATAATTTCCAAACTTCCGATACCAAAACTGGGTCATTACTGACCCACCGATGTTTACACGATTAATGTATGTTTATTTTAGTATTTTTTGAATTTATTTATTAATATATAAATTAAAATGATGGTTTTCAACATAAAAGATCTAAAAATACTGTATTGTTAAACAAATATAAATGAAAACTTACAAAGTTACAAAACATAAAATTATCGAATCTAATAATAATCAAGAAAATCAAAGGTAAAATTTAACTTCAAAACAAACATTTAAAAAGATGTTTTCCAGCAAATTTGTATATATTTTTAAATCCAGCACACGCATATTATTTGTTATCAAAATATAGAATTAGAAAAAAAGATTCATAAAAAAAATTTCTGTGGAAATTATGCACAAAAATATAAACTCTGGGTCAGAGTTGACCCGGTTATGGTACTACAAGGGTTAAAATAAAGTGTTCTATGATAATTGGAATAAAAATTGCTTGCTTCTGTTGAATTGTTTTGTTGCTTTTTGTTCCAAACATTTCATTGCTTCTTTCTTTACTTGCTATTAGTTTTTTCTTGTTTCGTTATTACAAAATTTGTTTGTTGCTAGATCTCTATTAATATTCATTTTTACCACATCATATGTCTTTTTTTGTTTAACTTCTGCCACTACCAGATAGTGGTCAGTACCTGCATTGGCTTACATACCCAGACTTGACAATCTCTCCTTGGCCTCTCCATCAAATTTCTTGCAGTGGAACTACCTCCATTTTATATCTTGACAGTTTTTCGGCAACCTCATCCATTTTTTTCGCTCCCAAGAAAGTTTTAACATTCCATGTGGCAATTTGCATTATTTTTTATTTTTGTTTATATTTGTTCTCTTTTCTTCCACTATCGTCTTTTCTGTTCCGATATCTTTTCTGGAGCAACTGGTTGGAACGGTCCCGTTGCTCCTTCTTCTTCGTTTGTTAGTTTTTGATGGTTGTGACAAATTTTATCCAATTCCAGATTATTCACAGTTTTGTTTCATATGTTTATTTTATCCTGCTTTTACATTCTTTGAAAACCAAACCTTAACTTTGTCTCCGTTCTTAATCTCGTTCCTGACAATTTTCATATTTTGTTCTAAATTTCTTTTTCTTGGTAGGTTTGATCTCTTTCGATGTAAATATTTCTTCCTCTTAGTTTATTCTTATTTACCTTTGCCTAACGCCACCTCTCTTCCAGTCACCTTGCTTATCTTAACTGCTATTACTGACGAACTGCATAAAATTAACATAAATTTGGTAAGTTGTTAATGGAATTACGTAAATTGCAAAAAAAAATAAAAACATATGCAAAGGGTACTGGGATCGCATCCAGCTCCTGTCAATTTTTCTTATTTATTTGATTATTAATTTCCTAGTATAATGTCATCGTTCTTAAGAAAACCAAAGCGCTATAATACACCCTAATCATAATCTGTAAACATTGAATGTTTTACCTTTCAGCAATGAGGCACTGGAGGATGTTCCACACCCCAGACCCCGGTCACTACAACTTTGGCTTATTGGGATATTAGTTACTTGAGTGTGACTTGTTAAAGTTAGGATTAATTAGTTTTTCTAGAGATTTTTCTAGATCGGTTATGTTGATATCTTCAATTTATTCAATTTATTAATAATATAATAAGTCGGCACTCCATTCCTCACGGAATATCGCCACGTCGTTAGACGTTTCTCAATCCATTTTTTAGGGTGGATTAATCCCTATCTTTCATTTTTCAGTTCTTCACACTTTCTTTATATTTTTCTGTGCGCTTTCGTTTCTTCTACGATCCTTTTCCATTTCTTTCTATCCAAAGCAGTCTTTCTCCAGTTTCTTATTCCCATCAGCCTCAGGTCACTAAAAATCTCTTCCTCCCATCTCACCCTTGGTCTCCCTCTCGGTCTTTCGACGCTCGGCCTCCACCTCATAGCACTCCTAACTGCACTATCTTCTTGCATTCTAATAACGTGTCCAAACCACCCCAATCGCAACGCCTTGATGTGTCTCACAATTGTTTTCCCCTGCAGTTCTGTTTCTATCTCTTCATTTGTTCTTATTCTAAACTGTTCTTCACCAACTCTGACTAGTCCCATAATCTTCCTTATTATTTTTCTTTCAAAACCCGTAGTTTCTCTTCCTCTTTTTCGTTAAGCACATTATTTCCATACCGTATGTCACCACCGGTCTGATTAGGGTTCTGTAAATTTTCATCTTTGTTCCTTTTTTAATTGTTTGCTCATTATTAATTTCTTATTAGAGTAGAAAGCTCTGTTCCGGCCATTATTCTGTCCTTAATTACTTCTTCTCTCTCATTTGCATTGTTGATTTGCATTCCTAGGTATTTGAAAGTTTTTACTTCCTCAAAAGTATAGTCCAATATCTTTACTTTATTCGTCATTCTATTTTTGCCCCTATTGCATCTCATTAATTTCGTCTTTGATTCATTTATTTCTAGTCCTGCTATTTTTGCTTCTTCCTTTATCTTGATAAACGTTTCGACCATTGCGTTGTGTGTTCTTGTAATTATCACAATGTCATCGGCGTAAGCGACTATTTGCACCTCTTTATTTACAATGGTTCCACTGCATTTGGCTCTTCTTACTATATCCTCTAGTACTACATTGAATAACGTGGCCGACAGCGCATCACCCTGTCTCACTCCTACGTTTATGTTGAATTCTTCAGTATTACCGTTTCTTGTTGCTACTACCGCTGCCGAATTATTGAGTGACATATGTATCAGACCTATGAGTTTTATAGGCACCTTCATTTCTCTCAATATCCTGATCACGTTACCTCTGTTGACTCTGTCGAAGGCTTGCTTAAAATCAACAAACAGCATCTCAATTCCGATGTCATGCTCATAACATTTTTCCATAATTTGGCTAACTATAAATAATGCATCTGTTGTTGATTTGCCCGGTCTAAAACCTTGTTGATAATCTCCTATTTCTTTGTTTACGTGTTCTTGCAGTCTTGAATGTATTATTTTCGATAAAACTTTATATGCGTTATTCAACAAAGATATTCCCCTGTAATTACTGCATTCTCTTAGGTCTCCTTTTTTTATGGATTGGGATTATCTTTGCCACGTTCCATTCTTTTGGCATTCTTTCTTCTCTCCATATTACCAGAATCAGTTCATACACTCTTCTCTTCATAGTTTCATCTCCCATTCTCATAAGTTCGGAATTTATGGAGTCCAGCCCTGGGGTCTTTTTGTTCTTCATCGACACTAAAACTTTATGGAATTCCTCAAAATCTGGTTCTTTCATTGCTTCTTCATGATTTGAGCTTGATGTTCCATCATTTAATGTGTCTTCTTCTGTCTCCTCAGTGAGCAGTTCTTTAAAATACTCTCTCCATCTGTTCTTGATCTCCGCTTCCTCATACTGCGTATTTCCTTTTTTGTCATTTATTCCTCTTGCTTCTGTTTTGTTGCTAACTCTCTGTTGTTTTATTTTCTTATAAAATTCACCGGGGTTTCTATGGGTTTCCTCTATATCAGTCATCATTTTTTCTATCCATCCTTGCTTCTTTTTTTTACACAATTTAACAGTCTGCCTTCTCTTTTCTTTGAGTTTTTCTTTATCTTCTGCTTTCTGCGAGCTCATCCATTTTAATCTTGCTTCTCGTTTGATCTCTATCATAGCTTCACACTCTTCGTCAAACCATTCTTTTTTTATGCTCTTTTCCACTTGGCCTACTGTTTTTTCTGCTGCGTTCAGTATACTACTCTTAATACTCATCCATTCTTCCTCCACGTTCTTGGTTTGTTGCTTATTTTTTATTTCTTCTTGTAGTGCTTGAGCATATTTCTCTCTTTGTTTTTCATCTTTTAATTTTTCTACTGCAAATCTGTTGATTTTTGTTCTTTCATCCCATGTTTTTTTTTGAACCCTCCCATTTTGACTTTCATTATTACGATATTGTGGTCTGTGTCCACCGCAGTTCCTCTATATGATCTTGCATCATTCACTTTAAAAGATCTTCTCTTTGCAACCAATATATGATCAATTTGGTTTCCTTTGTCACTTCAGGCCTCAACCAAGTCTCTTTATGTTTGTTCTTATGCTTGTAGTTTGTTGTTACTATTTCTAAGTTACTATTACTAATAAAAAATAAACTGCACAAACCGGGGGTCTGGGGGTGTGGAACACCCTCCAGTGCCTCTCTGCTGAAAGGTAAAACATTCAATGTTTACAGATTATGATTAGGATTTATTATAGCGCTTTGGTTTTCTTGAGAATGATGACATCGTACTCTGGGGGAACTTATAATCCCCCCCCCCGATTCTTGGTCGCTGCTTTATATTTCTTGTGCTAAAAACGTTCACCATTATCGCTTAATACTGATAACCATAAGTTTACAAATTTATCTATCACAGTTTGAGTGTTCCTGGGGGGTGCTCCACACCCCCCAGACCCCCCGGTCTCTACAACTTTAGTTTATAATTTAAGCTAATTGGAATATTACTTACTTGAGTGTGACTTGTTAAAGTTAGGATTAATTAGTTTTTCTAGAGATTTTTTCTAGATCGGTTATGCTGATATCTTCAATTTATTATTAACTAGCGACCCGCCCCGGCTTCGCACGGGTGCAATGCTGATACTAAACAACAAAAGATAGCTATATTCTATTAAGTTTTTTTTCTGAACTTACTTAAGATTTTTGAAAATAATTTCCTTATTATTAAATTAATTGATTATTATTTATCGTAACTTATAATTATTAACTGATACGTTGTCGCGCTGAAAAGCACGTTTTTATCAAGTACTGTTATTTTCCTCGCTAGAGAGCTCCGATAATAAACGCGTCCGATTGCTGCTAAATTCAAAGTGCTATAGAGAGAACCGCGGCCTCCGACGCGCTATTTATAGGCATGCCTCCCCGCAATGCCCCGTCCGACCGGTACCGCCCGCCGCAAACGCAAATTTTAAATTTGTAATATCTCCGAAGATATTTGTTTAATTTACATGCTGTAAGGAACCATATTGATCTATATTAATTGCACACTGTATTAAAGGTACTTAATTCGATAAGGATTAATGCCGTATTGCTTAAAATAGCTTCGTAAATAAGCCATTTTTTCACGTAAAAGTAAACAATAAAAATGGTTAATGTGGGTTATCCGTAAAAGATAAACATATACCATCGCGGACTTTTTTGTAGACCTTTTTATGGTGTACAATACTGTAGTAATTAATTTGATCTAACTCGTAGGGTTTAGGCAGCGTTTTTGCTAAATTGCTAAATAAGCCCAAAAAATTACGACATCACGTTAGAAACCTCTAAAATTAGCAATGTTGCCTTAGTATATGATGCATGTATTATACATATAAACCTTCCTCTTGAATCACTCTATCTATTGGAAAAAACCGCATCAAAATCCGTTGCGTAGTTTTAAAGATTTAAGCGCACATAGGGATATAGGGACAGAAAAGGCGACTTTGTTTTATACTATGTAGTGATAAAAAAATGCACAAACCGGGGGTCTGGGGGTTATATTTGCCTTACTGCTGAAAGGTAAAACATTCAATATTTACAGATTATAAGTAGGGTTTATTATAGCGTTTTGGTTTTCTTGAGAACGATGATATAAGTTATACTGAAGGGAATTAATAATCAAATAAATATAATAACAAATTAGCAGGAAGTGCATGCGATCCCAGTACCCTTCTCATATGTTTTATATTTTTGCAATTTTATGCAATTCCATTAACAACTTACCAAATTTACGTTAAATTTTATGCAGTGCATCAGTAATACATAATTATTCAAATTCAATTTTCTCGAAATTGGCAAAGAAGCGTGCTCTTATACTTGCACCTGTTGAAGTCCAATACAATACCTACACGTACACTAAAAATGAATCAATTCAGTGAGGGAAAGTTGCCGGTCTCCCCTTGTGAGTTCCAGTAACTTCTTAAACAACAGTAATGGCAGACAACCAAATTTATCAACTTATATTATAAACTCTAATTAGAAATATTTGGAGTTTGGGTACCGGTTTACGAAAATTTGAAAGCCCAGGTTCTGCCATGGGCCCCGGCGTTTGCACCGAACTGCGCGGTGATACATCCGCTACTGACTTTTATTTAAATAAATAATATACATTTATATTTATATTAGCATACTATATTGTGGCCCAACATGCAAATTTTGCATATTGAATTTCATACAGGCCGCACTTAAAAATACTATCTTTCATGTTCATTGGTCACAGCAAGTTGGGTCACAGACTGACGTCATTAGGATGTGAGCGTGAGTATATCTCTCGAGTTGTAGTATCATGGTATGCCGAAGGTAAATAGAATACGCTTTTATGAACCAATAATTTAAAAATGTTTAATTTTTAAATTATAATAAAAAAATTTTAGTTTTAAACCTATAAATTTATTTAAATTTGCAGTTAAATAATAAAATTTGTATTTGGGGTCTCACAACGCCGGCCATCTTGGATTATTAAACGTCACTTTAGCGCAAGATCATACCTTGTATTCTATTTACCTTGTGGTATACCTAACACATTTAACCGCTTGGCCAAACACAGTGAGTTTAACGTTTCAAGTTTCTTATGTTGGTAATAATTTGATATACCAATTGGCTATACCAATTTTTAAAATTAATCATCAAGAAAAGCTAAAGATGAGAAAATGGTAAAAACTGAAAAGTCGTTTCAATGTGAAACTTGTAATAAATGGTATGTCTCTCCCGCTTCACTGCAGGTGCATCAACATCTGCACAAACAGAATCAAGAACGTAATTTTGCATGTAACTTTTGCGATAAATCATTTTTTACTAACGGCCAGCGTCGGCAGCACGAAAAAACTCATAATACTGGAGAATTTCCATGCCAAAAATGCAGTACGTATAATTTTTTTAACTTTGGAGAAATTGCATATTAATTACTTTTATTTAGATAAAACATTTAATTCACACACTTATTTAAAGAATCACTTTAATTTGGTGCATTCTGGAATTAAACCATTTCCATGTCAAGTATGTGAAAAAGCATTTGCCAGAAAAAGTGAACTTAAAAACCATGTCAGGACGCATACTGGAGAACGACCATTTGAGTGTCCAGAATGCAAAAGCACGTTCAAACAACTCTCAAATTTACAGACGCATATCAGAACAACGCACAAAGGCGAAGAAAGATGTAAATGCGATGAATGTGGAAAGGGCTTCAAAAGACAAAGGCTGCTTACGTATCACATATTTGCAAAACACAAAAACGACAAACCATTGCAGTGTTTACATTGTGCTAAAAAATTTATTTATCCCCAACAACTTAAAAAGCATATGATGAAATGCCAATCCAAACCGATAGATTTCTTCGAATTGGTTAGTATTTATTGTTTTCTTTTTAATTTAAAGCAATTTTTTAATATTTTAGACAACTGCCAATAATGAAAAGTACTTTGTACAGCGTATTGGTTCGAATTTTTCTTTCATAAATTCAAACGAATTTCCTGGCTTGGAAGATCTAAATTTAGAAGAACAACATTTTGGAGCAATGCAACCTAATAATCCAGAGCTAGGTAATAAAGCAATGACTGATCATAGCCAGCAAAGCGTGGTACCCGTCGAACCAAATCGTAACATTCAACAAGTAATAGATATAAGTGATCCTATAGGTTCCGCAGCATTTTATCAAGAAAATAATTTTGACTCTGCATTATTCCAACCGAATAATCATATTATTCAAGGAATAATCACTACAGAACCTCAACAATCACGTCAAGTGATTCAATTTTTGTATAAACATGAAAACGGCAATTGGCATACCTGCAAATATATTCAAGATCCAAGTTAGAATGAAATATTATAATTTCAAAGCTCGCTGCAAATTATACCCACTAAGCACAAATTAAGAAATACTACAAAATTTTAAATTTAAATAAAAATAAAAAATTGAAATACTTTGAAAATAAACGAGCCCCAATACGTTGGCGCCATTAATATGCTATGGTATTTTTTATGGATTAAACCTGTTTGTAATAAATTAACTGTACTTGAAATATTATTATTTGATTCAAATTTTTTAAAAATTATAAGGTTAAATGAACAATAAAACAAAACATTATTTGTGAGCTTTCAGCAATGGTTACTGCTGTCATCAGACGTTTAATAATAATAATTATTGCTGAAAGCTCACAAATAATGTTTCGTGTTATTGTTCATTTAACCTTATAATTTTTAAAAAATTTGAATTGAATATTAATTTCAAAGGTTAATAATATATATAATTTGAAATATTATTATGCAATGATTTACTAAAATTTGTTTATATTACTTTGATCTGCTTGAAGTATAATAAATAGATTGGTGACAAATGATTTGAACCTCTCACTTCTGAGTACTTCAATACCTCGCCGGATAATCGAGTTATACTGATTCGGTCTCACCACAAAGTCGGACAAGTTCTTTTAGTTGTCGAAATGGATTGTGAACTGACCTCGAAAACGACCAAAAGTCAGTGTGATCTTCCAATGGTCAGATCCGCAATATAGCGTTGGAACTGATGATATTGCTCTCAACAATTCACTTCTAAACTTGGCCTAAGATGAGTTTGCACAGCCGTATTTATAAAAAAAATTCAAGTGGCTTTCATTTTTCTCTATTTTTGAATTATAAATATTCCAATTCTACGTCTGCTAAAAATGTTATTCAAGGTCAAAGGTTAAAAATACCGGTTTTATACATTTTGCTCATAAACGGTAAGTGTTAGCATAAAAATAGATCAGACAAAAGTTGTAGATAATATAATTCTCTATAAAAATTGTTCCTATACTTTTTCTTACAAACCATCCTTCCTGAGATATCGCGATTTCAAAAGTTGGAGAAAATGTATTCTACACAAATACAGGAGTGGGCAACCTTTTTTTATCAAGGTCAAATCCTGAAATCTGAATGTAAATTCTGTATTTAATGAAGATAGTTCTTGTGCTAGGGGATTTTCTTATCGAAATTTTTATGAGCAGCCAGAGTGACAAAATGATAAGTATTTCCGATTTTCCCACAACCAAAGTTTGCTTTGAAAAGACTTTATGTGGGCTCAGAATAGCTCATGGATAAATTATTGTCCTTGTTTCTGCACATTTTGGTGACATCAACTAAAAATGTAAAATCAAATAACAATGGATCATCTCTCAAAGGTTCTGCTATTCATTTCCATGAAAGTTTGTACTTCTTTTAATTTATAAATCGCTTTAACATTTTGCCAGGATGTACGAGAAGTCCGCATTAACGATTTTATCTTCGTGAAAATCTCTTACAAAAGGGGTAAATGTACTAATAAAACATAGATTTCAGACAATTGAAAAGGTGAGAAGTTGTCGAAGAGAATCAACGAAAAATAGTTAGTGGGCGATAATTTGCGAAAAGGTGAGGCTCTTGCATACGAATTTCGCAAAGAAAACGCCTGGAACGAGTCAGCCCCGTAGCCAAGGAGCCCCCCCCCCAATGTTAATTTAGGTATTTTCAAATAAGAAAATTTTTACAAGTGCCCCCGAAATGAAGTCCTGGCTATGGGCCTGTGAGTAAAGTTTATTAGCGCGCTTTGGTTTTCTTGAGAAAAATGACATATTATACTGGGGGGGGATTCATAATCCTCTCTCCCCCTAGATTCTTGGTGACTGCTTTATATTTCTTATGCTAAAAACTTTTACTATTAATCGTTTAATACTGAAGACCATAAGCTTGCAAATTTATCTATCACAGTTTGAGTATTTCTGGGGGTGGAGCACCCATTTTGGCTAATTGATATATTAGTTACTTGAGTGTGACTTGTTAAAGTTAGAATTAATTAGTTTTTACAAAGATTTTTTCTTTATCGGTTATGCTCATATCTTTAATTTATTTTTAATAAAAAATAACCTGCACAAACCGGGGGGTCTGGGGGGTGTGGAACACCCTCCAGTGCCTCACTGTTGAAAGAAGAAACATTCACTGTTTATAGATTACTAGTATGATTTTCTAGAGAATGATGACATGTTATACTAGGGGGCGGAGGGGAATTCATAATCCTCTCTCCACCTAGATTCTAGGTCACTGCTTTATATTTCTTAAGCTAAAAACTTTTACTATTAATCGCTTAATACTGAAGACCATAAGCTTGCAAATTTATCTATCACAGTTTGAGTATACCTGGGGTGCTCCACACCCCAGACCCCCCGGTTACTACAACTTTGGTTTATAATTTGGGCTAATTGGAAGATTAGTTACTTGAGTGTGACTTGTTAAAGTTAGGATTAATTAGTTTTTCTAGAGATTTTTTCTAGATCGGTTATGCTGATGTCTTCAATTTATTACTAAAAAATAAACTGCTCAAACCGGGGGGTCTGGGGGTTGTGGAACACCCTCCAGTGCCTCACTGTTGAAAGAAGAAACATTTAATGTTTATAGATTATGAGTATGATTTTCTAGAGAACGATGACATATTATACTAGGGGATTTAAAATTCTCTCTACTCCTAGATTGTAGGTCACTGTTTTATATTTCTTGTGCTAAAAACTTTCACTATTTTTCGCTTAAAACTAAAGACGATAAGCTTGCGAATTTATCTATCACAGTTTGAGTATACCTGGGGGGTGCTTCACACCCCCCAGAACCCCGGTCACTAAAAGTATGGTTTATAATTTGGAGTAATTGGATTATTAGTTACTTGAGTATGACTTGTTAAAGTTGGGATAACTTCTTTTTTCTAGATCGGCTATACTGACATCTTCAATTCATATCCGATAAAAAATAAACTGCACAAATCGGGGGGTCTGGAGGGTGTGGAACACTCTCCAGTGCCTCACTGTTGATAGGCAAAACATTCAATGTTTAGTTTACAGATTATGAGTAAGCAGCGCGGTAGCCAGGGGGGAAGGGACTCTGGGGCACGTTAAATTTTGAAAATAACTAGGTGTAGGTATTTTCAAGTTGGAAAATTTTTACAAGTGGTCCCCTCAAAATGAAATTCTTGCTACGGGCCTGGGACGAGTGCTGCTGTTTCTTCTTCTTTACGTGCCGATCCGTTATCCGATGTTGGCAATTATTCTGGCTATCATTATTTTGTTTGCTGTAGCCGGAGTAGTTCTGTTGTGGTTGTCGAAAACCACGTTTTTAAGTTTTTCAGCCACGATATCCTTCTTCTCCCAGGCCCCTTTTCCCGTACACCTTTCCCTGGAGTATTAGTTGTAACAATCCGTAACGCTTCTCATTCCTCATGATATGACCGAAATACTCTAATTTTCTTCTTTTGACGATGTTTATGATTTTTTTTCCGCGTCCATCCGTTCTAATACCTCTCTGTTCGTCATGTGTGAAGTCCATGGGATTCTCAACATGCACCTATACAGCTAGATTTCGAATGCTTCGAGTTTCTTATAGGAAGAGCCTGTCACTGTCTAGGATTCCACGCCATAAAGGAGTACTGAAAAGACATAACAGCAGAGAAGTCTTATTCTCGTTTTTATGTTTAATTCTCGGCTCTTTAACAGTTTGGATAATTTTTTTGCTGCTGCTGATAGGGTATTTAATTGAGCTTTTTTGGGGAAATCATCATCATTGATGGTTTCGATTTCCTGCCAAACAATAACCTATCCTTCTCCACTCCCCACTGTCTTCCATACGTCAACAAGAGTTTTTAATTATGGTAAAAGTGATGTTGAATATTCATTTATCCACTTCATTAGGTCCATTTCCCCAGCCTCACCCATTTTTGATTGAATTTAATTTTAAACGTTTGTGTATTAATTATTTTTGTTTGTATTAGCACCGCTCGCGAAATATCTTACAATTTAGGTTAGGGGGCTAGGGAAATGCCAACCCGACTCATCGCGAATTTTTGATCAAATTTGGTATCAGTCGTTAGTGTGTTGCTATATTTGATTGTGTTAGCATCAATTTAATTGGGGGGGGATGAACAAATACCAGCCCTACCCATCGCAAATTTTGGGTCGAGTTTGGTACCAATCGTTTGTGTAGGTTTGTCTATTCATTATTTTGGATTGTGTTAGCACCGTTCACGAAATATTGTCAACGACTTAACGTAGATTCATTTTCCCCCCCATTTTCAAATTTTATATAAAATTTAGTACCCGCGTGTCGAATTTGATATGAATCGTTTTAATTATGTGTTTTAATTAGATTCTACTCCCGTGGTTTGAACTTCGACTGACAACTAGTGAGTAACCGAAGTTGTGTTATTATCCGAGCAACAACCGTCGTATGCTTTAAAGTTATATAAAATGATTACAGTAAGTATCGAACGAAATATCTGTTTTATTTGCTCCAAACTTATCAAGATAAATAGATTCGTACATAAAATCACAAAAACCTTTTACAAAAATTGGCAATACCGCCTTAGCTGTATGATATCCTATTCCTGACAAGTTTCTATTTTTCGATGGAGTGCAAGCATTTGGAAAGCATTTTCCCAGTCACCCAACCTAAACTTGCAGATATTTTGTGATCGGTGCTAAAAGAAATGAAAATATTGAATGCACAAACGATACACAAACGACTGATAGTAAATTCTATCAAAAATTCACGATGGGGAGGCGCTCAACTTAAACTGTAAGATATTTTGCAACGGGGGCATTTTTCCAACTCCCTAACCTAAACCTTCAGATATTTTGCGAACGGTGCTAACACAAACGAAAATAATAAATAATACACAAACGATTGGTACCAAATTCGACCCAAAATTCGCGATGGGCTGGGCTGGTATTTCTCCAGACCCCTGGTTTTGATTTTCTGGAACAGAATAATTGGATTTATATTATTTCTTATGAGAAATATTACTTCAGTTTTTGTAAAATTAAATCGTCAGATTTTGTAAAACGAATTGGCTAAATTGGCTCGATTAAAGCTGATTAGCAGCGTTGTTAATACCATTGCTCAATTTAATTATTAATGAATGTCTGTTTTACTTATGACAGTCTGGATTCTGATTTATGGTAGAAGGCAATGAAAGACTCTATCTGGCTCATTGTACGATTCTATGTCAAAACAATAAACATTATTCAGGTCTATGCTCCAACTGCTGAGGCCGAGGAGGACGATATAGAACAATTCTACAAACAGTTAAGAGACGTCGTAAGACAGTTCAAGAAAGAAGAGATTGTTATAATCATGGGAGATCTGAACGCGAAGATAGGTGAAGGAAGGGAGGGTGAACTTATTGGAGAGTTCGGATTGGGGGTCAGAAACGAAAGAGGTGAAAGGCTCAGAGATTTTGTTGAGGAGGAACAATATGTTATACTTAATACATTCTTTAAATTACCCCCTCGAAGGCTATATACTTGGGTCTCGCCCCAGGATGACGAAGGAAAAGTGACAAAAAATCAGATAGACTACATAATGGTGAATAGGAGGTTTCGGAACAGCTGTTTATCGGTGAAGACTTACCCAGGGGCTGACATAGCATCGGACCATGTGCTCCTGGAGGGAAAATTTAGAGTGAGACTAAAGAAGAACAGAGGGAAAAGATCAGAAACAAGAAAATGGGATTTTGATAAATTGAAAGAGGAGGAAACAAAAATAAAGTTGACGAAAGAACTGAACACAGAAATACAAAATATTAGAGCCCAGGCACAGTCAATACATGCATCCCTGGATGAGATGGCAAAGAGTTTCAATGAAATGGGTAACACATATTTGACCAGCGGGGAAGGGAAAAGGAAGCCATGGATGACAAACGAGATACTGCAACTCATGCATGATAGAAGGAAAGCCAAGAAAGAGGAGAGCACATACAGACATATACAAAAAGAAATAAGAAAAAAAATAAGAGAAGCTAAAGAGAACTGGACAGCTACGCAATGCTCGGAAATAGAGATGCTCGAGGAGAAGCATGACGCCTTCAATATGCATAAAAAAATTAAGGAAACGGCTGGAATATATAAAATGGCAGCAGGAGGCAGGGTACAGGATCGAGACGGCAAAACGATTGTAGAGCAAGAAGAGAAAATGGCGGTATGGAAGGAGTATATTAGAGAACTGTTTGAAGATAGGAACCGACCGATACACCCACCCTCGTACCAAATAACAGAACATCTACCAATAACAAAAGAGGAAATATCGAAAACAATAACTTTACTCAGGAACAGAAAATCACCAGGGCCGGATGGAATCCGGAACGAGTTCCTCAAGCTTCTAGATGAAGAAAATATTGAGTGGCTGGCTTCTATTTTCAACGAAATATACTCGTCGGGAATAATTCCAGAGAGCTGGCTCAGGTCGACATTCATTATAATCCCCAAGAAACCAAGCGCTAAAGAGTGTGGAGATTATCGCACCATAAGTCTGATGAGTCATTTACTCAAACTTTTCCTGAAAATAGTACATAAAAGAATATATCGAACCTGTGAGGAACAGATCAGCGAGGCACAGTTTGGATTTCGCAATGCTTTGGGTACTAAAAGGCCCTATTTAGTGTACAGGTGCTCTTTCAAAGAGCTCGGGATGTGAACAACGACATCTTTGTGTGTCTTATAGATTATCAAAAGGCATTCGACAATGTACAACACCCGAAAATGGTAGAAATCTTGGAAAAATTGGCCTTAGCAAGCAAGACATAAGAATAATCGGCAACCTGTACTGGTATCAAACATCGTCGATACGTGTAAATGGAGATGAGTCTGAGGGTGTGCGGATTGGACGTGGAGTAAGGCAGGTGTGTGCTTTCACCCTGCTTTTAACATCTACTCCGAGTTTGTTTTCGCGAAGCATTAGAAGAGATAAATGAAGGTATAACAGTTAACGGAGAAATCATAAATAATATACGATACGCGGACGATACCATTGTTTTCGCAAAAGATCTAGACGGCCTTCAATATTTAATGAACAGAATAGCGGAAGTGAGTGAGAGGTATGGGCTGAAAATGAATATAAAGAAGACAAAATTCATGATTATATCCAAAAACAAACAACTAAATGGAGTTCTGACTGTTAATAACCAACCAATACAGAAAGTTAAATCCTGCACATACCTGGGCACAACCATTACTGAGGACTGGGATCACTCTGTAGAGATCAAATGCCGCATTGCAAGAGCACGATCCGCGTTTCTGAAGATGGTGGGGGTATTCAAACCTAGGGACCTAGCGAAGACTACGAAAGTACGAATGCTGAGATGCTACATTTTCCCTGTTCTGCTGTACGGGGTGGAATCGTGGACTCTGACAGAGGCTTCGTGTAAAAAATTGGAGGCGTTTGAAATGTGGCTATACCGCCGGATACTTAGAATTTCTTGGGTCGATCACATTACCAACGAGGAGGTCTTGAGAAGAATGGAGAAGGAAAAGGAGATACTGTTCACAATCAAGAAACGTAAATTGGAATATCTGGGACACGTGATGAGAAATCCAAATAGATACAGGTTGCTCCAGTTACTTATCCAAGGGAAAATCCAGGGAAAACGAAGCGTGGGTAGAAGACGAATATCCTGGCTTAAGAATCTGCGTACTTGGTTTAATACAACTACAATCGGCTTATTTAGATCAGCAGTCGATAAGGTTAAAATAGCAATCATGATCGCCAACATCCGGAACGGATAGGCACTCTAAGAAGAAGATGTCAAAACGCCGAAAAACAAAAACACCGAAAACAAAAACGCCGAAAACACTGCTTTAACTCAACAGAGGGAAAGGTCATTTCGGCAGCATATTTCGTTTGGTGACTGAATACAATCAAGCACCAAAGGTCAGCAGTAGAAATGCTTGCATTTAATTCAACATTATTTTTGGAGTAACTAGATAACAGACGATATTTACAGATTAGATACAGCAAGGCCAAATTAATGCAAGCATTGGTCTATCGACTGCCGTATAGAACTAGAGAGTAATCTTGAAAGAAATACCCCCTCCTTCTTTAAATTAATAACATAAATTATGAAGTTGGTTTAAAATTGAAACATTGAGATAGATCAATAATTCTAAAAGTGATACAAAAGCTGTACAAGTTCTAAAGCATTTAAAACACACTTAATTAGCGCTTAGTTTTGTAAAAGTTTTTGTTGCACACAGTTTTGGTGGTGTAACAAAGACTTCTTGGGCCATTCCTTCCTCGAAAGATAATAAATACCCAATAGTTTTCTGGATTTTTATTTTTTTATGTAAATTTTAATCAGTGAAATTAATCTATAATTGCTTAACTACAAAAAATTTGTTTCTTTTTCTAATTTGGAAAATATTCTGTAATGATAAATTATTAATTTTGTAAATAAATTGTATGGGCTATTAAGCATTTGTATTTTCTTGGGTAATTTAGTAGATAAAGAGGGTAAGGTATACGCAGGTAAATAAAGAAAAGGTTGAATGAAATTAACCGAAAGCATTTGTTAATTATTTTGTGAGATTTTACCCGAAAAATTGAAAAAATTAAAAAGCTAATTACGTTCATGATCTAAAGTACCAATTTTTTTTCTAACCATATTTTGAATTTCAAAATTTTGAAGGTAAAAACTCGAATTTTATTGTTCACTCGACTGCGACTCTACTGTAATTTGTCAGTTTGTGCACTTTTATTTACAAAAAAAAAATTAAAATTGACCTTTTTTATTTATTAAAAAATAAAAACCTTGTCGATATGCTGGTTTATTTAAAATTATAAGTAACGGTGCATATTTCTTCCACATAAATGTCCTAAACACGGACCTGTCCGAGAGTGTTAACCATAAATGGGTTATTCAAAGAATTTCAATGAAAAGGCCTAATCGCTAGGTAAATTTGAATAATAAGTGGTAAAATTTTTAAGGTGGGGGTCTGAAATGAATTGGGGTGGGGGTGATGTACCTAGAGGTGCTATAAAATATGCATAATATTTTTAAATTCTCAAAACCTTTTGAACTTGTTGGATGTGCTCCAAATAAAGTTTTTTTATCATCGCAGTATTTGGATTCGACTATGGTAAGTTTATTTAATTTTATTATTTTTAATAGTTAGTACATTTCAAATTGTATATCTTTTAACATTTTTTTTCAATTTTTTGCTTTTTGATTTGTTAGAAATATTAAATATTGTTATTTGAGGGTTTTGTCGGGTTTGGTCTTTTCGTCCGTTTTATAATGATGATAAATTGATTTTTGAAATTTTTTTACTTGCACGTGGTTAACAGCAAATTTTCTTTGCCGAGTTCGATCACGTGCGGCAATATCTCAGTTGTTGATTGTAAAAGTTTCAATTTTATTTTATTTTAAATTGTGAACATGACGGCGTGCAGCTGTCGAAACTATGGTGAAATTTTGATAAAAAAATTTAGCGTTGTTGTGGAAAGATTATATTTTTGATTGATTTTGGGGTAATCATTCCAATATTTGAGATATTTAAGTAAAATATCACATTTATACCAGAAAATAATTTTTTGCCTAATTGAAATGCTTTTATCATTTTTAAAATATTAAATTTTATCAATATTTACATTATCGGTAGTTAACAATAAATTTTTCCCTAATTATTCTCTAATGTGTTCAAAGGGCAAAGTTTTAGAGTTATCTCGAATGTTTCTCACGATCAATGATTTTCTTTTTCAATTATTTATATCATCACAGCTAAAATAATTCTGATTTTATTAATTAATTTTCTAGAAATTAATTTGGCCAAAATTTATCCTTAAAATATATGTTTACTTTTCAGTTGATACGATCTAAAAAAACTATTATAATGAAAATGCTAATTTCTTGCAAGAAAATTATGATTTTTTTATAAGTTCAATAATTCAAATTTTACAGTTTTAAAAATGCTATTCACTAAATTATAATTTTACCTATTCTTATGAATACCTACCGATCACCCTGAAAACTATTATTCAGCTTTTAATGAGGGTGAGTTAAGCACTATTTGGTGTATAATAACTTTAGGTAACCAAGAGTTTTATGACTTTTTCAAAATAATTTTTAATATCTTATCGAAAAGAATTTGTAAAAATTAAATTAGAAGGTTTCAGGTAGCCTTAAGGTGCAGTGCCCATAGGGATTAAATTTAAAGTAGAATTTAATTGATCTTTACAAACTTTTGCAATCCAATGTCGGTCATAAAAGTTACTTTGCTTTAGAATATTTAAAAATAACGGTAGATTTTTTACTTGGGAAACTACCTGATAAGCATCTGTTAATGCTTAATGCTAAGCTTAATGCTAACGGCCTGAGCCGTGGCCTGGGGTGATTTTTTGAGTGATTTTCAAATTTTGAAAAAAAATGTGTTAAACTGGTAATTAGTGTGAACATAATATTGTTAACTTGTTGTATGTTGTATATATTTTTTTTACAAAGTACATTTTTAGCTAAATATTTTGGCTTCAATTTTTTTTTCATATAATTTCTCCATTTCATGTTCATAAAATTAAATTATGGTAAAAAGTTATTTTCTATAAAATGGAATATTTTCTAATTTAATTTTTCCAAAATCAGCTGGATTTGACGAAAACCTCGTAAGTGCTCAAAAATCGCTGCCAACTCTATCAAAATTGGCTTTAAAAAACTTTAGTTTATTACATTTTTTTTAATTGTTAAAAATTAGTTGGCTCTTTATTATTTAAACGATCCACTTATGATGCGGGAAACGTCTAGAATCATTTTTTAATTAAAAATTGTTACTTTTTAAACTTCCAAAATTCCTTGCTCGTTTTATTATATACAGGGTGTTCCTGTGACCATGGTAAACCTTTGAGGTGGTGATGGAAAACATTTTTCTAAAACATATTTTTAAATAAAAATTTTATTTTAGTACAAACCCTTGGGCGATGCCTCTCTTTAAAGCATTTTTTAAATTTCTGCCTTTAAACGGTCATAGCAACTTCACAATTAATTTTATGGTAATAATGGATTAGTAATTTTCTAAAGATCTCTAGAATCAACGGATTTCGAGTTTCTGTATCTTTTAAAAGAAACTACGTACAAAAACCAAACTAATGGTTTAATTTTAAATAGCAAATTTAATGGAAAACCAACCCATTTTACAAAAAATCTTAAAATAATCAACAAAGTCGGTGCAAAAATAAATAAAAATTTCAAAAAAATTTATTTTAATAAATTTTCAAAATGGTCACCCTCATTTTCAACAAACACACGTGCTTTTTTTAAAAAGTGTAGAACAGTATTTATAACGCCCCCTTTTTCATTAATCTCCCCCCCCTCATTTAGCTGTCGATCAAATTAAGATTTTTGATAATCTCCTGAATTTATTATATTTTTTGTGCCGACTTTGTTCATTATTTTTGGATTTTCTGCAAAATGAATTGGTTTTCCATAAAAATTTAGAAAACTAAAGTTAAATTTTTTATTCGAATTATGTCGTTAGTTTTTTGTAAATAGTTTTGTTTAAAAGATAGAGGGTTTGCAACAAAATCAAAAAAATAAAACTTGGAATTTTTTGACATTTCTTTTCTTAATTTCATACATAACTCGAAATGCGTTTCGTAATGCAAGTAAATTTTCTTTAAAAAATCACTAATCTTTTAATACCATGAAATCAATAGTTACGGTGCTACGTTCGCTTGAAGGCAAAAATTCAAAAATTGTTTTAAAGAAGGGAACCCCCAAAGGTTTGGATTACAAAAAAATTTCTCTTAGAAAAGTGTTTTTTTACCACCTTCAAAGGTTTACTATGGTCACGGGGACACCCTGTATATTATGCCACATTAGAATGCCTAATGTGCTTGGGATTGGCGTAAATGTCGCAAAGTGGCTCAAATTGCTGAAAAGTCTTGCAATAATTAATTCAAAATGAAAAATACCATTTTTACATTTTATTTTTGCTCCTTAATTTTTTAAATTATGCACATGGTTATAAAAAATATTTTGAAGACTTATTCGGTATCTAACCTATTACTAGTCCGGGCCTACACATGAAATTATATTTGTTGTTAATTGATTTGATAAACTAAAGTATAATAATTATTTATATTGCAGTTCTTGAAAAAATCAATCAAATAAAAATTTTACTTTCCCTTATATACCTTAATTTGATTGGTTTTTAACCTAATTTAGAAAACAACTAGTTTCAGTAGATTCAACTAGTTTTCAAGGTTATTTAATTTGCTCCCCCCTATTTTTTTAAAATTAATATAATATTAAATCGACAATATACAATTTTTAACAAATAGTAGGTGCACTTCTAAATAACTTAAAAATGTTAAATTTTAATTTATATCTTACGGAGTTCTGTATAATATGTATAACATACGAAAAAGAAAATATTAGGATTGCATACAGGGTGGTGAATCGAATCATGTACTGTAGAATTTTTAATGCTGAATTAATATTTTTTTCTAATTCTTATAGTGAAAAGCTGCAAATCAGTTTTTTTGTAGAGAAATAAATACTGCATCTCTACAACATGATACTATTTTGGTAATTGGTGCGCATATACGTCACGTGGTTAGTACATAAACTGCGTAATATTATATCTTGTTATTATTGTATCATGTCTAATCAACTAATGTTGAAAATTAGAAATACAACATGTTATTGCTGTTAATTTTAATTTTTCCATAAAGATAGAAACGGAACACTCAACATTTCTATTTATCAAATAATTAGTTTTACTTTGAAATTTTCTAAATCAAAAACAATGGAGAAGTTTCGTTATTTTTTTATTTAAAAGTAAAAGTCAACTGAGATTTCAATTTTTTCGATTTTTTTAGTGCGTTTAGCATGAAAAAAAAAATTATTGAATTTGGAAATGGGTCAGGGGTATGACGTAGTTGCCTAAACAAGCGGCGTTTTAAAAACAAATCAAAATTTAAAAAAAATGGAAGGATGATAAAATTATAAATGTTTTTATATAAAAACTGATCACATTTGCTAAAGGGGGCTTAACTTAACACGTTAAATCAAAAATTAGTTAATATTTTAGAATTTTTGTAATCAAGTGACTGTAATTTGCTTCATTTTAATTAATGGGGGGGGGGGTTAGAAGATCTATAAAAATAGTTGGCGATGCAAACGAGAGCGCATTTTTTAAGAGAGTCACTTATTTCAAAGGAAAGATTATTTCAAAACAACAAAATGTAATCAAGCGTAATCAAGCTGAATATACCAAAATAAAATTTTCAAAAATTACTAGAAGTCATAATATAAATTAATGCTATTTAATTTACGAAATGCCATTCCTTGCTTTACCAAATATGATATTAAATTATAAAATTTCCAGAATGTAGCAACAATATTTTGGTTTAATTCGAAGTTTTTCAAAAAGGTTTAAAAGTAATATAGCTTGGAAAAATGTAGTGTAACTATTAAGCTCGCCTCACACGAGGCTTGATTTGCTTGCTGGGTTTTCTGCTGGCTTTCAAGCGGCTGGATATTCGGGATGGTTTTTCAGTGCGTTGGCTTCACACGGTAGTTTTAATGCAAGGTAGTTTTAACGCGCACGCGGTTTAGTGATTTCATTGTCATAGTGACAGTTTGTAGAAATGGACGCGGTTATAATATAAATTCACTTGACAGCAAACAACAACAGGTTAGCCTTGTCGTAACCTAGTAGCGCCCGTATTTACGAAGACGACGCGACTTTGTCATTGGTTAGCGCTTAAAACCAGCAGAAAAACCAACAAGAAAAATAGCACCCGTTTTATCACAAAAACAAGCACGAAAACCCAGCACGTGACGTCACTTTCCAGCACGGCCGGCCATCACAGCGCCCAGCAAGCAATCCATCAGCAAAACAAGCATCGTGTGAGGCGAGCTTTAGTCCTGCTTTTCTGGAATTAAATTTTGTAATTAATAAAAAAGGAAAAATATCCGTTACTTTTTTTAAATTGCAATGCCCTAAACACCCCCACTCTATTTATGTTATCAAATGTGAAGATTAGTAAACAGGAGCGGAACTATGACCAACTCAAAGGAGGTACTTATAAAATTATAATTGTTTTTTTGATTTGTTTAAAAATTGACCGCATTTGGTAAGGGGGATGCTTAAGTTATCTGTTAAATCAAAAATTATTTAATATTTAGAATTTTCACAATAAAGTGAAATTAATTTTCTTCTTTTTTAAGCGGTGGGGAAGGGTTATAGGGTGAACAGAAAATAATTGATGGAGCGTACAAAATTTTTTAATAAAGCAACTTATTTAAAAAAAAACGATTATTTCAACAACAAAAATACAAATACAAAGCTGAAAATGCAAAAATTAAATTTGAAAAATTCATAGAAGTCATATAAATAAACTGCTTTACTAAATATAAAATTCAATTTCAGAATATCCTGAATATAGCAACAACTTTTGGTTTAATTTGATTTGAAATTTTTTAAAAAGTTTCAAAAGTAAAAAAAGTTTTGAATAAAATATTGTAGCTATAATCTTGAAATTTTGCATTTAGTAAAGAAAAGAATGACCTACCATTTTTTTAAAATATTTTTTAAATTGCAAGGTAGAGTACTAAATGTAGGGAGGGGGGCTAAATTCTACCATGAAGGTTATAAAGACACCCATAATTTTATTTTTCGTAATTATTTAAGAAACAATTTTTTTGTAATTTTTGTAACTTTTAAGTATAATATCAATTTAGGGAAAAATAAAACCTACCCTTAATAGCTATATTTAAGGGCTTAATAGCCCTTAATTTATTTTATTATAAATCAATTCAGAATTCTCCGTTTTGCTACTGTCCTATTTTAGCTAACTCATGCCCGATTTCTTCACTCAAAGTTATCTTCAAGTTAGCAAACTTTAGGTTAAATTGACGAAATGAATTGAAGATAACTATTAGTGAAGAAATCAGGCATAACTAACTTAGTTTTAACTTCCTTGTACAATATTTTGTGCAAAATCTTACAAAATCAAATGGTAGACTAATGACCACTAATTACAAAACGATAGTTGTGTAAACCCTACTTAATTTTGCTTTTGTCAGTTGGTAATTGAGAAGTAACTAGTATAAGAAAGACAAAAGTAGTTTAAAAAATCCGTGGTTCGGATTCCACGTAAAACTGTAGGTCCAGAATGGGATACTTCTGTTTAGCTTATCGGGTTAGAATCTGTGGATGGGGGTGCCACGGGTTCAACTCCTGCTGGCGATGTGAAGCTCCTATGTCGCGTTTAACATCGTAGGTCCAAATATTTCCAGTGAGTTTTGAATTGCATTTGATTTTACGTTATTGTAAATTATATAGAACACTAAATTAGCAACTATTTTATTTTTTATTTTAAGAGGCAATTCTGCCCGAATGTTTAGATGTGAAATTATATATAATTTTTATTTGTAGGCCACCATAGTCGATACGCACACCTCCGCAAGTTCAAACATCTTATATGTGGGTGATCTACATCCATGTGCAACCGAGCTAAAATTGTACCACGAATTTGCAAAATTTGGTACAGTAGTCACCATTACATTATACCGTGCTAGTAGGCCTTACGCATATGTTCACTTTACCAATGGGGATGACGCGCAGAAAGCCAGGCAAGAACTAAATTATCAACCATTAGATGGTGTTCCAATCAGAATAATGCGGTTTGATCAAAATCCAAACCAACGTAGATCTACAATTGGAAATATTTTTATCAAAAATTTGGACAAAAACATAACCACAATATCTTTGTATGATACGTTTTCGATATTTGGAGTTATTCTGAGTTGTAAAGTGGCCATGGACGCTAATGGCATCAGTAAAGGATTTGGGTTTGTTCATTTTGAAGAAGAACGTTGTGCAGAAGAAGCCATTGCAAAAGTAAACGGAGCACTGTTAAATGACATAAAAGTATTTGTAGGGAAATTCATCCCAAAAACTGATCGTAGAGAGTTTTTGGGCGACAGATATGATTTATTTAATAATCTGTATGTCAAAAATATACCAAAGGACTATACTGAAGAGGATGTCAAAAAATTGTTTGAAGTAATTGGAGAAATTGGAAGTGTTAAGGTTGTCACTGATGAAAATGAAAACTCGCGAGGATTTGGTTTTGTATGTTATAAAGAGTTTAATTGTGCTAAAACTGCGATAGAACAACTGCATGGCAAAGAGATCAATGGTAAGCGGTTGTATGTTAGTCGAGCCGAAAAAAAGGTGGAGAGACAAGAAAGATTACATCGCGAATATCATCACATGATATCAGAGAGACGCCGTTGCAATCTATATATTGGTTTTTTGCATTCTGATATAGATGATACAAGTCTTGCTGCAGCATTTCAGCAATTTGGCACGATTACTTCCGCCAAAGTAATGATGGCAAATAATCGTAGCCGAGGATATGGTTTTGTGTGCTATTCTTCGCGCGAAGAAGCTTCTGCAGCAATGGATGCAATGAATGGTAAAATTCTTCAAGGCAAAAGATTGTATGTGTCATTTTCTGCAACCGAAGAGGAACGATTACGTGAAGTAATGATTAGAGACCTCATAGCGAGTTATGGATTTTTTACTCCACTACTGAACATCCCCATGCCATCAACAATTCCAGTACCAGGGACAGCAGTTTATGTTAATGGTATTTGCGACCAACAATATCCAGAAATACCTCAAGCTAGTAATTCCCATACTGAACGAAACGAAAGAAGCGCCGAAAATGAAACGACCCGAAAGTCAGAGCATTTATGATCAAAAATTTCTTCTTTCTTCTTGATTGTAGAGAAGAACATCATTGAAGAAGCGTCCGGAGAAAGGGAAGGTTACCAAAAATTAACAGGACTACCAGGCAGACTAGAACCTATTTTCGACTATTGCCGTAACCAGCAAAGTAACAAAAAATACAGTTCTTCTGTTTTCCCGGAACTTCTTGGTACACATTTTAATCTCGAGACGAGCGGCACTGGACGAAACTTCGTTGAGAACCCCGCTTGTGGTAACTTGATTTTTTTTCTGTTTGGAAAAGATTATAACGATTATAACATTTATTGTATACAATTGCGCCTGACGTACACTATTTGAAATTATAATGTTATATTATAGAATTATAATGTATAATTAAGGATAATTAAGGATAATAAAAATACTATTTAATACAATGCAGTAGTTTAATTTGCGAATAAATCATTGGTGACATTTTAAACGTTTAATGGCTTTGTAGACTAACGAGAATAAAAAAAATCTAATAAAAATTATTACAAAAAAAGGTAAAAATAAAAAATTTGCTGCCCTGTCCCCAGAGTCACAGTTTTTGTTGAATAATTCAATTGTTTTTGGTTCAACAAAAACCAAAAATTATATAATTCAACAATTATCCTTAATCCGAAAATTCAATTTTCCGTGATTCAATAATTCACTTTTGATTCACAAGTTTGTTAACGATTCAACAGATTTTTAACTATTATTTGGCTGTGCTTTTCAGCAATTCAACTGTTTTCAATAAATTTAGCTGCTTTCTTTAATAAATTCAGCTGTGGTTGATTAATTTAACTGCTTTGTTCAACAAATTATAATTGGTTTAATAATTCAATTGTTTTTGATTTCGCAATTCAACAGATTTTTTAACAATTCTGTTTATTTTTTAAGAATTTCACTGTTTTATGCAGAAAAGCTCTACTTTGTCAAAAAATGCAACTGTTTTATCCAATACATTTTGCTGTATTTTTGTTTAATAAATTCAGCTGTTTTGCTTATAAATTCAGCTGCTTGGTTTAATCATAATAATTTAACTGCTTTTGTCAACATTTTAATTATTTTTGGTTTAATAATTCAAACATTGTTGAATGATTTAAGTAATTTAGTTTAACAATTAAATTACTTTTGATTCACATTTTAATTTTCCACAATCCAACTGCTTCTTTAACAATTCAACAGATGTTACAATAAACTTCCTGCTTTTATGAACAATTCAACTGTTTTATGCAAAATGCTACTACTACTTTGAGAAAAAATTCAATTGATTTGTTCAATAAATTGTGCTGTTTTGTTTAATATTAGGTCGATTGGTTCAATAATTTAAATGCTTTGATCAAAATTTTAATTATTTTTAGTTTAAAAATCAATTGTTGTTTAGCTGAGTAATTCCTTAATTCAACAATTTAATTTTTTGTGATTCAACTGTTTTAACAAATTCAACAGACTTTTCAACAGTTTTTTTATTGTATTGTTTAACAATTCAATTGTTTTATGTAAAAAAGCTACTACTTTGTCAAAAAATTAAACTGTTTGGTTCAATAAATTTAGCTATTTGGTTCAATAATTTAACTGCTTTGTTTAAGAATTTAATTACTTTTGATTTAATTTTTTTGTTTTTGTTGAATAATTCAATTGATTTTTGTTCAAGAATTATTCAGTTCTCATGGATTCAACTATTTAATTTTCCGTGATTTAGCAATTCAACTGTTTTATGGAAAAAAGGTACCACTTTGTCAAAAGTAACAGTTAAATTAAAACAACTGTTCTGTCAAACAATGTAACTGTTTTTTTGATAAACTCAGTTATTTTGTTTAATAAATTCAGATGTTTTTGTTTAATATTCGGCTGATTGGTTCAATAATTCAACTGCTTTGTTCAACATTGTGATTATAATTGGTTTAATACTTCAATTACTTTTGATGCAGAAATTCAATACATTTTTCAACAATTTTACCGTTTTTTAACAATTCGATTGTTTTATGCAGAAAAGCTGCTACGTTGTCAAAAAAGCAACTGTTTATTCAATAAATTTTGCTGTTAATTTAATAAATTCAGCTATTTTACTACTTTGTCAAAAAATGCAACTGATTTGTTTACTAATTTGCCTGTTTTGTTTAATAAGTTCAGCTTTTTTTTAATATTCGGTGATTAGTTCAATAATTGTTTAACTGCTTTGTTAAACATTTTAATTATATTTAATCATTATTTTTAGTTTAATAATTCAATTGTTTTTGGTTCAACCATTCAATTATGCTTTATTTAATAGTTTAATTTTTCGTGATTCAACTATTCAACTGTTTTATGCAAAAAGCTAATACTTTGCCAAAATTCAACTATTTGGTTCACTAAATTTGATTGTTTTATATAATAAATTTAGCTGTTTTGGTTGAATAATTCAACTGCTTTGTTCAACATTTTAATTATACTTAGTTTAATCATTTAATTGTTTTTAATTTAATAATTCAACAGATTCTACTGTTTTATGCAAAAAAGCTACTACTTACTTACTAATTTAGTTGCTTTTATGTTAAAACATTTTAATTACTTTTAGTTTAATAATTCAATTGTTTTTTGTTTATCAATTCAATTATCTTTCATTCAACAATTTAATTTTTCGTGATTCAGCAATTCAACTTTTTTTAATAATTCAACAGATTTTTAACTATTTTACAGTGCTTTTCAACAATTCAACTGTTTTATTCAATCAAGCTAATATCTTGCCAAAAAATGCAACTGTTTGGTTTAATACAAACATTAATTGTTTTGTTTATTAAATTTTACTGATTAATTCAATAATTTAACTGCTTTGGTTAACATTTTAATTATTTATAGTCGTATAATTCAAATCTTTGTTGTTGAATAATTCAATTGTTTTTAGTTTAGCAACTCAATTATCTTTGATCCAACAATTCATTTTTCCATGATTCAGCAATTCAACAATTATAACAAGTCAATTGCTTTTAGAAATTCAATAGAACAGGGTTGCCACCGATACACTTTTTTCACTTTTCTCATTTTTTTGAAAATCACACTTTTCTTCACTTTTTAACAATTTCTTCTTTGAAAACTTAAATTTTTAGTTTATAAAACTAATTAGATACCTGGCTTTGCCCGGGGTCTCACCAAAATGAAATACTTTGCTTTTGTCTTAATCACCTACTTTGATTTAGGCCCTTGGACTTTGTGCAACGTTTTTTTCTATTGGGCATTGTTTTAAACACATTCCGATTGGTTGGCTTTGCACAGGATTTAATATTATGTAAAATTCTATCCAGGTGCGTAACGAAAGAAATTGGATCCATATTTTCAAACACATTCCGTTTGGTTGGCTCATGCAAGCTTTATAAGTTTTGCATCCAATAATTTGTCTTTTTTTCTTTTAGGCAATGTTAAACGAATTTAACATTAAACACTTTCAGTTTTTTCAGAATTTTCAAATTTTTCCAAAGAATTTTGAAGAGAAGTTAGAACTTAAAAAAATTCAAGATCAAGAGATAAACTCTTGGTAGAAGCAAATGCACGATTTAAAAACGCTATCGATACAAAGAACGAGACCAAAATAAGAATCGCACAAACACTTGTAGATGGTGCTGCAAATTGAAGACATCACAGATAAGAAAGAACAGTTGCAGAGACTACGCACAAATCATTAAAAAGAAAAGATCAAATGATCACAAACTTCTCCAGTAAGAGAGCAAAAACTAGTGATCGTTAAATTAATAAAATGCTTTTTTTAAATAAATTAATAAGCTGTAAATTAATAACCTTATTAAATATATTATACATTTTTATCACTTTTTTAAAAGTTTGTATACACTTTTCTTCACTTTTTTTAAAAAATCTATACACTATTTCCACTCACTTCTCACTTAGATCTTGGAGGTAACCCTGGTAGAAGCTCCGCTCCGTTGAATTGGTTTTGTTGAATAATTCGTATGTTTTTGGTTTAACAATTCAATTTTTCGTGATTCAAAAATGCAACAGATATTTCGACAATTTTCCTATTTTTACAACAATTCAACTGATTTATGCAAAAAGCTACTTTGACAAAAATGCAACTGTTTTATTCAATAAGTTTAGCTGATGTTTTGTTTAATAAATTCAACTATTTTGCCTAATAAATTTTGCTACTTGGTTCTAATTATTCTGAGTTTAAGAATTCAAATGATTTTGTTGAAAAACTCAATTGTTTTTAGTTTAACAATTTAATTAGCCTTGATTCTATAATTTAATTTTCCGTGATTTAACAATCCAATTAACTGGTTTTTAACAATTCAACAGATTTTTAACAATTTTCTTGTTTTTTTCAACAATTCAAAAATGTTTTATAAAATAAAGCTACTAATTTATCAAAAAATGCAACTATTTTGTTTAATAACATTAGCTGTTTTGCTTAATAAATTTAGCTGTTTTGTTTAATAAATTCAGCTATTTTGTTTAATATTGGACTGATTGGTTCAATAATTTAAATGCTTTGTTCAACATTTTAATTATTTTTTGTTTAATAATTCAATTGTTTTTGGTTTAACAATTCAAATATGCTTGATTCAAAATTTAATTTCTCCTGATTCAGCAATTCAACTGTTTCTTTAACAACTCAACAGATTTTTAACTAATTTATTAACTATTCAATTGTTTATGCAAAAAAGCTAATATTTTGTGAAAAAATTCAACTGCGTGATTCAATAAATTTAGCTGTTTTGTTTAATTAATTCAGATATTTAGTTCAACATTTTAATAATTTTTTGTTTAATAATTTAAGTGTTTTTGATTTAACAATTCAACAGAGTTCCAATAATTCTACTATTTCATGCCAAAATGCACTTGTTTTTTTAATATATTAACTTTCTTGTTCAATAATTTAACTGGTTTGTTTAATAATTCAACTGTTGGGACAAACATTTTGATTATTCCCCGCCGCCAAAATATTTAATTTTTTTTACCAAGATTTGAAAAGTCATTTTGTGAATTTTAAGTTTTGATGGTTGTGCTGAGTTGTGCTAGTGTTGTGCCAAAAGAGGAAAAAATATTCAATTATTCGTTTAGGCCTAAAATAAAAGAAATCGTTTTTTACGTTAGCCGTTTTACGTAAAAATTTACGTTTTTACGTTAAAGGTTAATCCCGTTAAACTAAAATTTTAGCACAATAAACAAATTTTTATTTAAAAAAAATGGGGGGCTAATGTAAAAAACGATTTTTTTTTATTGTAAGCCTAAACGAATAATTGAATAGTTTTTCCTCGATTGGCACAAGTTGGCACAACACTAGCACAACTATCAAAACTAAAAAATTTTAAAAATTGGGGGTTAACTTCACGCACGTCTGTAGCAAGCTTAATATTTTTAATTAACCTCTACTTTATTAACAGCGGCATTCAAAATTAAAAATTTCAATTACTTACACGTTGATATTGTGCAGTTCCAAGACCACCATATTTGGGTGTGGAATTTATATCTGGGCTCCTTTATTACTACTTTATCTGATACTTGGTAAATAAATCTTACAAGAAATTAAAATAAATGTTATTTTTAATAAAAATAAAATTATAAGCAAAATCTGATCAGTTCTTATCTCAATGTAAAAGTATTAAATATAAAACTTGATTTTAAAGTTGCTATGTAGTATGTTATTTACGTTTTTTGGATTGTCAGTTTATGACCCTTAAAGCGTGTACGTTTGTCATCGCAATCTTAATTCTCAATTTCCTGCACGATTACAATATTTTTTCACCACTTTTGTTCATTTGTTTTATAATTTTATATAAAAAATATCCTGGCCCATGGGGGGATCGAACCCACGACCTTCGCGTTATTAGCACGACGCTCTAACCAACTGAGCTAATGGGCCGGTGTGTGTTCAATAGCAATCTTGGATTTCTGCGTTTAAATTTATTTATCTCTTGAATTGATAACAACGACCTAAATATTACTATATAATTTATTGATTTTTTATAAATAAACACTTATTTATTGAAATAAGTAAATAACACAATTTAAAACGCTTTTACTCTGCTATTATTTGTATGTTTTAATACAATGTTTTAGTTTATTAATCAAGGTGGAATTCGAATGATCGCAGTTCTTAGGCTTATGTACAGCTACCTTTCTGGTTTACAATAATATTTAAATAATAATAAAAATAATTTATTTAGACTTTTTCTATTTATTTCAGACTTTCTTATTCTTAAAATATAAGAATATTAGATCATTTTTCATTTTTTCATTGATCAAGAAAATTATGTTGCATTTTGTAAGTGTAATTTCTACGAGTAAATTCACTCTCTCGTTTCTCTAAAATTGTCTCGTTCATTAATTACCAACCTAAAAAAAAGTGGACGACCAATAAAACAATTTTATAAATATCAAAATCCATTCTCGCGTACCTCCATCTATCCACATTATTGAAAAAGGACCATACACACGAACGTAATTTTATCGTAAATCTTATGGTTTTTGTGTTTTTATAAGAAGAATCAACAATCAGCTCTCTTCTATTTTCAACGGCCTTTTTATGCCGATTTATGTAATAACTTCGAATCAGCGAGAATTGGTATTACATTCAAGCGCTCTGTTTTTGATAAGTTTAAAACGCACAAAGAACGATACTGTTCTTGATAACCATGTTCTCTAAAGTGTTTTTACCGCCTCAATTATCACCTGGAGTGCGCCATCTAGTGTCTCGAGTATTTTCTTTCGTCTTGAAACTGCAACATCTTCCGAAGGCATCAATCCTGTGGAGAAGTAACCCAGTGTAGAGTGTGCTTGTTCAATCTTAAAGTTCACCAAGTAGCTGCCCGCAACTGTCCTTTAAGTATAACACTTCGTCATCTTATTTACTTTGTAAGGTATCAACCAGCTGGTGAGTCCAATTTTTTGCTACTTAAGGTACCACTTGCTTTGATCATTTTAATTTTAACATAATGGAATCACACATTTGTGATTCATATGAACTGGGCCAATTATTTTGTTTCACAAAGATTGTTGCGTTTAGTAATTTTGCAATCTTGCATTCATACCTGCAGAGTTTCTACCGTTTCATTTTTGCTCAATAAACGTTTTTGTTTTAACCATTTGAGTTTTATTTACTCATTACTTTTAAAGGAGCGAAAGGACAAAATAAGCGTTACGAACTCAAGACTCTCGCTGCCGCTATCAACAAAGCTAGTTCTAAAAGACCATCAGGGTAAAACACGTAAAAGTAAATTTGTGTTATTGCGAATCGAGGTAAAAGAGAACTTTCATCAGTTTCCTTCTCATATCTTTCCCTTACTTGTACATTATTTAGTCTTTCTGTCGCCCATCTCTGTATCTTATGTTTTCTTGTTGTGTTAGTTATAAATTTTTTCCTGGTTTCGGCTATCACCAATAAATGGTCTGTATCTGCGTCTGCTCCTCTATAAGATCTCACATCTCTTATGAATGTCGCGTTTTGTTTTGTTATTAGCACATGGTCGATCTGGTTTCCATGTTCACAGGCCACCCCCGGTCTCATCCACGTTACCTTATGTAATGTCTTGTGCCTAAACTTAGTGCTGCTTACAACCAGGTTCATTGCCGCCGCTAAATTGCACATCCTGCCTCCATTATCATTTGTCTCTTCATGGATGGTGTACTTCCACATACATCATTCAGGTAATCTTCTTTCCCCACCTTAGCATTAAAGTCCCCATCACCATCAGCGTGTCGTGTTTAGGTATCACTTCTATTAAATCCTCTAGAGATTCATAAAATGCTTCTTTTTCATTTTCTTCTTTTTCTTCGGTCGGTGCCTATAGGCCAGTCAGTAAAGGAATTGTATGTTGCAAACGGTGGTGTAGAAGATTTTATTTTTTTATCTTGTATAAATAGGTACAAGCATGTGAAAAACAAAAATGCTAACACGGGCGACCTCGGGAGAACTTTTGGCAGCCAAAGAACTTCAAAATTTTAGGACTTTTTAGTTTTTTGCATATAACTCCTAAACCGTGGATCTTAGCAAAACATTTGTGGTTTAACTAATTAAAGAGCATTAAATTCTGCGTCGAATGAGTACCACAACTTAATAATTTGGTCAAGTGGTATGGTCGAAAACTACGGTCAAAAAACGACGATTTTTTCTAATTTTGTCAAAAACTGAGATATACGTATACGTGAGTGCGCGTCCGGCATCGATCGCGCTGCACTAAATTCGTTGTAACTTTTAAACTAATTCATGAAATTGAGCATTCAAAAGCTCAAATGAAAGAAGAAACATGTAGCTATTGGATTATTATATTTTAAAATAAAAAAATGAATGTATATAAGAGTAGTATATGTATATAATTGGAACATACGGAGATATCCGATAAAATCGCTAAGAGCTATTATTATATATTCTAAAATTTTTTTTACACTAAATTCACTTATTTTTAAGTCCTATTAATAATATATGCTAGTTAGGTAGGTTAAATAAATTTTTTATAAAAGTTATTAACGTTTAACGTACCTCTAATTTAACGAATTTTGGAGCAAAAAAATTTATTTTTATTTCTGTAAAATAAAAGGGTTGATTTACTTTTAACCTAAATCCTCTTATAGCATCTTAAAGTACACATTTCAAGCTTTAAAAATCGCACCTGTAGAAATCCAATAACGCGATTTAAGCAAGAGTAATATGTGGTTAAAGTTAGGTATACATTTAAGATTTTATTACTTACCCAAAATTTTGAAATTTTGGGAAATATACATCTTCAATACTAAATTTTTGAGATTTTTTTACTTATCGGATATTTTTATACATTACTTCTAGAGTAATTTATGAAAATTTCAGATCTTTATTTTAAAATTGTAGAAATGGTAGAGCTCTTATGCCCGATTGCACGACCTCCGACTAAAAGTGGCCCTTGCCTAAGTGATCCTTAACTATAAAGTTCAGATTAGTTTAGGTTACATTGCACCACCTTTACATAACGTCGGCTTAGTTAAGCTTCAGATTAATTTAGCAACACCGCATTTTATAGTAATTTTGGTAATATTTTAGAATTTTACACAGACATAAATTTTAGGTTGGTTAAACTTGCAAACAAAAACAAAATGCATATACTACATAACCTTATATTATTCTTTTACATTCAACGTTATTGTTAATTGTAGAAATTTAAAAAATATCTAAAAAAAATAAGTTTATAGGAGATACAGAATTATTTCTGTCATATGGATATTCAATTGTGGCTCAATTTCTCTCAAAACCCTAACAACTGTCTCCTTCCGAAGTAGAAATCTTTTAAAAAACGACAAATCATCCATACTATTAATATAGTTTGCTCTTTCGTAAATTTGTCTTGGAAAACCATGACTAATTATTAAAATTTTTTAATTAATATTAAAAATATTTAATAAAACTTCAAATCGTCTTCAAACAAGTCATGCATCATTTCATTCATGTTGTGCGCAAATATAACACAGTTTATTGAAATATTATTAATGTTTTAACCTGTAAATTTACCTCACAACCATAAAATTATTCATCAATTTCTGTCATTTAAGGTTAAGGAACAGTTTAAGCCGCAGATTTTGTCGGCTTAAATTTAGGTGGTTCGTAAAGGTTAAGGAACACTTAATTCGGTGGTGCAATGGAATAGGTGGCACTTAAGATTTAAGGAACAGTTAACACTTTAAGAGAGGTCGTGCAATTCATTAGCGATTTTATCGGATATCTCCGTATGTTCAACTATATACATTTACTACTTTATATACATTCATTTTATATTAGAAAATATAATAGTCCAATAGCTACATGTTTCTTCTTTCATTTGAGCTTTTGAATGCTCAATTTCATTAATTAGTTTAAAAGTTACAACGAATTTAGTGCAGCGCGATCGATGCTGGACGACTTACGTATTACTAAATCTCAGTTTTTGACAAAATTAGAAAAATCATGGTTTTTGGCCGTAGTTTTCGACCATACCACTTGACCAAATTATTAAGTTGTGGTACTTATTCGACGCAGAATTTAACGCTCTTTAATTTGTTAAACCACAAATGTTTTGATAGGATCCACGGTTTAGAGTTATATGCAAAAACTAAAAAGTCCTAAAATTTTGAAGTTCTTTGGCTGCCAAAAGTTCTTCCGAGGTCGCCCGTGTTAGCATTTTGTTTTTCACATGCTTGTACCTATTTATACAAGATAAAAAATAAAATCTTCTACACCACCGTTTGCAACATACCACCTTATTTCGATTCTCTACTGACTGGCCTAGTACACATTTATGATCGATAAGTTTGATGATTTAGATTTTACTCTCAAGTGGCCATCTTCCTTATTGGTCTGAACTGTAATATACTATCCTCCATTTCTCCTTTGACAAAAAACCGACTCCGTTCTTGCCCTGTTTTCTTCTCCAGAATACAAAAATACATATTCGCCTGTCTTTATTTCCCCATGTTTCCCCATCTGGTTTCCTGGACTGCCGCAATATTAACGTTGTATCTCTTGAGTTCTTTAGTTATTTCAATCATTTTTGCAGGTTGTAACATTGTTCTTACATTCCAGGTGGCCACTTTTGGGTTCTCTTTCTTCTTTTTTTCCTTGTGAATTGCCTTGTCGTCCTTTTTGTCTCCTGCATCATACTTGGAGCTTCGGGCTGAGACGTTCCCTCCACTCCGATCCGCTCACTTAGTTTTTTGCTATGTGTCGTGTTTCCATTGTTGTTATTCGCTCACCATCCATGTCGGCCTTCAGCTTCAGACATCCTTCCTGCTTATCCCATATGTATGTTTTTTCCCGTTTGTGCATCCTCTGGTAACCAACCTTCACCCTTTCTCCGTTTTTAATTTCCTCCTTGGCTATATTCCATATTTTATTTTGAATTTCCTTCTCTTGACCTGTCAAGTCGCTCTCTATGTGTATTTTGTAACCCTTTAGTTTGTTCTTGCTAGCCATTATCGTTGTTTTTGCTTATAATCCCTTAGCTTTGCTATCACCACTCGATTTTCTTCTGTTCTTCCCACCTTAAAGCATCTATCACGTTCACCTGTGTTTGTATTGTAACAAAATTTTATTTTTCAAAAATGGGGGCTAATTAAAACACGATTTTTTATTTTAAGCCTAAACGAATAATTGAATTTTTATCCTCGATTGGCACAAGTTGGCACAACACTAGCATAACTATCAAAACTAAAAAATTTAAAAAATTGGGGGTTAACTTCACGCACGTCTGTAGCAATCTTATAATTTTTAATTAACCTCTATTTTATTAACAGCGGCATTCAAAATTAAAAATTTCAATTACTTACACGTTGATATTGTGCAGTTCAAGACCACCATATTTGGGTGTGGAATTTATATCTGGGCTCCTTTATTACTACTTTATCTGATACTTGGTAAATAAATCTTACAAGAAATTAAAATAAATGTTATTTTTAATAAAAATAAAATTATAAGCAAAATCTGATCAGTTCTTATCTCAATGTAAAAGTATTAAATATAAAACTTGATTTTAAAGTTGCTATGTTATTTACGTTTTTAGATTGTCAGTTTATGACCCTTAAAGCGTGTACTTTGCCATCAAAATCTTAATTCTTAATTTCCTGCACGATTACAATATTTTTCCACCACTTTTGTTCATTTGTTTTATAATTTTATATAAAAAATATCCTGGCCCATGGGGGGATCGAACCCACGACCTTCGCGTTATTAGCACGACGCTCTAACCAACTGAGCTAATGGGCCGGTGTGTGTTCAATAGCAATCTTGGATTTCTGCGTTTAAATTTATTTATCTCTTGAATTGATAACAACGACCTAAATATTACTATATAATTTATTGATTTTTTTATAAATAAACACTTATTTAAACGGCCATAGGCATCCATATAGAAGACTACACTAATAATAATAATGAACGATACTGATATTCCAAATAAATCTAAAATTTGATAACAAAATTTACTTTAGTAAAATATAATTTGAAGTAATTGGCAATCGAAGTAAAAATGTACAATAAAATAATTGTTATTATTATGGAATACGATAAACGTTAAATTTCTAAATTTTAAATTTAAACTATTATAAAACTAACTCTTAGCTCGCTCTTGGCTTATGGTTAGGGATTCAATGTAGATAAAAATTAAAAAATCGGAAGCTTTAAAAAGTAGCTTAATCAATATCAGCAATGATATAATAAATTGTCAAAATTGATCTTTTTAAATAAATTATAAGTTATTTATTGAAATAAGGAAATAACACAATTTAAAACGCTTTTACTCTGCTATTATTTGTATGTTTTAATACAATGTTTTAGTTTATTAATCAAGGTGGAATTCGAATGATCGCAGTTCTTAGGCTTATGTACAGCTACCTTTCTGGTTTACAATAATATTTAAATAATAATAAAAATAATTTATTTAGAATTTTTCTATTTATTTAAGACTTTCTTATTCTTAAAATATAAGAATATGAGATAATCTTTCATTTCCTTCATTGATCACAAATTTTCTATATAAGAAAATTATGTTGCATTTTGTAAGTGTAATTTCTACGAGTAAATTCACTCTCTCGTTTCTCGGATTGTTTCGTTCATTAATTACCAACCTGCAAAAAAGTGGACGACCAATAAAAGAATTTTATAAACATCAAAATCCATTCACGCGTACCTCCATCTATCCACATTATTGAAAAAGGACCATACAAACGAATGTAATTTTCTCGTAAATCTTATGGTTTTTGTGTTTTTATAAGAAGAATCAACAATCAGCTCTCTTCTATTTTCAACGGCCTTTTTATGTCGATTTATGCAATAACTTCGAATCAGCGAGCATTGCTATTACATTCAAGCGCTCTGTTTTTGATAAGTTTAAACGCACAAAGAACGATACTGTTCTTGATAACCATCTTCTCCGAAGTGTCTTTACCGCCTCAGTTATCACCTGGAGTGCGCCATCTAGTGTCTCGAGTGTATTCTTTCGTCTTGAAACTGCAACATCTTCCGAAGGCATCAATTCTGTGGAGAAGTAACCCAGTGTAGAGTGTGCTTGTTCAATCTTAAAGTTCACCAATTAGCTGCCCGCAACTGTCCTTTAAGTATAACACCTCGTCATCTTATTCACTTTGTAAGGTATCAACCAGCTGGTGAGTCCAATTTTTTGCTACTTAAGGTACCAGTTGCTTTGATCATTTTAATTTTAACATTTGTGATTCATATGCACTGGGCCAATTATTTTGTTTCACAAAGATTGTTGAGTTTCAACCGTTTCATTTTTGCTCAATAAACGTTTTTGTTTTAACCATTTGAGTTTTATTTACTCATTACTTTTAAAGGAGCGAAAGGACAACATAAACGTTACGAACTCAAGACTCTCGCTACCGCTATCAACAAAGCTAGTTCTAAAAGACCATCAGGGTAAAACGCGTAAAAATAAATTTGTGTTATTGCGAATCGAGGTAATCTTAAATTACCGAACGTTTACATATCACAGTATCAAGCAATCAAAAAAACTTTTTAAATATAAAATACAAGATTATGTCCAAGAGTCCGATGAGGGGGGGTTACCAAGAAAATTAAAATGCTATACAACTTCTGCATAATTTTTAAACAATTGAGTTTGGTCTCCGATATTACAAATTTACTTCCAATAAAAGAAAACTACGTTTACCTCTTATTCTATACCCCCCGTTCGGAAGACGGAACTTTAACTATCTTACTATAGATATAGAAGGTGTCAGCCAGATATACTCCAGTAAATATAAATTCAGGCTATTACATGCAACCAATAAACATGGATTCACTTTTAATAAAATAAACTACGTAGACCGGGGGGGGTACCTCCCTAGTTTCGTAGTATCAGAAGACCCCCCAGACTCTTGGTTATTATCTTTATAATTACAATTGTATGTGGCTGCGAGTATTCTTTATTGATGACTTGGTACTCACGACCAAAATTTTGCAGATTTATCTATTATTACAATTTCAGTACGGCTGACCCCCCGGTCTCAAAGACAATGTTTTCAATGAAATTGGAATAACAAATCATAATATTATGTATTTCAAATTTTTTTTATTTTCGATGTAATAATTTCTTCAATTTTATATAATATTTCAACAAATGTGCAATTGTCGCATCTAATTTACTTAGAAAACCCCAATGGGGTAAATACAAGACATTTTCCTGCGTTTGAAATAAATAGCTGAAAAAATAATTAAAAATCGAAAATGAGGAATAAATATTTTACTTTTCAAAACAAAAAGAATTTAAAATATTTAAAAATGCGAAGTACATAATACAATTTGCTACGCTAAAAACAAACCAAAAACCCAAAGTAGGAAAAATTGTTTTAGAGACCAGGGGGTCTTGGGGGTGTGGAGCACCCCAGCCATACTCAAATTGTTATAATATATTGATTATCACAGTTTTGTCGCCAGTATCAAGTAATCAATCATAGCAACTATCAAACCACAAATCAAATGGAAGATAATGTCCAAAAGTCTGACGGGGGGTGAGAATAAAACATCTCCAGTATATTATTATCGTTTCGTAAGCACAAATTAAGTAGAAATATTTGTGGATCCAACTTCATTGGAACCCTTACTTGGTAGGTACCTACTAATTATTATTGCTCTTTAAAAGTGTACTTCTAGTTTTGTTTTAAAATATTTTGAAATTTTAACAATAATTAAGTGGAAATTACAATAGCCTCATTGGTGAATAATTTAAATTATTTAAATTTAGAAAACAAATTTATACATCAAACCTTACAGGTAAATCATTGCTTATTACATATTAAAAATTTTTTTTTATATAATTTTGTAAATTTTAATCTTTGCAGTCAGCATGAGCGCGGATAAACGTTTGAATAACGAAGAAATTGCTGCAATCAATGCTTCCAAAGATGCTTAAATGCTTAAAAAAACAAATCGGCAAATTCCAAGGGGAATTGGTAGGATCATCGAAGTGATCAACAATTTTATAAAAAAAAAGAAAAGGCAAAAACAATAAGCTTTTAAAACTAACTTTTTTTAAATAAAATATTTTGAAGATTTTTCCTATTCGCGAGGACGAAACACCAAATTTCATTAAAAAAAATTTTTAAACCGTTCTACAATTTCATTTGAAATTTTACGTAATAAACATTACTTTTATTAGAACGAACAACAAATTAATATTACGCTATCTAAAATGACTAAAAGTCGTACATCTTGCTAACGTCGAACCAAAATGAAAGATATATGCCTATTGAATGGGTCTACTTAGTAGGTGTGGTACGCCGTTTCTTGGTAAAAGTAAGCGTAGAACTTAACTCGCCATTTGATAAAAATCCGCACTGGCGAGAAAACCGTTTGGAAGTGATACTTTGTGATTATATGAGCTCAAATAGTTGTGATTAACTCGTCCACATCTAGAATGTGGTGTACTATATAGGACAGCTCACAGCCACCGTAGAAACAACTTTGACCACACTTTTTGCGTTTTCAGTGTAATTAAATGATGTGACATTACATGACTTTCCCATTCTCTGCTTGATTTATCATTGAAACTATAATTTTGATTAAATTAAAAAATTTTTTTTAATTTATTGAGTTTATTGGTTATTTTGTTTTCAAGACCGCTCATATTCTTTTAAATGCAATGATTCTATTTATGTATTTTAATAGTAATTCAAGAGAAAATTTCAAGTGCTGGGTGTTTTTACACGCAGAAATAAAATTTCTTTCGATTGGCACTATTTTCGTTTTTAACTATTACAATGGAAAGAAGTATGGCGCCTTAGAAGTTTTGTTTCTTTCAAAACATTAAGTAAAAATGAACGAATTCTAACCAACATCTAATCAGCTCTTCAGACGGTGATTTCCAACCAATGTGTCAAATTTCAACTAAATCGGTGCATGCGTTTGTTCGAAATTAATTGGCGAAGGAACAAAAAATAAATAAATACCGATAATATTACCGGCGGTAAATTGGGTTGCATAAGTGTAGACAAACGGAGACAAATGAGTACAACCAATCAGAAGAGACCAAACGCAAATACTGTAAGCTACGTTTCCATTAGCAAGTTATTTCTGCAATTTCTTCCGCAAGTACTTGCAAATGTGTTTCCACTAAAACAGAAACTTCTGCAAATTTGCTTCTGCAAGATACTTGCACAAGCACTTGAGGCAAAACTTCCTTAGGTGTTTACAGTCACCGGCGTGCTCGCAAGTAGATTGCTCACAAGTTTAGCAGGTGGAACTGTTGTAATTATGTGTATTGTATCAAAATGCCGGCGTAAGCTGACTTAAAACACTGGCCTAAGCTCGACCGGTGGATCTCGGTGGAAAAATTATACTATTTTTATAAAAATAACTTCAGATAATTATTTTAACATTAAAAAATTTTTTGCTTTCAAGAAAATTACTTTCAAGACCAATAAGTTGCGCACTTCTCATTGGTCCGTCAATTTTGAAATATGACTTTTAGAAATTTCGATAACATATATATAATGAACCAAGATAAAATAATGGTCTTGTTTGATAGTATAAATTTTAAATGCTACAGGGTGTATTGAAAATATAATTTCGAGTTGTCATTAATTAATGCAAACTTTATGCAAATACATATTTTAGAATTTTGACATGGTGAATACTAAAATTAAAGATACTGCAATTTTACAATTTAATTAGCCGAATGGTAATGTTATATAATTTCTGAAAAATTAAAGACGATCCTGCAATGCAATTATCAAATGCAATTTGGACTTTAGTTAATGGCGTGTATTGTAACTTGCAACTGCAAGTTAAATAAACTTCCAGCTACTGGCAACTTTTGAAGTCGCTTACGCAAGTCGTTTTCATTTTGTTTACACACAATTCTTATCAACTTCCGCAAATAACGTCGCAAGTATAAAACTTGCAGAAGTCAGCTTGCCATTGTGTTTCCACTAGCAAATATAAGCTACAAGTCACTTGCAGAAGTAAATTGCAGAAATAACTTGCTAGTGGAATCGTACCTTAACTCAGTAAAATATTACATTAAAAGCAAATTGTACAGGAGAGAAGAAGAATAGGTGGATAGAAAATATGATGCAAGATATAGAAGAGAATAACACACAGAATAATAGTAAGGTATTCTAAGAAAAATTAAAAAACAGAAGGCAGGGCATAAGATTAGGATCCGAGGAATGAGAGATAAACAAATGAAAGTAGAAAACGACACAGAGAAAATAAAACAGATATGGGTGGTTTACTTTCGAGAATTATTAACGACGAACAGGAAGAAAACTACATTATAAAAATAAACGAAGAACAGCAAATAGATGAACCAGCATACACAGAAAAAAAAAATTTGCATCTTCATCTAATCTGAATTAAATGAATTGAAATTATATAGTTTATTTAAAGTTTTATATAACTCATTTAGAATATTTATAAATTTCAAAGAACCGATTTAGTAATTTCATCTAATTTAAACTAGATGATACAACATTTCAACTTTAGTTAAATCAATTATAAGAAATAGTTATTTTAATAAATCATTGTCATTGATTCATTCAATAACATTCTTTAATTATTAGAAATTTAATTTCAATGATTTGTATAATATAAGTAGATATTTCACCAATTTATTTTTGGATAAAAAATAAAAATAGATTCATTGATTTTTATAATATACACCATTCTTAAGTTTAACTAATTAAATTTAATGGTTTTTATAAAAAATATTAGACAAAATTTATGGAAATTGTAAGGTTTATTTAAAGTTTTTTATAATTTATTTAGACAAGATAATTGTTTTAAAAAACCGATTTAGTTCATAGTTTAATTCAATTACAATTCATAGTTTAAAAAAATTAATATTGAATTAAAATAATTAAAATATTTTGATTTGGAATTTGAAAATAATTATACTTTGAATTATTTTAAATAACTTGATTAAAGTTGCAATAAAGATTGAGAAGAAGAAAAACGTGCAAGAAACGCCTTTCATGCTTTATTTTATTAAAAATACACTTCAAATTATTTATTTTTATAATTTATATCAATCAAAAGACCACGTGGGTGTTTATAAAAAATTTCTAATTTTATAACTTTTTTCAGTATTACACATACTTATTATATGTTATATTTAATTAATTTTAATTTTAACAATAATTAACAATAATAAAAGAAGGAAAAAAAGTGCAATAAACACGTGCCATATTTTATTTTATTTAAAATGCTCGTTTTCTATTGGTCATTTAACTAAACGACTCTTTAAATACGTTAATATTACCGGGCGGAAGAGAGAACTTTGAAATTAAAATTGAAATAAAACCCGTAAGATTAAAAAATCTTTGATATTTATATTTAAATTTAAATTATGTATTTTTATCATTTATATTTTAATGTTAATATTTTTACATTTCAAAATTATAGTTTCTTTTAAAAAATTTTTGTTCACAACACCACGTGGGTATTTATAAAAAATTTCTAATTTTAAATCTTTCTTCAATATTACATCTATTTATTATTTGCTATAATTTATTAATTAATTTTAATTTTAACATCAATTAATTTTTCGAGGCGCGTTTTGGAAATTCTTTTAATAATTTATTTATAGATGAATTTCATTATGAAAATTGTTCAGTTAGCGTGGTAAACATTTAGATACGGCAACAGCGTTGCGTTATTATCATCTAATTGGTGATTTCAAATAGGGCACTGACGTCACAACCCTATATTTTTAAACTTTAAATAATGTTTTTCTTATATTAAACGTACACAAAAAATTGAAAAAACTGAAACTTTAGTTTAACCTATACTTTCATATAATAAAATTTAAAAAAGACCTAAACTTCCCCATTATTGAAAATCCCTTGGCAGCATGCAATTTTCTCCTAATTTTGATTGGCTTTACTATTAATTATGTTTGTTTACTTATTCTATCATTTTTAAATAGCTTTATACATACAAACATTAATAATAACAGCAAAAGGCGTTTTAAATTGCCGTGTTTATCTACATATTTAAATAAATAACATATAGTTTATTTACAAAAAATAAAATAAATTTCTACAATTTATATCATTTATCGCTTTTTAGATATCGATTAAACTGCTTTTACAGCTACTGAATATTTGATATTTTTATCTATATTGTAGTCACTGGCCAAAAGCTAACAATGAATTGAATTACTCGTGGTTATTAGAGTTAGCTTTAAAAATGATGGAAAATTCCTATATCGAAAATATAAAATTTACATATTCTGTGGGAAGTATACTTGGGTTGGTTCCCCTACGGAACAAAACCAGATTTAAAAAATTTAACATTTATCCCATAATAATAATAATTTTATTGTGCATTTTACTTCGATTGCGGTTTACGCCAAATTATATTTTACGAATCCAAATATTTTATATCGAACTTTGGATATGTCTGGATTATCAGTATCGATTATTATTATTATTAATAGTGTTTTTCTTACGGGATTCTGTAACGCAAGAGATTTTGAGTTGCTGATGAAATATTTTCGAAAAGTTGATTGTAATTTGAATAGAGGCAAGCTTTTGAAAAAACCTGGTGTGCTGTACTACATTTTAAAAATTATTATAAGCTTTATAACCATCGCTTATTTATTCAATACTGTGGTTGATTTTAAATTTGGAAGTGGAAAACGTTTAATTGGAATCTTATTAGGAAAACTACCAATCTTATATTTTACAGTTTCGGTGTTTTTAATTTTCAACTATCTTTTCTTAATTAAACTGCGATTAGAAATAATAAACCACATTTTAAGTGATTTGCGGGATAAACATACGGTTCACGTCCCGTTTAATTTTGTACTGAGAAATCATAGATATGAGGAGACAGTGATTGGCATACTACAAGAAGTGTTCAGACTTCGGATGTTGTTCAATATTACTTTGAAAATTTGCTATATTTGTAATAAAATTTTCGGTCGGAGTTTACTTCTTGTAGTGTTTACTGCTTTTGTACAAATTTTGCGTTTAATTAACGTTATTATTCTGCTGCTATCCATCAAAGTTCACAGTAACATAACGTTTAACATCAATAAATTCGTTAGTGTAGCATTTCTTCTGATTTTATGCTTGTGTATGTGTGTAAGTATAAAGTTTAAAATGAATCTTTTTATTGCAAATTTTTTTATTGTTTAATATTTATTTTCCTAGATTCAGGTTTTACGAAGAATTGTACTTTTTTTTAGTTTACATCGATTTAAGTTTTTCTATTTATTAGCAGTGGCGTTCGAGCTAAAGCTGAGCAACTCGAATAATTAACCAATTGGGTAGTTCAATTTTAGTATTTTTATTTGAATAGGGATGTTGCATGGTATCGAATTTAGTGATAACTCCTATTAATTCTTGAAAATAATATCAAATGAAATTTCTACCCTAAATAAAAATTTTTGAAATGCGGTCTGCGCTGAGAAAATCAAATTTGAAATTCAAAAATGAATCGGACAGCCGATTACGCCTCTGACGTCATACGCGTGATCCCGAACGTTTTTATGGAAATTTTACAACGTCGCAAAGACCTGACAGTTAAATATTTGACTTGCATTTGACAGTTGTAAACAATGCATCGTTTACCATTTAAATTGTATTTTTTATTAATATAATATTTATTTTAATACAAACTGTATTCACTAGCAATTATTAGAAAAATGGTCTACTCCGAGATTTCTGTTCTTTTATTAAAATTATTCATTTTTCAATTTTTACACAACCTATTTATAGGTTACATTATCAACACAAACTGCATTTGCTGTGTTGCCAGTTGTTAAAAACATAGTTTGTGACGTCATTAGCGCTAAAAACATGGTTTCAAAAATCATTTTTTATAAATTTTTTTTTTTGAGAAAACTCTTAGGTTTCCTGAACTTTTTATCTATGCAGTGTTGTTTACCAGCACCTAAAGTTTATAAAACAAATATTTCAAAAATCATGCAACATCCCTATTATATACGTACGGTAGGAAATACATAAAATTATTGTTTTGGAAGTTTTTTTTTCAATGGAATTTATTGTGTTTGTTTTATTTCAGATAATGGGATTTGTGGTAGTTGTGGTTTGCCATAATACTACAAAGGAAGTTCAAAATACAACAACTATGTGCTACAACTTGCTCTCAGATATTCCAGCAGCTTGCGATGGTTCACCACAACGTCTCCTAAGAGAAGAATTAATTTTATTAGCTGAGCATGCAACTAACCAATGTCCCCATTTTTCTGCTGCTGGTCTATTCAACATTAACTACAACATGCTTTTGCCGTTTCTTGGCACTCTTACCACTTACCTTATTGTTTTTATACAAATTTACACATAAACTCATTTTTGGTACATAATTTGCCGTTTCGAGTGTAGCTTTTATAACAATATTCCAACCAAGAGCTATGGCGTGGACAATGTACGTATGCAATATGCTAAGTTTCTTTAAAATTTTCAAGCTTAAATAAATTTTTAATTGCAAAAAATACTTTATTTTTTAAAAAATTACGAATTATAACGATATTTTAATTAAATTTGACAATTAGTACAATTTGCAATATTTGTTAATTTAATGTTTAAAATATAATTTTACAAAGTAATAAAAATTTATTATAAAAAACCTTAAATTATAAAGCATTATAAAATTACAGTTTTTATACAAAAATGCAACTATTTTAATAAAAGAGAAAATTGAGAAATACTTATCAGAAATTGAAGATGATCGTAAATATTGTAAATTGGAATTACATATTCGATTTTTTTCACTCTGTGATTTTTTGAATCAAAATCTAATCAGTTCTTAATCTCAATATACAAAATACCAAGTTAGGTTTGAAAAATCTCATTTCTTTTTGAAATATATATAAATAAAACTCAAATGCTGTTAGTTGGTAAGTGCATAACTTGTGAATGTCTTGACCGATTTGGCTCATTATTTTTAAATGTAAGTAATAGTCCAAATGATGTTTTTTCTGAAAGAAAACTTGAAAAGATGCCCAGAAAATTCGGAAAAAACTAAAAGTGTTTTTTGAGTTACAACCTGTAGGTTAAACCCAAGAATAAGCAAACAGTCCAAACATAGATAGAATATGAACACCGTTTATACCTAGAAACGCAAACAACCCATGACCGAAACTTCTGAGTTGGGATCCACCTTTAAAGAAGTTTGGTAACTGTAAATGAATCGTAAATTTCTGAAAAAATGTAAAATAGTAAGAAATCAGACAATGCAACCAACTAAGTTGCTAATGTTGGTATTGTAACCTGTATTTTAACCTCTCATCGCACTATCTACCCGAAAGAGCAGGAAAACTTTTGCTGGATCAGCTTGTATTTAATAAAAAATAACATTACATAAAAAGATTTAAAAAAATTTTTTTTCATGAACCAATTTCAACCAAAACTTAATTAAACCTAAGTATTACTACGAGTATAAAGATACAAAATCTCAAATTTGGATTTGAAATATTAAATTATCATCATCATCGACTTCCTGAATTGGCCTAAAACCTATTCCGTACATAATTTATGTTCAGCCATAACAATCAATAGTTTTAAAAACCTCATGTTAAAATGGAAAATTTTGGAATTTTTAATAATTCGTCAGGTAGCAGCGTGCCGAAATTATGACATCAATTTTTGGTGATCGTAAGTTGTCGACGTCTATAGCCTGTAAATAATATCAATAAGACGTGCTACTTATCACCTAGTTTATAATGGAATTGCTATCACGTGACTTTCCTCGTCTTTTTTGCTTAGTTTCAACTGATAGCTACACCCCTGCTTCTTGGATACCACTACATGAGCTTCAAAAAGCTTGAAGACGTGGTTTTTCATTGGACAGAGGTTGCAAGAAACCTATCCTATAGCATATTTGGCCCTGAACTCCAAATGTGGGCATGAATCCATTCTCAGTTATTATTGTATATTAGTCGCATGAGAGGTGATCGTATACGACGTTCTTGCAGAAACGTTGGTAAATGCCAGTTTTCCATAGACGAATTGATTGCAAAAGCAGGTGGCGACTTTCGATATGAAGAAGATGTTTTGATAGTCGAAGTAATCACGAAGACCCTTCCGTTTCCATACTCCACACCTTTCCATACCCTTCCATCCATACCCTTCAGTTTTCATATCTTAGAAAGGACAAATTACGTCCAAGAGATGGTACATTGTCGGAGCTTGTTGTAATGAAACTTGCAGAGCCATTCTTAAAGAAAGGCAAAAATATTGTTACATTAAAATTTTGTATATTTAAATTTTAGCTTTATTAGGTTTTTTAGCGGAATTTGAAAATTTGCTCGAGGTTAGGAAAAATGTGGGAGATTAGATTGAGAGGGCATCGATTGCACTAGTACCGCGTAACTTTGTGAATTCTCGAAGTTTTAAATTTTGATCACCTACAAGAAAACTGCTGTAATACTTTTTATGTCCTATTTGGAGTTATGTTGGAATATTCGATTTTTGGACTCGCGCTATTTGCGGAATTAAATTGAACAGCAGAATAATTGGTTTTTTCTTTGCGCTGTATGGCTTTGCTAGTCTGGCAAGGGAAACCAGAACACGTCGTTTGTGGATATAAATTTTCTGGAAAAGTGGTTGAATTTGATGCAAGAGAAGAAATTCACGTAGTTACGTTTAACACCCACGCAATCAATGATATTTTGGAATTGGATGTTGCTTTTTGGTTTTATTTTTGTTTTTTTTGGATTATTGACAATGATTGGTTTATTGTAAGATATCCTGGAAGTTTTTTTGGTACTAGTCTCACTCCATCGTGTTCGAGCTTAATTTCGTTTTCCATGGGAAGCCCTTCCACCAGCTTATACGGGTATTTTGGATTTTGGTTTGGCTATCGTTCTACCTACCCCATCAGGAATCAGCAGAAAGATAAGTGGGTTTTAATTTAAATTTTGGTTTTGGATTTGACGAGTTTGCGCGAATAACGGCTATATTTTGTGCGAAACATTTGATAACTTTTAGGGCGCATTATTATGTAATTGTCTTTTTTTAATTGGCAAATTCTAATTTACCGATATTTTGAATTCCACCGTTGTAAGCGTATTATACGGTGCACTGTACATTACGAGCTCGAGTATACATAGTATTGTATACAAATTGGTAAAAATATTTGTTATTCTTTTACTTGATACCATTACGATCGATTTGCGTCCGATTGATTATATAATTGTGGATGAACCGCACAAAATTAGTGTTCGTATAAGATTTTTATTAAGATTGTCGGCCCTTCTGGCTTCTTGGAAACAAGTTTATAATTTAAAAATTAAAACCTTACTGTTTGGAAAACTGGTGCCTCTGTCGGGGATATTGTTCTACGAGTTGTCCAGTAATCTGTAAATAATTAAAAGTAGGAAGAAAAAAAAAAAAAAAAGAAAATTTATATGTTTCGGGAGATGTTTGTTGAAAAGTTTGTAAATATACCTTTGTTATTTTGACCGACTTGGTTATTATTTTTTTTATTTCCGATTCGAGCGTAGCTTCAGTTTCGTGTTTTAGGAAGCACGGGACCAACCTTCATTGCCAGAAGGGATTTTGTTAAAATACGTGGCGCTACCTACCATCTTACCTCCGGCAGTCCACTTATAACGCTGGCTTGGGCATCCTTACTGTCAAGCTAGTTCTCACTCCCCTGGAATCCTTTGATGGAATTACACTTCTCTTCAACAGTACAGTCATTGTTTTTGAGTGTGTAGCGTCTGAGCTAGTTTTAAGGTACCTTTCTGTACCACCCCCTTTTGTGGGGTTTAAAAAAAATTCCCACCACTCTGAGGTACCCAACGCTAGAATTAATTTGGCAGCATTGATGCGGTACAATATTACTACGGTAATTTCTCTAAGTCGGCAAAACTTGCTAAAGAATTGAAAACCGCTGAAGCAACCCTCGTTAGTACAACAAACAAAGTCATACGTGAAATCCCCGATCCAATGTTTTTTCTTTCTCTTTTAATATCCGTCCAATATTGTCGTTTTATGTTTATGGTGGTCTACCTTTTGTTGTTCTTCCCGTTGTTTTCGATTGCCATACTGTTTTCACCAGCATATTATCATCCATTCTGTTTAAATATCAAAACTATCTCAACTGTTGGCATTTTAATTTTTCTATCCTTAATTTTATTTCAAGTCTATTTCTTATTTCTTTGTTTTTTATTCTGTCAATTTTTGTAACTCTCTCCACTCTTTTCAATAATTTCATTTCGGTTGCTTGTATCTTACTTCCCGTTCTTTGATTTATGTTTCACAGCTCACATTTGTTAGTGTCGGCAAGTAAATGCCGTCATTTTTGTCTTCTTGAAAATTTCCTTTTTGTTTATTATTATCTTACTTATTGCATCATATACGTTTGCCGCTGTTCCCACTCTGTTGTTTACTTCAGCTCTGTAGATACCTCCTTTTCTTCTATCAGTATAACCAAAATATTTGAACTGCCTAACCTATTCTATCTGTATGCCTTCTACATTAATTTTTATCAGCTCCTCGGTTCTCCCCATTGTCATTACTTTGGTTTCATCTAAATACATTTATTTTCATATTTTTATCTCCAACGCCGCTTTCCATATACTTATCTAGATTGTACTGCAAGTTTTGTTTGCTACTTGCAAACAATATTTAGTCGCCCGCAAAAGCGCATTCTGTTTCTTCTATCGGCTCCATACTTTTATATCCTATTTTTAAATTTTTGGTTTTGGCCCTTGTTTCTTTCACCATCGTCTATTAATAATACAAACAATATAGGATTCAGAACTCCACCCTGTCGCTACTCTTCTAGGGTCTTAAATTCTTTCGGCTTTAAATTTCCCGTCTTTACACAATTTGTAGTTGTCCTGTAGGTTATTTTAACATGCCTTTCTTTTGGAATCTTCCAAATTTCTTCTATTGGTGTTCCATCGAATGCTTTTTCTAGATTTATAAAACATACATGTAAGTGCACCTGTCGTGGTTCTTTAGAAACACAGCTCGAGAGCGCGGGTGTTTAAAAAAAAAATATATAAAGTTAATTTTATGATATAAAATTCATATTTTTGTGAACAAATAATGAGTTGCAATAAATTATTTCTACTTAACAGAAAACAAGTATTACACAGGGTAAGTACAAAAGCATTGCTAGCGCAGGTCTTTGTTGATGCATTTATTAATTGTTTAATTAAAATAGAACATAGCAATATGTAATTTTCTCATATGGTTTCCGTATTTTGATACGTTTCAATTCCAATTATTGTAAGGTTTCTAAATATCAATAGCTTTCAATATTTTTTAATGACATACAAAACTCTTCTCGACGAACTACTTTGCCTTAAAAAACCGTGTTAAAATTCAACTCCCATTGGGGAATTATTATGCACAAAATCAATTGTTTTCTGCACGAAAACAACACTTTTTAATATTTTAATATATAATAAAACATACTATACAAATGAAAATAGAAATAGCGTTTTAAATTTTCGTGTTATTTACTTATCTTCAATAAATAACTTATAATTTATTTAAAAATTAATATCAATTTCAACATTGTTTTTAAATATTGATTAATCCTTTCCAGCCGCTGAAAATTTTATATTTTTATCTACATTATTATCATTAGCCATAAGCTAGCAGTAAATTGCTTTACTCGTGGTTGTTAGATTTAGCCTAATAAAAATAATGGAAAATTCTTATATCGAAAATATAAAATTTGTGTATTCCGAGGGAAGTATATTTGGGTTGGTTCCTCTACGTAACAAACCCAAATTTAAAAAATTTAACATTTATTCGATAATAATAATAATTTTATTGTGCATTTCTACTTTGATTGCGATTTACTTCAAATTATATTTTACCTATGTAAATTTGGTTTTTCAAATTTTGGATGTATTAGAAATATCGGTATCGACCATTATTATTATTAAAAGTGTTTTTCTGACAGGGTTCGGAAACGCAAGAGAGTTTGATTTGCTGAAGAAATATTTTCAAAAAGTTGATTATAATTTGAATAGCGACAAACTTTTGAAAAAACCTGGACCGTTTTACCACATTTTAAAAATTATAATAAGCTTTCTAATCATAGTTTATTTATTCAATGCTGTGGTTGACATTAAATTTGGAAGTGGAAAACGTTTCATCGAAGGCGTATTAGGAAAAATACCAATCTTATATTTTATAGTTTCGGTGTTTTTAATTTTCAACTATCTTTTCTTAATTAAACTGCGATTAGAAATAATAAACCACATTTTAAGTGATTTGCGGGATAAACACACGGTACGCGTCCCGTTTAATTTTGGACTGAGAAATCATAGATATGAGGAGACAGTGATTGGCATACTACAAGAAGTGTTCAGACTTCGGATGTTGTTCAATATTACTTTGAAAATTTGCTATATTTGTAATAAAATTTTCGGTCGGAGTTTACTTCTTGTAGTGTTTATTGCTTTTGTACAAATTTTGCGTTTAATTAACGTTATTATTCTGCTGCTATCCATCAAAGTTCACAGTAACATAACGTTTAACATCACTAAATTCGTTAGTGTAGCATTTCTTCTGATTTTATGCTTGTGTATGTGTGTAAGTATAAAGTTTTAAATGAATTTTTTTATTGCAAAATTTTTTATTGTTTAAGATTTATTTTCCTAGATTCAGGTTTTACGAAGAATTGTACTTTTTTTTAGTTTACATCGATTTGAGTTTTTCTATTTATTAGCAGTGGGGTTCGAGCTAAAGCTGAGCAACTCGAATAATTAACCAATTGGGTAGTTCTATTTTAATATTTTTATTTGAATAGGGATGTTGCATGGTATCGAATTTAGTGATAACTCCTTGTAACATTACACTTTCACTTGTGTTGTTACATAGATTTTATTTAATTTAATTTCAAATTTTACCAGGGTTTTGATAATCTAAGTTGGCACTATGTTTTCCTATTTAGATAATCTTACTTTCTGATAACCCCAGTGCTCAACTAAGACCTCAAGAGCACGCATATATTTTTATTTTGGTGCAAATTTTTATCTATTTTAAACCTACTGTGATTTATTCCATCCTTCATATCACAGGTAACTTACATTTAATTTTATTTTAACGATTCTGACCACTTATTTTTAGTGGGTTTTAATGCCAGGTTTAAAATCTGTTTGGTTGCATTTACATCGCATACTTTATTTAAATTTTTGCAATGTCGTCAAGACGTTATCTTTGCCAACCATTACACCTGGATTGATATGGAAAATTTAGCCCACCGATACAAGTCGACCTTCGTTCATTTAACTTTTATATTGGAGCTGCTTGGAAAATTAGTTTTATTATTTTCACGGATTTTGGACTGTTGTATTTAGTGGATGATGGGGTCCTCGCATTTTTTAGGCGATGGTATTCTTGAAGTTTTGTGAGAGCTTCTATGCTCCTGATCAAGATGCCAGTTGTTCCTTGTCAGGCCTTTGATATTACCACGAAGACAGCTGTTCCTTCCATTTATTTTTCCCTCCGTTTGAAGTTGGACGAAGCGTTTGTAACGAGCCATTGCTATGAATTTGTATAGTTTGTTAATCAATTTTCAACATTGGTGGTTGACGTTGTCGACCTGAAGTTATGTTTAATCCATTCTTGTGTCTTTATTTGATTTTAGTAAGCTTCCTGAGATAACCTGATGTGGGACGATGACGTGATTTACTCTGAAATTGAAGGTAACCCGAAATGGAAGGTATTTTAAAGAATCGATCCATCATTTGGAGTCTCTAGGTAAGTGAGCTATGTCAATAAAGATTCGGGATGTGTTTTAACTGCGCTTCAGGTGGGACTTTTGCTTTAACGTCAACGTTTTCTCAACAAGAATTCAATTGTTGAACAATTCATAGTAATGAGTCGACTTGAACCATCATTAGCCTTCAGCTGGTGTGGTTGTATTTTGCTTTAAAGTTTGCCCTCAGGTAAACTTACTTATTTAACCCTTGTTTTTATTATTTTAGCCTGTAGCCTCAGCTACTTGCTAATGTTACTTGCTTTGTTTTTTATTTTTATTATGTGTTTGTTCTGATAAGGAATTGAGAATATATGTCACAACATCTGTTTACTATCTTTGCTTTTGTTAAATTAAACAATTCTTCCTTTCTTGTACGTTTTATTTACTTTAGCTGGCGCCTCATTTCCATCATTTTTCCTCATACTGAGCTATGCATTTTAATTACGAATCACGACGGTTTCGAACCACCACGCACTTCGACTAAATACTTAAATGTATAAGAGTTAGCCGATCGTGTAATAAGAGCTACGATCAACAAGTGGCTAGCGTGGCAAAATTAAGATTTATGCAATTATTGCTACATCCTATTAATTCTTGAAAATAATATCAAATGAAATTTCTACCCGAAATAAAAATTTTTCATATGCGGTCTGCGCTGAGAAAATCAAATTTGAAATTCAAAAATGAATCGGTCAGCCGATTACGCCTCTGACGTCATACGCGTGACCCCGAACGTTTTTATGGAAATTTTACAACGTCGCAAAGACCTGACAGTTAAATATTTGACTTGCATTTGACAGTTGTAAACAATGCATCGTTTACCATTTAAATTGTATTTTTTATTAATATAATATTTATTTTAATACAAACTGTATTCACTGTCAATTATTAGAAAAATGATTTACTCCGAGATTTCTGTTCTTTTATTAAAATTATTCATTTTTCAATTTTTACACAACCTATTTATAGGTTACATTATCAACACAAACTGCATTTGCTGTGTTGCCAGTTGTTAAAAAAATAGTTTGTGACGTCATTCGCGCTAAAAACATGGTTTCAAAAATTATTTTTTATAAATTTTTTTTTTTTGAGAAAACTCTTAGGTTTCCTGAACTGTTTATCTATGCAGTGTTGTTTACCAGCACCTAAAGTTTATAAAACAAATACTTCAAAAATCATGCAACATCCCTATTACTATATACGTACGGTAGGAAATAACTACATAAAATTATTGTTTTGGAAATTTTTTTTTCAAAGGAATTTATTGTGTTTGTTTTATTTCAGATAATGGGATTTGTGGTAGTTGTGGTTTGCCATAATACTACAAAGGAAGTTCAAAATACAATAACTATGTGCTACAATTTGCTCTCAGATATTCCAGCAGCTTGCGATGGTTCACCACAACGTCTCCTAAGAGAAGAATTAATGTTATTAGCTGAGCATGCAACTAACCAATGTCCCCATTTTTCTGCTGCTGGTCTTTTCAACATTAACTACAACATGCTTTTGCCGTTTCTTGGCACTCTTACCACTTACCTTATTGTTTTTATACAAATTTACACATAAACTCATTTTTGGTACATAATTTGCCGTTTCGAGTGTAGCTTTTATAACAATATTCCAACCAAGAGCTATGGCGTGGACAATGTACGTATGTATGCCATGTGCAAAGTTTCTTCAAAATTTTCAAGCTTAAATAAAATTTTAATTGCAAAATAGTATATTATACACCAAGGTAGTGAAGCATAGTGTTATAACCCTAGCGCCAGATTAAATCCCAAGGTGCGTAGCACCGCGGGATTTAAGACGCGCGGGTTATAACACGCTTCACTACCGTGGTTTATATACTATTTTTTCCACTACTAGGATTGTTTACTCTTATAATAATAATTGTTAATGAATAAAGTAAATCGTTTTAATTATTTATTTCAAATTATAAAACAAATGATAGTTTTTTGTTTTGATGTTGACACTTGCTTGAAAATGTTTAATTAATTTTGACATAAAGGTTACATTAAATATTTTGATATTTATAAGTTTTTCAGTATATAGTTGACGAAAACTATTTTGTCAATAAGTGTACTATTTGTAACGATAATTGATTGTAATAATTATTAATAATCGATTTATAAAGTTTTTAGTCATAATTAGCTGTCATAATTAATTCGTTTTCTCATTTCGCCTAATTGCTAAACGTCACAAAATTCCAATTTAATCAACATTTTAAATATCAAATTAATCTTATTTAAAGACCGACTTTAATTATTTAAACACTATTGATAGCATTTCTTGGTTATGCTAATTCGTTTTACACATAAATTTTCTTTCAAAATGGCCCGAAGTTTCCGGACTACGCATTTATGTTCATTATTAACCTCAGGTGAATAATAAAATATTATTCACCTCAGGTGACAGAAGGCGTGGTTCACAGTTCGATCACTTACGTTGAAATTATCGTGTTTATGGCTAGTAGTGGAAAAAATACTTTATGTTTTAAAAGATTACGAATTATAATGAAATTTTAATTAAATTTGACACTTAATACAATTTGCAATATTTGTTAATTTAATGTTTAAAATATAATTTTACAAAGTAATAAAAATTTATTATAAAAAACCTTAAATTATAAAGCATTATAAAATTACAGTTTTTATACAAAAATGAAACTATTTTAATAAAAGAGGAAATTGACAAATACTTATCAGAAATTGAAGATGATTGTAAATTGGAATCACATATTCGATTTTTTTCACTCTGTGATTTTTTGAATCAAAATCTAATCAGTTGTAAATCTCAATATACAAAATACCAAGTTAGGTTTGGAAAATCCCATTTCTTTTTGAAATTCTCATTTCTTTTTGAAATATATATAAATAAAAATCAAATGCTGTTAGTTGGTAAGTGCATAACTTGTGAATGGTTTGACCGATTTGGCTCATTATTTTTTAAATGTACGTAATAGTCCAAATGAGTTTTTTTCTGAAAGAAAACTTGAAAAAAATGCCCGGAAAATTCGGAAAAAACTGAAAGTGTTTTTTTGAGTTACAACCTGTAGGTTAAACCCAAGAATAAGCAAACAGTCCAAACATGGATAGAATATGAACATCGTTTACATCTAGAAATGCAAACAATTCATGACCCAAACTTCTGAGTTTGGATCCACCTTTAAAAAAGTTTTGTAACTGTAAATGAATTATTGTAATTTTCTGAAAAAAATGTAAAATAGTAAGAAATCAGACAATGCAACCAACTAAGTTGCTAATGTTGGTATTGTAACCTGTATTTTAACCTCTCATCGCACCATCTACCCGAAAGAGCAGAACAACTTCTGCTGGGTTTTTTTCATGAACCAATTTCAACCAAAACCTAATTAACTCGAAGTATTACTACGAATATAAAGATACAAAGTCTCAAATTTGGATTTGAAATATTAAATTATCATCATCGTCGACTTCCTGAATTAGCCTAAAACCTATTCCGTACATAATTTATGTTCAGCCATAACAATCAATAGTTTTGAAAACCGCAGGTTAAAATGGAAACTTTTGGAATTTTTAATAATTTGTCAGGTAGCAGCGTGCCGAAATTATGACATCAATTTTTGGTGATCGTAAGTCGTCGACGTCTATAGCCTGTAAATAATATCAGTAAGACGTGCTACATATCGCCCAGTTTATGATGGAATTGCTAACACGTGACTTTCACGTCTTTTTCTCGTCTTTTTTTGCTTAGTTTTAACTGATAGCTATACACTCCTGCATACTATTACATATAAGCTTCAAAAACTTGAAGAAGTGGTTGTTCATTGGACAGAGGCCAAAACCATCAGCTGTCAAAACTATCTCAACAGTTGGCATTTTAATTTTTCTATCCTTGATTTTATTTCAAGTCTATTTCTTATTTCTTCGTTTTTTATTTTGTCAATTTTTGTAACTCCCTCCACTCTTATCAATAATTTCATTTCGGTTGGTTGTATCTTACTTCTCATTTTTTGATTTAAGTTTTACGGCTCACATTCGTTAGTGTGGGCAAGTAAATGCGTTATTTTTGTCTTCTTGGAATTTTACTTTTTGTTTATTATTATCTTACTTATTGCATCATATACGTTTGCTGCTGTTTCCACCCTGTTGTTTACTTCAGCTCTGTAGATACCCTTTTCTTCTATCAGTATATCTAAAATATTTGAACTGCCTAACCTGTTCTATCTGCATGCCTTCCACATTAATTTTTATCCGCTCCTCGGTTCTCCCCATTGTCATTACTTTGGTTTCATCTAAATACATTTATTTTCATGTTTTTACCTCCAACGCCGTTTTCCATATACTTATCTAGATTGTACTGCATGTTTTGTTTGCTACTTGCAAACAATATTTAGTCGTCCGCAAAAGCGCATTCTGTTTCTTCTACCGGCTCCATACTTTTATATCCTATTTTTAAATTTTTGGTTTTGGCTCTCGTTTCTTTCACCACCTCGTCTATTAGTAATACAAACAATATAGGATTCAGAACTCCACCCTGTCGCTACTTTTCTAGGGTCTTAAATTCTTTCGGCTTTAAATTTCCCGTCTTTACACAATTTGTAGTTGTCCTGTAGGTTATTTTAACATGCCTTTCTTTTGGAATCTTCCAAATTTCTTCTATTGGTGTTCCATCGAATGCTTTTTCTAGATTTATAAAACATACATGTAAGTGCACCTGTCGTGGTTCTTTAGAAACACAGCTCGAGAGCGCGGGTGTTTAAAAAAAAAATATATAAAGTTAATTTTTATGATATAAAATTCATATTTTTGTGAACAAATAATGAGTTGCAATAAATTATTTCTACTTAACAAAAAACAAGTATTACACAGGGTAAGTACAAAAGCATTGCTAGCGCAGGTCTTTGTTGATGCATTTATTAATTGTTTAATTAAAATAGAACATAGCAATGTAGCAATAATTGCATAATTATTAATTTTGCCACGCTAGCCACTTGCTTGATCGTAGCTCTTATTACACGATCGGCTAACTCTTATACATTTAAGTATTTAGTCGAAGTGCGGGGGTGGTTCGAAAACCGTCGTGGGTTCGTAATTAAAATTGCATTGCTCAGTATGAGGAAAAAATGATGTAAATAGGGCGCCAGCTAAAGTAAATAAAACGTACAAGAGAGGAAGAATTGTTTAATTTAACAAAAGCAAAGATAGTAAACAGTTGTGGTGACATTTATTTTCAATTCCTTATCAGAACAAACACATAATAAAAAAAAAAAACAAAGCAAGTAACATTAGCAAGTAGCTGAAGGCTACAGGCTAAAATAATAAAAACAAGGGTTAAATAAGTAAGTTCACCTGAGGGGTAAACTTCTTAAAGCAAAATACAACCACACCAGCTGAAGGCTAGTGATGGTTCAAGTCGACTCCCCATTACTATGAATTGTTCAACAATTGAATTCTTGTTGTGAAATCGTTGACGTTAAATCAAAAGTCCCACCTGAAGCGCAGTCAAAACACACATTCCCGAATCTTCACTGACATAGCTCACTTACCTAGAGACTTCCAAAATGACGGATCGAATCTTTAAAATACCTTCCATCTCGGGTTACCTTCAATTTCCGAGTAAATCACGTCATCGTCCTACATCAGGTTATCTGCGGAAGTTTACTAAAATCAAATAAAGACACAAGAATGGATTAAACATAGCTTCAGGTCGACAACGTCAACCACCAATGTTGAAAATTGATTAACAAACTACACAAATTCATAGCAATGGCTCGTTACAAACGCTTCGTCCAACTTCAAACGGAGGGGAAAAATAAACGAAAGGAACAGCTGTCTTCGTGGTAAATCAAAAGGCCTGCCAAGGAACAACTGGCATCTTGATCAGGAGCATAGAAGCTCTCATAAAGCTTCAAGAATACCATCGTCTAAAAAATGCGAGGACCCCATCATCCACCAAACACAACAGTCCAAAATCCGTAAAAGTAAGAAAAATAATTTTCCTAAACCAGCTCCAATGTAGAAGTAAATTGACGAAGGTCGACTTTTATCGGTGGGCTAAATTTTCCTTAACATTCCAGGCTTAACGGTCGGCAAGGATAACATCTGGACGACATTGCAAAAATTCAACAAAAATGTGCGGTGAAAACGCAACCAAACAGATTCTTTGACCTGGCATTAAAACCCACTAAAAATAAGTGGTCAGAATCGTTAAAACAAAGTTGAATGTAATTTACCTGTGATATGGAGAATGAAATGATCACAGTAGGTTTAAAACACGAAAATTTGCACCAAATTAAAAATATATGCGTGCTCTTGAGGTCTTAGTTGAGCACTGGGGTTATCAGAAAGTAAGATTATCTAAATAGGAAAACATAATGCCAACTTAGATTATCAAAAACCCTGGTAAAATTTGAAATTCAATTAAATAAAATTTATGTAACAACACAAGTGAAAGTGTAATGTTACAGCAATATGTAATTTTCTCATATGGTTTACGTATTTTGATACGTTTCAATTCCAATTATTGTAAGGTTTCTGAATATCAATAGCTTTCAATATTTTTTAATGACATACAAAACCCTTCTCGACGAACTACTTTGCCTTAAAAAACCGTGTTAAAATTCAACTCCCATTGGGGAATTATTATGCACAAAATCAATTGTTTTCTGCACGAAAACAACACTTTTTAATATTTTAATATATAATAAAACATACTATACAAATGAAAATAAAAATAGCGTTTTAAATTTTCGTGTTATTTACTTATCTTCAATAAATAACTTATAATTTATTTAAAAATTAATATCAATTTCAACATTGTTTTTAAATATTGATTAATCCTTTCCAGCCGCTGAAAATTTTATATTTTTATCTACATTATTATCATTAGCCATAAGCTAGCAGTAAATTGCTTTACTCGTGGTTGTTAGATTTAGCCTAAAAAAAATAATGGAAAATTCTTATATCGAAAATATAAAATTTGTGTATTCCGCGGGAAGTATATTTGGATTGGTTCCTCTACGTAGCAAACCCAAACATAAAAAATTTAACATTTATTCGATAATAATAATTTTATTGTGCATTTCTACTTTGATTGCGATTTACTTCAAATTATATTTTACCTATGTAAATTTGGTTTTTCAAATTTTGGATGTATTAGAAGTATCGGTATCGACCATTATTATTATTAAAAGTGTTTTTCTGACAGGGTTCGGAAACGCAAGAGAGTTTGATTTGCTGAAGAAATATTTTCAAAAAGTTGATTATAATTTGAATAGCGACAAACTTTTGAAAAAACCTGGACCGTTTTACCACATATTAAAAATTATAATAAGCTTTATAATCATGGTTTATTTATTCAATGCTGTGGTTGACATTAAATTTGGAAGTGGAAAACATTGCATTGGAGACTTATTTGGAAAAATACCGATCTTATATTTTATAGTTTCAGTGTTTTTAATTTTCAACTACCTTTTCTTAATTAAACTGCGATTAGAAATAATAAACCACAGTTTAACTTCTTTGTGGGATAAACACACGGTACGCGTCCCATTTAATTTTGTACTGAGAAATTGCAGATATGATGAGGTAGTGATTGACATATTAGAAGAAGTGTTCAGACTTCGGATGTTGTTCAATATTATTTTGAAAATTTGCGATATTTGCAATAAAACTTTCGGTTGGAGTTTACTTCTTGTGGTGTTTACTGTTTTTATGCAAATTTTGCGTTTAATTAACATAATTATTGTGTTCTCATCTACCAAAGGTTTCACCAGCACATCGTTCCACATCAATAAATTCGTTAGTATAGCAATACTTATTGTGTTATGCTTGTGTATGGGTGTAAGTATGAAATTTTAAATAAATTTTTTATTTCTACAGTTTTTACTATTTAGAATTATTACCTTATTTTACCAAATTCAAGTTTTTCAAAGTGTTAAACTTTTTGCCTTTTTTGAGATTACATCGGATTGAATTTTTCTATTTATTAGTAGTGGCGCTCGAGCTAAATTTGAATAACTTTTAAAATTAATCATTTAAGTTATAAATTTTTAATATTTATATTTGAATTATTTACTTACAGTGAAAAATACATAAGATTTCTGTTTTGATCAATTTTTTCCGAGTAACTTATTGTGTTCGTTTTATTTCAGATAATGGGGTCGTAGTGGTTGCGATTTGCGACAACACCACAAAAGAAGCTCAAAATACAACAACCATATCCTACAATTTGCTCTCGGATATTCCAGCAGCTTGCGACGGTTCACCACAACGCCTCCTAAGAGAAGAATTAATTTTACTAGCTGAACATGCAACTAACAAATGTTCCCATTTTTCTGCTGCTGGTTTTTTTAACGTTAACTACAATATGCTTTTGCCATTTTTTGGCACTCTTACTACTTACTTTCTTGTTTTCAAACAAATTAACACATAATAAACTCATTGTTGGTACATAAATTATCATTATAGCTTTTATAACAAAATTCCAACTAGGAGCTAGCATGGACAATGCATGCTAGAGGGTTTGGAAATCAAATAGGTCCACTCGAAAACTTTGTACAAGTCTAAAGCATTAAAGTGTTATAAAATGTTACATATGTACTATGTCACTTTTTTTCGTACATAACAGGGAGTTCACTCTCTAATCACCTTAAAGCCGCTTTACATCTGCATGTTTTTACACATGACTTCTCATAAGACAAAACATACGAGAAAACATATGTGCGATTGTTGTTTTGTTGAAAAACTGTAAGTTTTTCAAAATTTGCCTTCAAATCTTTATGAGTGTGTAAAAGAGTTGACATAAGATTTTGTTTTTGTTTTGAGTGAACTGTTAAAGGATATCGTGTACAATTAACTTCACGTACTTGATCATAATTCATTGTATTTCATATAGGGTAAGGTAAGGTAATTTGGTGATAATTTTTGAAAACTGCATTTTTATAAACTTCTAAGGTTTTTTAAATAATTTTAAGTTATCAGATATCTTTGATAGACATCTCAGACACCCCCCTTTGGAATTTATTTTGAATGTAATTTATCGGGCTTGTCACAACTGGAACTTGAAAAAATGTCTTACCTATATAGGTTATTTGGGGACAGGTTAGGTTATTTGGTGATAGTGGTTAGGTTATTTGGTGATATTAAAAAAAAACATTGTTTTCAGTACAAAAATAACAAAATGTTTATTTAAGATGTACTTTAGTAACGTATTTACATTTTCAAAAATCTTCACAACATAAATCTGAAAACATAAAGCTGCAGTTTATTAAAATGTTTTTATTTTATTTCAACGCATCTTACTCGAAAATCTTAATGTGGGATAAAAAAAATTTTCCTACAAAAGTTGTTTATTTTTTTATGCAAAATATGAATCTGCTAAAAAAAAATTAAGGTGCCGTTTAAAAATTCAAAGTTGACCTTCAAATGACCTTGAAAAGGTCAATAAATTAAGAAAACAATTATGTCATATTCTGTCCCTTTGCTATCATACAACTTTCGTTCGAAATATTTTTCATCTGACTTTTGGTTTTGAGATATTAATTGCTGGAAGTTTTAAAATTAACACCGGTATAATAAAATCCTCAGCAAACGTGAACTTTAAGTTCCCACTTGGCTAAGGTTATTACAACTACAAATCTAAATTATTTTTCAAAAACAAAGGTGAATTATAATGCCAAATCTATGGCGAATACAGTCATATCAAATTATACGTAATTTTATTTGCACGAACTTGACAACAAAATTCGGAATTCAGATACTGCGATTAACCCAAAAAATGTCATTTAATAATGAAGGTTAGGGGGATTTCGTTTTGTTTTGAGTAAACAAGCGCATCATCTGGCTGCCTCACATTTAACTATGAATGTAGACCATTTACTCTATCTGCTAGAAAAAAATTGGACTATTTTGGCAATAGGATATTATGTGGTTAATTTTATAAAAACTATCACCAAATAACCTATATCACCAATTTACCTTACCTTACCCTACTTCAACAGTAATTCATCGTACTTCGTCAATAATTCACTGTACTTCACCTACTTCATCGGTACTTCATTGTATTTCACGTACTTTATCGGTATTTCAGAGACTTCAATATAAGAATACAAAATTCCAAATCTAGATTTAAATTTCTATTATATTTTGAAATATTAAATAAAGAATGATATTAAATAATAAGATTTAAAATTAAAATATTATAAAAATGCACTAAAAGTATAAAATAATAATTTAGTTACAACACAACACATTACTAACAAATACACAAATTTATTTATTCACATGAAATCACTTTTTGAAGTCCGTGCCAAACATATACATTTTATGAATTGTATCGTACTTACTACGATAGCCGGGTAACGGGAGTTGGTTTGGTGTACCAAATATATGTACCATATATTTGGTGTACATAATTTTGTAAATGATTTGCAATTATTTGCAAATTTCTGCAATTGTTTGCAAATTTTGCAAATGTGTGTAAATTTTTGCAAATGCATGTAAATCTTTACAAATGACTGTAAATCATTGCAAATATCTGTAAATGTCTGAAATTGTTTGCAAATATCTGTGTAAATTTTTGCAAATTTTGCAAATGTGTGTAAATTTTTACAAATGTGTGTAAATTTTTGCAAATGTTTGCAAATTTTGAAATTATTTGCAAATTTTTGCAATTTTTTACAAATTATTGTAAATGCAAATTTGGTGTACACACTTTTGGTCAGTGGTCAACCTCCCTTCCCTCTCCTCCCGCTGGGTAATGAAGACGACATTTTCTGTGTCTTCCTGGAAAAGTTTGTTGGTAGTACACTCATGTATACGATTAGTTTCAGTTACTACAATTTTTAAATTGTACAGATTGTAAGACATTCACATAGCATTTAATTGTATTGTCTTAAATTGTATATTTTATTGTATGACAATTTATATTAAAAATGTATGTTCATAAACAAATTAATGATCTTCAGAACATAAAAATAAACGATCAAAACATCAATTGGAGCGAAAAAGATAAAGCAGTTAAATATCTAGGTCTGTAGCTTGATTCTACCTAAATACCACATCAACACCAAACTGGAACAGGCAAATGCTAGCCTCTGCAATTCTGCATTAGCGTAGACCACCCCGATCACAAAAACTGTTTTAAGTGGCAAAGTTATCGTCGACATGGTAACAAAAATTGCACTAATTTTTGTGCGGAAGCTGATGCTGAGCCATTAATATGGAAGACCAATTGTATGATACAGGATTAAAGATACATATATAAAAAATGTTCATCAAAAATTGCTATGTAAAACTTTAAAACGCTTCATCTCAAAACTACAAGTTCTAAATTGCCCGGCAACATAATTTTAATGGATCTTAACCGATTTGTTTGAAATTTTCACTGTAGCTATAAAATTACATTATCATTACATACTTCTTCCATTCTGTTTAGATGTCCAAACCATCTCAACTGTTGGCTTTTTATTTTTTCTATCGCTGATTTTATTTTAAGTCTATTCCTTATTTCTTTGATTTTTATTTTGTCGATTTATTTTCGTAACTCAACATATTCTTCTAAAAAATTTCACTTCAGTTACTTGTACAGTGGACCCTCGGTTTACAAATACCTCTAGTCACTCAAAACGGCTCAATCAAAATTTCTGAACAAATTTTAACTTGAAATGCAATAACATGACGTACAAATGCACTAAGGGCATTTTATACAGATCGATCCAAAATTTATTCGGAAATTTTGATTAGGAGCCGATTTGTTAGATGTATTAGTAAACCGAAAGTCCACTGTGTCTTACTTCTCATTCTTTGATTTGGGTTTCACGCCTCACATGCAAAAATGTAGTGTCGGCAAGTAAATGATTTTGTATAGCGTCATTTCTATCTTCTTGGAAATTTCCTTTTTGTTTATTATATTGTTTTACTTTTGCATTATACAGGGTGTTTGGTTAACATGCGGAAAAAATTCTAGGGGTTATTCCTTGGCCTATTCTATAAATATTTTGTCCTATGATGATTTCTGAAAATCTCCCTTGTTTCGAAAGTACAGGGTGAATAAAATTTGCGACAGTAACAACATTTTATTATCAAAAAGTACAACATGTAAAGTTGCTGAATCTACAATAATTGTTCGAAATGACTTCCTCCAGCCTAGATACAAGCATTCAAACTTGTTATCCATTAATCTTTCTGGCCCTCCACTTTGTTTTAATGTGCCTGTTTTTACGAAGATGTCGATGAATGTTTTAGAAGAATTTTCAATGCATTAGCATCGTCTCCAAAGAGCGGATAAAAATTATTTTATCCGCTTTTTGGTTTTCCTCAATGTCATTATTTTGGTTTTTTGTGCATTTATTTTCATTTTTTACCACTCAGGTAAACTGACTTACTTAACCCTTGTTTTTTTTATTATTTTAGCCTGTAGCCTTCAGCTACTTGCTAATGTTACTTGCTTTGTTTTTTATTTTTTGATTATGTGTTTGTTCTGATAAGGAATTGAAAATAAATGTCACACCAACTGTTTACTATCTTTGCTTTTGTTAAATTAAACAATTCTTCTTTTCTTATATGTTTTATTTACCTTAGCTGGCGCCCTATTTACATCATTTTTCCTCATGCTGAGCAATGCATTTTAATTACGAACCACCCCCTCGCACACCGACTAGATACTTAAATGTATAAGAGTTAGCTGATCGTGTAATAACAGCTACGGTCAATCAAGCGGCTAGCGTGGCAAAAATTAATATTTCTGCAATTATTGTTACAGGGTGGCCAACTTCTAATGAGCACGGCTGTATATCATAATAATTATACCGCGGATTAATAGTATTATCGCCTTAACATGTAAAGTGTGAAACGGTTTTTTAATAATAAGCATACATTTATCAGCAAAAATTTTTTTCCAAAAACAGCTTATCTAAAAATTAGACCTGATAGAGAAAAATGAAAACAGTTTTAGATTCAGCGACCCAAATATGCCTTAAATCAGTTTCAAAACCCTATTTACCACAACAAAATTTTTTATTGGCCTGTGTAATTAATATGTAAAGTGTGAAACATGCCTTAAGTGAATGCATTGAACTGCAATCAAAGTATTTTCTGATGGGGCAAGAACATACTAAAACGGATGTTTAGAGACAATCAACCCTGAAAACGCTGTATACGTTATTTTGAGTTGACTTCAATAAACTTGCGTATTTTTTCAAATGTAGTTAGTTGCCAATTATTCGTAGTTCTTAGTCTTAGTTTGTTTATGGACAGAATAACTATATGCCACCCAATCATGCAGTTTGTTAATTAATAAATAATTATAAACCCAACTGGCATTTTCATGAAAGAACCACAAATCTTCTGATAGTTAATGGCGATCCAAATATTTTATTAAACAGATCATATCTCACTGCAAGTTTTGTTCTCTACTTTCAAACAGTATTAAGTTGTCTGCAAGAGCGCATTTTGTTACTTCTACCGACTTTATATTTTTGTATTCTATTTTTAACTTTTGGTTTTGGTTCTTGTTTCTTTCATCACCTCGTCTATTAACTAGTAATATAAGCAATATATGGCTCAGAACTCCACCTTGTCGCAGTCCTTCTATCGTCTTAAATTCTTACAACTTTAAATTTTCTGTCTTTACATGATTTGTAGTTGTCCAGTAGAAACTTCTTATTGCTATGAATCCAGTTTATGTTAGCATTCCTTTCGTTTAGTATCTTTCAAATTTGTTCTCTACGTGTTCTATCAAATGCTTTTTCTAGATCTATAAAACACATGTACGTGCACCTGTCGTTTTTTTTTAAAACACAGCTCGAGAGCGTGGGTGATTCAAAAATCTCCGTGGGCTTGTTGAAAGTGTTAACTTTTAGCTTCCAGAATACTCGGGCAATACTTAGCTGAACGGAAGCTGCTGAGCTGGCGCCAGGCCTGAATAAAACACACGGTAAGACTAAGGGGATGTTTATTCAGACCAAAGAATAGTAATAGTATTGATTCTGCAATTTCAAAACAAAATACAATGGCGAAAACGCCTTTAGCAGAGTAAAAGTCCCAAACAATAATTCGCTAAGAGCGTTGTGGCAAAATATATTATACAGGTGACGTTACTTTGGCTTAAGACCAATTGCACACTCTCAATCAGGACGCTAATAATTTCTGCTGGCTGCAAAAACCAACAATAAAGTTTGTTAGTGAGTAGATAAATTTGGAGCTTAAAAATGTTAGACAAAAAAAATTATTTAACTAACATGCGACTTACCCAGTATCAGCTGAACTATAGATTATTATACTAATAATCTCCTGCACCCCCTGAACAGGCAACGGTAGATCCTCTGTAGAGCTCTAGTGTGGATCCTCGGGTAGGTGTGGATAATTGAATGAAATAACTGCAAAAGTAAGCGAATATAAGCAACAAAACCAAGCAAATATTCCAAGCGTATCTCTAAAAGTAAAATTAGCAACATGCAAAAATATTAATGTCTTAACCAAGAGATATGCGAAGTAGCAAATAAAATTAGAACAATCTTAAATATGGTGAAATTTAAAATTACGCATTAACAATAAGCGATTAAACAAAAATAAGGAAATGATTATCTATCAAAAATAGATAAATATCTATTTCAATATCCAAATATTGGTTTCAAAATTCCTAGTAGTTTCTGGAGTAGAGCGCAGACAAAATTTAACCACAGACATTTTTTGAAATAGTCTTATTTAGCTCATGGGACCTCAAAAATCTACCAAAATTTCAATTTTTTCTGCGTGAAAACAATACTTCTTCACAATTACATATTATTATTATGATAAAGTAAAACATTGTAATACAATGTATACAAATTATACAGAGAAATGGCGTTTTAAATTGTCGTGTTATTTACTTATCTCAGGAAGTAACTTATTATTTATTTAAATAAAAATCAATGTCAACATTATTTTTTAGATATTGATTAAGCTACCTTTTCCATCTACGGAATATTTTGTATTTTATTTTACGTGATAGTCACTAGCCATAAGCTAACAGTGAATTGTTTTACTCGTGCTTGTTAGATTTAGCATGATAAAAATGATGAAAAATTGTTATATTGAAAATATAAAATATGTATATTCTGTGGGAAGTATAATTGGGCTGGTTCCTCTACGGAACAAATTCAAATTTAAAAAATTTAACATTTATTCCATAATAATCATAATTTTATTGTGCGTTTCAACTCCAATTGCCATTTATTTAAAATTATATTTTACCAATGCAAATATTGTTTATCAAATTTTGGATATATTAGGAGTATCAGTATCAATCATTATTATTATTAATAATATTATTCTCACGGGGTTCTATAACGCAAAAGATTTTGATTTGATGATGAAATATTTTCGAGAAGTTGATTTTAATCTGAATAGCGACAAGCTTTTGAAAAAACCTGGACTACTTTACCACATTTTAAAAATTATAATAAGCTTTATAATCATAGTTTATTTATTCAATATTGTGGTTGATATTAAATTTAGAAGTGGAAAACGTTTCATCAAAGAAGCATTAGGAAAAATACCAATCTTATATTTTATAGTTGCAGTGTTTTTAATTTTCAACTACCTTTTCTTAATTAAACTGCGATTGGAAATAATAAATCACAGTTTAATTTCTTTACGGAATAAATACAAGGTACGCGTCCCGTTTAATTTTGGACTGAGAAATCATAGATATGAGGAGACAGTGATTGGCATACTACAAGAAGTGTTCAGACTTCGGATGTTGTTCAATATTATTTTGAAAATTTGCGTTATTTATAACAAAAATTTCGGTCGCAGCTTACTTCTTGTGATGTTTAATATTTTTATATTTATTTTGGGTTTAATTAATGAAATGATTCTGCAGCTATGTAACAAAGCTCACAGCAGCAAATGTTAAGCGGCAGTAAATTCCTTAATATAGCAATACTTACTGTTTTAAGCTCGTGTATGGGTGTAAGTATGAAATTTTGAATTAATATTTTATTGCAACAGTTTTGCTATTTGGGATTATTACCTTATTTCTCTAGACTCAGGTTTTACAAAAGATTAAACTTATCTTTTTTAGTTTACCTCGGCTCGAATTTTTCTAGTTATTAGCAGTGGCGCTCGAGCTGAAGCTAAAAATTCAAATAATTAACTAAATTGAGCATTTAAATTTTGAATATTTATAATATATGAAATATTTACTTACAATAGGAAATACTTGAAATTACTGTTTTAGATCATTTTTTCAGTATTTGTTTTATTTCAGATAATGGGGGTTGTGGTAGTTGCGGTTTGCGACAACACCACAAACGAAGCTCAAAATACAGCAACCATATGCTACAATTTGCTCTCGGATATTCCAGCAGCTTGCGATGGTTCACCACAACACCTCCTAAGAGAAGAATTACTTTTACTAGCGGAACATGCAACTAACCAATGTCCCCATTTTTCTGCTGCTGGTCTTTTCAACGTTAACTACAACATGCTTTTGGCGTTTCTTGGTACTCTTGCCACTTACCTTATTGTTTTCATACAAATTAACACATAATTAACTCATTTTTGGTACATAAATTATCACAATCACGTAGGATTACATGTCTCTAGCTCCCAGCCCCAAGTTCAATCGAAAATGAAGGACATGCAATCATGCACAATTTATTTAAACTATTTTGAATCAAAATTCTAATGGGGGCTGAAAACATGCAGCTCAGTGATAATAATAAGATCGTCGCTGTAAAGGTAAATGCCGAAAAATATTAAAATAAAACAAAAACAGCTATCGAGTGAAGCAACACACCGCAATTGTTTTCATTAATATCAGTAGACTTTAGCCACAAAAAATTTATCAACACCATAAGAGTCAGAAGATTATCTAACCAAAGTCACACCCTCCGGACCGGAGGAAAAGTCTTTGGCATCCTAATGCAAAACACTGAATACTTTTTTTCCTTTTGGTGCCCTTCTTGTGTTAACGTCCTGATACTTAGCATCACTTGCTTAACGCCGTCCTCTGGCACTGCACATCAGCAGGATCGTCTACAGTTTTCAATAGATCTGTAGCTTTTCCTAGATTTGAAGAACATTGCGATAAATAAATTGTAATAAATAGACTGGGCAGTTCAATGTCGCAAGAAGAACTAGAAGCAATTATGTTAATGTCTGGATTAGATTAGATGAGCAACTTTTCGGCACTTTTAAATATTCCAATATTTTTGGGGATAAAGAAGCAATAGTTTCGGCGTTAAAAAGCCTAATTTATATTTAATTAAAATGTCATAAATTTTTTAAGTTTTGAAAGGTTTTCTCGAAGATATATAAATAAATTATGTTAACTTGAATTTAGTTATTGTTTCTAAATAAAAAAAGTTCTTATTGTCCAGAAATGTGCGTTTATTTTATTATCATGTTTGTTATATAATAGAAATAAAAATATTTTTTTGATATTTTCACTTTGTTATAAAAAATTTCTTAAAGAATGAGGCCGCTCAAAGAAGTTTCCGATAACTAAATTATTGCCACTTCGGGTCTGGTCAGGAGCTATGTATGCTAAAGGGTTTCTAAATCGATCATGTTTTCTGGATAACTTTGTACAGTTTCAACATTAAAGTTTAATAAAATTTTACTATTTCGTGGTTTTTTTACTTCTTTTTTAGATACAATTAAAAATTTATTTACCTAAATCAAAACAGTAATAAAATTTAAGGTGACGTCACATGACTACCATTTACTACTAGGGTACTACATAATTACTAAGTTTACCAGAATAACTCAAAATTACTTGAAGAAATCAAAATCAACAAATTTTTAATAATTTTGTTTCCGAGACAACTTTCAATTTATAATTCAAGTCGTCTAAGTTTGTCTTTTTGCATTTCTAAAAATTTACTTGTAAATTTTAATAAATTTCACCAAATTCAAATTTAGCGCTATTAACGATAAAATTTTAGCGGTGCGAAAATAGTAATAATAGCTTTTCCGAGGGTTGACTTGAATGTCCGTATTGACGCTATATTAATTGGCGAAGGAACAAAAATAAATAAATAAATACAAAACATTACCAGCGGTAAATTGGGTTGCCTAAGTGTAACTAAAACAGAGGCAGACAAACGAGTAAAAACGATTGGAATTGGCCAAGAAGAAATATTGTAACATCAGTAAAATATTACATTAAAAGCAAATTGTACAGTACAGAAAAGAATAGGTGGATAGAAAATATGATGCAAGATATAGAAGAGAATAGCATACAGAATAATAGTAAGGTAAAGAAAATTGAAAAACGGAAGGCAGGGCATAAGATTAAGAACCGAGGAATGAAAGATAAACAAATGAAAGTAGAAAACGACACAGAGAAAATAAAGCAGATATGGGTGGCTTACTTTTAAGAATTATTAAATGACCAGCCGGAGGAAAACTACATTATAAAAATAAACGAAGAACAACAAATAGATGAACCAACATATAAAGAGATTGCAAAGTTAATTAAGAACATGAAAACCGGAAAGTAGTCGCCTGGCAGAGCCAATATTAAAGCAGAACTGTCGAAATGTTTAATGAAATTTGAAAAAATTTTATTATTTTTTACAATTCTAATGAAATTTAAAAATTTTCCAACTCACATTAAAGTTTAGGACCTCCTTTGCGTAAAAGTGGTTTCGTCTTTTCAAGATATCATCAGTTAAACTATCCCTAAATAAACCTTTTAAAATATTTTATTCAACATATATTTTCAACAAATAATAATAAACATTTACAAATAAAATTAAACTGAAACGTCAGTATAACCTATACTTTCATATAATAAAATAAAAAGAGACCCAAACTTCCCATTATTGAAAATCACTTGGCAGCATGCAATTTTTCCTAATTCTGATTGGTTTTACTATTAATTATGTTTGTTTACTTATTCTATTATTTTTAAATAGCTTTATACATACTAACATTAATAATAACAGCAAAAGGCGTTTTAAATTGCCGTGTTCATTTACATATTTAAATAAATAACATATAATTTGTTATTTACAAAAAATAAAATGAATTTCTACAATTTATATCATTTATCTTTTTTAGATATCGATTAAGCTGCTTTTACAGCTACTGAATATTTTATATTTTTATCTACATTGTAGTCACTGGCAATAAGCTAACAATGAATTGAATTACTCGTGGTTATTAGATTTAGCTTTAAAGATGATGGAAAATTCCTATATCCAAAATATAAAATTTACATATTCTGTGGGAAGTATACTTGGGCTGGTTCCCCTACGGAACAAAATCAGATTTAAAAAATTTAACATTTATGCCATAATAATAATAATTTTGTTGTGCATTTTTACTTCGATTGCGGTTTACGTCAAATTATATTTTGCCAATGGAAATATTTTATATCGAATTTTGGATATATTAGAAGTATCGGTATCGACCATTATTATTATTAAATGTGTTTTTCTTACGGGATTCTGTAACGCAAGAGATTTTGAGTTGCTGATGAAATATTTTCGAGAAGTTGATTGTAATTTGAATAGCGGCAAGCTTTTGAAAAAACCTGGACTGCTGTACCACATTTTAAAATTATTAATAAGCTTTAAAATTATCACTTATTTATTCATTACTGTGGTTTATATTAAATATGGAAGTGGAAAACATTTAATTGGAATCTTATTAGGAAAACTACCAATCTTATATTTTACAGTTTCAGTGTTATTAATTTTCAACCACCTTTTCTTAATTAAACTGCGATTAGAAATAATAAACCACATTTTAAATGATTTGCGGATAAACATACGGTACACGTCCCGTTTAATTTTGTACTGAGAAATTATAGATATGAAGAGACAGTGATTGGCATACTACAAGAAGTGTTCAGACTTCGGATGTTGTTCAATATTATTTTGAAAATTTGTTATATTTGTAATAAAATTTTCGGTTGGAGTTTACTTCTTGGGGTGTTTAGTGTTTTTCTATATATTTTACGTTTAATTATCGTTATTATTCTGCTGCTATCCATCAAAGGTCACAGTAACATAACGTTCAACACCAATAAATCCGTTAGTGTACCAATACATATGATTTTATGCTCGTGTATGTGTGTAAGTATAAAGTTTTAAATCAATCTTTCTATTGCAAAATTGTTTACTGTTTAAGATTATTACTTTATTTCACTAGACTCGGGTTTAAGAAGGGTTGAACTGTTTTTTTTTTTTTAGTTTATATTGGTTTGAGTTCTTCTATTTATTAGTAGTGGCGCTCGAGCTAAAGCTGAGCAACTCGAATAATTAACCAATTGGTTAGTTCAATTTTAATATTTTTATTTGTATAGGGATGTTGCATGGTATCGAATTTAGTGATAACTTCTATTAATTCTTGAAAATAATATCAAATGAAATTTCTAACCGAAATAGAAAGTTTTGAAATTCGGTCTGCGCTGAGAAAATTCAATTTAAAATTCAAAAATGAATCGGTCAGTCAATTACGTCATACGCGAACGTTTTTATGGACATTTTACAACGTCGCAAAGACCTGACGTTAAATATTTGACTTATATTTGACAGTTGTAAACAATGTAACGTTTACCATTTAAATTGTATTTTTTATTAATATATATTTATTTTAATACCAACTGTAGTCACAAGCAATTATAAGAAAATGGTTTATTCCGAGTTTTCTGTGTTTTATTAAAATTCATTTTTCAATTTTTACACAAACTATTTATAGGTTACATTATCAACACAAACTGCATTTGCTGTGTTGCCAGTTGATAAAAAAATAGTTTGTGACGTCATTCGCGCTAAAAACATGGTTTCAAAAATTATTTTTTGTAAATTTTTTTTTGAAATAACTCTTAGGTTTCCTGAACTTTTTATCTATGCAGTGTTGTTTACCAGCACCTAAGTGGGAAATACATAAAATTATTGTTTTGGAAATTTTTTTTTCAAAGGAATTTATTGTGTTTGTTTTATTTCAGCTAATGGGATTTGTGGTAGTTGTGGTTTGCCATAATACTACAAAGGAAGTTCAAAATACAACAACTGTGTGCTACAATTTGTTCTCAGATATTCCAGCAGCTTGCGATGGTTCACCACAACGTCTCCTAAGAGAAGAATTAATTTTATTAGCTGAGCATGCAACTAACCAATGTCCCCATTTTTCTGCTGCTGGTCTTTTCAACATTAACTACAACATGCTTTTGCCGTTTCTTGGCACTCTTACCACTTACCTTATTGTTTTATACAAATTTACACATAAACTCATTTTTGGTAAATAATTTGCTGTTTCGAGTGTAGCCTTTATCACAAAATTCAACCAAGAGCTATGGCGTGGAAATGTACGTATGCCATGTGCAAAATTTCTTCAAAATTTTCAAGCTTAAATAAAAATTTTTAAATTTCAAAAATACTTTATTTTTAAAAGATTACCAATTATAATGAAATTTTAATTAAATTTGACAATTAGTACATTTTGCAATATTTCTTAATTTAATATTTAAAATATAATTTTACAAAGTAAAAAAATTTATTATAAAAACCTTAAATTAGAAAACATTATAAAATTACAGTTTTATACAAAATGCAACTATTTTAAGAAAAGAGGAAATGACAAATATTTATCAGAAATTGAAGATGATCGTAAATTGTAAATTGAATCACATATTCGATTTTTTCACTGTGATTTTGGAATCAAAATTTAATTAGTTCTAAATCTCGCAATATAAAGATACAAAATACCAAGTTAGGTTTAGAAATTCCTATTTCTTTTTGAAATCTATATAAATAAAAATCAAATGCTGTTAGTTGGTAAGTGCATAACTTGTGATTTGGCTCATTATTTTTAAATGTACGTAATAGTCCAAATGAGGTTTTTTCTGAAAGAAAATTTGAAAAAGATGCTCGAAAAATTCGGAAAAAACTGAAAGTGCTTTTTTGAACACCCTGTATGTTAAACCTAAGAATAAGCAAACAGTTCAAACACAGATAGAATATGAACACCGTTTACATCTAGAAACGCAAACAACTCATGACCCAAACTTCTGAGTTGGGATCCACCTTTAAAGAAGTTTTGTAACTGTAAATGAATTATTGTAAATTTTTGAAAAAGTAAAATAGTAAGAAATCAGACAATGCAACCAACTAAGTTGCTAATGTTGGTATTGTAACCTGTATTTTAACCTCTCATCGCACTATCTACCCGAAAGAGCAGGGCAACTTCTGCAGGGTCAACTTGTATGTATTTAATAAAAATAACATTAAATAAAAAGATTTAAAAAAATTTGTTTTCATATAAAGATACAACCAAAACTTAATTTAAATTTCATCATATGATTACTAGAATATAAAGATACAAAATTCTCAAATTTGGATTTGAAATAAATTTAAATTATCATCATCATCGACTTCTGAATTAGCCTAAACCTATTCCGTACATAATTTATGTTCAGCATAACATCAATAGTTTTAAAACCTCAGGTTAAAATGGAAACGTTTGAAAGTTTATTCTCCAAGTAGCAGCTTACCGACATTTTGACATTATTTTTTGTGATCGAATTGTGTAATATCAATAAGACATTCTACTTATCGCCCAGTTTATGTTGGAATTGCTAACACGTAACTTTCACGTCTTTTTCTTCGGATGTTGTTCAATATTACTTTGAAAATTTACGATATTTGCAATAAAACTTTCGGTTGGAGTTTACTTCTTGTGGTGTTTACTGTTTTTATGCAAGTTTTGCGTTTAATTAACATAATTATTGTGTTCTCATCTAATACCAAAGGTTACACCAGCACATCGTTTAACATCAATAAATTCGTTAGTATAGCAATACTTATGGTATTATGCTTGTGTATGGGTGTAAGTATGAAATTCCCACTCTCAAGTTGAGATTTTATTTTTCTATCGCTAATTTTATTTTAAATCAAATCTTAAATTTTTATTCTGTTCATTTTCGTAACTCCCCACATTTTTCTTAAAATTTCATTTCAGTTGCTTGTACAGTAGACCCTCGGTTTACAAATACCTCTAGTTACTCAAATAGGCTCAATCAAAATTTCCGAACATATTTTGACTTGACCTGCATGCAATGACATGGCGTACAAATGCACTAAGGGCATTTTATACAGGTTGATTCAAAATTTATTCGGAAATTTTAATTATGAGTCGATCTGTTGGTGACTAGAGGTATTCGTAAACCAAAAGTCCACTGTATCTTACTTCTCATTCTTTGATTTAGGTTCCACGGCTCACATTCAAAAGGTAATGTAGGCAAGTAAATTGTTTTGCTTGCCGTCATTTTTGTTTTTTTTTACCGTTTAATATAGATTGTGCTGCAAGTTTTGTTCGCTACTTGCCAACAGTACTAAGTTGTCCGCAAGAGCGCATTCTGTTAATTCTATAGGCTCCATATTTTTGTGTTCTATTTTTAACTTTTTGGTTTTAATCCTTGTTTCTTTCATCACCTCGTCTATTAGTAATACAAGCAATATATGGCTCAGAACTCCACCTTGTCGAAGTCCTTCTACCGTCCTAAATTCTTCCGACTTTCAATTTCATGTCCTTACATAATTTGTAATTGTCCTGTAGGTACTTCTTATTGCTCGAATCAAATTTATTTTAGCATTCCTTTCTTTTAGTATCTTTCAAATTTGTTCTCTAGGTGTTCTATTGAATGCTTTTCTAGATCTATAAAACACATCATGTACGTGCACCTGTAATTTTCTTTTTGAAACACAGCTCGAGAGCAGGCGACGATTAAAAAATCTTTGTTGGTTTGTTGAAAGTATTAACTATTAGTTTACAGAATACTCTGCAGTACTGAGCTAAAAGAAAGCTGCTCAGCAGGCGCCAGGCCGGAATAAAACACACAGTAAAACTAGGGGGATGTTTATTTAGACCAAAGAATAGTAATAATTTTGGTTCTGCAATTTCAAACGCCTTTAGCAGACTTAAAAGTCTCAAACAATAATTCGCTGCAGACACCAACAATAAAATTTGTTAGTGAGTAGACAAATTTAACGATTAAAAATGTTAAGCAAAAGTTGGAATTATTTAACTAGCATGCGACTTACCCTGTATCAGCTGAACTATAGATTATTACACTAATAATCTTCTACACACCCTGGACCGACAACGGTGGATCCTCTGTAAATCTTTAGTTCGGATCCTCAGGTAGGGGTGGATAATTGAATAAAATAACTGCAAAAGTAAGCACATATAAGCAACAAAACCAAGCAAATATTTCAAGCATATATCTAAAAGTAATATTAGCAACATGCAAAAATATTAATGCCATAACCAAGAAATATGCGAAGTAGCAAATAAAATTAGAACAATCTTAAATATGGTGAAATTTAAAATTACGCAATTAACAATAAGCGGTTAAACAAAGATAACAAAATGATTATCTATCAAAAATAGATAAGTATCTACTCCAATATCCAAATATTGGTTTCAAAATTCCTAGTAGTTTCTGGTGTAGAACGCAGACAAAATTTAACCACAGACATTTTTTGAAATGGTCTTATTTAGCTCATAGGACCTCAAAAAATTTAAATCCATCAAAATTTCAATTTTTACTACGCGAAATCAATACTTTTTCACAATTACATATTATTATTATGATAAAGTAAAACATTGTAATACAATTATACAAATAAAACAGAGAAATGACGTTTTAAATTGTCGTGTTATTTACTTATCGCGGTAAGTAACTTATTATTTATTTTAAAAATCAATGCCAACATTATTATTTAGATATTGATTAAGCTACCTTTTCCATCTACGGAATATTTTATATATTATTTTACGTGGTAGTCACTAGCCATAAGCTAACAGTGAATTGTTTTACTCGTGCTTGTTAGATTTAGCATGATAAAAATGATGAAAAATTGTTATATTGAAAATATAAAATATGTATATTCTGTGGGAAGTATAATTGGGCTGGTTCCTCTACGGAACAAACTCAAACTTAAAAAATTTAACATTTATTCTATAATAATCATAATTTTATTGAGCGTTTCTACTGCAATTGCCATTTATTTGAAATTATATTTTAACAATGCAAATATTGTTTATAAAATTTTGAATATATTAGGAATATCAGTATCAATTATTATTATTATTAATAATATTTTTCTCACGGGGTTCTGTAACGCAAAAGATTTTGATTTAATGATGAAATATTTTCGAGAAGTTGATTTTAATCTGAATAGCAACAAGCTTTTGAAAAAACCTGGACTACTTTACCACATTTTAAAAATTATAATAAGCTTTATAATCATAGTTTATTCATTCAATACTGTGCTTGATATTAAATTTGGAAATGGAAAACGTTTCATCGAAGGCGTATTAGGAAAAATACCAATGTTATATTTTACAGTTTCAGTGTTTTTAATTTTCAACTACCTTTTCTTAATTAAACTGCGATTGGAAATAATAAATCACAGTTTAATTTCTTTACGGAATAAACACAAGGTACGCGTCCCGTTTAATCATAATTATGAGGAGACAGTGATTGGCATACTACAAGAAGTGTTCAGACTTCGGATGTTGTTCAATATTATTTTGAAAATTTGCGTTATTTATAACAAAACTTTCGGTCGCAGCTTACTTCTTGTGATGTTTAATATTTTAATATGTATTTTGGGTTTAATTAATGAAATGATTCTGCAGCTATCTAACAAAGCTCACATCAGCAAAATGTTAAGCGGCAGTAAATTTCTTAATATAGCAATACTTATGGTTTTAGGCTCGTGTATAGGTGTAAGTATGAAATTTTGAATTAATATTTTTATTACAACATGTTTTACTATTTGGGATTATTACCTTATTTTCCTAGATTCAGGTTTTACGAAGAATTGTATTTTTTTAGTTCACCTCGGCTCGAATTTTTCTATTTATTAGCAGTGGCGCTCGAGCTGAAGCTAAACAATTCAAATAATTAACTAAATTGAGCACTTAAATTTTAAATATTTATAATATATGAAATATTTACTTACAATAGGAAATACTTCAAATTACTGTTTTAGATCATTTTTTTCAGTATTTGTTTTATTTCAGATAATGGGTGTTGTGATAGTTGCAGTTTGCGACAAGACCACAAAAGAAGCTCAAAATACAACAACCATATGCTACAATTTGCTCTCGGATATTCCAGCAGCTTGCGATGGTTCACCACAACACCTCCTAAGGGAAGAACTACTTTTATTAGCGGAACATGCAACTAACCAATGTCCCCATTTTTCTGCTGCTGGTCTTTTCAACGTTAACTACAACATGCTTTTGGCGTTTCTTGGTACTCTTGCCACTTACCTTATTGTTTTCATACAAATTAACACATAATAAACTCATTTTTGGTACATAAATTATCACAATTACAAAGCATTACTATTATTTTCGATTTAAAATTAGGAGGGGCTAGGATGTCTCCAGCCCCAGTGCAATCGAAAATAAAGGACATGCAATCATGCACAATTTAATTAAACTATTTTGAATCAAAATTCTAATGGGGGCTGAAAACATGCTCAGTGATAATAATAAGATCGTCGTTGTAAAGTAAATGCCGAAAATATTTAAAAAAACAGAAACAGCTATCAATTGAAGCAACACAACGCAACTGCAGCTGCCATCAATATCAGTATACTCTGACCACAAAAAATTCATCAACACCATAAGAGTCAGAAGATAACCTAACCAAAGTCACACCCTCCGAACCGGAGGAAAGGTCTTTGGCACCCTAATGCATAACACTGAATATATTTTTTTTTCGGATGTCCTTCTTGTGTTAACGTCCTGATACTTAGCATCATTTGCCTAAAGCCTTCCTCTGGCCTTGCACATCAGCAGGATCATCTACAGTTTTCAATGGATCTGTAGCTTTTCCTACATTTGAAGAACATTGCGATAAAAAAATTGTAAAAAATAGACTGGGAAATTCAATGTCGCAAGAAAAACTAGAAGCATTTATGTTAATGTCTGGATTAGATTAGACGAGCAACTTTTCGGCACTTTTAAATATTCCAATATTTTTGGGGATGAAGAAGCAATAGTTCCGGCGTTAAAAAATTCTAATTTATATATAATTATTAAAATGTCATGAATTTTTTAAGTTTTGAAAGGTTTTCTCGAAGATATATAGTAAATGTGTGTTAATTTAAATTTAGTTATTATTTCTAAATAAAAAGGTTCTTATTGCCCAGAAATGTACGTTTATTTATTATCATGTTTGTTATTTAAACAAAATAAAATATTTTTGATGTTTTCACTTTGTTATAAAAATTTTCTTGAAGAATGGGGCCGCTCAAAGAAGTTTCCGATAACTAAATTATTGCCAGTCCGGTCTGGTCAGGAGCAATATAATATATTGCATATTATACTAAAGGCATTTTAATTGGTTGGTACACGCGGAAAAAATCTCTTTGGTTGTTACGGGCTGCTATATGGAGTACCGTTAAACGGGGTAAATGGGAATAGTCAGAGTAAATCGGAACGAAACTTCATAAAATTACAAAGTATTGAATATGTTATATAAAATATGTTTTATGCTGTCAATAAATAAATAAATAATAAATAAATGCCATACATGATTTCTTCAAAATTTTTGAGTTGATCCTTAAAGAAGACGGTTAGACCTTAGTTTCAGAGTCAACAATGTTCTTATTATTATAAGCTATTAATAATATTCCATCCGATTTTTACGTTGAAAAGTGTTCCGATTCACCCCGTTTTATATCTTATGATCTGGCTCTGTGTCCGTCCGTCCGCATATTTTAGTTATGAGCCAATCATATAACAGGAATTCAACTTCGAATTACCTTAGTCCGAGGTTTAAATTCGACGATTGGTTGATAATGAACGAACTTAAACGAAACTACTTAGAGAAATTCAAATGTTTTGCTCAACAATTATTCAATTGTTATATTTAACAATTCACCCGGTACTTCGACAATTTAGTATTATTTTTACAATATAACTCTTTTGTTAAATATTTTAACAGCTTTCTTCGTAATTCAATTTTTTCTTCAATAAACTCAGTTGTTTTGTTCAATGACTCAACTATATATGGTTGGTTCAATAGTTCAATTATTTTTAATTTAACAATTCAACTGTTTCTTCAACAGTTTAACTGATTTTTTAAATAGTTTTTAAATCAACTGTTGTGTTCCTTAATTCTGATGTTTTAGTTAAGAAATTCAGCTGTTTTGTTCAATAATTCAACTTTACAGTTGATTCAACAGTTCAATTATTCTTTATTTAACAATTCAACTGTTTCTTCAAAATTTAACTAAATTTTTCAATAGTTCAACTGTTTTGTTCCTTAATTCTGATGTTTTTTTTTATAAATTCAACTGTTTTGTTTAATATAATTCAACAACTTGGTATAATAATTTAATTATTTTTAATTTAACAATTCAAATGCTTCTTCAACAGTTTAACTGATTTTTCAATAGTTGAACTGTTTTGTTCCTTAATTCTGATGTTTTTTTTTATAAATTCAACTGTTTTGTTTAATATAATTCAACAACTTGGTATAATAATTTAATTCAACTTTGAATCAACTTAGTCCGAAATTTAAATTTGATTTTTGGCTGATAATGAACGAAGTTAAACGAAACTGCTTTATAGAGAAATGCAAATGTTTTGGTCAACAATTAAATTGTTATATTTAACAATTTACCTGGTTCTTCGACATTTTAACATTGTTTTTACAATATAACTCTTTCGTTAAATATTTCAACAGTTTTCTTCAGTAATTCAACTTTTTCTTTAATAAATTCAACTGTTTTGTTCAATGACTCAACTACATGGTTAGTTCAATAGTTCAATTTTTGATTTTACAATTCATCTGCTTCTTCAACAGTTTAACTGAGTTTTTCAATAGTTCAACTGTTTTGTTTTTTAATTCTAATGTTTTGGTTAATAAATTTAACTGTTTTGTTTAATATAATTCAACTACTTGATACAATAGTTTAATTATTATTGATTTAACAATTCAACTGTTGTTTCAACAGTTTAACTGATTTTTAAATAGTTCAACTGTTTTGTTCCTTAATTCTGATGTTTTGGTTAATAAATTCAACTGTTTTATTTTATTTAATATAATTCAACTACTTGGTACAATACTTCAATTATTTGTGATTTAATAATTCAACTGCTTCTTCGACAGTTTAACTGATTTTTCAATAGTTCAAGTGTTTTGTTTCTTAATTCTGATGCTTTGGTTAATAAATTTAACTGTTTTGTTTAATATAATTCACCTACTTTGTACAATAGTTCACTTATTTTTGATTTAACAATTCAACTGATTCTTCAACGGTTTAACTGATGTTTTCAATAGTTCAACTGTTGTGTTCCTTAATTGTGATGTTTTGGTTAATAAATTCAACTGTTTTGTTTAATATAACTCAACTACTTAATACAATAGCTCAATTAGTTTTGATTTGGCAATTCAATTGTTGTTTAACAATTCCATCATTTTATTCAACACTTCAACAGTTTTATACAAAAGTCTACTGTTTTATTTACAAATGCAACTTATTTGTTAAATATAATATAAATATTATAAAATTTTGACTGATTTTCAATTATTCAATCAGTTTTGGTTTAATGGTTCAATTGTTTTAGTTTCACTAAAACAATAGTTTTAGTGAATTGCTTTATTATTGTTGTTTATATTTATATGTTGTTTATATTGTTTTAGTTTCACTAAAACAATAAAATAATTGTTTTAGTTTCACTAAAACAATTCCACGTTATATTTAACAATTCAACTATTTTTGGTACAAAATTTAATTCAAATTTGATTTTTGTTTATTAAGTTTTAAAACTCAAAAAGGTATCATTTGAATCAGGAAAACCTGGAAAAGTCAGAGAATTTCTTTACTTTAAACATTCTTAGCAATCAACATACATTTTTATAGGTCTTTATAGAATGGGATACATTGAAACTTGATTGACTGCTCATAATTTTAAGTTAGCCAAAAGCTTAATCAATAACAGAGTTCTAGAATTTAATTTTAATGTTTGTCGACATCGCAAAAGAATGTCACCCATTTTATCGCAATTTTATAGATTTTAGATAAAAATATAGATTTTATGCTCAAGATTTAGGAAATAAAAATTATAGATTTGTTAATCAAAATTTTGAAAAATTGTGTAGAGTTGGGAATAGCGGCATTCGCCTTAGAGATCGCAGCAGAATCACCAGTTAAAATTTCACTCATTAGTGCTTACCGTTCCGGATATTTTGTTAGAATCCATCAGAGTTTATATTTGAAATGTGGCGAATACCTGATGATCAGAGAGCTGGGTAACTACCAACTTGATGATTATCTCAGGTATAAAGCCCACAGCAATCCGGCAGTCATTAATTATTCAGGATGATCTAAATTTTCCTTATGTGCCATGTGGGAAGTCCAAAGGAGGCGCCACCGTTTTTCGTACATCCAGATGGAATACGCGAACAATACCGATGTGGTACGATAATGTTTGAAGAGATAACGTAAGTTTTTGCCACCTTTGGGTCCACTCTCTTAAACCCTGTCCAAACTTCTGGAAAAGGTGGTATGGAAGGAGTACCTAATAGAGCTGCAACGTCGTGTCAAATGGAACCGTACGTTAAAGTTAGGTGATTATGTGGTAGTAAAGAAGAATATCCACCATTATTAGTATGGAAAATGGGACAAGTTATTACCATTTGCCCTGGTATATGGGGCTAAAACCCTGGTATCCGAGAACAATTTGGTTGATTGATGCAAGTACCTAACGTTCTCTTAAAATATTCTTTTATTTTGACATTCATTTTTGACATTTACGTTTCTTATTTACCACTATAGCAAAGAGTATATTAGTAGTAGATAAGAGTATCTAGAGTATAGTATATTAGTAGTTTAGTAGATACTCTTATATTTATACATATCTAAAGGGTCTACCAATCGGTATCCAGTCATTTGGCCGAATTTTTGGCCGACAATCATTTGCCGACAGTTTTGGCCGACACATCATTTGGCCGACACATCATTTGGCCGACAGATTATTTGGCCGACTAGTTTTTGGCCGACAGATTATTTGGCCGACAAGTTTTTGGCCGATAGTCATTTGGCCGACAGTTATTTAGCGGCAATCATTTATACCAATATCTCATGTACTTAGGGGCCGTTCATATATTACGGAAGACATTTTATCCTACTTTTAGACTCCCCCTCAATCCGTAATAAGAATATATTACAAAATGGATGTCATTACTAATTTTCTCCCCCATTTGCAGATGGCGTTACTAATTTGCGGTTACTATTTTTTAAATATTGTGAATTTATTTGTTAATTTACCCCAAATTAATAGCGCCATCTGCAAATGGAAACAAAATTAGTAACGCCATCTATTTATAAAGGGAAAAAGCATAAGTTCTTATATATTATTTGCTCTAAACTACCAACTTAAAATAATATACCAAATATTATTATATAGGTACCAATATAAATATTATATACCAAGTAATATACCAAGTATTATAATACAGAAAATAAGATAATAGAAGAATAATATAGGAGATATAGAATAGAATAGAACAATACATAATAGAACAGAAGGAAGAATATTACTTTTTCGAAAATTTGAAATTAAAATTAAATCGTAATTACATCAAATATGCCTTTGGAATATGTTGAAAGTAGTCGTGGAGTTAAGCAGCTTTTGCATAATGGATTTCTGTTTACTCGCGATAAACAAGGTGGTGCAAAAGTTTATTGGAAATGCATCAAATACAACACTTCAAAGTGCAAAGCAAGAGCAATCACTGAAGGCGATGAACTTGTTGGACTTAGTGGCACCCATATTGGTCATACGGTGGAGAGTGGTGAAGTCGCAGCAAAACTGTGCTTGCCGATATCAAACAAGTGGCGAAAACTTCCAAGGAAAACCCTCAACAGATTCTGGCAGATGCTACTCTTAATCTTGATATAGCAGTGGCCCCGCATCTTCCTTCCACCACATTGTTGAAACAGATCATTCGCAGAACTCGCAATACAAATGGACCTGCTGTTCCAACATCTCCTACCAGCCTGACCGATTTAGCGATTGAAGGAGATTACCGAAAAAATGGTAAAGGAGAACCTTTCCTCCTTTATGATAGCGGACCCAGTGAGAATAGGATCCTTATATTTAGTACCGCAGAAAATTTACAGTTATTGGCTGATTGCGATCATTGGTTCGCCGATGGGACGTTCAAGTCGGCTCCATCACTGTTCTTTCAACTGTACACGATCCATTCCATTAAGTACAAAGTGGTCATTCCGTCTGTGTTTGCTCTTCTTCCGAATAAGAGAGGGACACTTACATTCGAGTTTTAGAAGCTATGCTAAACTTGAAACCCGAGTTAAAACCCGTAAGTGTTATGACCGACTTCGAAATTGCGCAGAAGAAAGCGTATCAAAGTGTTTTCCCTGGTATCGCTCACCATGGATGCTTTTTCCACTTTAATCAATGTATTTGGCGTGTAATACAGGCTAACCATCCAATTAGAATTCGTTACGAAAATTTGGCTGAGCCATTGTTTTCCTAAATATAAGAAAATTAGCGGCTCTGGCCTTTGCTCCGGAAGAGAATGTGGAGCTTATGTTCGAAAACTTGATGCAAACTGAGTTCTTTTTGGAAAATGAAGAAGTATTGAAACCATTACTTGATTACTTTGAAAACACTTGGATTGGTGCGATTCGAAGTAGGAACAATCCAGTGCGAAAACCCGTAAATTTCGGGATTTCGATCTGGAACTGTCACGATGCCTGCCTCGGGGATCTTCCTAAAACAAATAATTCCATTGAAGGGTGGAATAATAAATTCAGTCGTCTTCTCGGAGCCAATCACCCCACAATTTGGAAATTCATCGATGGACTCAAACGTGAGCAAGGTAATATTGAATTCAGCCTTGCTCAGTATATTGCAGGCCACGAGCCCAATCCTCCTAAGAAAGCGTACGTCAAACTGGCGGACAGGCTCAAACGACTTGCCCTGGATTTCCCCAACAAAACTCCCGACGATTTCCTTCGTGGCATTGCTCATAATCTCCAGTTTAAACCCAACGGATCTTAGAAATATTCGTTGATTTGAATTGAATATTTCATATTTGTTTTGTTTTTTAGTTTTGTGTTTTAGTAAATAAAATAATATAATTTATTTATTATTAAAGAATATTTTTAATTTTCGGCTAAATGACTATCGGCCAAAAACTGGTCGGCCAAATAATCTGTCGGCCAAATGATGTGTCGGCCAAATGATGTGTCGGCCAAATGATGTGTCGGCCAAATGATTTATCGGCCAAAACTGTCGGAATAGAATTCGGCCAAATAATTTTCGGCCAAATGACAGTGAATCCTACCAATCAGGGGTTTGTTTTAAATTTGGTTGAAATAGGTCAAGTAGGCAGTTCTGTTATTCAGTTTTTATCATATGTATAATAAAAGGTCAACATTTAATATAATGCCTTTGATTTCGCTCGAAAATTTTCCCCCCCAAAAAAAAAAAAAAGGGGTTTTTTTAAAAAAAAAAAATTAAAATTTTTTAAAAAAAAAAAACCCAAAAAACCCAAAAATTTTTAAAAAAAAAAAAAAAAATTTTTTCCCCCTTTTTTTTTTTAAAAAAATTTTTTTTAAAAAACCTTAAAAATTTTTTTTTAAAAAAAAAAATTTTTAAAAATTTTTTTTTTTAAAAAAAAGGGTTTTAAAAATTTTTAAAAAAAAAGGCCAAACCCAAAATTTATTTAAAAATTTTTTTTAAAAAAAAATTTTTAAAAAATTTTTAAGGGGGGTTTTTTAAATTTAAAAAAATTTTTTTTTTTAAAAAAATTTTAAAATTTAAATTTTTTTTTTTAAAATTTTTTTTAAAAAAAAAATTTTTTTTTTTAAAATTTTAAGTTTTAAAATTTTCAAATTTTTTTAAAATTTTTTTTTTTTAAGGGTTTTTTTTTTTTTAAAAATTTTAAAAATTTTTAAAATTTAAAAATTTACCAAAAAAAGGAAATATTTAAAAATCCCCTTTTTATTTGGGGGGGAGGGGTTTTTTTTTTTGGGGGTTTTAAATTTTTAAATTAAAAAATTTTTTTTTTTTTAAAAAAAAAAAAATTTTTTTTAAATTTAAATTTAAAATTTTTGGTTTTCCCTTTTAAAAAAAAAAAAAAACCAAAAAATTTAAAAAAAAAATTTTTAATTTTTTAAATTTTCCTTTAAAAAAAAAAGGGGAAAAAAATTTTTTTCCAAAAAAAAATTTTTTAAAAATTTTTTTTAAAAAATTAAAATTTAAAAAATTTTAAGGTTCCTTTAAAAAAAGGAAAAAAACCCCAAAAGGGCAAAAATTTTTAAAAAAAAATTTTAAAAATTTTTTTGGAAATTTCCAATTTTGGAAAAAAAAAAAAAAAAAATTTTTTTTTTAAAAAATTTTTTTTTTTAAAATTTTTTAAAAATTTTTTTAATTTTTAAAATTTAAAAAATTAATTTTGGGTTCCCTTTAAAAGGGTTTTAAATTTAAAATTAAAAATTTTTTTTTAAAAAAAAAAGGGAAAATTTAAGGGAAAATTTTTTTTAAAAACCTTTAAAAAAATTTCTTTTTTTTTTTTTAAAAAAAAAAAAAAAATTTAAAATTGGTTAAACCCAAAAAAAAAAATTTTTTGGGTTTCCTTTTTGGGTTTAAAAAAAGGGGGGTTTTTTTTTGGAAAGGGGGGAAAAAAATTGGGGAAATTTCAAAGGGGGGTTTTTTTTTAAAAAAAAAATTTTTTTTTAAAAAAATTTTTTTGCCCCCGGGGTTTACCCTTTTTTTTTTTTTTATTTTAAAATTTTAAACCCAAAAAAAAAACCAAAAAAAAATTTTTTTTTTTTTTTAAAAAATTTAAAAAGGGTTTTAATTAAATAAAAAAAATTTAAAATTAAAAAAATTTTTTTTTAAAAATTTAAAAAATTTAAATTTTCCCAAAATTTTAAAAAAAAAATTTTTTTTTTTAATTTTTATTTTGGGTTTTTAAAAAAAAAATTTTTTTTTTATTTTAGTAACCGGGTAACATTTTTTTCCAAATAAATTGAAACCATAAAGGTGCAAATTTTTTAAAATGTTTTTAATTTTATTTCAAATTTCTCAAAATTTTTGGGAAAAAATTTTCCAAAAAGTTGTTTAAATTTTTTGCAAAATATGAATCTTAAAAAAATTAATGTTTAAAAATCCAAATTGCCCAAATACCTTAAAGGTCTAAATTGTTTGCCAAATATTTGTTTTTTAACCAAATTTTGTTGAAATTTAAATTTTTCAAATTGTTTTTTTTAAATTAATTTGGAATTTTTAAAATTTTTGGTATTAAAACCTCCCTCCCTTTTCCCCGGCTGGGTTAATTAAACACAAATTTTTTTTTCCAAAAAAAGGTTTGTTATAATCCAAATTATCGAATTAATTTCAAATTATACAATTTTTTTAAATTGAAACAAAATTGGAAATTCAATAGCATTTAAAAATTGTATTTTTAAAAGGTTAATTTTTTTTGTTTTATAAAAAGGTATTGGTTCAAAACAAATTAAATTTATCTTCGCTAAAAAAAATTGGATTTTCAAAAATTAAGTGGAAAAAAATAAACCAAATTAAATATCCCAAATTTAATTTATTCCTACTTAAATAACATCAACCCAAATAACACTGCTTACCTCTTCAATTCTTCATTGGTAACCACCCGTACAAAAAAGGTTTTAAGTTCAAATTATTGGAATTAACAAAATTCCAAACTAATTTTTTTCAATATTTTGAAAATTAAATAAAGAAATTTAAATAATAAGGATTTAAAATTAAAATATTAAAAAATTTCACAAAAGTAAATTAAAATTTTTAAAACCCATTCTCAAAACACAAATTTAAATTCCCGGAAACATTTTTAATGGAAACTTAACCATTTTTTGAAATTTTTCACTGTAGCCTTAAAATTTTTACCAATTAATATTACCATAATTTTTTCCATTTTTTAAATGTTTCCAAACCAAATTTCTCAATTGTTTGGCTTTTAAATTTTTTTTCGCTGAAATTTTAAATTTTAAATCATTCCTTATTTTTTGAAATTTTTAAATTTTGTAAATTTTTAAATTTTCGTTTAAATTTAACAAATTTTTAAAAAATTTTTCACTTTTTTCAGTGGAACCTCCCTTTCCTCCCTCTGGGTTAAACGGCTTTTCTTTTTCCTGGAAAAATTTTTTGAAATCAATTAACATTAGTTTCAAATTACTAACAATTTTTAAATTTACAGATTGAAATTCCAAAAATTTATTTCAAATTTTATTTTAATTTTTGAAATTTTATTAAAAATTTATGGTTTTCCCAAATCTCAGGGTTTTGGCATATGCTCTATGACTAGCTCAATTGGAGCAAGAAAGAAAACAATTGGCGATTTTTTTTCAAAAAAAAAAAACTCAATTTGCCCTAGGCGCCACGTGATTATAAAATGTTACTCAAAAAATATACTCTACTACTCAAATCACGAAGAGTAGCTTTTAGAAAAGAAATCGCCCGATATAAAATAAAAAAATTGCAAGAGCTGCAAGAGATACGCTTGAACTGTGAACAAATAAATTTATTGTAAAATTACAACGGCACCAAAGTTTGATTCGAGCAAAAAAATAAGTAATATATAATCTCGTTTGTGTTTCTTGTAAAAGCAAGATTTCCCCTATATCTATATTTAGGGTTACAATATGATGGTAAAAAAATATTATATATCTGCACAAAGCATAAAATTGAATAACAATAAACTAACTCGCAATCAAATTTTTAGCGCAATATCTATGCAATATTATCACAAACAACAAAAGACAGCACAAAACACTTATCTCATTTAACAGACTTCGATGTTCATTGTCCGCAGGTTAAATATTAATGTTTTTCCTCCAAATGAAGTTTCCAAATAAAACAAGCTGATAGAAGAGCTTGTTAACATATACGGTACCAATAATATTCCCAAAAAAAACAAGACTTCGTAAAACCACAATGGTACTCAAGCAAAGGTACCAAATCTCATATCCACCAGATCGAACAGTCCCAAAAAAAAAAACTTGGTTAATATTGACCAATGGAAGGACCCTCGTAGATGGTGTAATCGAGGGTATAATTTAAACGAAGGCAAATACTTGGTTAATGCTGAGTCAAAAAACATCCAAATATCCACGTTGCACAAAATAATCCCAATTACGGAGCGGCAAAAAAATATACCAAAATTTCCGTACAAACGGCACATCTAGAAATTCTTACAACCAACAATCAACCAGCGAAAAATACCTTCTAATAATTTTAGTTGTGGATCATGTGCTTTCTGGTCTCAAGATAGCAACTATCAGGAGAACAGAGCCGCACTTCAATATTTCAATAAATAAAAATTCTATTTTCAACCGTGACACTCCATTAATCTTCCTGGCCCTCCACTTCATTTCAATGTGCCTGGTTTTACAAAGACGTCGATGAATGTTTTCGAAGAATTTTCAATGCTAATTTTTATCTGCTTTTTAGTTTTCCCCAATGTCATTATGTTGGTTTTTTGTGCATTTATTTTCATTTTTTTACCCTCCAACGCCATTTTTCAGTAAATTTTTCTCGTTCAATCTGGAAACAAGTAATTTAGAAGCTTCTTTTGACAGGTTGAAAACTCGGCCTGCTTGAAACGTTTTAGAATTGATGGCATCCCCTCACAAGAATTATTGTAACCTTCATCAGTATCAGAGGGACAATACTCCCTCTCAGAGAGTTGTGGTAGCTGGTGAAACGTTAGAAGTGGCACTTCCTCTAAGTAAGGGATCGGGCGGCTTGCAGAAAGTAAATTAGGATAAGTGCACTTGTTACAATTGTTTCGATTGATTCCAAAAGTATTTACTAGGTAGAAATAACAGTCATCAAAGTGGTTTTGGGGTTCTCTCCAAATCATCGGTATGCCAAATTTTAGACCCTTCTTTTCCGGTAAACCACTGCCTTAAATGTTCTGTACAACTTTTACAGACTTTACGCGGTGCCCAGATTTTATCCTGATCACCAAGCCTAACACTAAAGTATCCAAGATAAACTCTCTTTACAAAATCAGTAATATTTCTTCTGTTTTTTTTAACACGTATTCTCCGCATATGTAGCAAAACACATCAGGATGATTAACACAACTTCTTCTATTTCGGCTCATTTTATTTTTATTCAACAACGTGTTAAGTAATTTTTAATTGTGATTTAGTCCAATTTGCATTGTAATCTTTTTAAAAGGTGACAGGTAAAATTTGTTAAAAAAATCAGACCGGGCCAACTTACTATGGTGAAAACGTGGGGTGGCCAACTTCTAATGAGCACGGCTGTATATAATATTTATACGGCGGATTAATAGCATTATCGCCTTAACATGTAAAGTGTGAAACGGTTTTTTTAATAACAAGCATAAATTTATCAGCAAAAAAGTTTTTCCCAAAAACGACTTATCTAAAAAATTAGACCTGATATAGAAAACCTGAAAACAGTTTTAGATTCAGCGACCCAAATATGCCTTAAATCAGTTTCAAAACTTTATTCACCACAAAAAAATTTTTATTAGCCTGTGTAATTAATATGTGAAGTCTGAAACATGCCTTAAGTGAATGCATTGAACTGCAATCAAAGTATTTCCTGATGGGGTAAGAACATACTCATAAAACGGATGTTTAGAGGCAATCGACCCTGAAAAACGCTGTACACGTTATTTTGAGTTGATGTCAATAAACTTGCGTATTTTTACAAATGTAGTTAGTTGCCAATTGTAGTTCTTAGTCTTAGTTTGCTCACGGACGGAATAACTATATGCCACCCGATCATACAGTTTGTTAATTAATAAATAATTATAAACCCAACTGGCATTTTTATAAAAGAACCACAAATCTTCTGGTAGTTAATGGCGATCCAAATATTTTATTAAACAGATCATATCTCACTGGAAGTTTTGTTCTCTACTTGCAAACAGTATTAAGTCGTCTGCAAGAGCGCATTTTGTTACTTCTACCGACTCCATATTTTTGTATTCTATTTTTAACTTTATGGTTTTGGTTCTTGTTTCTTTCATCACCTCGTCTATGAACTAGTAATACAAGCAATATATGGCTTAAAACTCCACCTTGTCGCAGTCCTTCTATCGTCTTAAATTCTTCCAACTTGAAATTTCCTGTCCTTACATGATTTGTAGTTGTCCAGTAGATACTTCTTATTGTTCGAATCAAATTTATGTTAGCATTCCTTTTGTTTAGTATTTTTCAAATTTGTTCTCTAGGTGTGCTATCAAATGCTTTTTCTAGATCTACAAAACACATGTACGTGCACCTGTCGTTTTTTGAAACACAGCTCGAGAGCGTGGGTAATTCAAAAATCTGCGTGGGTTTGTTGAAAGTGTTAACTTTTAGCTTCCAGAATACTCGGGCAATACTTAGCTGAACGGAAGCTGCTGAGCTGGCGCCAGGCCTGAATAAAACACACGGTAAGACTAAAGGGATGTTTATTTGGACCAAAGAATAGTGATAAAAGTTGGTTCTGCAATTTCAAAACAAATACAATAGAGAAAACGCCTTTAGCAAACGTAAAGTCCTAAACAATAATTCGCTAAGAGCGTTGTGACTAAAAGATATTATCAGGTGAAGCTACTTTGGCTTAAGGCCAATTGCACACTCTCAGTCAGCACGCTAATAATTTCTGCTGGCTGCAGACAACAACAATAAAATTTGTTAGTTAGTAGATAAATTTAACACTTAAAAATATTAGACAAAAGTTGGAATGGGAAGTTTCTCAATTTGGGTCTTTTCATAAAATGAAAGTTAAACGTATTTGAGCCTGTGGTTCATTGATCATTTTCTAAATTTATTCATTAAAGCCTAAAATCGACTTTAAAGTAAAAAAAAGAAAATGGCGGCGTAATGTATGATTTTGATATGTTGCAACGTCGCAAGTTTGCAATTTAAATATATCCATTTTCGATAATACACACATTGACATAAACATGTATAAGACAGAGACAAAGTTATAGGTTGTGTATGAAACATGAGATTGCTTTTAATTTTCACCGGTAGTCATTTGACAGTTACGTTTGTTATTATTTGAGTTTAGTTTTGTCCACATTTTAGTTTGTAGTTATCATCAAGTTTCACTTGTACGTATCCGACTGCAGAATCTCCATAAGACTGTCTGGATGATCTAAATAATATATCAAATAAAAAATAATAAACAACAAAATTTGAAATTAAATTTACCTAGCATATTTTACCCCTCGAGATTCGACACTTAAATATTTGGTGTTATTCGCAAAAATCAGTAATCATAACTGATGTAATGCGTGGAAGATTATTAGAGTTGGCTTTTCAAATCCAACGTCAACTTTAAACATTTTTTAAATTTTAAAAATATTTAGAATATTATTAAAATGAACGAATTTCAAATGCAAACAATATAGTTTGACGTTTCTATGTTTGTCGTTTGTCAAAATTAAAAACAATCTCATGTTTCACATACAACGAATAATTTTGTCTCTGTCTTTCACATGTATACGTCAATACGTGTGTATTATCGAAAAAGGAATATATTTAGATTTCGAACTTGCGACGTTGCAACATATCAAAATCCTACAAATGTCGGCCATATTGTTTTTTTTTAATTTCAAATCGATTTTTTACGGCTTTCGAAAATCTACCAGAAAAACCGTCGAATAGGGGGCCCTTAATAATTGATTTATTTTATAATTTGAAAAAAAAAGTAAATTTTTTTGAAACTTCCCATTATTTAACTAACATGCAACTTACCCGTATCAGCTGAACTATAGATTATTACACTAATAATCTCCTGCAAACCATGGACAGACAACGGTAGATTTTCTGTAGAGCTCTAGTTCGGATCCTCAGCTAGGTGTGGATAATTGAATAAAATAACTGCAAAAGTAAGCGAATATAAGCAACAAAACCAAGCAAATATTCCAAGCGTATTCTAAAAGTAAAATTAGCAACATGCAAAAATATTAATGCCTTAACCAAGAGATATGCAAGTAGCAAATAAAATTAGATCAATCTTAAATTTGGTGAAATTTAAAATTACGCAATTAACAATAAGCGAGTTAAACAAAGATAGGAAATGATTATCTATCAAAATAGATAAATATCTATTCAATATTCAAATATTGGTTTCAAAATTCCTAGTAGTTTCTGGAGTAGAGCGCAGACAAAATTTAACCACAGACATTTTTGAAATAGTCTTATTTAGCTCATGGGACCTCAAAAGTCTAAATCCATCAAAATTCCAATTTCTTTCTACGCGAAATCAATACTTTTCACAATTACATATTATTATGACAAAGTAAAACATTGTAATACAATGTATACAAATAAAACAGAGAAATGGCGTTTTAAATTGTCGTGTTATTTACTTATAGCGGTAAGTAACTTATTATTTATTTTTAAAAAAATCAATGCCAACATTATTATTTAGATATTGATTAAGCTACTTTTCCATCTACGGAAAATTTTATATATTATTTTACGTGGTAGTCACTAGCCATAAGCTAACAGTGAATTGTTTTACTCGTGCTTGTTAGATTTAGCATGATAAAATGATGAAAATTGTTATATTGAAAATATAAAATATGTATATTCTATGGGAAGCATAATTGGGCTGGTTCCTCTACGGAACAAATTCAAATTAAAAAATTTAACATTTATTCTATAATAATCATAATTTTATTGAGCGTTTCTACTGCAATTGCCATTTATTTAAAATTATATTTTACCAATACAAATATTGTTTATAAAATTTTGAATATATTAGGGAGTATCAGTATCACTCATTATTATTATTAATAATATTTTTCTCACGGGATTCTGTAATGCAAAAGATTTTGATTTGATGATGAAATATTTTCGAGAAGTTGATTATAATCTGAATAGCGACAAGCTTTTGAAAAAACCTGGACTACTTTACCACATTTTAAAAATTATAATAAGCTTTATAATCATAGTTTATTTATTTAATACTATGGTTGATATTAAATTTGGAAGTGGAAAACGTTTCATCGAAGGCGTATTAGGAAAAATACCAATCTTATATTTTATAGTTGCAGTGTTTTTAATTTTCAACTACCTTTTCTTAATTAAACTGCGATTGGAAATAATAAATCACAGTTTAATTTCTTTACGGAATAAATACAAGGTACGCGTCCCGTTTAATTTTGGACTGAGAAATCATAGATATGAGGAGACAGTGATTGGCATACTGCAAGAAGTGTTCAGACTTCGGATGTTGTTCAATATTATTTTGAAAATTTGCGTTATTTATAATAAAACTTTTGGTCGCAGCTTTACTTCTTGTGGTGTTTAATATTTTTATATTTATTTTGCGTTTAATTAATGAAATGATTCTGCAGCTATCTAACAAAGCTCACAGCAGCATAATGTTAAACGGCAGTAAATTCCTTAATATAGCAATACTTATGGTTTTAGGCTCCTGTATAGGTGTAAGTATGAAATTTTGAATGAACATTTTTATTGCAACATTTTTTACTATTTGGGATTATTACCTTATTTCTCTAGGCTCAGGTTTTACAAAAGATTGAACTTATTTTTTTTTTAGTTTACCTCGGCTTGAATTTTTCTATTTATTAGCAGTGGCGCTCGAACTAAAGCTAAACAATTCAAATAATTAACTAAATTGAGCACTTAAATTTTGAATATTTATAATATATGAAATATTTACTTACAATAGGAAATACTCAAATTACTGTTTTAGATCATTTTTCAGTATTTGTTTTATTTCAGATAATGGGGTTGTGGTAGTTGCGGTTTGCGACAACACCACAAACGAAGCTCAAAATACAACAACCATATGCTACAATTTACTCTCGGATATTCCAACAGCTTGCGACGGTTCACCACAACACCTCCTAAGAGAAGAATTACTTTTACTAGCGGAACATGCAACTAACCAATGTCCCCATTTTCTGCTGCTGGTCTTTTCAACGTTAACTACAACATGCTTTTGGCGTTTCTTGGTACTCTTGCCACCTACGTTATTGTTTTCATACAAATTAACACATAATTAACTCATTTTTGGTACATAAATCATCACAAAAATTACTATTATTTTCGATTTAAAATTAGGAGGCATGTCTCCAGCCCCAGCCCAGTGCAATAAAAAATAAAGGACATGCAATCATGCACAATTTAATTAAACTATTTTGAATCAAAATTCCAAATGGGTGCTGAAAACATGCAGCTCAGTGATAATAATAAAATCGTCGCTGTAAAGATAAATGCCGAAAAATATTTAAAAAAAACAAAAACAGATATCGAGTGAAGCAACACACCGCAACTGTTTCCATCAATATCGGTAGACTTTGGCTACAAAAAATTTATCAACACCATAAGAGTCAGAAGATTATCTAACCAAAGTCACACCCTCCGGACCGGAGGAAAGGTCTTTGGCACCCTAATGCAAAACACAATACTTTTTTTCCTTTTGGTGCCCTTCAGGTCGTGTTAACGTCCTGATACTTAGCATCACTTGCTTAACGCCTTCCTCTGGCACTGCACATCAGCAGGATCATCTACAGTTTTCAATGGATCTGTAGCTTTTCCTACATTTGAAGAACATTGCGATAAAAAATTGTAAAAATAGACTGGGCAGTTCAATGTCGCAAGAAAAACTAAAAGCATTTATGTTAATGTCTGGATTAGATTATAATATTAGCAACTTTTTGGAACTTTTAAATATTCCAATATTTTTGGGGAATAAAGAAGCAATAGTTCCGGCGTTAAAAAAGTCTAATTTATATTTAATTAAAATGTCATAAATTTTTTAAGTTTTGAAAGGTTTTCTCGAAGATATATAAATAAATTATGTTAACTTGAATTTAGTTATTGTTTCTAAATAAAAAAAGTTCTTATTGTCCAGAAATGTGCGTTTATTTTATTATCATGTTTGTTATATAATAGAAATAAAAATATTTTTTTGATATTTTCACTTTGTTATAAAAAAATTTCTTGAAGAATGGGACCGCTCAAAGAAGTTTCCCGGTAACTAAATTATTGCCACTTCGGGTCTGGTCAGGAGCTATGTATGCTAAAGGGTTTCTGAATCGATCATGTTTTCTGGATAACTTTGTACAGTTTCAACATTAAAGTTTAATAAAATTTTACTATTTCGTGGTTTTTTTACTTCTTTTTTAGATACAATTAAAAATTTATTTACCTAAATCAAAATAGTAATAAAATTTGATGTGACGTCACATGACTACCATTTACTACTAGGGTACTACATAATAACTAAGTTTACCAGAATAACTCAAAATTACTTGAAGAAATCAAAATCAACAAATTTTTTGATAATTTTGTTTCCGAGACAACTCATATTCTTTTAAATGCGATAACTGTTTTTATGCATTTTAATTGCTTGGTACACGCGGGAAAAAATCTCTTTTGGTTGTTACCGGCTTCTATATGGAGTACCGTTAAACTGGATAAATGGGAACAGTCGGGGTAAATCGGAACGAAACTTCATAAAATTACAAAGTATTGAATATGTTATATAAAATTGAATGTTTGTTTGTTTGTTTGTTTGTTTGTTTGTTCGTCTTTTAATAACTCCTAAACCGTTCGACCGATCCCAACCAAATTTTGCACAGTTACTCTCTAGGACCCTAAAGAGGTTTTCCGCTAAAAACCGAGACCGAAAAGCTTAATTTAAAAAAGTGAAAAATTCCGGACGAGCATGAACGGATTAACGAGATTCCCATCGCCAATACCTGTAATTGATATATGGTAATTTTACTTTGGTATATTCACATTCAGTACCTACACTATTATAAGTGATTTGAAATACTGGAGAAGAAAAGCTGTAGAAAATTGTAGAGTACAATATAAACCGTTCTGAAACACTCGACAACGGGAACACTAAAATCATTCTGAAACGCTCTAGCAACGGGAAGCAAGATTTCCGTCGAGAAGAAAACCTTAAGCGAAGCAGGATACTCGGAAAAATCTAAATACTTCTCACAAAGGCAAAGTATTTTAATTATAGGGAGACCCCGGGCGAAGCCGTGTATCCACTAGTATGTTATATAAAATATGTTTTATGCTGTTGGCAACTCTGTCCGTTTATCTTCTCATTGACTCCGAGGTTTAAATTCGACAATTGGTTGATAATGAACGAACTTGAACGAAACTCCTTTATAGAGAAATCCAAATGTTTTGCTCAACAATTTAATGGTTATATTTAACAATTTACCTGGTTCTTCGACAATTTAATATTATTTTTGCAATATAACCCTCTTGTTAAATATTTCGACAGCTTTTTTCAGTAATTCAACTTTTTCTTCAATAAATTCAGCTGTTTTGTTTAATGACTCAACTATATGGTTGGGTCAATAGTTTAATTATTTTTGATTTAGACGTTAATGAAATCAGTTTATACGAGAAATTTTCAGAAATAGGACTTGTAACTGTTGTTCACCTATGCAGAAATGCCTTAACCAAGCAATCTCTCCGTTGTGGATATATAAAATATAAAAATCCCATGATATGGAGAATGCGCTGATTCAATTAAACTTTACATATTTAAATAATATGGTAATTCGCTTGTGGTGGATCAATAAAATCCCGATTTGAATCGATTGAATGTTGGTCATATTATCTTTTTAAAAAATTTCCCTAATGACATTGACAAATAAAGAATTGTATAACAATTTCGCACAAATGGGCAATATCAGAGCCTGCAAAATTGTTTTAGGTAAGAATTACAAAAGCGATGGTTAGGTTTTGTAGATTTTGAAGACGAAAGATACGCAGATAAAGCAATTAAGAGAGTAAATGATGGAATGAGGTTGCGAGGTATGAAAGTGTATGGGGAAAAATTTATTCAACACAAAAAAGTGCGGTTTCACTATGTACTTCTTAAAAATTTACCAGAAGATATGGATGCAAAAAAATTGAAAGCGATGTTTGAAGAAATTGGACCTATAAAAATGATCAAACTTTCAATATACAAAAGTAGTACGTCACACAAGTTTGGTTTCATTTGTTTGAAAAACTTAAAGCATCCAATTGAAGCTTTACAAATGCTAAAAAACAAAATCGAGAATCAGACTACAAAATGCCAAGGATCTGAACATGAAACAATTGAATTGAAGTATATTCGCTGTGATGAAAATGGGTTATACAATGAACGTATGATGGATGCTGATGTGGTACATGAAAATAAGCCAAGTCATATACATAAACGTGAAGAAAAGAAGATTTTAAAAGAAACACACAATCGAATCGAAGAAAAATATTCAAATATGCCATTCGCAGAAAAAGGTAACGAAAAACAGGCAAGTATCGGAGAGAATACTTTTTCAAATTCACCAATAAAGAAATATAAAAACAAACACATTTTTTCTTGTGGAAGTGAAAGTAACTCGATTAGAGAAACTAAATCTCCAGCTATAGATTTGAAGAAAGAGCAGAAGGTTTCTTCTGATGATAGGACAGCAAGTAATTTTATTCAAGAGGTGACTCTTGTAGATATACCATTAAAGAAAAGTAATGAAGATCAAAAAATATCTTTAAATGATGGTAACCAAAATTACGGAATAATTATGACTGCAAGTATTTGTAGATATAAAATCAAATAGTCAAAAGGACACAAAATTCATTTTCCAAAAATCTTCTAGAAAAATACATTCAAACGGAGAGTAGAAAAGTAATGACAGTGAAGATGGCACAAAAGATCAACAAAGGGGAAGATTTTTGAGAAGTCCGAAGAACAGCAAGTATTTTAAGTAAGATAATGGCAAAATTGAAAAAGAAAATATATTTGAGGTAATTTTCTTTTCAATTTATAATTCAAGTCGTCTAAGTTTGTCTTATTTGCATTTCTAAAAATTTACTTGTAAATTTTAATAAATTTCTCCAAATTCAAATTTAGCGCTGCTATTAACGATAAAATTTTAGCGGTGCGAAAATAGTAATAATAGCTTTTCCGAGGGTTGACTCGAATGTCCGTATTGACGCTATATTAATTGGCGAAGAAACAAAAAATAAATAAATAAATAAATACAAAACATTACCGTCGGTAAATTGGGTTGCTTAAGTGAAACTAAAACACACAGACAAACAAGTAAAAACAATCAGAATAGACCAAGAGGAAATATTGTAACATCAGCAAAATATTACATTAAAAGCAAATGTTTTCGATTTGCACACAACGTCGAGTATAGAGAGCATGTGACTCAATTCTACAAATCACTGGGAGTGCTCAAAATCAAAGCGCGGTTTGAATTGCAGTTTGCCATACAACTGTTCTCAATCTACAAGTCCTCTAGTCCAAGTTATCTAAAGAACCTTATGACGCAAAGGGGTGATTGCCACAACCGGGAATTGAGAAGCAATCTGTGCCTATCCGCTCCAATCCACAAAACTTCTAAATTTGAAGGTTCATTTCAATTTATGGCATATACCATCTTCAACAGACACCTCGATCTATTCCTGAAGTCAAAATCTAAGGCCACGTTTAAAGCTAATTTAGTGGAACTCCTCCAGCACGGCCAGTGATCCGTGTTCGTTATCTCGGGTATTTGTTGAAAACCAGCTTTGCTGAACTTATATCATTTATTTCAGTTAATATTTGCGCCTTACTGTAATTATTTACCGATTTAATAAAGATTATTTAATTTAATTTAAAATTGTACAGTACAGAAGAAGAATAGGTGGATAGAAAATATAATGCAAGATATAGAAGGGAATAACATATAGAATAATAGTAAGGTATTCTAAGAAAAATTGAAAAAACATAAGATTAAGATCAGTGGAATGAGAGATAAACAAATGAAAGTAGAAAACGATACAGAGAAATGCAGGAGTTTCTTTATATTAAAATTTTTGAAATTACATAAATGTGAAAGCCGGATAAAAAAAGATACTGATGCAATTTGTTGGTCTCAAACCCTCCGTACAATTTAAAAAAACTTTTTTAATTTAAAAACAATTTAATTTACTCGTGATGATCAACCAATCAAAATTAAACGTGGTTGTGCGATAATGTCTAAGTTGAGAATTGTCAAATTAATATAACACGAGTTTTACATTATAAATAAAATAGTGATCGAGTATATTTAACGATTATTATTGATAAATGAAAATACATAACGTGCATAACCAAATAATTCTATTTGCAAACATTTGACGGTCATTATCAAATTGACATGAAAATTATTTGCATTACCAACAATAATGGGGGAGTTTAGTGCGTAATTAATTTAAAAAATAATATATGAAAGTCCAGTAAAAATGATCCATATTTATATAATTGGTTGATCTGGAAATCCTCTGTAGAATTTTTTTTAAATTTTTAATTTTTAAAAATTATTTAAGTTACGTGCCACAGCTAACCAATGATAGTTAATCATAGCTCTGCAACGTTGTCAGCTATCAAGTCACTTATGTTTCGTTATGACAAGTGATTTGTTTTGGAATTTAATTATGAAGCGTACTCTTATTTGGTCTTTTTAAAATTATTTATGAAATTTTGAATAATCAGTTAATCAAATTAATAGCTATTTATGGTACTAGTGTGTTATGTTACAAATAAGTCACGCGAGAAAAATGTTAGCTCGCGAGCCCGTAGGGCAGTGGGCTAATTTTCTCAAGTGACTTATGTAACTTAACACACGAGTGCCATAGATTTTATCCAATACCTCATATAACGATTTCAAAATTTTAAATTTGACGTTTTAAATTGTCAAATTTAAATTTATGTAGTATGTAAATCAAATTTAAAAAAATTTAATAAGTAGTCTGCCGTGTAGTAGAATGCCGTGTGAAGTTACTATGGTAAACGAATTAAAACAAATCAATATTGTCAACAAATTCATTAGAAATGGTTGAATTACAACAAAATATTTATATTCCTCAAGAAGTTGAGAAAGAAGCGCAAGCAGCATGTAAGGATTTAATTCCAAAAAGTCAAAATTTACTACGATAAAGAATTTCATCAATTTAATGAATGGAGTAAGCAGCGACATGTAATTGGAGTTAATGAAGATATCATGCTGGCCTATTTCTATAATTGCAGAAAAAAATTAGCACCTTCATCAATGTGGACGAAATATTCCATGCTAAGAAGTACTTTGAAAATATATAAAATATTGACATATCAAAATACGGAAAACTGATTGCCTATTTGAAAAGTGTAGCAAAACCTTACAAGCCTAAAAAAGCGAAAATCTTGGAAAGAGAACACGTTGAAAAGTTTCTGACTGAGGCACCTAACAGTGAATACCTGATGATGAAGGTATTACATATTTATTATTGTTTTACTGAAGTATTTACTTGTTATTATTTTTTAGGTTGCATTAATAATAGGAATATCAGGGGCTTGTCGATGTGACGAAATTACAAAGATGACGGTTGATGATGTAGAAGATAAGGGAGGATATCTGTATGTTATGTTACTGGATACAAAACAAACGTATCGAGAAGCTTCACGATTGTTACTGAAGGGTTTTCGTTAAATGTTCTTGAACTTTACAGAAAATACGTATCTTTAAGACCCCAAATTATATCACATCGAAGATTCTTTCTGAATTACAAGAATGAAAAATGTACTAGCCAACCAGTTGGCATTAACACCTTATCTAAGATACCTCAAAAAGTGGCGTCTTTCTTGAACCTGCCTGAAGCTCAATTATATACAGGACATAGTATGAGACGCACTTCAGCTACTCTTCTGGCAAACGCAGGGGCTGATATTTTAACATTGAAACGTCACGGTGGTTGGAAATCATCCACGGTGGCGGAAGGTTATGTACAAGATTCAGTTTCCAACAAGATTGATATAGCCAAGAAGATACAGGGCCCGGTTAAACAAACAACAAATTATTCTTCACCCTCGACTACTGTTGATCAAACGGTTGGATCTGTTCATGATTCGTCAAATATGCTTTCTAGTACTACAACAACTATAACGTCCAATAACCCAAATCAGCCTGAAACCAATAACAGAACGATGTCCTTTAACTTCCAGATTAATGTAAATATTAATTAATCACGTTGATCTGTTTAATATAAATTAATAAAAATGTATTAGTACGCGAGTGTTTTATTTTTAACTTTGAGTGAGCTAAAGCATTTTAGCGTGAGTTTTAATGTTTTAGCTCACTCCGTGACTTATACGTTAGTTTATTGGTTTAAAATCGCCATAGTTATGAGCCTATTATTATGAGGTATTGGATAAAATTGTTTTAAAGTGGTAACTACAAAATATTATATAATCGTTTTTATTTAGAATTTTATTTATGCTGTGTTTTAGAAGTTATATGAAGCAATGGTAAACGTTGAAGCGTTATTTTGTACCATCTTGCCATAACGACAGTTTAAAAAATCTTCTTAAACTTTTTATGTATGTACGTTTCAGTTCACATTATGTTAGCTTGGTAAACATTTAAATACGGCAACAGCGTTGCGTTATTATCATCTAATTGGTGATTTCAAATAGGGGGACTTCACTTTAAATAATGTTTTTCTTATATTAAACGTACTCAAAAAAAATTGAAAAAAAAACTGAAACCTCAGTTTAACCTATACTTTCATATAATAAAATTAAAAAAAACTAAACTTCCCATAATTGAAAATCACTTGGCAGCATGCAATTTTTTCCTAATTCTGATTGGTTTTACTATTAATTATGTTTGTTTACTTATTCTATTATATTTAAATAGCTTTATACATACTAACATTAATAATAACAGCAAAAGGCGTTTTAAATTGCCGTGCTTATTTACATATTTAAATAAATAACATATAATTTATTTACAAAAAATAAAATGAATTTCTACAATTTATATCATTTATCGTTTTTAGATATCGATTAAGCTGCTTTTACAGCTACTGAATATTTTATATTTTTATCTACATTGTAGTCACTGCCCAAAAGCTAACAATGAATTGAATTACTCGTGGTTGTTAGATTTAGCTTTGAAGATGATAGAAAATTCCTATATCGAAAATATAAAATTTACATATTCTGTGGGAAGTATACTTGGGCTGGTTCCCCTACAGAACAAAATCAGATTTAAAAATTTAACATTTATGCCATAATAATAATAATTTTGTTGTGCATTTTTACTTCGATTGCGGTTTACGTCAAATTATATTTTGCCAATGGAAATATTTTATATCAAATTTTGGATATATTAGAAATATCGGTATCGACCATTATTATTATTAAAAGTGTTTTTCTTACGGGATTCTGTAACGCAAGAGATTTTGAGTTGCTGGTGAAATATTTTCGAGAAGTTGATTGTAATTTGAATAGCGGCATGCTTTTGAAAAAACCTGGACTGCTGTACCACATTTTAAAATTATTAATAAGCTTTAAAATTATCACTTATTTATTCATTACTGTGGTTTATATTAAATATGGAAGTGGAAAACGTTTAATTGGAATCTTATTAGGAAAACTATCAATCTTATATTTTACAGTTTCAGTGTTATTAATTTTCAACTACCTTTTCTTAATTAAACTGCGATTAGAAATAATAAACCACATTTTAAGTGATTTGCGGGATAAACATACGGTACACGTCCCGTTTAATTTTGTACTGAGAAATTATAGATATGATGAGACAGTGATTGGCATACTACAAGAAGTGTTCAAACTTCGGATGTTGTTCAATATTATTTTGAAAATTTGTTATATTTGTAATAAAATTTTCGGTTGGAGTTTACTTCTTGTGGTGTTTAGTGTTTTTCTATATATTTTACGTTTAATTATCGTTATTATTCTGCTGCTATCCATCAAAGTTCACAGTAACATAACGTTCAGCACCAATAAATCCGGGAGTGTAACAATACATATGATTTTATGCTCGTGTATGTGTGTAAGTATAAAGTTTTAAATCAATCTTTCTATTGCAAAATTGTTTACTGTTTAAGATTATTACTTTATTTCACTAGACTCGGGTTTAAGAAGGGTTGAACTGTTATTTTTTTTTAGTTTATATTGGTTTGAGTTCTTCTATTTATTAGTAATGGCGCACGAGCTAAAGCTGAGCAACTCGAATAATTATCCAATTGGGTAGTTCAATTTTAATATTTTTATTTGAATAAGGATGTTGCATGGTATCGAATTTAGTGATAACTTCTATTAATTCTTGAAAATAATATCAAATGAAATTTCTAACCGAAATAAAAAATTTTGAAATTCGGTCTGCGCTGAGAAAATTCAATTTGAAATTCAAAAATAAATCGGTCAGTTCAATTACGTCATACGCGAACGTTTTATGGAAATTTTACAACGTCGCAAAGACCTGACAGTTAAATATTTGACTTATATTTGACAGTTGTAAACAATGTAACGTTTACCATTTAAATTGTAGTTTTTATTAATATACATATATTTATTTTAATACAAACTGTAGTCACTAGCAATTATAAGAAAAAAGGTTTATTCCGAGTTTTCTGTGTTTTATTAAAATTCATTTTTAATTTTACACAAACTATTTATAGGTTACATTATCAACACAAACTGCATTTGCTGTGGTGCTAGTTGTTAAAAAAATAGTTTGTGACGTCATTCGCGCTAAAAACATAGTTTCAAAAATTATTTTTTATAAATTTTTTTTGAGAAAACTCTTAGGTTTCCTGAACTTTTTATCTATGCAGTGTTGTTTACCAGCACCTAAAGTTTATAAAAAAAAATACTTCAAAAATCATGCAACATCCCTATTATATACTTACGGTGGGAAATACATAAAATTATTGTTTTGGAAATTTTTTTCAAAAGAATTTATTGTGTTTGTTTTATTTCAGCTAATGGGATTTGTGGTAGTTGTGGTTTGCCATAATACTACAAAGGAAGTTCAAAATACAACAACTGTGTGCTACAATTTGCTCTCAGATATTCCAGCAGCTTGCGATGGTTCACCACAACGTCTCCTAAGAGAAGAATTAATTTTATTAGCTGAGCATGCAACTAACCAATGTCCCCATTTTTCTGCTGCTGGTCTTTTCAACATTAACTACAACATGCTTTTGCCGTTTCTTGGCACTCTTACCACTTACCTTATTGTTTTTATACAAATTTACACATAAACTCATTTTTGGTACATAATTTGCCGTTTCGAGTGTAGCTTTTATCACAAAATTCCAACCAAGAGCTATGGCGTGGACAATGTACGTATGCCATGTGCTAAGTTTCTTCAAAATTTTCAAGCTTAAATAAAATTTTAATTGCAAAAAATACTTTATTTTTAAAAGATTACCAATTATAATGAAATTTTAATTAAATTTGACAATTAGTACAATTTGCAATATTTGTTAATTTAATATTTAAAATATAATTTTACAAAGTAATAAAAATTTATTATAAAAACCTTAAATTAGAAAACATTATAAAATTACAGTTTTTATACAAAAATGCAACTATTTTAATAAAAGAGGAAATTGACAAATACTTATCAGAAATTGAAGATGATCGTAAATTGTAAATTGGAATCACATATTCGATTTTTTTCACTCTGTGATTTTTGGAATCAAAATTTAATTAGTTCTAAATCTCAATATAAAGATACAAAATACCAAGTTAGGTTTTGAAATTCCCATTTCTTTTTGAAATCTATATAAATAAAAATCAAATGCTGTTAGTTGGTAAGTGCATAACTTGTGATTTGGCTCATTATTTTTAAATGTACGTAATAGTCCAAGTGAGGTTTTTTCTGAAAGAAAATTTGAAAAAGATGCCCGAAAAATTTGGAAAAAACTGAAAGTGCTTTTTTGAACACCCTGTATGTTAAACCTAAGAATAAGCAAACAGTTCAAACACAGATAGAATATGAACACCGTTTCATCTAGAAACGCAAAACACCCATGACCCAAACTTCTGAGTTTGGATCCACCTTTAAAGAAGTTTTGTAACTGTAACATGTAACATCAATAAATTTGTTAGTATAGCAATACTTATGGTATTATGCTTGTGTATGGGTGTAAGTATGAAATTCCCACCCTCAAGTTGGGATTTCATTTTTTCTATCGCTAATTTTAGTTTAAATCAAATCTTAAATCTTTATTCTGTTCATTTTCGTAACTCCACATTTTTTCTCAAAAATTTCATTTCAGTTGCTTGTACAGTAGACCCTCGGTTTACAAATACCTCTAGTCACTCAAATCGGCTCAATCAAAATATCCGAACATATTTTGACTTGACCTGCATACATACGTACAAATGCACTAAGGGCATTTTATACAGGTTGATCCAAAATTTATTTGGAAATTTTGATTGTGAGCCGATTTGTTAGAGCTATTCGTAAACCGAAAGTCTACTGTATCTTACTTCTCATTCTTTGCTTTAGGTTCCACGGCTCACATTCAAAAGGTAATGTCAGCAAGTAAACTGTTTTGTTTGCCGTCATTTTTGTCTTCTTGGAAATTTTCTTTTTTTTATTATATTGCTTTACTTATTGCATTACATTATATGCTTGCTTCTGCCCCCACTATGTTGCTTATTTCAACTTCATAGCTGCTTTTTTCCCCTATCAGTATACCCAAATATTTGAACTACCTAACCTGTTCTACCGCTTTACCCTCAAAGCTAATTTTTATCCGCTCCACGGTTCTTCTCAATGTCACTACTTTGGTTTTTTCTATATTTAATTTCATTTTTTTACCGTTCAATATAGATTGTGCTGCAAGTTTTGTTCGCTACTTGCAAACAGTACTAAGTCGTCCGCAAGAGCGCATTCTGTTAATTCTACCGGCTCCATACTTTTATGTTCTATTTTTAACTTTTTGGTTTTAATCCTTGTTTCTTTCATCACCTCGTCTATTAGTAATACAAGCAATATATGGCTCAGAACTCCACCTTGTCGCAGTCCTTCTACCGTCCTAAATTCTTCAGACTTTAAATTTCATGTCCTTACATAATTTGTAATTGTCCTGTAAATACTTCTTATTGCTCAAATCAAATTTATTTTAGCATTCCTTTCTTTTAGTATCTTTCAAATTTGTACTCTAGGTGTTCTATTGAATGCTTTTCTAGATCTATAAAACACATCATGTACGTGCACCTGTAATTTTCTTTTCGAAACACAGCTCGAGAGCAGGTGATGATTCAAAATCTCTGTTGGTTTGTTGAAAGTATTAACTATTAGTTTACAAAATACTTGGCAGTACTAAGCTGAAGAAAGCTGCTCAGCAGGCGCCAGCCTGAATTAAACACACAGTAAAATTAGGAGGATGTTTATTTAGACCAAAGAATAGTAATAATTTTGGTTCTGCAATTTCAAACGCCTTTAGCAGACTTAAAGTCCCAAACAATAATTCGCTGCAGACATCAACAATAAAATTTGTTAGTGAGTATAGAAAAATTTAACGCATAAAATGTTAGGCAAAAGTTGGAATTATTTAACTAGCATGCGACTTACCCTGTATCAGCTGAACTATAGATTATTACACTAATAATCTTCTACACACCCTGGACCGACAACGGTGGATCCTCTGTACATCTTTAGTTCGGATCCTCAGGTAGGGGTGGAAAATTGAATGAAATAACTGCAAAAGTAAGCACTTATAAGCAACAAAACCAAGCATATACATATATGAAAGTAATATTAGCAACATGCAAAAATATTAATGCCATAACCAAAAAATTAGCGAAGTAGCAAATAAAATTAAAACAATCTTAAATATGGTGAAATTTAAAATTGCGTAATTAACGATAAGCGGTTAAACAAAGCTAATGAAATGATTATCTATCAAAAATAGATAAATATCTATTATAATATCCAAATATTGGTTTCAAAATTGCTAGTAGTTTCTGGTGTAGAGCGCAGACAAAATTTAACCACAGACATTTTTTGAAATGGTCTTATTTAGCTCATAGGACCTCAAAAAATTTAAATCCATCAAAATTTCAATTTTTACTACGCGAAATCAATACTTTTTCACAATTACATATTATTATTATGATAAAGTAAATCATTGTAATACAATTATACAAATAAAACAGTGAAATGACGTTTTAAATTGTCGTGTTATTTACTTATCGCGGTAAGTAACTTATTATTTATTTTAAAAATCAATGCCAACATTATTATTTAGATATTGATTAAGCTACCTTTTCCATCTACGGAATATTTTATATATTATTTTACGTGGTAGTCACTAGCCATAAGCTAACAGTGAATTGTTTTACTCGTGCTTGCTAGATTTAGCATGATAAAATGATGAAAAAATTTTTATATTGAAAATATAAAATATGTATATTCTGTGGGAAGTATAATTGGGCTGGTTCCTCTACGGAACAAACTCAAACTTAAAAAATTTAACATTTATTCTATAATAATCATAATTTTATTGAGCGTTTCTACTGCAATTGCCATTTATTTGAAATTATATTTTAACAATGCAAATATTGTTTATAAAATTTTGAATATATTAGGAATATCAGTATCAATTATTATTATTATTAATAATATTTTTCTCACGGGGTTCTGTAACGCAAAAGATTTTGATTTAATGATGAAATATTTTCGAGAAGTTGATTTTAATCTGAATAGCAACAAGCTTTTGAAAAAACCTGGACTACTTTACCACATTTTAAAAATTATAATAAGCTTTATAATCATAGTTTATTCATTTAATACTATGGTTGATATTAAATTTGGAAATGGAAAACGTTTCATCGAAGGCGTATTAGGAAAAATACCAATGTTATATTTTACAGTTTCAGTGTTTTTAATTTTCAACTACCTTTTCTTAATTAAACTGCGATTGGAAATAATAAATCACAGTTTAATTTCTTTACGGAATAAACACAAGGTACGCGTCCCGTTTAATCATAATTATGAGGAGACAGTGATTGGCATACTACAAGAAGTGTTCAAACTTCGGATGTTGTTCAATATTATTTTGAAAATTTGCGTTATTTATAACAAAACTTTCGGTCGCAGCTTACTTCTTGTGATGTTTAATATTTTAATATGTATTTTGGGTTTAATTAATGAAATGATTCTGCAGCTATCTAACAAAGCTCACATCAGCAAAATGTTAAGCGGCAGTAAATTTCTTAATATAGCAATACTTATGGTTTTAGGCTCGTGTATAGGTGTAAGTATGAAATTTTGAATTAATATTTTTATTACAACATGTTTTACTATTTGGGATTATTACCTTATTTTCCTAGATTCAGGTTTTACGAAGAATTGTACTTTTTTTTAGTTCACCTCGGCTCGAATTTTTCTATTTATTAGCAGTGGCGCTCGAGCTGAAGCTAAACAATTCAAATAATTAACTAAATTGAGCACTTAAATTTTAAATATTTATAATATATGAAATATTTACTTACAATAGGAAATACTTCAAATTACTGTTTTAGATCATTTTTTTCAGTATTTGTTTTATTTCAGATAATGGGTGTTGTGATAGTTGCAGTTTGCGACAAGACCACAAAAGAGAAGCTCAAAATACAACAACCATATGCTACAATTTGCTCTCGGATATTCCAGCAGCTTGCGATGGTTCACCACAACACCTCCTAAGGGAAGAACTACTTTTATTAGCGGAACATGCAACTAACCAATGTCCCCATTTTTCTGCTGCTGGTCTATTCAACGTTAACTACAACATGCTTTTGGCGTTTCTTGGTACTCTTGCCACTTACCTTATTGTTTTCATACAAATTAACACATAATAAACTCATTTTTGGTACATAAATTATCACAATTACAAAGCATTACTATTATTTTCGATTTAAAATTAGGAGGGGGGTGCATGTCTCCAGCCCCCAGCCTCCAGTATAATCGAAAATAAAGGACATGCAATCATGCACCATTTAATTAAACTATTTTGAATCAAAATTCTAAATGGGGACTGAAAACATGCAGCTCAGTTATAATAATGAGATCGTCGCTGTAAAGGTAAATGCCGAAAAATATTTAAAAAAACAAAATCAGCTATCGATTGAAGTAACACACCGCAACTGTTGCCATCAATATCAGTAGACTCTGACCACAAAAAATTTATCAACACCATAAGAGTCAGAAGATAATCTAACCAAAGTCACACCCTCCGGACTGGAGGAAAGGTCTTTGGCACCCTAATCCAAAACACTGAATACTTTTTTTTTTGTGCCTTTCTTGTGTTAACGTCCAGATACTTAGCATCACTTGCTTAACGCCTTTCTCTGGCCCTGCACATCAGCAGGATCTTCTACAGTTTTCAATGGATCTGTAGCTTTTCCTACATTTGAAGAACATTGCGGTAAAAAAATTGTAAGAAATAGACTGGGCAATTCAATGTCGCAAGAAAAACTAGAAGCATTTATGTTAACGTCTGGATTAGATTAGATGAGTAAATTTTCGACACTTTTAAATATTCCAATATTTTTGGGGGTTAAGAAGCAATAGTTCCAGCGTTAAAAAATTCTAATTTATATTTAATTAAAATGTCATGAATTTTTTAAGTTTTGAAAGGTTTTCTCGAAGATATTAAAATATATTGCTGTGGTTTTTATTTGTTTATAAAAATTTAATAAGCTTATAATTTTCCCCTCGGAATATTTAAATTTCCTTGGTACGGCACTTACCTGTCAGCAAACTAAAATTAATTTTGGTGGCCCACAAAATCGGCCTCTTTCTCTCTCAAAGCTTGGGTTCTCTTAGTTGAATTGATTTTTGAAAATAAAACTTGTGACTTGAAAATTATTTACTATAGATAAAACTTTTGTAACACTCTGTACACAAAAAAAACTTATTACCTAACATGCAAAAAAAAACCTATAATGTAATTGTTCATAATATGCAAATAAATTTTAAAATTACCGACATTGTTCATTTACCTTATTATTACGTTCAAATGTTTTATAGCTCGCGCACAAATATAAAATGCTAATTGTTTAAAATTTCATTCACGCCTACACACGTATAGTAAGTTTTAATTAACGACGGAAGATTCGTCTCGTCGTTCACTTTTATAACCTTGAGCATTGCCCTAGGCACGTTGTAAAAATTTATATTTATCCGTCGAAATATCGTCCATCGGTGAAATTATTACTATAAATTTTATTTTGTTATCTTTAATTTGATGTTTATTTACTGTGTTGTCTCGTTCTTTTTGAATATTGATGGAGTTGTAGAAGATTCCACATTCCTTTGTTCGATATTCACGTTTTGTGAAATTCCAAATTTTCACTAATTGGTAAGTAAATTCTTCTTTTCCTGTTGTTATATTCACCATATGCTGGGTTGAATATTCTCCTGTTATTTGTTACATTAATTAATTTAAACTTTTATAGGTCATCGCCATATTGGATGATCGTTGTTACCGATTTTTAATTTTATCGACCTCATTTATCGATACAAAATAATTTCTATCTTTATAAGCAGGTTTAACGTTGCACTTTATATTTTAATTATTTAATCCAATTTATTTCAGATGATTATTCATCAACTGTGTTAAGTGCAAAAATTTAGCACTTCAAAAAATTTCACTACATTCTTGCTCAAGATGTTCAATCCAAGAGAGTCTTTTTCGTCGCTTTTCCTTATCATCCGAAAATTCGCCATTGGCTGTTTAATTTAATCTACAGTTTTATCTAAAAATATAGGGTAAGACAAAATTTTCGTACACGTTATTTTAAACTGTTGATTTTATTTTACCACACTTTAATGATTTAAAACTGATTATTGTTATTCCGTCACCTGCACTTTTATTATTAATCACTGTGTTTTACCTTAATAACTAATTTACAATTATTCAAATTAGGAGTTAACAAAATTGGATCTAAATTCATTTCTCAACTGTACCTACATACAATAGTGGTTTACAAGTTGAAATTTACAGTGGTTTTCAAAAGTTTTATTTTACTTGTAATAATTTGTGTAATTTATTATTAATTTAATTTTGTTTTTAGGTTTATTCATGATTAGAATAATTAGAAAATTTGTTAGATGTTCGACATTGGTATCGTAACTGAAGATTTGAATTGAAATTATGTAAATATGAAAATCGGCAAGATTATTTATTTTTAATTTATTTTAATTTAATCTTAATTTTTTTGAAATTGAAGGTCACATGTCAATATTATGTTAACTTGAATTTATTTATTGTTTCTAAATAAAAAAGGTTTTTATTGTCCAGAAATATGCATTTCTTTTATCATCATGTTTATTATATAATCGAAATAAAAATATTTTTTACTTTGTTATAAAAATTTTTCTTGAAGAATGGGGCTGCTCAAAGAAGATTAAATTATCGCCAGTTAGGGCCAGGTCAGGAGCAATGTATGCTAAAGGGTTTCTGAATTGATTATGTTTTCTGGATAACTTTGTACATCACTAACATTCAAGTTTAATAAAATTTTACTATTTCGTGGTTTTTTGAAATTCCTTTTTAGATACAATTAAAAATTTATTTACCTAAATCAAAATACATAATAAAATTTGAGTTTAATGTCATTAACTATAGTAACAAATAACTGTTCTTCTTCCCTTCTCTTATTGCTACAATTAGTGTACCGTGCTCAAATTTGCAACATGATATATTTGAACATTTGTCGATAATATATTATAATTACAAGTAAAAACATTTATAGTTAATGAATAAATAAATAAACAAAACATGCCTGCGGAACGGTTCAGTTCTTTTATTTATTGTAGTGAAAATAGTAAAGTAATCATGCTGTATTTACAGTATGTTATTACAAATTATCTATTTGAGAGTTTGCAGTTTAAAAATCTGTTATTAACCTCATTAGTAACGAAATTAATCGTGGTTCTTCTAATCCCTATCCTGCTTATGCTATTTGCAGTTTGGAAAATGTTTCATAGATGGCACGCGCATAGTACAGTATATTATCTTATTTTATGTCGAAAATATTTACAATTTAAGTTGTCAATATAAGCATTTTTTGTGCTCAAAACTATTTTCTGAATAGGTAAGCGGAAAAAAAGTACGAACTAATACAGGCGTCGATAAATTTTGCTGCTCGCATTATCTAGTGATCAATCGATATCAGAGTCATCTACCAGTAGTGTTTGAAAATAATTGATACTTTTGCCACCTTAAGGTGGAAATACAACATGATTACTACTATTTTCACTACAATAAATAAAGAACTGAACCGTTCCGCAGGCATGTTTTGTTTATTTATTTATTTATTAACTATAAATGTTTTTTACTTGTAATTATAATATATTATCGACAAATGTTCAAATATATCATGTTGCAAATTTGAGCACGGTACGTTATATATACTCGGTTTTAATTGTGGTTTGTTCTTATGGCCAAATAACATTGGTATTTGCCACCTTAAGTTAACTGGTAAACATTTAGATGCGGCAACAGCGTTGTGTTATTATCATCTAATTGATGATTTCAAATAGGAGGACTGACGTTACAACCCTATATTTTTTAACTTTAAATAATTTTACTTTATCATATGTAATATGAGAAAGTATTGTTTTCGTGCAGAAAAAAAATTTGAGATTTTGATGGATTTTTCAAATTTTGTGTGTCACCTAAGAAAAACTAATAGGAATTTTCAAAAAAATTTTGGATTTTGTATCTTATGTTGGTTAGAGCTGATTAAATTTTGGCTAAAATTGATTTTCACATGGAACTATTGTTTTTTTGTTTTTAAATTTTATTATTTAATATTTAGTTTTAATTAATATTTCAAAAACTAATACAATTTCAAAACGAAATTTAGGATTTAGCATACTTATGTCGAGATTTAGAACTGATTAAATTTTAGTTAAAATTGTTTTATGAAAACTATTGTTTTTATTTTTTAAGTTTTATTATTTAATATTAGTTTTTAATTAATATTTCGAAAAAGTAATACAATTTCTAAACTAAATTTAGGTTTTCGATATTTTAATCGATATTTAGAACTCATTAAATTTTAGTTAAAATTTGTTTATAAAAACAATTGTTTTTATTATTTTAAATTTTATTATTTAATATTAGCCTTTATTTAATATTTTAAAAAGCTAAAAGGATTTTCAAAACTAAAATTGAAATTTGTTATGTTTATGGCAGGAATTAGAGCTGATTAAATTTTGGATAAAATTGGTTCATGAAGAATTTTTTAAATCTTTTATTTATTATTAGTTTTATTAAATATTTCAAAAACTAATGAGAATTTCAAAACTAAAATTGGTATTTTGTATCTTTATATTTAGACTTAGAGCTGATTAGATTTTGAATCACATTGGTTAATGGAAAATATTTTTCTTTTTATTATTAAAATTATTTTTAATATTTAATAAAAGTATGATAAAGTTATGGGCATGGCACATCCGATTTTTTTCTGGGGGCGAAAGGTTGGTATGGCCTCGAAGGAAGCACTGATGCCAATTAGGTGCTTCTATTAAATCTCGAGAAATGCCTCTGATTAGCAGATAATATCTATATCAGATAATATAAGAATATAAGAGGTGGATTGTCCCAAAAAGAGCAAGAAATTGTAAATGCTTTAAGTAAACAAAAAATAGATATAGCCGCAATAACTGAAACCAAGAAAAAGCTGCAAGGTAACAAATATATAGCAAACTATATCATGCTATATAGTGGAATTCAATAGAACGAAAGAGCGAGTAAAGGTGTAGCAATCTACTTAGACAAGAAGTGGGAAAACAGTATTAAAGACGTTAACTATGTGAATGAGAGAATTATCACCATAAGAATAAAACTACCAAGAAGTAACCTCACCGCTATAGCAGTTTACGCACCAGAGGAAGGAAAAGTAGACGAATCCATATCCTTTACAACACACTACAACCAATAGTAGACAATTACAACCAAACTGATCAGATCATCGTTTTAGGCGATTTGAATGCTAGGGTAGGAAACGATCCAATTCCCAAACTGATAGGTACTTTTGGAGAATCAATATGCAACGATAACGGCAGAATCTTGAGAGAGTTTGTTTCGTACAATAATCTGAAGATCACTAATACGTTTTTCCGCAAAAAGGATATCCACAAATATACTTGGACCGCACGAGGATTCAGATCAATTATCGATTACGTAATGATAAACGATAAAATAAGAGGTCAAGTTAGAGATACAAGAGTATATCAGGGCCATGACATTGGGTCAGACCACTTTTTAGTAGTCACAAAGATAGACACGTACACGAAATGGCAAAGACCAACAAGACCAACAGAAGAAAGAGGCAAGGAAGAAGTGTATAAGGTTTATTTGTTGGAAGAGGAAAGTATTAGAGATCTATATCAGAGACGACTGAACGAGCAGCTTCAGAACACAGAAACAAGCGACAACATCAACGAAGAGTGGAAAAATCTTGAGAGTTGCATTAAAAAGGCTGCACAAGAAGCGGTTGGAAAAAAAGAAGATACAGGAAAAAAGATTGAAAATATGGACCCTGAAATAGAAGAAGCAATCAAGGAAAAACAGAAGGCCTACGAAAACATCTACAGCAGCGAACAACGACAAACTATGAAGACTACAGAATAAAAAGAAACCACGCTAAAAACCTTGTTCGAAAAGCTCATCAGGAATCTTGGGACAGATATATTAGCACTATCGAAGACGATATACACGGAAGACAAACTCTAGCATATAAAGCTATGAAATCCTTTAACAAAACTCAAAGAGAAACGATACAAGTAAACAATATAGAAAAAGAAACATGGATAACACACTATAAAGAATTGTGGTATGAAGATAATCTAGCAACACAAAAATCTGGTCTACAGAAGTAGGGGTAAAGGGATTGGACGATATTTTCATGGAAGAATTGACTGAAGCTTTAAGAGCAACAAAAAACCGGAAGGCCACTGGTTTGGATGGTATAAACTCTGAGCTGCTGAAATATGGTGGACTGCTTTTAAAATTACGACTTCTACACCTTTACAATATGTGTTGGAAAAATAAAAGCATACCTGAAAGTTGGAGAAAAGCAAAAGTAGTGTCTCTGTTCAAGAAAGGGGACAGAAGCAAATGCGAGAACTACAGGGGAATCAGCTTGCTAGAAAACCCATATAAATTGTATGCAAAAATACTAAATAATAGGCTTAGAACAATAGCCGAACAAATACTAAGAGAAGAACAGGTGGGATTTAGAAAAGGCCGTTCTACTTCGGATGCTGTTTTATTATCTGCCAAATTATAGAAAAACACCGTGAGTTCAACCGTCCGACCTTTATCGCTTTCATAGATTTCGAAAAGGCTTTCGACAATGTTAAAAGAGAAAAATTATGGAATATAATGATAAAAAAAGGTTACCCGTACCACATAATAACAGCTATCAAATCCTTATACACTGATACGACTATAGTTTTAGATATAAACGGTAAAATGACAGACGAAATTCCAACAAATAAAGGACTAAGACAAGGTTGTAGCTTATCGCCGACACTCTTCAACATCTACATTGACGACATTGTCAACGAATGGAAACTTGGAATTTCGGCTGGAATACAGGTCAGTGCGAATACGATAGTCAATTCACTTCTATACGCAGACGATATGGCAATTATCTTCGAAACCGAAACCGATTTACAAAAAGCAATTTATGCGCTTGGAAGATCTGCAAACCGTATAATATGAAGATATCCACAAATAAAACAAAAGTCATGGCGTTCACGGGAAACGACCCGACAAGAGCAAAAATCGTAATCGATAATAAGACGATTGAACAAGTTAGCCATTTCAACTACTTAGGCTGCGACATAACCTACGGATACGATAAAGATATCGAAAATAAAATCGGAAAATTCGGACAGATTTGTGGAACAATAAATAGATATCTAAGGAACAAAACAAGAAAGCATCTTCGGTTAAAATTTTATAAGACTATGGCGGTGCTAATGTACTAATGTATGGAAGTGAATGCTGGGTAACAACCAAAAGACAGGAATGTCAGATCTAAGCGGCGGAGATGAGATTTTTGAGAGCGATTAAAGGATGTACGCGAGAAGATAGAGTAAGAAACGTCGAAATTAGAGAAGAACTAGGAATCTTCAGTATTGGAGAAAAACTAAAGGAAAACAAAAAGAAATGGACACAACATCTGGACAGAATGAGACAAGAAAGAATACCAGCACAAGTCAGAAGATATAAGCCAGAAGGGAAAAGAAATGTCGGACGACCTAGAAAGAGATGGGTACCGTGACAGGCCTTAGAGCCTAATGCGAAAAGTGTAGAAGAAGAAGAAGAGAAATAATTTTTTTCTTATATTAAACGTACTCAAAAAAAATTGAAAAAAAACTGAAACTTCAGTTTAACCTATACTTTCATATAATAAAATTGAAAAAAGACCTAAACTTCCCCATTATTGAAAATCACTTGGCAGCATGCAATTTTTTTCTAATTTTGATTGGCTTTACTATTAATTATGTTTGTTTGCTTATTCTATCATTTTTAAATAGCTTTATACATACAAACATTAATAATAACAGCAAAAGGAGCTTTAAATTGCCGTGTTTATTTACATATTTAAATAAATAACATTTAATTTATTTACAAAAAATAAAATGAATTTCTGCAATTTATATCATTTATCGTTTTTTAGATATCGATTAAACTGCTTTTACAGCTACTGAATATTTTATATTTTTATCTACATTGTAGTCACTGTCCAAAAGCTAACAATGAATTGAATTACTCGTGGTTTAGATTTAGCTTTAAAAATGATGGAAAATTCCTATATCGAAAATATAAAATTTACATATTCTGTGAGCAGTATACTTGGGTTGGTTCCCCTACGGAACAAAACCAGATTTAAAAAATTTAACATTTATACCATAATAATAATAATTTTTTGCATTTTTTGGCGGTTAAAAATTATTTTTGCCAATAAATTTTTACATCAATTTTGGCTATGTCTGAATTATCAGTATTATTTTATTATTTAGTGTTTTTCTTAGGGTTCTGTAACGCAAGAGATTTTGGTTGCTGATAAAATATTTTCGAGAAGTTGATTCTAATTTGAATAGAGGCAAGCTTTTGAAAAAACCTGGTTGCTGTACCACATTTTAAAATTATTAATAAGCTTTAAATTATCACTTATTTATTCATTACTGTGGTTGATATTAAATATGGAAGTGGAAAATTTATCGGAACTTTTTAGCAAAAATACCTTTTATATTTTATAGTTTCGGTGTTTTTAATTTTCAAATTTTTTTAAAAACGGATTAGAAATAATAAACCCATTTTAAGTGATTTGCGGGATAAACATACGGACACGTCCCGTTTAATTTTGTACTGAGAAATTATAGATATAAGGAGACAGTGATTGGATACTAAAAAGTGTTCAGACTTCGGAATTTCAATATTATTTTGAAAATTTGCTATATTTGTAATAAAATTTTGGTTTTTTTCTTTAGTGTTTAGTGCTTTTCTACAAATTTTACGTTAATTAACGTTATTATTCTGCTGCTATCCAAAATTCACAGTAACATAACGATTAACACAAAAATTCGTTAGTGTAGCAATACTTATGATTTTATGCTCGTGTATTTTGTAAGTATAAAGTTTTAAATCAATTTTTTATTGCAAAATTTTTGTTTAAGTTATTACTTTATTTTATAGATTCGGGTTTTAAGGGGGAACTGATTTTTTAGTTTTTTTAGTTTATATCGGTTTTTTTTATTTTTGGGGCGCTCGAGCTAAAGCTGAGCAACTCGAATAATTAACCAATTTATTCAATTTTAATATTTCTATTTGAATAGGGATGTTGCATGGTATCGAATTAGTGAAACTCCTATTAATTCTTGAAAATAAATCAAAAAATTTATAACCAAAATAAAAATTTTTGAAATGCGGGTGCGAGAAAATCAAATTTGAAATTTAAAATGAATCGGTCAGCCGATTACGCCTCTGACGTCATACGCGTGATCCCGAACGTTTTATAAATTTTACAACGTCGCAAAGACCTGACAGTTAAATATTTGACTTATATTTTTGTAAAAAATGTATTTTTCCATTTAAATTTATTTTTATTTATATATTTATTTTAATACAAACTGTAGTCACAAGCAATTATAAAAAAATGGTTTATTCCGGTTTTCTGTGTTTTTATTAAAATTCATTTTTCAATTTTACACAAACTATTTATAACATTATCAACAAAATGCATTTGCTGTGTTGCCAGTTTTAAAAAATAGTTTTACGTCATTCGCGCTAAAAACATGGTTTCAAAATTTTTTTCTGAAAGGAAATTTGAAAAAGATGCTCGAAAAATTTGGAAAAAACTGAAAGTGCTTTTTTGAACACCCTGTATGTTAAACCTAAGAATAAGCAAACAGTTCAAACACAGATAGAATATGAACACCGTTTACATCTAGAAACGCAAACAACTCATGACCCAAACTTCTGAGTTGGGATCCACCTTTAAAAAAGTTTTGTAACTGTAAATGAATTATTGTAAATTTCTGAAAAATGTAAAATAGTAAGAAATCAGACAATGCAACCAACTAAGTTGCTAATGTTGGTATGGTAACCGTTATTTTAATCTCTCGTCGCACCATCTACCCGACAAAGCAGGACAACTTCTGCTGGGTCAGCTTGTATTTAATAAAAAATAACATTAAATAAAAAGATTTAAAAAAATTTGTTTTCATGAACCAATTTCAACCAAAACCTAATTAACTCGAAGTATTACTACGAATATAAAGATACGAAATCTCAAATTTGGATTTTGAATATTAAATTATCATCATCATCGACTTCCTGAATTAGCCTAAAACCTGTTCCGAACATAATTTTATGTTCAGCCATAACAATCAATAGTTTTAAAAACCTCAGGTTAAAATGGAAACGTTTGAAAGTTTATTCTCCAAGTAGCAGCTTACCGACATTTTGACATTATTTTTTGTGATCGTAAGCCGTCGACTTACATGTGATACAGGTGTATATGCCCACCAGCACTGCAAATGAAGAAGAGGTTGAAGAACTTTACAGAACTATTGAAGATGAAGCTGCAAAAATCGGAAGCAATGGAATGATAATTGTAATGGGTGACTTCAACTCAAAAATTGGTAAGACGGACGATGATAATTATGCTCGTGCGGCAGTAGGGAAATATGGAATGGGGGAAAGAAACCCTCGAGGAGAACGACTCCTTCAATTTGCAATAGACAACAGTTTTACTATAATGAATACGGTATTCAAGCAGCACCCTCGAAGATTAAGAACATGGACATCGCCTGATGGAATAGACAAAAACCAAATAGATTATATCTTGATCCAAAGTAGATGGAGAACGACTATCAGAAATGTAAAAACCAAACCGGGTGCTTACTGCGGATCAGACCACAGATTAATGGTGGCAGTACTCAATATCAAGTTCCGTAACACAATGCAATGCAATAAGACCAGAAGAAATAATCTAATAGATAGAGACTGTCTACAAAAGCATTGGATGAAAGTGAAACGCCCTGTGTTACAAACAACATCAATGAATCATGGAATAATATTAAGACATGGATAAAGGGTGCAGTAGAGAAATGTAATATATCAAAGAGGCAACCCAAAAAGAAACACTGGATGTCCGAAGAAACATATAGAGAAATAGAACAAAGAAGGAAAATAAATCTATCAACTATGGATCCTATGGATAAAGAAATCAAAATACACAATATAAATAAGCAAATAAAGACCTTATGTCGAAGAGATAAGAATAATCATATTGGTACAATTTGTAAGGAACTGGAGAACCATGCATACAGGTGCGAAAGTCGGGAGTTGTTTAGAACGGTTAAATATTTAACGAGAGAATTTACACTAACGACTCATGTAATTAAAGACGAACAAGGAAATGTTACGCGAAACCCGACGGAAATTGCCGAGGTATGGAGAAAGTACTGCTGTGAACTGTATCGTCACAATACAAGATTACCTGATCCTCATGACAGTCATCAAGAGTTAACAGAACATGAGCCAATGATATTAAGATCTGAAGTAGAAAGCAGTTGGAAAATTGAAAATAACAAGGCAGTGGGTGAGGATAATATTGAGGCTGAGATCATAAAGCAATGGGCGACAAGGGTATTTGACGTAATGTACAAAATGTGCATGAAAATATGGCAGTCTGGTGATTGGCCAGATGAATGGTGCCACTCAAAATTTATTCCAATATTTAAAAAGGGGTCCCCGCAACAATGTAGAAACTACAGAACAATAGCAATCATTTCCCATGCCAGTAAAATAATACTGAATATAATAAATGAAAGAATGAAACACTTCCTACTTCCAGAGATATCAGAAGAACAGGCTGGATTCGTCCCTGGTAAAGGCACAAGAGAACAGATATTGAATACACGGCAAATAATAGAAAAAGCACGAGAATACAATGTACCAATATATATGTGTTTTGTGGACTATACCCAGGCTTTTGACAACATAATATGGAGTGACTTGTGGATAATTCTTGAACAAATGGGATGTCCCAAACATTTAATACATCTTATCAAGCAGCTATATGGGAAAAATACTGCGACAGTTGACGTTGCAGGAACTATCTCACGAGAGTTCAAAATGTGCAAAGGTACACGACAGGGGTGTATACTATCCCCCATGCTGTTCAACATATATGGAGAGTATGTAATGAGAAAAATTCTTGAGGACTGGAGTGGTGGAGTAGTTGTTGGTGGAAAGAAGATTAGCAATCTGCGATATGCAGATGACACCTTGATACTAGCAGCAAATGAAGACGAACTGGTAGAAATAGTGGGAAGAGTGGTGAGCGTTAGTGGCCAATACGGACTGAAATTAAATACTCAAAAAACTAAAGTAATGATAATAGATAGAGCCAATAACAATCAGCCTCATATACGAAAAATATCTGGCTTTGATGTGGTAGATCACTTTGAATATCTGGGATCAATGATCACCAATGAGGGGGGTAGCAGTATGGAGATACGCAGAAGAATAGCTATTGCAAGATCAGCTATGAGTAAATTGACTCTAATATGGAGAGACCAAACAATAAGCAAGCACACAAAACTCAGACTTGTTAATGCGCTGGTGTTTCCAATTGCTACTTACGCTGCAGAGACGTGGACCATCAAGAAAGCAGATAGTAACAAAATAAATGCCTTTGAGATGTGGTGCTATAGGAGGATGTTGAGAATATCCTGGATGGCACACAGAACCAATGTCTCTATATTACAAGAACTAAATATAACCAAGCGACTACTCACCAGAATACGACAGCAATATCTTGTTTATCTTGGACATGTTGCCCGAAGAACAGGCAAAATGGAAAACCTCATTGTACAGGGGGAAAATGGACGGACGACGACCGAGAGGACGGTCTCCGACGCGATGGGTTGATCAGGCAAAACCGCTGATAGATGAGAACCTGCCGGGAGTATCACAGCGTGCCCAAGACCGAGAGCAATGGCGGCTAATAGTCAACAGTGTAGTTTGATGTACTGTGTGTTCAAAGATGCCACTACACTCTTTAAGAGTAAGGATCGAAGAGAGAAGCCGTCGACGTCTATAACCTGTAAGTAATATCAATAAGACATTCTACTTATCGCCCAGTTTATGATGGAATTGCTAACACGTAACTTTCACGTCTTTTTCTTCGGATGTTGTTCAATATTATTTTGAAAATTTACGATATTTGCAATAAAACTTTCGGTTGGAGTTTACTTCTTGTGGTGTTTACTGTTTTTATGCAAATTTTGCGTTTAATTAACATAATTATTGTGTTCTCATCTACCAAAGGTTACACCAGCCATCGTTTAACATCAATAAATTCGTTAGTATAGCAATACTTATGGTATTATGCTTGTGTATGGGTGTAAGTATGAAATTCCCACTCTCAAGTTGGGATTTTATTTTTCTATCGCTAATTTTATTTTAAATCAAATCTTAAATTTTATTCTGTTCATTTTCGTAACTCCCACATTTTTCTTAAAATTTCATTTCAGTTGCTTGTACAGTAGACCCTCGGTTTACAAATACCTCTACATAGTCCTCAAATCAGCTCAATCAAAATTTCCGAACATATTTTGACTTGACCTGCATGCAATGACATGGCGTACAAATGCACTAAGGGCATTTTATACAGGTTGATCAAAATTTATTCGGAAATTTTGATTATGAGCCGTTCTGTTAGTGATTAGAGGTATTCGTAAACCAAAAGTCCACTGTATCTTACTTCTCATTCTTTGATTTAGGTTCCACGGCTCACATTCCAAAGGTAATGTCGGCAAGTAAATTGTTTTGCCTGCCGTCATTTTTGTCTTTGAGTTTACTCCTTAAGAATCGATTTTCATATATAAGGCGCCCGGTATGATAAAAACATGAGGTGTAAAATCTACTGATGAATGACCTCGTTACTTTTTAGTGCGCACCTATGGTGCGCAAGCAATGACCGCGTTACTTTTTAGTGCGCACCTATGGTGCGCAAGCAATGACCGCGTTACCTTTTAGTGCGCACCTATGGTGCGCAAGCAATGACCGCGTTACTTTTTTAGTGCGCACCTATGGTGCGCAAGATAATATTGCCGGAACATTAGTGACAATTATCTTTTTATAACCATATTTTGTTAGTTATTAAGATAATATTATATTTTAAATAAAAAATTAATTATAATAGTTTTAAAAAATTTTTTATAAAAAACATTTTTTTATCAATTTTCTTAAAGTTGGTTAAAATTTTTATAATTATGCATTTATATTTGCAATGTCAATTTCATTAATTTTACATTGTCAATGCTAAATGCTGTTTATTTTTTACATTTTTACTAGGAAAAATCTAAACCACCTCCAAAAACTGCAAGGCGACTAGCATACTTAAATAATTTTCATGTACTATTTATTATTGTACGTAAAAGATTTAGTGACAATTTTTACTGGAGTAAACTCTAGTCGTGCGTCGGAGCTGACACACACGGTTTTTACCGTTTAATATAGATTGTGCTGCAAGTTTTGTTCGCTACTTGCAAACAGTACTAAGTCGTCCGCAAGAGCGCATTCTGTTAATTCTATAGGCTCCATATTTTTGTGTTCTATTTTTAACTTTTTGGTTTTAATCCTTGTTTCTTTCATCACCTCGTCTATTAGTAATACAAGCAATATATGGCTCAGAACTCCACCTTGTCGAAGTCCTTCTACCGTCCTAAATTCTTCAGACTTTAAATTTCATGTCCTTACATAATTTGTAATTGTCCTGTAAATACTTCTTATTGCTCGAATCAAATTTTATTTTAGCATTTCTTTTTCAGTATCTTTCGAGTTTGTTTCCCAAGTGTTCTATCGAATGCTTTTCTAGATCTATAAACACATCATGTAATTTTCTTTTCGAAACACAGCTCGAGAGCAGGCGATGATTCAAAAATCTCTGTTGGTTTGTTGAAAGTATTAACTATTAGTTTACAGAATACTCTGCAGTACTGAGCTGAAAGAAAGCTGCTCAGCAGGCAGAGCCTGAATAAAACACACAGTAAAACTAGGAGATATTTATTTAGACCAAAGAATAGTAATAATTTTGGTTCTGCAATTTCAAACACATTTAGCAGACTTAAAAGTCCCAAACAATAATTCGCTGCAGACACCAACAATAAAATTTGTTAGTTAGTATAGACAAATTTAACGCTTAAAATGTTAGGCAAAAGTTGGAATTATTTAACTAACATGCGACTTACCCTGTATCAGCTGAACTATAGATTATTACACTAATAATCTTCTGCACACCCTGGACAGACAACGGTGGATCCTCTGTAAATCTTTAGTTCGGATCCTCAGGTAGGGGTGGATAATTGAATAAAATAACTGCAAAGGTAAGCACATATAAGCAACAAAACCAAGCAAATATTCAAGCATATATCTAAAAGTAATATTAGCACCATGCAAAATATTAATGCCATAACCAAGAGATATGCGAAGTAGCAAATAAAATTAGAACAATCTTAAATATGGTGAAATGTAAAATTACGCAATTAACAATGAGCGGTTAAACAAAGTTAAGGAAATGATTATCTATCAAAAATAGATAAATAGGTATCTATTCCAATATCAAAATATTGGTTTCAAAATTCCTAGTAGTTTCTGGTGTGAGACGCAGACAAAATTTAACCACAGACATTTTTTGAAATGGCCTTATTTAGCTCATAGGACCTCAAAAATTTAAATCCATCAAAATTTCAATTTTTTCTACGCGAAATCAATACTTTTTCACAATTACATATTATTATTATTATGACAAAGTAAAACATTGTAATACAATGTATACAAATAAAACAGAGAAATGGCGTTTTAAATTGTCGTGTTATTTACTTATAGCGGTAAGTAACTTATTATTTATTTTTAAAAAAATCAATGCCAACATTATTATTTAGATATTGATTAAGCTACCTTTTCCATCTACGGAATATTTTGTATTTTATTTTACGTGGTAGTCACTAGCCATTAAGCTAACAGTGAATTGTTTTACTCGTGATTGTTAGATTTAGCATGATAAAATGATGAAAAATTGTTATATTGAAAATATAAAATATGTATATTCTGTGGGAAGTATATTGGACTGGTTCCTCTACGGAACAAATTCAAACTTAAAAATTTAACATTTATTCTATAATAATCATAATGTTATTGAGCGTTTCTACTCAATTACCATTTATTTGAAATTATATTTCACCAATGCAAATATTGTTGATAAAATTTTGAATATATTAGGAGTATCAGTATCAATTATTATTATTATTAATAATATTTTTCTCACGGGGTTCTGTAACGTAAAGATTTTGATTTGATGATGAAATATTTTCGAGAAGTTGATTATAATCTGAATAGCGACAAGCTTTTGAAAAACCGGACTACTTTACCACATTTTAAAATTATGATAAGTTTTATAATCATAGTTTATTTATTCAATACTGTGGTTGATATTAAATTTGGAAGTGGAAAACGTTTCATAAAGGCGCATTAGGAAAATACCAATGTTATATTTTATAGTTTCAGTGTTTTAATTTTCAACTACCTTTTCTTAATTAAACTGCGATTGGAAATAATAAATCACAGTTTAATTTCTTTACAGAATAAACACAAGGTACGCGTCCCGTTTAATTTTGGACTGAGAAATCATAGATATGAGGAGACAGTGATTGGCATACTACAAGAAGTGTTCAAACTTCGGATGTTGTTTAATATTATTTTGAAAATTTGCGTTATTTATAACAAAAATTTCGGTCAGCTACTTCTTGTGATGTTTAATATTTTTATATTTATTTTGGGTTTAATTAATGAAATGATTCTGCAGCTATCTACCAAAGCTCACAGCAGCGTAATGTTAAGCGGCAGTAAATTCCTTAATATAGCAATACTTACTGTTTTAGGCTCGTGTATAGGTGTAAGTATGAAATTTTGAATTAATATTTTTATTGCAACATTTTTTGCTGTTTGGGAATTATTACCTTATTTCTCTAGACCGGGTTTTACAAAGATTAAACTTATCTTTTTTTAGTTCACCTCGGCTCGAATTTTTCTATTTATTAACAGTGGCGCTCGAGCTGAAGCTAAACAATTCAAATAATTATCTAATTTGAACACTTAAATTTTAAATATTTATAATATAGAAATATTTACTTACAATAGGAAATACTTCAAATTACAGTTTTAGATCATTTTTTCAGTATTTGTTTTATTTCAGATAATGGGTGTTGTGATAGTTGCAGTTTGCGACAAGACCACAAAAGAAGCTCAAAATACAACAACCATATGCTACAATTTGCTCTCGGATATACCAGCAGCTTGCGATGGTTCACCACAACACCTCCTAAGGGAAGAATTACTTTTATTAGCGGAACATGCAACTAACCAATGTCCCCATTTTTCTGCTGCTGGTCTTTTCAACGTTAACTACAACATGCTTTTGGCGTTTCTTGGTACTCTTGCCACCTACCTTATTGTTTTCATACAAATTAACACATAATAAACTCATTTTTTGGTACATAAATTATCACAATTACAAAGCATTACTATTATTTTCGATTTAAAATTAGGAGGGGGGGGCATGTCTCCAGCCCCCAGTGCAATCGAAAATAAAGGACATGCAATTATGCACAATTTAATTAAACTATTTTGAATCAAAATTCTAAATCGGGACTGAAAACATGCAGCTCAGTTATAATAATGAGATCGTCGCTGTAAAGGTAAATGCCGAAAAATATTAAAAAAAAAAAACAAAATCAGCTATCGATTGAAGCAATACACCGCAACTGTTGCCATCAATATTAGTAGATTCTGACCACAAAAATTTATCAACACCATAAGAGTCAGAAGATAATCTAACTAAAGTCACACCCTCCGGACTGGAGAAAAGGTCTTTGGCACCCTAATGCAAAACACTGAATACTTTTTTTTTTTTTTTTGGTGCCCTTCTTGTGTTAACGTTTAGATACTTAGCATCACTTGCTTAACGCCTTTCTCTGGCCCTGCACATCAGCAGGATCTTCTCCAGTTTTCAATCGATCTGTAGCTTTTCCTACATTTGAAGAACATTGCAATGAAAAAATTGTAAAAAATAGACTGGGCAATTCAATGTCTGGATTAGATTAAATGAGCAACTTTTCGGCACTTTTAAATATTGCAATATTTTTGGGGGTTCCGGCGTTAAAAAACTCTAATTTATATTTAGTTATTAAAATGTCATAAATATTTTAAGTTTTGAAAGGTTTTCTCGAAGATATATAAATATATGTTAATTTGAATTTAGTTATTATTTCTAAATAAAAAAGGTTCTTATTGCCCAGAAATATGCGTTTATTTTATTATCATGTTTGTTATTTAATCAAAATAAAATATTTTTTGATGTTTTTCATTTTGTTATAAAAAAATTTCTTGAAGAATGGGGCCGCTCAAAGAAGTTTCCCGATAACTAAATTATTGCTAGTCCGGGTCTGGTCAGGAGCAATATTATGCTAAAGGCATTTTAATTGGTTGGTACACGCGGAAAAAAATCTCTTTTGGTTGTTACCGGCTTCTATATGGAATACCGTTAAACAGGATAAATGGGAACAGTCGGGGTAAATCGGAACAAAACTTCATAAAATTACAAAGTATTGAATATGTTATATAAAATATGTTTTATGCTGTTGGCAACTCTGTCCGTTTGTCTTCTCATTCACTCCAATGCATTATTACTTCTTCTTATCTACCCTGTCAACAGGTAAATACAAACAGACATAAATTGTAACGTGTTTTGATTCACTCTTATTTGCTGGGTGAATCGGATAACCGTGAAAAAATCAAAATAAATGCCATACATGATTTCTTCAAAATTTTTGAGTTGATCCTTAAAGAAGACGGTTAGACCCTAGTTTCCGAGTCAACAATGTTCTTATTATTATAAGCTATTAATATTATTTCATCCGATTTTACGTTGAAAAGTATCGATCCACCGTTTTATATCTTATGATCTGGCTCTGTGTCCGTCCGTCCGCATATTTTAGTCAGAGAGCCAATCATATACCATAACCATAAACCAACCTAAATACAGGTTTTTCTATACATTTTCCTGTAACAAACAACACTTACACACACTTTTCATACCAAACCTACTTAATTAAATATGGTAGAAAGGGTTTTACCTACATCCATCACTGTAATAGCCTTCAGCAAAAATTTATGTTTGCAATATTTACTGATTAAGAAAGTGATTTGAAGTTAAAGTTACTTAGTAGGTGTGGTACGCCGTTTCTTGGTAAAACTAAGCGTAGAACTTAACTCGCCATTTGATAAAAATCTGCACTGGCAAGAAAACCGTTTGTAAGTGAAATTTTGTGATTATATGAGCTCAAATAGTTGTGATTAACTCGTCCACAAGTAGAATGTGTGGTGTATTACATACTATATCAGAGCTGTGAGAGCTCACAGCCATCGTAGAAACAACTTTGACCACACTTTTTGCGTTTTCAGAGTAATTAAATGATGTGACATCACATGACTTTTTCATTCACTGCTTGGTTTATTATATTTAATTATAATTTTAATTTTGATTAAATTAAAGAAATTTTATTTTTAATTTATTGAGTTTATTGATTATTTTATTTTCAAGACCGCTCATATTTTTTTAAATGCAATGATTCTATTTATGTATGTTAATAGTAATTCAAGAGAAAAATTTCAAATCCTGGGTATCTTCACACGCAGAAATAAAATTTCTTTCGATTGACATTACAATGAAATAAAGGAGGGCGCCTTAGAAGTTTTGTTTCTTTCAAAACATTATGTAAAAATGTACGGATTCTAATCAAAATCTAATCAGCTCTTTAGAGGATGATTTACAACCAACGTGCCAAATTTCAAGTCAATCGGTGCATGCGTTTGTCCGAAATCGTGGAAGAAAAAACGATCACACAAACACACACGCACCCGGACTCCGGACTCCGACATCATTCCAAAAATTGTCTTAAACGACTTCTACGGACTCATAGACAATGAGAAAAATGATAGCTCAAAACTTTTTTTAACCGATTACAAGACCGAGGGTTGACTCGAATGTCCGTATTGGCGCTATATTAATTGGAGAAAGAACAAAAAATAAATAAATAAATACAAAACATTACCGGCGGTAAATTGGGTTGCCTAAGTGTAACTAAAACAGAGGCAGACAAACGAGTAAAAACGATTGGAATTGGCCAAGAAGAAATATTGTAACATCAGTAAAATATTACATTAAAAGCAAATTGTACAGTACAGAATATAGAAGAGAATAACACATAAAATAATAGTAAGGTATTCTAAGAAAAATTGATAAAACAGAAGGGAGGGCATAAGATTAAGATCCGAGGAATGAGAGATAAACAAATGAAACGAGAAAACAACACAGAGAAAATAAAACAGATATGGGTGGCTTACTTTTGAGAATTATCAAATGACAAGCCGGAGGAAAACTACATTATAAAAATAAACAAAGAACAACAAATAGATGAACCAACATATAAAGAGGTTGCAAAGATAATTAAGAACATGAAAAACGGAAAGTAGTCGTGTGGCAGAGCCAATATTGAAGCAGAACTGTCGAAATATGGAGAATGAATACTACATAGAAGAGTTTATGAAATGATAAAGCAAATATGGACAGAAGAAATGATACAACAAAAATTGAGGGAAGCGATGAGTCATAGTAGCAGAGATGAGGAACGGATGAGAGTTTATAATACGAAAATAATGCGTACAATATTGGGACCAATAAAGATTAGTGAAAGCAGACCCATGATGAATCATGATATATTGAGAGAAATTGGAAATGAAGATATAGTTAAGGTAATAATAAAATTGCTAAAATTAAAATATGTTGAATAATAGTATATTATACACCAAGGTAGTGAAGCATAGTGTTATAACCCTAGCGCCAGATTAAATCCCAAGGTGCGTAGCACCGCGGATTTAAAACGCGCGGTTATAACACGCTTCACTACCGTGGTTTATATACAATTTTTCCACTACTAGGATTGTTTACTCTTATAATAATAATTGTTAATGAATAAAGTAAATCGTTTTAATTATTTATTTCAAATTATAAAACAAATGATAGTTTTTGTTTTGATGTTGACACTTGCTTGAAAATGTTTAATTAATTTTGACATAAAGGTTACATTAAATATTTTGATATTTATAAGTTTTGCGAGTGTTTTTAAAAATGAGTGAAAGTTGTACACCACCCGAAATAGAGAGATTGCTGAATCAGTGGCAGACAAGCTACTGCCGGAAAAATCAAGACTCTTTATATGAAAGCTTATGTAACATTTAAAAATTGGTGCAGTGCGCGAAGTGTGGTTATATCTGAAAATGTACTGTTAGCATATTTCCAAAGTTATGCCAATGATAAAAAAGCTTCCACTTTATGGGCACATTATTCTATGTTAAAATCAACTCTTTCTTTAAAGGACAACATAGACATTTCAAAGTTTTTCAAATTAGTTGCGTTCTTAAAACGCCAAAATGTGAATTACCGTGCTAAGAAGTCTTCCGTTTTCAGTCAGATGCGATGAGCTTTGCAATTTGCTTCTTTCTGATGTTATCATAAAAGATGATATGATTATTATAAACATTCGTAATAGTAAAATGGTTCATCTAGAAAATTTGTTGTTATGGAACCCCTTTGGATGAAAATTGTAAAAACATATTTAAAAATTAGACCAACTTCCGACATGCAAAAATTATTTATTAGTATACGCAATGGAAAAGCTACAAAGCAAAATATTGGTCATAATACAATAGGGCAAGTACCAAACAAAATTGCAATGTATTTAAATTTGCAAAACCCTGCGTCTTACACGGGTCATAGCTTCCGAAGAACTTCAGCCACAATATTAGCTGCTAGCGGTGGAAATATCCTACAGTTGAAACAACATGGGGGTTGGAAGTCATCTACGGTAGCCGAGGGCTATATAGCTGACTCACTCTCGGTTAAAACGAGCATAGCTCGTATGGTCCAAAGCCAATCAACATCAATTAATCAAATAAGAAATTTTGAGCGTTTTGAAGTGTTTTAAACTGTAGTTGCAATAGCACGGAGATTGTAAATTTTCTAATGGAGTAAAGGTTATACAAGTTTGCTAACGAACGAGTACTTCGAATCGCATAAATTTTTCATGATTCTGTTTCGACCACTAATTTCTTTAATATCTTCACAATCCAGTTATCCTACAATTGAAAATATACAGATTTTTAATAATATTAATGTAACAAAACACTTACCAAACAAAAAATTCTATATCGAATAAAAACTAGTGAACGTGGAATGCAAGTAAATAGATGTTGACGAAAATTATTTTGTCGAAAATGTACTATTTGTAACGATAGCGGTTCCTCCTTTTATTAAAATCTCTTATGAAATTAGACGAAGCATTTGTAGTGAGCCACTACTATAAATTTTTGTAGTGTTGAAATCATTTTTTCAACATTTGTGGTTAACTTAAATAAACTTCCAAAGATAACCTGTTGTGTAATGATGACATATTAGGTCAGGAAAAAGTTCGTAGCGTTTTCCCGATAAATGGCATCAATTGTAAATAATTTAGGAAACACGCTCGTTGGAAAGGTGACACTTCATCGGTAAGAAAAAGACAGGTGCGATTGAATTCTTGTTAGGTGATCACGTGGTACTGCTTGGACGCAGCGTAAAAGTCCTGTGCGTAACGGTAGACTATCGCTTGTTGTTGTTGTTTATTTTTTATGCCAATCCAAATCTGCTAAAAAAATATAAAGTTCCATCATTTAAAAACAAAGTTTACCTTCAAATGACCTTCAAAGAGCCAACTAATTAAAAAATAATTACACCATATTTTCCCCTAGCCATTATATCTACAACTTTTGTCGGAAACATTTTCTCATCTGACGTTTGCTTTATTATTTTGGATATTTATTGCTGGAAGTTTTAAAATAAACACCCGGTATAATCTGCTATGAAAGTTTACATTAAGCATATTATACCAGGATTTTATTTTTGATCAGTATCTTTAATTAAAGTGGAAACACTCGTCGAAATAATATTAAAACCACTACTTGGGGGTTATCAATGGAAGAGTTTCGCTAGTTTTAAATTTTTGAAATTACCTAAATATGAAAGTCGAATGAAAAGGGTACAAATGCAATTTGTTGTTCTGAAAACTCTCTGTAAAATTTTAAAAAACCTTTTTAATTTAAAAACAATTTAATTTACTTGTGGTAATCAACCAATCAAAATTAAACGTGGTAGTGGAATGTTGTCTAAGTTGAGGGCTATAGAATTACTATGACACGAGTTTTACATTATAAATAAAATAGTAATCGTGTATATTTAACGATTATTATCAATAAATGAAAATACATAACGTACATAACCAAATAATTCTATTTGCAAACATTTGACGGTCATTATCAAATTGACATGGAAATTATCTGCATTACCAACAATAATGTGGGAGTTTATTAGGTAATTAATTTAAAAAATAATATATGAAAGTCCAATAAAAATGATCCATATTTATACTATTGGTTGATCTGAAAACCTTCTGAAGAATTTTTTAAAAAAATTTGAATTTTTGAAAATTATTTAAGTTACACGCCACAGCTACCCAATGACAGTTAATTACAGCTCTGCAATGTTGTCAGCTATCATGTCACTTACTATGTTTCGTTATGACAAGTGATTTGTTTTGGAATTTAATTATGAAGCGTTCTCTTATTTCGTCTTTTTAAAATTATTTATGAAATTTTGAATAATCTGTTAATCAAATTAATATTATTTTAAAATAGTAAATATAAAATATTATATAATCGTTTTATTTATTTATTTATAAATTTTATTTATGCTGTGTTTTAGAAGTTATATGAAGCAATGGTTAACGTTAAACCTTTTTTTTAACATCTTGCCATAACGACAGTTTAAAAAATCCTTTTAAACTTTTTATGTACGTTCCAGTTAACATTAAGTTAGCTTGGTAAACATTTAGATGCGGCAACAGCGTTGCGTTATTATCATCTAATTGGTGATTTCAAATAGGAGAACTGACGTTACAACCCTATATTTTTGAACTTTAAATAATATTTTTCAAAAAAAAAATTGAAAAAAAACTGAAACTTCAGTTTAACCTATACTTTCATATAATAAAATAAAGAAAAGGCCTAAACTTCCCCATTACTGAAAATCACTTGGCAGCATGCAATTTTTTCCTAGTTCTGATTGGTTAATTATGTTTGTTTACTTATTCTATTATTTTTAAATAGCTTTATACATACAAACATTAATAATAACAGCAAAAGGCGTTTTAAATTGTCATGCTTATTTACATATTTCAATAAATAACATATAATTTATTATTTACAAAAAATAAAATCAATTTCTACAATTTATATCATTTATCGTTTTTTAAATATCGATTAAGCTGCTTTTACAGCTACTGAATATTTTATATTTTTATCTACATTGTAGTCACTGCCCAAAAGCTAACAATGCATTGAATTACTCGTGGTTTAGATTTAGCTTTAAAAATGATGAAAAATTCCTATATCAAAAATATAAAATTTACATATTCTGTGGGAAGTATACTTGGGCTGGTTCCCCTACGGAACAATACCAGATTTAAAAAATTTAACATTTATGCCATAATAATAATAATTTTATTGTGCATTTTAACTTCGATTGCGGTTTACACCAAATTATATTTTGCCAATGGAAATATTTTACATCGAATTTTGGCTATGTCTGAATTATCAGTATCAATCATTATTATTATTAATAGTGTTTTTCTTACGGGATTCTGTAACGCAAGAGATTTTGAGTTGCTGATGAAATATTTTCGAGAAGTTGATTGTAATTTGAATAGCGGCAAGCTTTTGAAAAAACCTGGACTGCTGTACCACATTTTAAAATTATTAATAAGCTTTACAATTATCACTTATTTATTCATTACTGTGATTGATATTAAATATGGAAGTGGAAAACGTTTCATCGGAGGCGTATTAGGAAAAATACCAATCTTATATTTTATAGTTTCAGTGTTTTTAATTTTCAACTATCTTTTCTTAATTAAAATGCGATTAGAAATAATAAACCACATTTTAAGTGATTTGCGGGATAAACATACGGTACACGTCCCGTTTAATTTTGTACTGAGAAATTATAGATATGAGGAGACAGTGATTGGCATACTACAAGAAGTGTTCAGACTTCGGATGATGTTCAATACTATTTTGAAAATTTGCCATATTTGTAATAAAATTTTCGGTTGGAGTTTACTGCTTGTGGTGTTTAGTGTTTTTCTACAAATTTTACGTTTAATTAACGTTATTATTCTGCTGCTATCCATCAAAGTTCACAGTAACATAACGTTAAACACCAATAAATCCGTTAGTGTAGCAATACTTATGATTTTATGCTTGTGTACGTGTGTAAGTATAAAGTTTTAAATTAATCTTTCTATTGCAAAATTGTTTACTGTTTAAGATTAACCCTTTATTTCCCTAGACTCGGGTTTTACGAAGGGTTGAACTGTTTTTTTTTTTTTAGTTTATATCGGTTTGAGTTCTTCTATTTATTAGTAGTGGCGCTCGAGCTAAAGCTGAGCAACTCGAATAATTAACCAATTGGGTAGTTCAATTTTAATATTATTATTTGAATAGGGATGTTGCATGGTATCGAATTTAGTGATAACGCCTATTAATTCTTGAAAATAATATCAAATGAAATTTCTAACCGAAATAAAAATTTTTGAAATGCGGTCTGTGCTGAGAAAATCCAATTTGAAATTCAAAAATAAATCGGTCAACCGATTACGCTTCTAACGTCATACGCGTGTTCCCGAACAGTTTTATGGAAATTTTACAACGTCGCGTTGCAAAGACCTGACAGTTAAATATGTCACTTGTATTTGACAGTTGTAAACAATGTAACGTTTATCATTTAAATTGTATTTTTTATTAATATATATTTATTTTAATACAAACTGTAGTCACAAGCAATTATAAGAAAAATGGTTTATTCCGAGTTTTCTGTGTTTTTATTAAAATTCATTTTCAATTTTACACAAACTATTTATAGGTTACATTATCAACACAAACTGCATTTGCTGTGTTGCCAGTTGTTAAAAAAATAGTTTGTGACGTCATTCGCGCTAAAAACATGGTTTCAAAAATCATTTTTTATAAATTTTTTTTTGAAAAAACTCTTAGGTTTCCTGAACTTTTTATCTATGCAGTGTTGTTTACCAGCACCTAAAGTTTATAAAAAATATTCAAATCATGCAACATGACGTACGGTGAAATACATAAAATTATTGTTTTGGAAGTTTTTTCAAAGAAATTTATTGTGTTTGTTTTATTTCAGATAATGGGATTTGTGGTAGTTGTGGTTTGCCATAATACTACAAAGGAAGTTCAAAATACAACAACTGTGTGCTACAATTTGCTCTCAGATATTCCAGCAGCTTGCGATGGTTCACCACAACGTCTCCTAAGAGAAGAATTAATTTTATTAGCTGAGCATGCAACTAACCAATGTCCCCATTTTCTGCCGCTGGTCTTTTCAACATTAACTACAACATGCTTTTGCCGTTTCTTGGCACTCTTACCACTTACCTTATTGTTTTTATACAAATTTACACATAAACTCATTTTTGGTACATAATTTGCCGTTTCGAGTGTAGCTTTTATCACAAAATTCCAACCAAGAGCTATGGCGTGGACAATGTACGTATGCCATGTGCTAAGTTTCTTCAAAATTTTCAAGCTTAAATAAAATTTTAATTGCAAAAAATACTTTATTTTTTAAAAGATTACCAATTATAATGAAATTTTAATTAAATTTGACAATTAGTACAATTTGCAATATTTGTTAATTTAATATTTAAAATATAATTTTACAAAGTAATAAAAATTTATTATAAAAAACCTTAAATTAGAAAACATTATAAAATTACAGTTTTTATACAAAAATGCAACTATTTTAATAAAAGAGGAAATTGACAAATATTTATCAGAAATTGAAGATGATCGTAAATTGGAATCACATATTCGATTTTTTCACTCTGTGATTTTGGAATCAAAAGTTTAATTAGTTTTAAATCTCAATATAAAGACTCAAAATACCAATTTTGGTTTGAAATTCATTTCTTTTGAAATCTATATAAATAAAAATCAAATGCTGTTAGTTGGTAAGTGCATAACTTGTGATTTGGCTCATTATTTTAAATGTGCGTAATAGTCCAAATGAGATTTTTCTGAAAGAAAATTTCAAAGAGGCCCGAAAAATTCGGAAAAAACTGAAAGTGCTTTTTCGAACACCCTGTATGTTAAACCCAGGAATAAGCAAACATTCCAAACACAGATAGAATATGAACACCGTTTACATCTAAAAACGCAAACAACTCATGACTCAAGCTTCTGAGTTGGGATCCACCTTTAAAGAAGTTTTGTAACTGTAAATGAATTATTGTAAATTTTTGAAAAAATGTAAAATTGTAAGAAATCAGACCATGCAACCAACTAAGTTGCTAATGTTGGTTTTGTAACCTGTATTTTAACCTCTCATCGCACCATCTACCCGAAAGAGCAGGACAACTTCTGCTGGGTCAGCTTGTATTTAATGAAAAATAACATTAAATAAAAAGATTTAAAAAATTCTTTTCATGAACCAATTTCAACCAAAACCTAATTAACCCTAAGTATTACTACGAGTATAAAGATATAAAATCTCAAATTTGGATTTGAAATATTAAATTATCATCATCATCATCGACTTCCTAAATTAGCCTAAAACCTATTCCGTATATAATTTATGTTCAGCCATAACAATCAATAGTTTTAAAAACCTCAGGTTAAAATGGAAACTTTTGAAAGTTTATTCCCCAAGTAGCAGCTTACCGACATTTTGACATCATTTTTTGTGATCGTAAGTCGTCGACTTCTATAACCTGTAAATAATATCAGTAAGACATTCTACTTATCGCCCAGTTTATGATGGAATTGTTATCACGTGACTATCACGTCTTTTTCTCGTCTTTTCTGCTTAGCTTCAACTGATAGTTATACACCCCTGCTTGCATACTACTACATATAAGCTTCAAAAAACTTGAAAAAGTGGTTGTTCATTGGACAGATGTCAAAACTATCAATTGTCAAAACTATCTCAACTGTTGGCATTTCAATTTTTCTATCCTTGATTTTATTTCAAGTCTATTTCTTATTTCTTCGTTTTTTATTTTGTCAATTTTTGTAACTCCCTCCACTCTTTTCAACAATTTCATTTCGGTTGCTTGTATCTTACTTCTCATTCTTTGATTTAAGCTTCACGGCTCACATTCGTTAGTGTCGGCTAGTAAATGCCGTCATTTTTGTCTTCTTGGAAATTTCCTTTTGTTTATTATTATTTTACTTATTGCTTCATATACCTTTGCCGCTGTTCCCACTTTGTTGTTTACTTCAGCTCTGTAGATACCCTTTTCTTCTATCAGTATATCCAAAATATTTGAACTGTCTAACCTGTTCTTTCCGCTATCCGGAAAGGAAATATATATCCATATATCTAGATTGTACTGCAAGTTTTGTTTGCTACTTGCAAACAGTATTTAGTCGTCCGCAAAAGCACATTCTGTTACCTCTACCGGCTCCATACTTTTATATCATATTTTTAACTTTTTGGTTTTGGCCTTGCTTCTTTCACCACCTCGACTATTAGTAATACAAACAATATAGGATTCAGAACTCCACCCTGTCGCTTCTCTTCTAGGGTCTTAAATTCTTTCGGCATTAAATTTCCCGTCCTTACATAATTTGTAGTTGTCTTGTAGGTTATTTTAACATGCCTTTTTTTAGTATCTTCCAAATTTGTTCACTAGGTGTTCCATCGAATGCTTTACCATTTTATCATTTTTTGTGATTTGTATTCCGAGTGATTTAATTTAATTTTTTACTTTTGTTGTATTGTGTTGGATTTTGTTATAATAATTACTTGTTGTTGGTTGGTATTTGTTATAAATTGTTATTACCGCTGTTAATTTACCGTTAACCTTTTACTTTTGATACCACGTGGTTTAAGTGCAGAAAGCGGGTAAGTTTTTGTGACAATATGGTACATAATTTGGCATAAATTTTTTGTTTTTCCCTTTACAGAGAGCAACGTCACCAGAAAAAGGATACCTTACCAATTACTTCATGTGATATTCATTTATTCATTTTATAGAATGTACATAACATTAATTTTAAGAAAATGAAAACTGTTGTTGCTAAATTTTTTCTTTGTTTTTGACATGGTGGATCTAAATATAAAAATTTTCGAAGGGATAAAAATGCAGTGAAAGGTGCATTTTGAATTTATTAGTCATAATACCGCAGAGTTTACCAAATGAAACTGGAGAGAGTTGTCATCGGTTGTGCCATTTTTAAAGGTTGAGATTATACTTATAAGTAATCTATTATAATGATTATTTTTATGAAATAAGCAAATTAATTTTCTTCTAAACTATCGTCTAATCACGTCGGATTTTTTATTCCAATATTAAGAATAATAGCTAATAAGATTCCTGAGTAAACAATTTAGTTAGGATATTCGCATTATTAGAAATATTTTCTTTGAACGACGGCAATTATAAGAATTATACAAGGCAATACATTTATGGCAACTGTACGGTGTGTTGCATAACTTAGGCATTTTATAAAAGTTAATTTTTATGATAATAAATTCATATTTTGTGAGCAAATAATGAGTTAGTAAAAAGTTATGTTTTGCTATGTTTTTCGTATGTTTTTCTTATGCTATGAGAAAACATAATATAGTGTAAACACCGAAATACTTCTTTATGAGAAGTTATCGTCGACATGGTAACAAAAATTGCTCTAATTTCTGTGCAAAAGCTGATGCACGCCGCAATAAGTTCTCGGGGCGATCGCTGTCTGACGCTGCAAAAGAGGCTCGGCTGACAAAGAAGACCAGTGCATTAATACAGAAGACCAATTGTATGGTACAGGTATTGTAGATTAAAGGTATATAAAAATGTTCATCAAATAATGCTATGTAAAACTTTAAAACGCTTCATCTCAAAACTACAAGTTCTAAATTTGCCGGCAACATAATTTTAATGGATCTTAACCGATTTGCTTGAAATTTTAACTGTAGCTATAAAGTTACATTATCATTACACACATCTTCCATTCTGTTTAGATATCCAAACCATCTCAACTGTTGGAATTTTATTTTTTCTATCGCTAATTTTACTTTAAATCAAATCTTAAATTTTTATTCTGTTCATTTTCGTAACTCCCCAAATTTTTCTTAAAATTTCATTTCAGTTGCTTGTACAGTAGACCCTCGGTTTACAAATACCTCTAGTCACTCAAATCGGGTCAATCAAAATTTCCGAACATATTTTGACTTGACCTGCATGCAATAGCATGGCGTACAAATGCACTAAGGGCATTTTGTACAGGTCGATCCAAAATTTATTCGGAAGTTTTGATTATGAGCCGATTTGTTCTGTCGAATGCCTTTCTAGATCTATAAAACACATTATGTACGTGCACCTGTCATTTTCTCTTCGAAACACAGCTCGAGAGCGGGCGATGATTCAAAAAACTCCGTTGGTTCGTTGAAAGTATTAACTATTAGTTTACAGAATACTGTGCAATACTGAGCTGAAAGGAAGCTGCTCAGTAGGCACCAGGCGTGAATAAAGTACACAGCAAGACTAATGCCCGGTTTCACAAACATTTAAACTGCGATTTTGGCTTAAATTTAGGTTTAAATATTATAGGCTTAAATAATTTAATCGCAGTTTAAACGTTTGTGAAACCGGGCATAAGGGATGTTTATTCAGACCAAAAAATAGTAATAGTTTTAATTCTGTAATTTTAAACGCCTTTAGCAGACTTAAAAGTCTCAAACGCTAAGGGCGTTGTGGCAAAAAGCTGCAGACACCAACAATAAAATTTGTTAGTGAGTAGACAAATTTTACGCTTAAAATTTTCAGATAAAGTTGGAATTATTTAACTAACATGCGACTTACCTTGTATCAGCTAAACTATAGATTATTACACTAATAATCTTCTGCACACCCTGGACAGACAACGGTAGATCCTCTGTAAAGCTCTATTGTGGATTCTCAGGTAGGCGTGGATAATTGAATGAAATAACTGCAAAAGTAAGCACATATAAGCAACAAAACCAAGCAAATATTCCAAGCCTATCTCTAAAAGTAATATTAGCAACAAGCAAAAATATTAACACCCTAACCAAGAGATATGCAAAGTAGCAAATAAAATTAGAACAATCTTAAATTTGGTGAAATTTGAAATTACGCAATTAACGGTTAAGCGGTTAATATATATAATAAGCGGTTAAACAAAGATAGGGAAATAATTATCTATCAAAAATAGATAATTATTTATTCCAATATTCAAATATTGGTTTCAAAATTCCTAGTAGTTTCTGATGTAGAACGCAGACAAAATTTAACTACAGACATTTTTTGAAATGGTTTAATTTAGCCCATGGGACCTCAAAAAGTCTAAATCCACCAAAATTTCAATTTTTTTTTGCGCGAAAACAATACTTTTTCGCAATTACATATTATTATTATGATAAAGTAAAACATTGTAATACAATGTATACAAATAAAACAGAGAAATGACGTTTTAAATTGTCGTGTTATTTACTTATCAATAGTAATGTATTAAGTGCATAGCAAGTTGCCGATAATTCTGGCTAAAATGCACGACAGCTTATTACGACGAAAATTTGCACGACGCGAAGCGGAGGCAAATTTCTCAAGAAATAAGCTGGAGTGCATATTTAGCAGAATTATCGATACAACTGCTATGCACAATACATTTTGTCGAACTATTGCATAAGTAATAAGAAAAATTCAAAATTTGCAAAAAGCTGCGATTTTGATAATACGAAATCGATAAGTGCACTTGTGCAAGCTTATCGCTTAATTGCCATGGAATTGGTTCTAATTTTGACATTTGAGTTATTTCGAATTTTTCTATTGGTTTATAGGTAACTATGTACATACGCGTGCAATAGTCGCAGTAAGTAACTTATTATTTATTTTAAAAATCAATGCCAACATTATTATTTAGATATTGATTAAGCTACCTTTTCCATCTACGGAATATTTTATATATTATTTTACGTGGTAGTCACTAGCCATAAGCTAACAGTGAATTGTTTTACTCGTGCTTGTTAGATTTAGCATGATAAAAATGATGAACAATTGTTATATTGAAAATATAAAATTTACATATTCTGTGGGCAGTATACTTGGGTTGGTTCCCCTACGGAACAAATTCAAACTTAAAAAATTTAACATTTATTCTATAATAATTATAATTTTATTGACCGTTTCTACTCCAATTACCATTTATTCGATATTATATTTCACCAATGCAAATATTGTTTATAAAATTTTAAATATATTAGGAGTATCAGTATCAAACATTATTATTATTAATAATATTTTTCTCACGGGGTTCTGTAACGCAAAAGATTTTGATTTAATGATGATATATTTTCGAGAAGTTGATTTTAATCTGAATAGCGACAAGCTTTTGAAAAAACCTGGACTACTTTACCACATTTTAAAAATTATAATAAGCTTTATAATCATAGTTTATTCATTCAATACTGTGGTTCATATTAAATTTGGAAGTGGAAAACGTTTCATCGGAAGCGTATTAGGAAATATACCAATCTTATATTTTATAGTTGCAGTGTTTTTAATTTTCAACTACCTTTTCTTAATTAAACTGCGGTTGGAAATAATAAATCACAGTTTACTTTCTTTACGGGATAAACACACGGTACGCGTCCCGTTTAATTTTGGACTGAGAAACCATAGATATGAGGAGACAGTGATTGGCATACTACAAGAAGTGTTCAGACTTCGGATGTTGTTCAATATTATTTTGAAAATTTGCGTTATTTATAATAAAACTTTCGGCCGCAGCTTACTTCTTGTGATATTTATTATTTTTATATTTATTTTGCGTTTAATTAATGAAATGATTCAGCAGCTATCTAACAAAGCTCACAGCACCATAATGTTAAGCGGCAGTAAATTCCTTAATATAGCAATTCTTATGGTTTTAAGCTCGTGTATAGGTGTAAGTATGAAATTTTGAATTAATATTTTTATTGCAACATTTTTCGCTATTTGGGATTATTACCTTATTTCTCTAGACCAAACTTAGAGTAAGATTAAACTAATCTTTTTTTCAGTTCACTTCGGCTCGAATTTTTCTATTTATTAGCAGTGGCGCTCGAGCTGAAGCTAAAAAATTCAAATAATTAACTAAATTCAGCACTTAAATTTTGAATATTTATAATATATGAAATATTTACTTACAATAGAAAATACTTCAAATTACTGTTTTAAATCATTTTTTTTCAGTATTTGTTTTATTTCAGATAATGGGGGTTGTGGTAGTTGCGGTTTGCAACAACACCACAAAAGAAGCTCAAAATACAACAACCATATGCTACAATTTGCTCTCGGATATACCAGCAGCTTGCGATGGTTCACCACAACACCTCCTAAGAGAAGAATTACTTTTATTAGCGGAACATGCAACTAACCAATGTCCCCATTTTTCTGCTGCTGGTCTTTTCAACGTTAACTACAACATGCTTTTGGCGTTTCTTGGTACTCTTGCCACCTACCTTATTGTTTTCATACAAATTAACACATAATAAACTCATTTTTGGTACATAAATTATCACAATTACAAAGCATTACTATTATTTTCGATTTAAAATTAGGAGGGGGCTAGGATGTCTCCAGCCCCAGTGCAATCGAAAATAAAGGACATGCAATCATGCACAATTTAATTAAACTATTTTGAATCAAAATTCTAAATGGGGGCTGAAAACATACAGCTCAGTGATAATAATAAGATCGTCGCTGTAAAGGTAAATGCCGAAAAATATTAAAATAAAACAAAAACAGCTATCGAGTGAAGCAACACACCGCAACTGCTGCCACCAATATCAGTATACTCTGACCACAAAAATTCATCAACACTATAAGAGTCAGAAGATAATCTAACCAGTCACACCCTCCGTACCGGAGGTAAGTCTGTGACACCCTAATGCAAAACACTGAATATATTTTTTTCTGGTGCCCTTCTTGTGTTAACGTCCAGATACTTAGCATCACTTGCTTAACGCCTTCCTCTGGCCCTGCACATCAGCAGGATCTTCTACAGTTTTCAATGGATCTGTCACTTTTCCTACATTTGAAGAACATTGCGATAAAAAATTGTAAAAATAGACTGGGCAGTTCAATGTCGCAAGAAAAACGAGAAGCATTTATGTTAATGTCTGGATTAGATTGGATGAGCAACTTTTCGGCACTTTTAAATATTCCAATATTTTGGGGATGAACAAGCAATAGTTCCGGCGTTAAAAAATTCTAATTTATATTTAATTATTAAAATGTCCTGAATTTTTTAAGTTTTGAAAGGTTTTCTCGAAGTTATATAAATATATGTTAATTTGAATTTAGTTATTATTTCTAAATAAAAAAGGTTCTTATTGCTCAGAAATGTGCGTTTATATTATTATCATGTTTGTTATTTAATCAAAAGAAAAATATTTTTTGATGTTTTTCACTTTATTATAAAAAATTTTCTTGAAGAAAGGGGCCGCTCAAAGAGGTTTCTCGATAACTAAATTATTGCTAGTCCGGGTCTGGTCAGGAGCAATATTATGCTAAAGGCATTTTAATTGGTTGGTACACGCGGAAAAAAATCTCTTTTGGTTGTTACCGGCTTCTATATGGAGTACCGTTAAACGGCGTAAATGGGAATAGTCAGAGTAAATCGGAACGAAACTTCATAAAATTACAAAGTATTGAATATGTTATATAAAATATGTTTTATGCTGTTAATAAATAAATAAATAATAAATAAATGCCATACATGATTTCTTCAAAATTTTTGAGTTGATCCTTAAAGAAGACGGTTAGACCTTAGTTTCAGAGTCAACAATGTTCTTATTATTATAAGCTATTAATAATATTCCATCCGATTTTTACGTTGAAAAGTGTTCAAATTCACCTCGTTTTAGGCTTCTATACATAGTATAGAAAGAAGCCTTATGATCTGGCTTCGTGTCCGTCCGTCCGTCTGTCCGTCCGTCTGTCCGTCTGTCCGTCCGTCGTCCGTCCGTCCGTCCGTCCGTCCGTCCGCATAATTCAAAGTCACTAAATTAGTGACAAAAACCTTTGTCACTAAATTTTACCTTTTTGTGGGTAGATGGACAAACGCGTGAATGGATTAACAAGATTCAAAATAATTAATTGAGATCAAACACACAGAGTTGTGGACGCTTTTCAATTGTTTATGAGATTATTTTATTCATCTTACACTTTTTTGGGTTGGTAATAAATGAACTAACCAATTAAAGGTGCGAAAGAGTGAAAGTAAAATTACGTAAAACGTAAAAATAACACTTACAAAATGCAAATCAATTTCTTATATAGAAAATTTTAGTTACCAATTAAAAAATTAAGATAATCTGATGATCGTGCAGATAAAGAAAAATTATAAATTTAAATTAAAAATAATTACAAAATATTATATAATTGTAAACCAAAAGGTAGCTGTATAGAAGCCTAAGAACTGCGGTCATCCGAGTTCCACCTTGTAGGTTTCTATACATAGTATAGAAAGAAGCCTTATGATCTGGCTTCGTGTCCGTCCGTCCGTCTGTCCGTCCGTCCGCATAATTCAAAGTCACTAAATTAGTGACAAAAAAAACCTTTTGTCACTAAATTTTACTTTTAGGTTTCTATACATAGTATAGAAAGAAGCCTTATGATCTGGCTTCGTGTCTGTCCGTCCGCATAATTCAAAGTCACTAAAATAGTGACAAAAAAACCTTTTCTCACTAAATTTTACTTTTTTTGTGGGTGGATGGACAAACGCGTGAATGGATTAACAAAATTCAAAATAATTAATTGAGATCAAACACACAGAGTTGTGGACGCTTTTTCAATTGTTTATGAGATTATTTTATTTATCTTACACTTTTAGTAAAAATTAAGTAAAACGTAAAAATAACACTTACAAAATGCAAATCAATTTCTTATATAGAAAATTTTTGTTACCAACTAAAAAAATTAAGATAATCTGATGATCGTGCAGATAAAGAAAAAATTATAAATTTAAATTAAAAATAATTACAAATATTATATAATTGTAAACCAAAAGGTAGCTGTATAGAAGCCTAAGAACTGCGGTCATCCGAGTTCCACCTTGTTATATCTTATGATCTGGCTCTGTGTCCGTCCGTCCGCATATTTTAGTTAAGAGCCAATCATATAACAGGAATTCAACTTTGAATCACCTTAGTCCGAGGTTTAAATTTGACGATTGGTTGATAATGAACAAACTTGTATGAATCTGATTTATAGAGAAATGCAAATGTTTTGCTCAACAATTCAATTGTTAAATTTAACAATTCACCTAGTTCTTTGACAATTTAATATTATTTTTACAATATTACCCTTTGTTAAATATTTCGTAAGCTTTTTCAGTAATTCAACTTTCTTTTAATAAATTCAGCTGTTTTGCTCAATGACTCAACTATATGATTGGTTTAATTCAATTATTTTTGATTTAACAATTCAACTGTTTCTTCAACAGTTCAACTGATTTTTCAATAGTTCAACTGTTTTGTTTTTTAATTCTGATGTTATAAATTTAACTGTTTTGTTTCAACTACTTGGTACAATAGTTAAATTATTTTTGATATAACAACTTAACTGTTCCTTCAAAATTTAACTAATTTTTTCAATAGTTCAACTGTATTGTTTTTTAATTCTGATGTTTTTGTTAATAAATGTAACTGTTTTGTTTAATATAATTCAACTACTTGGTACAATAGTTCAATTATTTTTTAATTAACAATTCAACTGTTTCTTCAAAATTTAACTAATTTTTTTAATAGTTCAACTGTTTTGTTCCTTAGTTTTGATGTTTTGGTTAATAAATTCAACTGTTTTGTTTAATATAATTCAACTGCTTGGTACAATAGTTCAATTATTTTTGATTTAACAATTCAACTGCTTCTTCAACAGTTTATCTGTTTTTTTTTCAATTGTTCAACTATTTTGTTTCTTAATTCTTTTTTTTTGGTTAATAAATTCAACTGTTTTGTTTAATATAATTTACCTACTTGGTACAATAGTTCAAATATTTTTGATTTAATAATTCAACTGCTTTTTTCAATAATTCAACTGTTTTTTCCTTAACCCTGATGTTTTGGTTAATAAATTCAACTGTTTTGTTTAATATAATTTAACTACTTGGTACAATAGTTTAATTATTTTTGATGTAACAATTCAACTGTTTCTTCAACAGTTTAACTGATTTTTTAAATAGTTTTTAAATCAACTGTTGTGTTCCTTAATTCTGATGTTTTAGTTAAGAAATTCAGCTGTTTTGTTCAATAATTCAACTTTACAGTTGATTCAACAGTTCAATTATTCTTTATTTAACAATTCAACTGTTTCTTCAAAATTTAACTAAATTTTTCAATAGTTCAACTGTTTTGTTCCTTAATTCTAATGTTTTGGTTAATAAATTTAACTGTTTTGTTTAATATAATTCAACTACTTGATACAATAGTTTAAATATTTTTGATTTAACAATTCAACTGTTGTTTCAACAGTTTAACTGATTTTTTAAATAGTTCAACTGTTTTGTTCCATAATTCTGATGCTTTGGTTAATAAATTCAACTGTTTTGTTTAATATAATTCAACTACTTTGTACAATAGATCAAATATTTTTGATTTGGCAATTCAATTGTTGTTTAACAATTCCACAATTTTATTCAACACTTCGAACAGTTTTATACAAAAAGGCTACTATTTTACTAATGCAACGTATTTGTTAAACACATATAATAGTAGAATAGTTCTTATTAACAATTTAAGTGTTTTAATTAAAAAATTGGTTATCTTTTCGACTGTTTTTCAATTGTTCAATTAGTTTTAGTTTAATAGTTCAATTGTTTTAGTTTAACAATTCTATCATTATATTTAACAATTCAACTATTTTTAGTACAAGATTTAATTTAAATTTGATTTTTGTTTATCAAGTTTCAAAAGCTCAAAAGAAAATATCATTTAAATCAGGGAAAACCTGGAAAGGTTAGAGAATTTCTTTACCTTAAACTCTCTTAGTAATCATCATACATATTTATAGGTTAACTAGCAGGTCAAACGACATATTGGTCGCCGTGACCTCCATAGATAAGAAAGAGTAATTTTGGTGACCTCCTAGTGAATGAATACAGTGGAATCGATTGATGTGCAACGCGATTAAAACTCGATTGTTTGCTCATAATTTTAAGTTAGCCAAAAGGCTTAACCAAGAGAGTTCCAGAATTTTAATTTTAAACTTTGTGGACATCGCAGAAAGAACGTTTTAAAGCGTTGTAAATAGCAGCGTTCATCTTAGTAAGACTGTAAAATACCAAACTAAATTATTAATATATTTGACGACGTCGCATTTTATTGCAATTTTATAGATATTAGATAAAAAATATAGATTTTATGTCCAAAATTTTCCAATGATAATTGTTTTGGAAAATTGTGTCGAGTTGGGAATAGCGATGTTCGCCTTATGCCCGATTTCTTCGATCCTAGTTATTTTCAAGTTAGCGAACTTCAGGTTAAATTGACAAAATAACCAATCAGTCGACAACAAAACAAATAAATTAATCATCTGATTGGTTACTTCATCAATTTAACTTGAAGTTTGCTAATTTGAAGATAACTATGAGTGAAGAAATCGGACATTAGAGATGGTAACAGAATTGCCAGTTAAAATTTCACTTCGTTAGAGCTTTCCGTTTCGGAGATTTTGATGAGACTGGCATATAAACTTTTGATTTATATATTAAGAAGAAGATTAGAGGTAAATAAAATGTTAATTTTAATTTCTGATAAATATTTTATAAAATCAAAATTATGACAAGTCAAAGTTAAGTCAACGGTTTGCTCCAACTGCTCTACGGTATCTACGCCACTGGATGCTAGTTAAGTTTATCAGCAGGATGCGCTTACGAAACCGTAGGCCACATCCAACTAAAATCCAGCGACTGCAGAACATAGCTGTGGAGCGAGTAATAGAGGCCTCATGGTTCATCTTAAACCAAAGGCTGCGAGAGGATTCCCGTCTGGAATCCATAATAAATTATTAGAAATGTGACGAATACCTGATTATATGAGAGTTGCGTAACTACCAACTTGATGATTATCTCAAGTGTAAGAAGCCCATAGCAATCCGGCAGTCATTAATTATGCAGGACGATCTAAATTTTCCTTATGTACCAGGCGAAGAGTCCAAGGAGGCGCTACCGTTTTCTCGTACATTCAGATGGAATACGCGAACAATACCGATGCGGGACGAGCTAAAATGGTTGGTCACTAATCATGTTGGATGAGATAACGTAAGTTTTTCGCCACCTTTGGGTCCACTCTCTTAAACCCTGTCCAAACTTATGGAAAAGGTGGCATGGAAGGAGTATCTAATGGAGCTGCAACGTCGTGTCAAATGGAACCGTACGTTGAAGTTAGGCGATTGTGTGGTAGTAAAAGAAGAAAATCTACCATCATTAGTATGGAAAATGGGACAAGTTATTGCCATTCACCCTGGTATATGGGGATAAAACCCTGGTATCCGAAAGCAATTTGCTTGCTTGGTGCAAGTACCTAACGTTCTCATACCATTTTAAAACATTCTTTTATTTTGACATTTATTTTTGACATCTACGTTTCTTATTTACCACTACAGTGACGTGATAGAGAGTCACTGTATTTACAACTCGCCATCTAACTTCTTGACGTGCATTTTTATAAAACATTTTGTGCTACAACTTTGACCTCTTATTGAATTACCTTCTGCAATTTATAAAATTGTAATTAAACGCATTTTTTAAATAAATTCAAAATTTTTACAAACGTTTTGGTAATTGATTGAGAACCGCTGTTCTGAAATTGTTATGCTGATGTCGTAAATTCAAAAAGTTTCTACAGATGGTGAATGGGTTATCTACAACTTATTTAAAATCCGAGAAGTGCAAATTAGTGACTGTTTTAATTAATTTAAACAAAATTTCTTTTTGGTTTACTCAATTAAAATTATTTAATAAAATTGTGACAATAAACGATCATGATTGTTTTGAATGTTTGACATTCTAACTAATACGGTTTGAAGGTAAGTTGACATTTTTTTTTTGAAAACATGGTGATTTGGATCAAATTTTTTATTTAAACAACTTTCCAATATCTTTTATATTATATTCTTTGCCTTTCGTCTGTTTTTAGTTGGCGGTTATATATTATAACAGGGGCGGCTTGACTTTCTATTAAGATCATAGTTACCTACCTGAAAATATTGGGAGCCGGAGGGATGTTTACATAATTATTTATTACATTTTCCAATTAATTTTTTGCTAGTTGAAGGTTTGTGAATAAAATAATAATGAAAAGAAATACATTTTATCCCCCCACCGGTATGTAGCAATTAAATCATCAGGGATTTTAAAATGTTCACTGTTAACCTAATTTATTTACTGCATTCTTTCCCTCTGGAGAATACATCTAATTTTTATTTGGTAATAATCTGGTCATAAATTCTTTCAGAGCATTCAAGAATGGACTGCGCAAATGAAAAAAGTGTCGGATCATGTCTATATGTAGCAAACTTACATCCAGACGTTAATGAAATCAGTTTATATGAGAAATTTTCAGAAATAGGACCTGTAACTGTTGTTCACCTATGCAGAAATGCCTTAACCAAGCAATCTCTCCGTTGTGGATATATAAAATATAAAAAATCCCATGATATGGAGAATGCGCTGATTCAATTAAACTTCACATATTTAAATAATATGCTAATTCGCTTATGGTGGATCAATAAAATCCCCGATTTGAATGGATTGAATGTTGGTCATATTATCTTTTTAAAAAATTTACCCAATGACATTGACAATAAAGAATTGTATAACAATTTCGCACAAATGGGCAATATCAGAGCCTGCAAAATTGTTTTAGGTAAGAATAACAGAAGCGATGGGTTAGGTTTTGTGGATTTTGAAGACGAAAGATGCGCAGATAAAGCAATTAAGAGAGTAAATGATGGAATGAGGTTGCGAGGTATGAAAGTGGATGGGGAAAAATTTATTCCGCACAAAAAAGTGCGGTTTCACTATGTACTTCTTAAAAATTTACCAGAAGATATGGATGAAAAAAAATTGAAAGCGATATTTGAAGAAATTGGACCTATCGAAATGATCAAACTTTCAATATACAAAAGTAGTACATCACACAAGTTTGGTTTCATTTGTTTGAAAAACTTAAAGCATCCAATTGAAGCTTTACAACTGCTAAAAAACAAAATCGAGAGTCGGACTACAAAATGCCAAGGATCTGAACATGAAACAATTGAATTGAAGTATATTCGCTGTGATGAAAATGGGTTATACAATGAACGTATGATGGATGCTGATGCGGTACATCAAAATAAGCCAAGTCATATACATAAACGTGAAGAAAAGAAGATTTTAAAAGAAACAAACAATCGAATCGAAGAAAAATCTTCAAATATGCCATTCGCAGAAAAAGGTAACGAAAAACAAGCAAGTAATTGTATCGGAGAGAATACGTTTTCAAATTCACCAATGAAGAAAAACAAAAACAAACACATTTTTTCTTCTGGAAGTGAAAGTAACTCGATTAGAGAAACTAAATCTCCAACTATAGATTTGAAGAAAGAGCGAAAGGTTTCTTCTGATAGGACAGCAAGTAATTCCATTCAAGGGGCGACTCTCGTAGATATACCATTAAAGAAAAGTAATGAAGATCAAAAAATATCTTCAAATGATAGTAACCAAAATCACGGAATAATTATGACTTCAAGTATTTGTGATGGAAAAACTGGATATCCAAATACAGCGTTGGAGAAAATTGATTTAAATGATAACCGCGTGCATTTACCTGTGGTTTCCAAAGATGTAAATAATTCAACTGCAACAATTAATTTATCAAGTACAGCATTAAAGAAAAATTATGAAAAGATATCTTCAACTGGTATTCAGATGCCTACAACTTCCACAGCTAAAGCGCAGCAAAAGTTTCATACCAATGTACCAACAGTTAATTCTCGATACTTTCAGCAAATTCCTCTGTCCACGTATAATCAAGTGACATCGAAGAATATCAGTCCTCAAATTTTTCTTCATCCAGTTACCTTGCCTACGTTAAGCCGACCTAATGTAATGGTTTTTTCCTCAATCTCCACAATATCCCATAAGACCTATGTTCCCGAACAATCTACCTCAACCGCCAGGCATTTCATATACTTCTCAAACTAATAGGCCACCTCCACCAACACTACGAGAATCTATAGTGAAGAATAGGAACCTTGATTATGTAAAACAAATCGTTGGCGAAAATATTTACCCAAAAGTTGAATTTTTATATCCTAAATTAGCGCAAGAAATATTAGGTATTCTGCTTAAACAAAATTCCTCTATATTAGATATGATGGAAAATAATGAGTTCTTGAAGTTAAAAGTAGAAGAAGCAGTGTTATTATTGCGCTCTGCTTCTAAAGACTAAAACTCTAAATTAAGGCAGTTATTTCTGCTCATATAATAACCAGATTTGTTTTCAGCTTCCAAGTGTTAATTTCACTTTATTTGAAGTTTGACTGAGGTGTTGAACGCCCTTATTAAAAAATAAGTACCAAAAAATTGTTAATATAAGTTAGTTATAAGTTATAACGATTCCTTATTTTAATAAATATTTTGTTGAAATAAAGGTTATTATAAAAATTTTTTATTGGTAGATAATATGTAATTAACCCCCCCCCCTAATATAAACTCCTAGTTACGCCACTGTTAACGCGCCTAAATTTCAATTTACCAAATACAGCCCTGTATACCAGTACCGTAGTCAGGTTCTTTTGGAGAAAAGGAATTTAAGAACTATATTTACTAGATAGACGCTAAAAATGTCTATGCCAATATTGACTGCCCCTCTCGCACTATGGGACCTAACATAATAATATGAAATGTTATTTTGCCCACAGTAACATTTGCTTTTAAATCTGCGCCTAAACGATAGAAAGGCAATTTTTTTTATATTTGGAGAAAAAATTTAGTTATAAATTATGGGCCATCAGCAAACAGCAGTGTGTGAGATCCCATAGTGTGTATCCCTAAGTTACATTATCAATGGAAAAAAACAAATTTGTGCACAAAATATTATGTTGGTAATAGAAGTCAAAAATTGCCAATACATTCATTTGTTAGGTTAGATGTACATAACCTCATATTATTTTAAATAATTTTGTTCTTAAATTCAAGATAAGATGCCTTCCACTATATCACAGGTAACAAAATGATAATGTTTTAAAAGTAAAGTTTTAATTTTCGCTTATTTAGCTCGACAGTCCGTCAGAAAAATTTAGAACCTTCATCATCGATGGAGAAGGCCACACGTTTGGAAATGCTATAACTTCGATTATAACAACATAGTAAGCATTCTTAATTTGTAATTTTTACGGAAATATTAAGTACGTTTAATTTTTAGTGAAGACGTCAAGTTTTGTGGTTACTCTATAAACCATCCTTCGGAAGTAAAAATTGTTCTTCGTATAGAAGTATTTAAAGGAAAGGCGATGGATGTTTTAAAGAGAGGATTACGTGATTTGATGGAATTGTGCGATCACACAGTGAATGCTTTTGAGAAAGCAGTTACAGAATATGAAAATGAATAACTACGTGAGTTAGTTACTTGATATAAATATTGTTTGTACATAGCTAAATTACTAATAAATTTTTTACAATTATTTAGTTCGGAAATTTCTAACCTGAAATGTACATTTTAATTGACACTAAGTTGTTGATTTTATAGCGACACTTGATTTTGTTTCATCTATACTACATTCCACTTAACACCACGACTGTGATTGGTTGAATGATAACAACGAAAAAAATAAACAAAAATATTTAATGATATTAATTCTATCAGTCGGAAGGTCATTAGTCTGGTTGTTAGCCGGTTCGTATCCGGGTAGAGGCTCACTTTGTATGGTTGTCTTCGTGCTTCGGAAGGCACATAAACACAGTGATCATCGTGAGGTATGAAATGCTCGAATACCCTCTTGGGGAACGGGTAAATGACGTAAGTTCTTACAAAAGGAAGTCCGAAATAATAATAAAATAATTATTTGATTAATAATTTTGCCAGAGCAAACAATAGCTTGCCTGTGATCTTGGTCCTGATTCAGTAATTGGATAGCAACAAGCCATCTGAACAATAAGGATATTCCGAAGTTTTTCAACTCATTTGTTAATAAAGATAAACTGCATAGCCTGGGGGGGGGGGTCTAGTAGGTGTATGTAGTGTTTAAAATAATGTTCAAACAATGCGGTTTGCAGTTATTACAAATCTACCCTATAATATAAAAAGATAAGCCTTCTTATGCAACGTTCTTGCTTAAAGCTAATAAAATAAAATTATTTTGTTATAATTTCTATTGGCTATAGGAAAATAGTGTAATCTAAAGAAATTAATTTAATTTAAACGAAATTGAAATCGTTTTCATGCAAAGTTCAATTTTATGAAACTTTTTAATTTTTAGATGCTGAGTATCTGTAATATACACACAAACAAATTATTTCCCAGGTGCGGCCTATAGGCCGCACAACCTAAGCCTTTAGTATTTTATTTTTTACGCTTTTAAAAAATTTTCATACACAAAGTGTTCTTTAAATTAATTAATTATAAAACAAAATCTTTTGAATAAAAACAATATTCGGGAGTTTGGCACTCACTGAAAAGCTAATATTTTAAAATGTGAGGTTGCCATAGCAACGGCCAATATGCTTCAAAGGGATAAACTTTTTCTGTACTCCATAAGAAGATGGAAACATCTATTTCTAAATCAGTTGATTTAGTGCTCCCCTTTAGCTACAGGGTGGTTCTTAGATACTGATTATCACACTGTACTACTAGGAAGCGCCACAGTTCCGAAAATCTTAATAAATTTTAATTTTCAAAAAAAATTATGCCAAACATTCGTGTTATGATTTTGTGAACTATTTAAATTTTGTTACTGGCAGCCCAAAAATATATTGGGGAGCCCAAATTTTGAAGTTTTGCAATTGTTACTACTTGTAATCGTCAAATCACTTTCGATAAAAATAAACTGGGTAGACCGGTGGGTGTGGAGCACCCCAGCACTGTCGATGTTGATCACTGTCTTTGTTTTCTCTATTGATTTTACTCTTATTTTTCTTCCAATTATTAGGCTATGTTTTATTTATGTTTGCCAGTTACCTCGGTGATCCGAAGTCTCTTAATACTATGAGCATATTAATTGTATTATACTTGAATTAGCTTGCATTAGAAGGGCCTGTGATCCTGTTTCTTTTCATTGTAAACGAGGTCAATTCATCAATACAAGAGGGGGTCGCCGTCTTTACTTGCCCTCTGAAGCACAAAGATGTCGAGTAAAATTCCAAAATCGTATTTTATTCATTTATGTAGGGCCTCTTTAAATTTATTAACCATGCCTACCATAAAATTTTAATTCAGCCTTGCTTTGCCTTGGGATTGCGATCATCAGTCCTTGATTGAAAATGTTGTCTAAAAACTAGATTTTTTGAGAAAAATGCATATTTTTTTAAATATAAAATAGCTTATTGTGTTCCCCATGTTGTTTTATATAATATTTTCCTAAAATTTGAAGTTAAACCGTCAAGCCATTTTTAGGGAAAGTATTTTATAATAAAACATACCGAAAGCCCATGGACTCTGAACCATGGAACTGCAATATACTTTATTTTTGAGATGGTTAATTCGGCAAATTCCAAGACCCTACGACAATGTGATTAATAAATTAATGACAATTTATTATTTTTTTAATAATTATAACATTATTTTAAACGTACCCTGTACATAACAGTTGCTGAACATAACCTCACTCAATGCAACTGATATAACCTCAATATTGACAACCAACAACATGTTTATGAATTAATTTAATTTGAAACCCAAAACTATTCAGTTATGTCGTCGTACAATAAAAAGAACTTTCATAAAGAAAGGCGAAGTAATTTCTGTGCATCGTCAAAATTGTCCGAAGCAGACGCAGGAATCACCGAGTACATAAGTGACTTTCCAGAAATAGTAGGAGTTATTAAAGAGCGTTTCTCAGATTTCCACGTTCACGAAATTGATAATTCCGGTGTGGTTGCCAAGCTGACGAATTCGGAGATTCCACAACAGTTTTGTGAGGATCCGAATGAGGAAATTAATTTGGATTGTCCAAGCGAGTTAGTGTCTTCAGAAATTTGGGAACGTTTGAAAGCGTTGGTTGATGCACCTAATCCCTCTCCATGCGAAATTGATGTCACCACATTATCCAAGGAAGAACGCACCCAAATTCATGCAGTTATTAAGAAGACGTTTGGTAAAAAGGTTATTTCTAGTACTAAGACCATCGAGAACAGGAAGATAGTTGAGGTAAAGAAATTTAAAAGGGGAATTAACAAAGATAATCGCATTCAATGGCCCAAAGGGTTGGGAGAGTATGTTTACTTTTTAGTTTACAAAGAAGCGATGGATACGTTACAAGCTTCTTTTAAAATTGCAGATTGCCTTAAAATGAATTCCTCCGCGTTTACTTATGCAGGAGTTAAGGATAAACGGGCTAAAACGACGCAATGGTTTTGTCTTAAAAAAATTCAGCCAAGAAAGTTGTTAAATTGTTGTCGGCATGTTCATAATATTCGAATAGGAAATCTCGAATTTAAAGATAAACCTTTGAGTTTGGGCCAACTTAAGGGTAACAGGTTTTCAGTTGCAATACGTAGCGTCACTGCAGACGATGAACTGATAAATAAAGTTATGGATTCTGTGAAAACAAATGGCTTTATTAATTATTTTGGACTGCAACGTTTTGGAAACGACAAGGAGGTTCCAACGTATGAAATTGGAATCAAATTGTTGCAAGGAAATTGGAAAGAAGCGTGCAATTTGATTTTAAAAGTTAGGGAGAGTGACGATGCTTATTCCGAAGTTACCAAGGCAAAAATTATTTACAACGAAACTTCAAATAGCGGTTTGGCTTGTGATGCGTTTAGAAGAATGCGTAATAAGTGTGTCGAATCAAAATTGTTAATTGGTTTAGCAAAAAGTGGGCATAATGATTACGTTAATGCGTTGGAGAATATTCCAAGAAATATGAGGCTGTTGTACTTGCACTCTTTCCAAAGTATAATTTGGAATAAAATGGTTTCGAGGCGCATAAGAGAGTTTGGTTTGAAACCAATAATTGGCGATTTGGTTTTTGCTTCAGATAAAATTTCTGAATTGGACGAATCAAGTGATGGTCCTGTACATTTAGAAGTTAAGATTTTAGAGGAAAGTGATCTCAATAATTATACAATTTACGATATCGTTATGCCTCTACCTGGTTATGATGTTGTTTATCCTGAAAACGAAATCAAGTCGTGGTATGCAGAAATTTTGCAATCTTATGATTTGAGTTTAGCCATGCCGCAACAAAAAGTTAAAACTTACAATGTGAGTGGGACATATCGTAAAATTTTGAATCAGGTTAATGATTTTTCGTACAAAATTTTACGTTATACAGATCCTCATGCAACGTTAATTCGTTCCGATGTTGAAGAACTGAATGGCAACACAGAACCGGAACAGGATCCTAATGGAACCTACAAAGGCATTGTTGTGGAATTTTCTTTAACGTCTTCAAGTTATGCAACCATGGCGTTACGAGAAATTCTCAAAATTGATACAAGTTCTGGTACGCAAGCTCAGTTAAATAAAAAGTTGATTCGATACCTGAAGTTGTACCTCGGGAGCCTGAAACTTTGGTTTCTAATTGTGATATGCTGTTATTAGATCCGGACAGCTTGTTAGCAGATAGTAAGAAATTAGACGCTTTCAAAGAAATAATTAAGGAAGCAGCTGTATCAAGTACTGACCCCCAAGATGGTTTGAAACGTAAGCTTGACGGTGAGGAAAATTTACAGGCTGAGAAAAAGGTTAGAAGTGAACATTGAATCTTGTTAATTTTATTAAGTGTTTTATTGAATTTAAAATGAAATTATTATATGAGTTTTAAAATTTGGCCAAAATATCTTTTAATAAAAAAATAAATTTTGTTTTCTGTTTTTCTAAAACTTTCCAAAAAATACAAAAAACTTCTTTTTTATAACTTCGCATAAAAATTACAAAACGTTTGCAAACTTGGTGGAATGTTCCAGTATATATTTTTGACTATGATGTATGTATGTGGAACAGGATTTGTCTTTCTTGAAATATTAACTTTTGTTTTGAAATAATTGCTTTGTATTAAATAATTTTATTGGCTATCAATTAATCGGTAATAATAATTGATTTGTAATCCACGTCAAATATAATATTCAATTTCATTTTCTCATAATTCCTTATATTTTAACAATTAAATTTTCATTCCCTGTCCATCTGACGAGCACCCAAAGAGCAAAATATTTTAGTATACACACATATTATAATGTACTAAAATAAAATAAACATTTATTTGTAAATAAGTGTGAGGAAAAAATTCACTAATTGTCAAATTTAATTTTCATTTCATTATAACTTGTAATATTGCAAATTAAATTATAAAAGAAAAGTAATAGAATAGCAATAAAAAAACTGGCAAGAGTCGACTAACCCTGACTCAAAAATACACTTTTTCCTATAAAAATTGCTTCACCAAACGAAAGAACAGAAAAATATAAGCTCTTTTAAGTGAGGATGAATTAAGTCGGACTTGTAATAAGGCCACAATTTAATTTTGAAAATCACGATTTTCCCATAAGAAATACATGTATTATTGCGAGATATTACGAGTCCACATTCTATCACCCGTCCGTGTGCTGTAGGTAGGTCGACAGTGCCTAGCGGTGGGGAGCTACCAGTCGCTCCCGAGTTCCGTTGCCTCAACATTCACACTTTGCCGAGTTGGACCGTTCTTGGGGGATATTTTTAATGAGCAGTTTTGAATTTCTGCCTTCAAACGGCCGTAGCACCGTAACTATTAAATTCAATTAAGAGAATAAATGTTAAAAATCCAAGTTTTATTTTTTTTCGTTTTTGTTGCAAACCCTGCATCTTTTAAACGAAACTACTTACAAAAAACTAACCGCCCAATTCGGATAGCAAATTTAACGGACCACTACTTTAGTTTAGTAACATTTTTTGAAAAACCAACCCATTTCACAGAAAATTCCAAAATAATGACAAGGTCAGTACAAAAAACACTCCCTTTTTGTGTTTTTGTCTGTTCGTCCAATTGGTTTTTCTGCTGCCTCCGTTATGCTATCTTTTATATTAACCCACTCTTATCTACGTTCTTACTCATTTGTTTATTCATCATTTCTTCTCGTCAGACGGGTCCACAAATTTGGTTAAAAAACGATTTTAAAAAGTAATTTGGAATGCAATTTTCTCATTGGCTTTTTTGAATTGTAACCCCGCCCACCGAAATTAAAATAGGTCGTGGTGACAGTTAAAATACCCGAATCTAGATTTTTAAAGCGAATTATGAAAGATGAGAGTTCAATTAACAAATAAAAAATAAAATTTGTAGTTGGTCCACAAATTTCGAAAAAAAAACACTTTTAGGGTGAATCAGAGCCTTGCCGTAGTTACGTTTGTCAAATCCCACTTTTCGCAGCATTCGCTATAAGCCGCTTTGACAAGCGCTTTACTCATTAAAAATTTATTATTTTCATTATTCATTCATAACAATCATTATTATTAATTTTGTAATAATTTTTTCAGCTTTGTATTCCAACAGATGTGCAATTGTTACACCTAATCCACTTAGAAAACCGTCAATGGGGTAAATGCTGGATATTTTGCTTTTGTTGAAATGAAAAGCTAAAAAAATAATTATTAATACAAAATCGAAAATAAGAAATAAATATTTTCTTTTCAAACAAATAAATAAAATATATTTTCAAATTTGCTATTCTTTTAACAAGCAAAATTTAAGTAAAAATTCCAAAAGCCCAAACAAGAAAATACTGTTTTAGAGACCGGGAGGGTCTCCGCCACAAGCAAAATGTTGTGATAGATTATCACAATTTTAGCCATCAGTATCAAGCAATCAAAAGAGAACTTTTTTTAAATATAAAATAGAAGATATGTCCAAGAGTCCGACGAGGGGGGGAATAAAATATCTCCAGTATATGTCATCGTTACCAAGAAAATTAAAGTGCTATACAACTTCTGCATAATTTTTAAACAATTAACCCTGATATTACAAACTTATTTCCAATAAAAGAAAACTACGTTTACCCCCTATTCTATAACCCCCAGATCGGGAAACTGAACTTTAACAATCTTACTATAGATATATGTAGAAGGTGTCGGCCAGATATACTCCAGTAAATATAAATTCAGGCTATTACATGCAACCAATGGACATAGATTCACTTCTAACAAAATAAACTACGTAGACCGAGGGGTACCTTCCCAGTTTCGTAGTATCAGAAGATCCCCTCGGACTCTTGGTTATTATCTCTATAATATAATTCTCTATAATTACAATTTGTATGGGGCTGGGAGTATTCTTTATTGATGACTTAATACTCATGGCCAAAATTTTGCAGATTTATCTATTATTACAATTTCAGTATGGCTGGGGTGCTCCACCCCCAGACCCCCCGGTCTCGAAGACAATGTTTTCAATGCAATTAGGATAACAAATCATAATTATGTATTTCGAATTTTTTTTATTTTCGATGTAATAATTTCTTCAGCTTTATATAATATTTCAACAAATGTGCAATTGTCACACCTAATTCACTTAGAAAACCCCAATGGAGTAAATACAGGACATTTTCCTGCTTTTGAAATGAATAGCTGAAAAAATAATTATTTGATTCAAATTTTTTAAAATTATAATTTAATTATAATTAAACATAATTTAATGAAATATATAATTTAAAAAAATTTGAATCAAATATTAATTTCAAAGGTTAATAATATATATAATTTCGAAAAAATAATTAAAAATCGAAAATGAGAAATAAATATTTTACTTTTCAAAACAAAAAAGTAAATAAAAATATTTAAGAATGCGAAATACATAATACAATTTGCTATGCTAAATTTAACAAACCAAAAAGCTAAATTAGGAAACATTGTTTCAGAAACCGGGGGGTCTGGGGGGTGTGGAGCACCCCCCAGCCATACTCAAATTGTTGTAATATACCTATTATCACAATTTTGGTAGCCAGTGTCAAGTAATCAATCATAAAATGGAAATTAATGTCAAAAATCTGACGGGGAAATAAAACATTTCCAGTATATTACCATCGTTCCCAATAATTTTTAAACATTGAAGTTCGGTGTCCCGATATTACAAATTCACTTCCAATAAAAAAAACTACTTAAACTAGAGGGTCTTCTATACCCCCAGCGTCCCCCTGATATCGGAAGACTGAACTTTAACAATTTTACTTTAGGCATAGGAGGTGGAAGCCGTATATATAAATTCAGGCTGTTACAATCATTATAATAACAGTGCGGTTCGCAGACTGCACTTATGTGAATAATTCTGAATTCACTCTGTATATTGCCAACTAGCTAGTTAAACCACAATATTGAAGTGAAAGTGGCAATGCGAAGAGAAAAGGATGTGACTGTTTTCTGATATTATAACAAAACTAAGATATTAATATCAAAGTCGCCTTCTATGTTCTTCCTGTCAATAATATATCGGGATTTATTTCAGCCTTACTCCACTTTTAAAAATTAAAGTACATGAAGGTTTGCGTTTCATAATGATTCTCCTGGATAGAAGTTAATGGCAGATTTTAGATATTTGACGGTCCCCCATCCAGTAAACGAAATTAAATTCATTGTCGTAAAAATGTAAACAAACTTGAAAGATTACGTAATAAAAGCTTCTTCCTAACGTTTAAAAAAGCTATAATTGTGCAAATTAAAACAATCGACAAATTGAACTGCTATCAAACCTATTAATCAAGTTAACAAATGCGTTTTCTGTTGCTTGCTAATTTCTAACGACACCGATTTTTTAATCTGATTATTGTTGCATCGCTATTCTAAAAATTGTTGGCAGCATCCGGATGTGCTAAAAGTTCAATAATAATAAATTATTATGTAATAATAACTTTCTGTTGCACTGTTTCAAAAATTAAGCTCTAATTGTTTTTTTTTTGGGGATTACTTCCTCTTCGAAATTGTAGCCACGACATCAACAATCATTACACAACATTTATCTCAATCTGGCCTCGAACCCACATCGCGTCATACTGTATTCCAAAAGTTTATTCCTTCACATTTTATGTCTTTAGGTTTATTTACATTTTCAGTAACGGTGATTGTTTAGGGTCTATTAAGGGTTTTAGTTGTCGAATGCGAAAATAGAAATAAGGTTACAAAAGGGAAAGAACGATTAATGTACCCATCACCCAACTCAGTATGGCATAGCTTAGTAATAGCTAAAGAAGTTTAGCTATCAGAGGACAGGGAATGATCGTATTTTTTGAAAATAAGTATATTTCGCCTTATTGGACAACGTCAGGTTTGGGAGAAGGAAAAAGTTGTCAAGTTAATAAAAATTAGAAAATAATAGAACAAAACACATATATTTATTTATATTGTATACAAATTTCGTATGTTTATCTATTATTGCTAACATCAAACATACAATGCGATACTTTTTTTTATTTTGTTACAATTTAAGTACAATTTTCATTTATAATAAAATAACGGGTAGTAATCATCTCAACATACAATAATAATAGCATTCCATAGAAAAAGAAGAATTTATTTACAATAAATTTGATTCATCTTGGACAGATTTGCAATTTATATAATACATGCTGGAGGGAATGTGTGACTCATTAAATGCAAAGCATTTAAAAATCGCGTTACTGTGGCTCTTAAATGCCTCACTATTAAACCATTTTACCACGCGCAGTTTCTTATAATTAGCTACAGGGTTTGGACATTTATTCGTATTTTTATGTTCCTCCACAATTTTAAACGAAGCAACAAAAAAATACAAATAGCTGAATCATCATTTGCTGGCTTAACTTAGACTTCGTGCAAGCTCCAAAAAGCAACGCTACAGGTCGTGCTTATATAAATTCGCTATTAAGCCAGCGTTTTAATGTAGATTGACTTGTATAGTTAATACTTATATTAAAACACAATATATTAAATGATTTTTCTACCCTACAATTAAGTACTGAAAACTACAATTATTTTTAAGTTATAAACAATAAAACCTAAAGCCCAGAAACGTCTAGCTTTTTCAATTTTTAAAATTAAAATTCAATATATTACTTTTTTAAAAACTATTGCACAAATTGTTTTTCAAAGTGAAGAGTGCTAAAAATTAGTTAAGTGTTACTACAAAAATATTATAATAACTATTTAACAGCTTAGTAATTGTTAAAAATATTATGATCTTCTTTTAAAGTCAGTAACGTTGTTGAAATTCATGATGCCATCTGTTAAAATCAATGTGAAATACCACTATTGATCCTAACGCTAGACCGGCTAGCAAAAATCTAGAAAAATAAAATAAAATATTGTAAACAATTGTCGCCCAAATAAAATAGTACTTACTTTTGATCATGTGACAACGCAAGAGACCTAACGCTACTATCACATGCTGGAAAGGCATACAATAAAGCCAAGTTGAACGTTCTCCAAACTTCTACTATGCCCTTATCTCCACCAGTCATCAAATATTCACCATCTCGGCTTAGTAATAGGCACTGAAATTATGAAATCAAATCAAAACTCAAGATTCATGTCATGAGATAAATTACCTGTAGATTATCATTATGGGCTTCACATCGTAACCTTTTACCATTGATTGTGAATGCCGCTATATTTCCCCGTTCGTAGTTTATTACTATAACGCCTTCGCGAGACATGGCGATATTTTCCGGCGAAGCAAAGCCTGTAGGCGGATCCAACGATCGTAGTAAATCGCCAAACGTGGTATGAACCAAAACAGGACCATCTAAAAATAAGTTGTATGTATTATACAGGGGTTTCCCCTTTTTTTAAAAAGAGTTTATTTACTTTGTGATCCGGAAACGACCAAACCAAGTTCCGCCGAAATCACAACACTGCTAACGGGTTGTTCGTGTCCAGTTAAAGTCGCTCTCGGTGTAGGAACTCCCCTTCGCCTACGATAGTTTGAGTTCTGGCATTCCAATGCCATAATAGCACCGTACAGTCGGCAGAACCCGACGCAATATAACAATCTGATGTAATGTTACACTCCGACCTCGACAAACATGTGACGACGCCGTAATGCCCAAAAACTATTTGAACAATTTTGGCCATTTCCGTAGAGAAAATACGAAAACTGTTATCCCAAAATCCACAAGACAATAAAAATCTACTATCGACAGTTGTAACAAAACAATTTGAGCGAATTTTTAAATTTTGACTAAAATTGTCGCCGAGATGACGACGTAACATTGGATTTGTACTGTTGTTTGTTTGAGCTAAAAAAACAAAAAAAACATTAAACAAAAAATTACGTATGTATTTCAAAATTACGTACAAAGAACCGGATCCATCGATAACGGTAAGTTGGAAGCTTGATTCTGTGGTGTGTCAGCAAAACTAGGAGATTGAGCTACTGCAGCATAATTTGAATTCCAACGATTTACGGCAAATTGTTGATGCATCGTTACCGTAACTACTGAAGGCAAAGGCAACTGTGGATAAGTATTTGCAGAAATATGAACGATCGGTGAGTTTGACAAAAACTTCATCGTCATACACACATCGTCTTGTATATTAGAAAACATCATTGGTGACAAATGCATGGCAGAACTACGCGGAGGATGAGGTTCCATTAGCAATTGAGATGGCGTTTGTCCAAAATTTTTATTTGATTTTCGATCGCTTCCTTCATAACCTTATCATTTATCGCTTCCATATCGACGCTTCCTTCGTATGTTAAGTAGTAAAAAACGTTGGTGGCGCGTATCGCTTCGGGTCCTCGTTGTTTATACCCAAAAATTAAGTCGATCCACTGATGCAACTGACAAGAGACAAATTCCGATTCTAAAGCCTGTGAAAAAATTGTGAGACTTTGCTTACTAATTTGATTACAATTTTACCATTCTGTTAATTCGAACAAATTCTTCAGGAGTGTTCGCCCAAGGAGGTAATTCGACATCACCGACGGTGACTCCGTCTTCTTGAACGCCCAATCGATAACGGTTCGTATTAACGAACATTTCGGGAAGGAAAAAAAATTCTGGAATTAATTCCTTAACGTCGGAGGTGTCTCTCTGGCAATTTTTCCACGAGAGAGCTACCGATGAAAACAATCTATTGGGATGATCAAATTTCCCGCCTTGCAGGGCCAAAAACATGGTTGTCAGTGGTTCCTAAAGAAATTAAGGTAATAGTAATGTGATTGTTTATAAAAAATTCAGATTTACCATTCGTATAAGCCAATTCAGTACGAAAGCTGCAGTGGAATAATGGGTTCCATAATGGAATGGTGGAATACTTTCGTGTTCCCAACTCGAATATCTTTCTTCAAAGTAAGCTCTTCTGCTGGGATTTAATGCGCCGATTGGTTTAGATAAGTCTCGGTAATTGTTTGGTTGGCTTAGATCGAGTTCTTTGCTTTCATAATTTGTGAGCACCCATGGAAATATCGGGTATTGGTTTAAGTCATTGTAAGTACGACCTGAGAAAAAATTAAAAATGCATTTTTATGTTTGAGGGTTTAATTGTTTTAAAAAGATTCCGAAAATGAGTTTTACATGCTTTCCATGTATTATGAAATACTCGACAAGGAAGAAAAACAATATCTTCTTCTTCTTTTTTTAGGATTATTTTTCTAAACAATATAATATAGTATATCTTTGAGATAGGAAAAGACGTAGTAAACGAACCAATAATGGTGCAATTCCAAAACTGGAGAAAAAAAGAAATTCGGAAAAGGTCAATTTGAACAAAACAACAAATTTTGAAGCCGAAAGTTAATTAATTTTACCGCAGGTGATTATAATTTTATTTTCAATGTGCGGATAATTGAAATCATAAAATTTTGGCTTACTAATTTGCTGGAGTGTAAATTTAGCTCCACGTGCGTTAATTAACTCTTCAAATTAAATTTGAATGCTAGTTGTGAATTATGGCGTTTGAAATTTGCAAAAATAATAAATAATACGGGCTGATAGTCTTAATTAAAGGTGGCGGTGAAGGGTAAACAAATATTTTGAAAAACGTGAAACTTTGAAATGAAAGGAAATAAATTAATATACCAAAAAGATTACAGGAAGCATGGAAAAGCAAAATAAATTATTATTCATGAAAATCAGATTTGGCGAGGGAGAAAATCCAGAAATAATTTTAGACCCTGCAAAACAATGAAGGGTGGCTGTAATCCCCCGGCTGGTACGGCTTAAAGTGAATGAGATGGCTCCTAATTCGCAGTGACAAGTTCCATCCGCCTAGCTCAACGAGCGAGCGTCGCGACGTATGACTTCGTTACAAATAAAATAACAAAAATAACCGAAAAATTGAAAAGTATAAAAATAACAAGAAAAACAATTAAAAAATATCGACGACACGAAAATCAAAACAAAATTATTGCATTACAAATCGGTACATAATTAGTTCGGGAAAAAGTTTTTTTTTAAATATACGACGTCGTAAAATTAACCCGTAGGATCGGATGGAGTAAATGAAAGACTTAATTAGTTCCTATCATTCACTCAAACTGCATCCAATTGCCTTTGAGTGGTGGTGTATAAATATACTTGGAAAAAAATAGTTTCCAGCACATGATGTATGTGTTTTTAATTTAGCCCAGTCTTTCTGACAACTGCTAATTTTGCATGAGACATTTTCTTGAGCGCCACAAAAACTGTTTTAACTTTACGCTCTGTCAACATGTGGAATTATTTCCTGCTTACCGGGAATTTAATTTCAACTTTGTATAATTGAAAGTGACGTGATTTATTTTGAAGTAGTAACGAAATTTGGATAAAAAACCAACGTTTTGATGTATGGATACGCATGAAGAAAAAAATTATCAAGTCGAGTCGATGAACTTGATACTAAAAAAAGAGAAATTCGAAGGAAAAACTTACCCGCAATGGTATTTAAGAACATCAAATACTCAAAATTGGAAATTTCTCGACGTTGCCATTTTTGAGTCATATTTGAATTGCGCATCAGTTGCCTAGGTGACATCATACTTGCCCTTCTGAAAATGAGAAAAGCAAAATGTACAAAAAGTTTTAAAAGCTACATGATTTATTTTTTAAAGAATGCTAACATAATTCGGTTGCTCCAATTTTAGAGCAAATATTGGAATTTGTCAGAGTTAGACAGTCGATTAGTCATTTTTCTAAAATAAAAATCTTTAGTTGTAATCGATCATTATCATCCTCTTCAATCTTATAATTTCCACTGCCTAGCATGACTTTTCTTTATGTCGAGAGAGGTTAGTTTGATGTAATCAATTTTTTTATACAAATTACAAGTTTTTGGATAGACATGAAGAGAGCTGTAAGAAGTTATCCAAATGACAGATTAGCCAGGAGACAACTTTCCCAAAAACTAAAAACAATTACGAGTCCGCTTAAAAGATGTTGTTCGCATTGCTTTACTTTATTAATCACTTTGGCCAGGATTTCTCAAGTTTTCCCATTACCTTTTGCTTTTGTCTGCTTCCATTTTTGCAGAGAGCTCCAGTAAAGTAAAACAATTATTGCTTTCACAAGAAAATAAAACTGTAATTTATATAGCCGAATGACATAAAGTTGAGTTTTCCTGCCATTTGGAGAAAATGAAATAATATTAATTTTGTATATTTAATAGATTGGGATTGCCGTCCCCTTAATTTTGACATTTCTCCGCTTGCTTCTGACGCCGGCCCTGCTAAGTAATAATCCCAATAACATAAGATAAAAATAAAAAAATAAACTCGGATAACCACAGTTCTTAGGCATACAGCTACCTTTCTGGTTTACAATTAAATAATATTTTGTAATAATTTTTTATTTAAATTTATAATTTTTGTTTTCTTCCTGGTTTTCATTATCTGCAAGATAATAAGCAAATAATCCTTCATATTTTAATTAGTAACATAAATTTTTATACAGGGTGTTTATTAAACCAACGGCAAACATTCAAGAGGCCATTCTCTGGATTAGTATGAGAATATTTTGTACTTTGATAATTTTGAAACGCCGCTTTGTTTCGAAAATACAAGGCAATAAAAACTTTCGACAATAACAATATTTTATTTAACGTTTGGCTGTTTGACGTCCTGTATCCTAGCTGGAGGTACCTAGTAATTTTGAAGAGTTATTGTAGATTAAAAAGCTTTACATGTAATTTTTGTTAATAAAATGTTGTTATTGTCAAAAATGTTTATCGCCCTGTATCTTCGAAACAAAGTAGCTTTTCAAAAGTCATCAAACTACAAAATATTTTTATAATAATCCAGCCCCTTGAATTTTTGCCGTTTATTTAATAAACACCCTATATAAGAAAATTATGTTGCATTTTGTAAGGGTAGTTTTTACGTGACAGTTCGATCTCTCTAACCTCTGATTGGTTCGTTCATTTATGTATTACCAGCCCCAAAAAGTAACGGGCTATGACTTTAGGCTTTTGGAAAACCAACCCATTTTACAGAAAATCCCAAAATAATCAACAAGGTCGGTATAAAAATTTAATAGTCATACAGGGTGTTTCCGTGCCTACAATAAATCTTTAAGGTTCTGATAAATTACACTTTTCAAAGACAAATTTTTACATAAAATTTTTGTTCGAGTTCATTGCCCTTGGGGGGTACCTCTAATAAAATACATTTGCTAATTTCAATCAACTCGAGAGAAATAAAAATAAATTAGTCAAACCGGGGGGTCTGGGGGGTGTGGAACACCCTCCAGTGCCTCTGCAAGGGGAGGTCCTCAGTTTACTTCTGATAAAAAATAAACTCCTGAAACCGGGAGGCTTGGGGGGTGTGGAATACCCAAATATTACAATGCAGGCAAACATTAAAGGTTTGAAAATTTACTAAAAACTATCCGCTAATGTTTTAGTTTTCAAAAGAATTATGACATATCATTGGGAGGGGGGTTATGATATTTATAATTTTGAAAAACTTATATGAAAATTTGTCTTAGAAAAGTGTCCTTTATCACCACCTCAAAGGTTTTCCACGGTCACGGGAACAACCTGTATAAAATTAAATTTTATACTCGTATCTACCTCAATTCCAATATTTGGGCACTGGAGGGTATTCCCAGACCGACCCCCCCAGTTTAAGCGGTTTCATTTATCAGAAGTGAATTAAATATTTCAGCACATCCGCTTGACTGCTGCTATGGTAAAGTTAAATTTATTATTAATTTCTTATAAATGTAAACATCATAGACCGGGGGTTCTGGGGGGTATAAAATTCCCCCCAGGATGTACCATTATTCTCAAGAAAACTAAAACGGCTTCATAAAGCTTCTAAAATAATTTATAAACATTTAATGTTCTGCATTCCAAATTTCTGCGCTGGAGGGTGTTCCACACCCCCCAGACCCCCCGGTTTGGGCAGTTTATCTTTATGACAAGTGATTTGGAAATGTCAGAATATTCTCTTGGCCGTTACTATGGTAACGTGACATTTTTATAGTCATTATTTAAATAAAAAAAAGTTTTTTAAAATGGAAAACGGCCAAGCAAATGATATGCTGTATTCCGTACCCCCTGATTATGCAGTTTGTAATTAATTGTCATATCGCACCCCAGATAAAAAGGGGTATAAGTCCAAAAAGTGATTTTTTGAGTTAGATATATCAAATAATTCGTCTCCTCAAGTTCTATCAGCAAAACAAGTCATATTATGATAGTCGAATTATTGCCGCTAAAAAACCGCCAAACTTGGTACTTTTGTTCAGCTAAAAAGGGGTATAACTCCAAAGTTTACAACCGAAACTGAATTTGCTTTTCTTACAATAAAATAATCCTTACCAATTAATATTATCAATTATTATTATAAAAATCACATTTATCTAAAAAGATAAACGTGATTTTCTTATAAACGTTCAAATATTCAAAGCGCTCTAGCTCAAAATGGCGTTTTCAGACTTATACCCCTTTCTTTCTGGGGGTGCGATATTATGAATAAAACACATTTGCTAATTTTAATCAACTCTAGAGAAATAAAAATAATTTAGTTAAACCGGGGGCCTGGGGTGTGGAACACTCTCCAGTACCTCTGCAACGGGAGATCTTCAGTTTACTTCTGATAAAAATAAACTACTCAAACCGGGGTCTGGGGGTGTGGAACACCCTCCAGTGCCTACTTAAAACAAAGGCAAAGCATTTTATTTTTAGTAATACCCCGGGCGAAGCCGGGTATTCAGCTAGTAATTTATAAAACACCAAGTGTACTTTTTTGTAATCTTACTAAGACGAACGCTGCTATTTACAATGCTCCAGACGGTTTTTTACTCGATGTCTATAAATATCAAAATTGAAATTCTGGAACTACTCTCTTATTGGTTAAGTTTTTTTGAGTAACTTAAATTATTATGAACAGTTCAAAACTCTGTCCGATCTCATTTAAGTTTTCTTTTAACCTTGCTAATCCATTCACGCGTCCGTCCGTCCGTCTATCCACATTATTAGGGTATAACAAAACCTTTAATAATTGAAGAAGTATAAAAGCCTAAAAATATTTAGTTGCTTGAGAGTTGAAGGCGACTGTGTTTTTAAGCCACGGCGTTCATGACCGCCACATTTAAAATGTTATCCGAGATGTTATCTTAACAAGGGCGGATTCGCACAAACATTCGTTGTTCAAAGAAGTATAATGAGGAAAATTGTAAAAAAAATTATTTGCAGACCACAATTTAAATAAAAAGCATCGTGGGTCTTACAAAATATGCGAATTCATTCCGATTGGAATTGAAATTACTAAATGGAATGAATTGACTTCCATTATTTTGAATTGAATTAGATGAAATGAATTGGATTATAATGATTTGTTTTGAATTAAATTAGATGAACTAAATATTGCATTGAATTGAATACAATAAATTGATTGGAAATTGCAGAGGATAACAAAATAATTGAGTTATTAACTTGTAAAATACATAATGTTATAACAATGAATTTGATTGATTTCAAGTTAACTGAATTTTTTGATATCAAAATTGATGAATTTCATATTTCTTAATATGAAATAATTTTAAAATAATTCTTAGTTGTTTTCAAAAATGATATCAAGCAAGATACTAACAGGGTCAAACATTTAAAAATTAATTTAATTATCAGCTCTGGTCTATCTGATGGGAATCTAAACCTCGAAATATAAATGATCATCGATATCATCAACTGAAAATTCGTAAAAAAAGCAAGTGAAAAAAATTGCCAATTAATTCAATTAAAAATAAAAACTTGAAATCGTCAAATTCAGTTTTATTATTGTAAACTTAACATTAAATTAAAACTTTTAATTTTTTAATTTATTTTGTAAGTTATCATTATGAATGTATTAATATTCTTAAATTCGTATTATAAACTTCCTTAGAAATTGAAAAATGATATTTATTATTTTTAGAAGCTGCAGTGTTCTGTGCGGTTTAATTTAACCTGTAACGTAAAAAGATTCCATTATTTCAAATGGAATAAAAACTGGATAAAATAAAAAAATGTATGATTCTTGATTCGAGTGTGGTATCTCTCTGAATTTTTAACAAAAATTATCAGTTAACTTTTAAAAACTTATTGTTATTCGAGTGGATCGAGTTTTTACGACGTTTTATGAAATTTGAAGTACATCCTGTAATTTAAAAATTGTGTTTAGCTAATTAAAACTTACGACCTCACTAATTTATCCAAAAAATGTTTGATATTGACAACATCTCAGAAACTGGGCGTCGAAAATTATTTAAATAAAAATTTGGGATTTCGCCAGTGGTTATAGTGTTACGAGGGCCAAAAGGCAAGCAGCCATAAAAATATTGCTCCCACCCTTCAGACCACACTACGCCCGCGATTTTCGCAATTTACAAGTTCTAAAAATTTGAATCCAAAAGTGAATTTCAATACTTTTGGAATAAATCTGTTGGTGTTTGTAATTAGAACAAACTTTTGAGAATTACAAGATTGAAACTATCACTCCATAATAGTTACATCGTCGTAAACATTATGAAAAAGAACAGTTCCATTGGGCACTACCGTCAAAAATTTTCTGCTCCTTCAAAATTACAACTAAGAGTTCCCGTTTAAGCTTGAGCAACAGCTCAAAAGTTCGGTCGATGCCATTTCTCCATATTGCCAATCCACCCTTGTAGATCCTCGTATGATGCTTTTAATTCCTCTTCGCTTAGTTTGAGTAGCTTAATAATGAAATAATTTTATTATCAATTTTCGTACACTTCGAACCGGTTTAAAGCGCCATGCAGATAATTGGAAACAACGTCTTTAGCAAATAATGCGAAAAATATATGAGGACAGTGTCAAAAATAGGATATTAAGCACAGCATGAACTCCCACACTGGTTAAGATAAAAAATATTACTAGTTTTGGGCTTACCGTGTTTGTGGAATTCCATACTTGATTCCTACTCCAACTCGTGGCAAAGCTTTGATGACTTTCTTTACGGTGGCTTGATCGGGAAACGCAAATAGAATGGATGCTGCAATGATTGCATTATTGTTACATCTTAATAACAAAATATTAAATTCGAAACTTACTTCTGCTGGCGAGAAAAATTTCAATCGCCACATTTTGTAGCAAATATCTCCTGGAGAAAATTGCTCTAATTTCTGAAAAGTACCACTTGCCATGAAGATGGTCGCAGTATTTGAGTACCTGAAATGATAAAAAAAATTCAATTACATTATAATAAATTATTTGGGTAAAATTTAATAATGTGAAAATTTGGATCGATAAGACGTTCAAGATGGCGGCAGTATAAATGGGAGTGGTCCACGAATTCCATCAGATAAAAGCATTGATTATCTCTGCAATTCCAACATTGGAGAAATGTTGAGATTGCGCTTTGACTCCCAAATAGCAATAAAGTACATTAAAATACTACAAGTTTAGCCAATTTATTAACCAATTTGTTTTTACCTTGCAAACAGGTAGCAGGTGTAAACAAGCCAGATTTAAGAAAAAACAACGTATAAACAAATTAAAATAGCCAAATAAATAATAAAATTCTTATCTAAATTACTGCATTTACAAAAATAGTAGAAAAGCTTCCTTGGAAGGAAAATTTGGAACCAATTACCGCAGAAAAATAAAAAAAATGAGAAAACATTTGTCAGTGAGAAAAGTAATTTTTGAATGTTAAATTTGCATGTGCAACCGATTTTTGTGTGACAATTCGGTGGCAACGAAAATAAAGAAGTCGACGAGCAATAAAAGAGTGGCCACAAAATTTACAACAAATTATTTATGGATTTACAGTGTGATAGAATGCAATTTTATGGTCAATTTAAAGCATTTCTACACATTCAAATTTACAGCCTCAATTAAGACGTACCCACGTACCTACCATTCATTAATTTTTGTTCCATAAAATTTGAAATTATTTCTCGCTTAAAACGGCACTTAAAATTAACGATCAAAAATATTAAAAATATAGAAAGACTTGATGTTTGTCTTTGTTTATAATAGATTCGATTACATCAGGTATACTTTACCATCAGGGTTGAATGTCATCCTGCAACATTCATTTTATTGCAGCTTGCTGAGATCGGAATGTGAAGATAATATTCGATACCTTAAAATTCTTTGTTTTAAAATTTATAATGCCCAAAGTTACGACAAAATGTTTTAAATGTCCAACTTTTATCAGTAAATTAGTTTTGATCTTGGAACGGTTTTGTGACGACCCGTTTGGAAGTAAGATTGATGGGATCCGAAAAACTATAGCAACCGATTTTATTCAAGCAGGGTTTGAAAAAGTTTTCTGTTTATTATTTATAGGTGACGACTTCGATTAGAAGAGACAATGATTGACAAATGAAAGGTGTTGTGTAACAGCAGGGGAGTCCCATTGTTTATCTGTCCGCACTTCACTTTGTCACAATACTCTCAGCTCCCCAAACTAATCACATCGCCCAAGGAAATTACCGAGATCCGGTGTCCCATTAGTAGCCCAAAGTACAAGGGGATTTTAAATCTCTTGCGAATACAAATCCAAACTCAGTAATGAGATCGAAATAGGACCAAACATATTATTGGATCTCCCTACATCTGACTCGAAAACAATTTGGAACAAAAATGATAAATTAAGTTGTACTTAATGTAGTTCTACAAATCGAAAAAATTGATCGAATCAATTAAGTAAAATGTCGAGTTCGTGCAAAGCAACCATTACAAGTCGAAAATTAATATTATCGTCCTAATGCAATGCCATTATCTTTGAATTATCGTGTGTCTTCACACCTGGATACACCTTTAGGATTATTCTTCTTCCCCCAAAAGCTTAACCGCTATTTTGGGTAGGTATGTCACACATATGGTAGATTCTCAGATATATACCAGTAGCTACCACAGAATCTCCAATAATGCATCGCCCCTCATCATCAGTTATCTTTTCATTAATCTGCTTAATGTGACACGAGCCGAACCGCACAAATTAAATTTTCAAGTTTTGAGTGCAAAAAAATGAGCAGTACTGTGTACGTTTTGGTACCGATAAAATGTGTGTGCCTTCTAACATAAATAAAACGTTGTCGTGAATTATTTGAGAAGCTTTGCAGCCCTCTGCAACAACGACGATTAAGGGTTGATTTACTACACCAGAGTGGAATAATAGTGACTGCGATAGAACACGATTTTACCACCCTACCAAATATGAATTAAATTTCAAACAAATATTTACGGTTGCACATTATCGCTGTTTTGTTATGTTTTACTAATTGTACAGCATAAAATGTTGAACGATTTAAATTCCAGTATTACTTGCTTTACAGACAAGAATAATTTATGTATGCAATCAAGATGCATACATAAGAAGCATCTTATTTCTGCTTTTCTTACTTTATATCGCTTATGTTTATTGTTTGTCCAGATTTATCGAACGTACTGGTGAAGATGTCGTGTTTGGAAATCGTAAAAAGGAAGTAGTGCCGAGGCATCTTATCTTTTTTCACAAACCTCCACGATATTCAATATCTTCAGTTTCGTGTTGTACATTAGGACAACATAAATAAGAATTTAATAGATTCCCAATATGGTGTCCCATCCGATAATAATCGATATGTTGGATGCAAGCAAGAGTTTCTCTTTTTGGCCGTAATGCAGAAAATTTGGAATCCATGCACAGAGAGGTCAATTAATTTACATAGGATGTCAAATACGAGCTCATTTATCAAGAGCTAAATAAAACACTTGTGCAAGAGCCATGAGGTTGGTAAAGTTGAGGGGTCATACAAATGCAATTGCATCTAGTAATGGGCACAAATTTCATTACTCTTCACTGATTAGATTATAAGAGGGGGACAAGACGATAAACAAAATTACTGTCACGTCTGGTAGAGAATTGCTAGGAAAAACGACATTAGGCATCGTGCTAACACAATTAACAATGTTCATGCCCGAATGCCTATGCTTTTAGCGTTCCAAAATATCCAGTAGATATTTTCCAGTAGAAAAATTTTGAACGACGGAACGATAATTATAAAACTGTTGAAAAATAATTGAATTAGCGAGTGACGCTTTTCGATACGAATTAAATCGTAGTTAAAAGATGACATAAACATTTTTTGGATGATATCCAAATAATCTGAAGTAATTAAAACAATAGGTAGGTACAAAATTCAAATTTGGTAATTGCAGTAGCAAAATATCTTAATAATTAGACTTTGAGAAAAAGAAGATGTATTAGGAAAGTTCTAATTTACTCATCCAATAGTTCAATCAGGATTTTACAATTTATTATGACAATTTTTAAAATTGCAAGTTGGAACAAAATAGCATTTAAGTTATGACTCCCCCGTTCATAATTATGAGTGTAATGCAGTGCAAATTTGCTTTTAAAATATCAGTCATACACTCAAAAATCCGTTACAAGTCGAACGTTCTTAAAGCGAAACATAATTTAAGAATGTCGTACTTAACTATCATCAGTAATTTGATATTCTAAGTTAAGAATGTTCTGTTTGAATTTAAGAACGTTGCCATGATTGGGGCGATTTCAAGAACGGTAAGAATGGATTTCTTTGCGTGTAGCATTCATATTCTCGAAATTCAGAAAAAATTTATCATTTATTGTTCTATCTATTGATCTTTCGAAGAACCCTAAATGAATAACTATGCAGCATCTCGACGATAACAACAATATTATCTAATTGTAACCAAGTAAAATGAATATTTATGTTTTCATGGTTCAAAATAACCTTAGCGTACATTAAAATAATATAAAAATGATAAATTAACAAGAGGTTAAGCCCATTCGAACGTTTTCCCATGTTTCGCATAGAAATGTGAAGAGGTGATTACAAACTTTTAAAACCAATTTTAAATAACAATGTTTGAGTTTGAGAACGAACACCCACTATAAATAAGATATATTACAAAATTGTAGAAGTTTGTTTGAATGCCTTCAATAATAATAATATTTCATTTCCCCCCAAAGTTTACAGGATTTTTAAGTCCCATAACAATAAAAACAGAACCAGAACCTTTAATTTCCGTGCGGATCTAATGAAATAAGTGCTACAATAAGTAGCCCAGTAGACAGAGTGAAAAAAATGAGGGGTCAAATGCTAGAGGAAATTGTGTACAATTAACTTCACACTTCACGTACTTCATCATAATTCTCCATACTTCTTCGTACTTCACATAATTCAGCAGTAATTCACGGGACTTCATCAATAATTCACGGTACTTTACCTAATTTATCGATACTTCATTGTATTTCACGTACTTCATCGGTATTTCAGAGACACCCTCCAGTGCCTCTGCAACGGGATATCTTTAGTTTACTTCTGATAAAAAGTAAACTACTCGATCTAGGGGTTCTGCATGTTCTTCAATGTTGATCATTCCAAAATTTGTGCGCTGGAGGGTGTTCCACACCCCAGACCCCCCGGATTGAGAAGTTTATTTTTATCAAAAGTAAATTGAAGATCTCCCATTGCAGAGGCACTAGAGGGTGTTCCACACTCCCTAGACCTCCCGGATCGAGCAGTTTATTTTTTATTAGAAGTAAACTGAAGATCTCCCGTTCCAGAGATATACCTCCCAGGGGGTACGGAATTTATAATTATGCAGTTTATGATTAATTGTCAGATTACGAATTGAAATACATTTACTTGGCCATAGCTAATTTTAATAAACTTGAGATATGCTTAAATATTTAAATCACTTTTAATAACAATAAATTATTTAAACCGGGTCTGGGGGGTGTGGAACACCCTCCAGTGCCTCTGCAACGGGATATCTTTATTTTACTTCTGATAAAAAGTAAACTACTCGATCTAGGGGTTCTGCATGTTCTTCAATGTTGTTCATTCTAAAATTTGTGCGCTGGAGGGTGTTCCACACCCCCAGACCCCCCGGATTGAGTAGTTCATTTTTATCAAAAGTAAATTGAAGATCTCCCATTGCAGAGGCACTAGAAGGTGTTCCACACCCCCTAGACCTCCCGGATCGAGCAGTTTATTTTTTATTAGAAGTAAACTGAAGATCTCCCGTTCCAGAGATATACCTCCCAGGGGGTACGGAATTTATAATTATGCAGTTTATGATTAATTGTCAGATTACGAATTGAAACACATTTACTTGGCCATAGCTAATTTTAATAAACTTGAGATATGCTTAAATATCTTTAATATATAATAAATTTTTTACTTTAAAGTCACCAAAATTGCAGGTAAAATCAAAACGTTTACTTTTAAAAAGGTGCCGAGGTTTCATTTATTCAATTTGAGAAGAACATGGTTTCCGATCCATAAAATAAAAAAAGGTTTTTTAACAAATATTTGTACGTCAAACAAATTCGCGCGTCTATAACTTATTGATTATTACTTATAAGAACGATTACATTAGATATGTTGTTAGTCTGCTTGTGATAGTTTGTCATCTTTATAATGCATGAGTCATCATTATTTTCATTATTATGAAGTTTATTTTTTTTAAGTTGATTGTTTCTACTTTTGATTTGAAAGTTACAAATCAAAAACAATTTTTGAAAGTACACAATTTGCTTATTTTTCAATTTTATATACATTTATTTGATTTTAAAGCAAATACTTTCGATTGTCAATTGAAAGTACAGGTTTTTAATTTTAAAGTATACATTTCTTTGCGTGTAAGTGTAGCTTTTACGTGCAAGTTCACTCTTTAGCACCTCTTCCAAAAAAGTGTACCAATAAAATAATTTTATAAATATCAAAATTCGTCCGTCCGTCCATCCACATTATTAAAGTAAGAACCATATACAACCAGATGCATATAACAAAATCTTTAAGTAAAATATATGGACGGACGGACGGACACGAGCCCAGATCATATGGCTTCTTCGTATCCCGCGTACCTAAGATCTTAGCTTTTGACCGTGGATCTTAGCTACCTTTCTGGCTTACAATTAAACAATAAAATTTTCATAATCTGCATAGAATAAGCAGATAATCCTTAATTTTTTCATTGGTAACGTAAATTTTCTCTTTGAGAAAATTTCGGTCGTTCGAGGGTAAACTTCTGTTATATGATTGGCCCTTAATTGAAAAATGCGGACAAACGGATCATAAGGCTTCTTCATACACTGTGATAGTCACTGCCTTATTGTCAAAATGTCGGTGGCAAAGTTAAGAGGTTGCAAAGTCAATTTATGTTATTAAGGACATCCGAACTTCTTACCAAGTTTCTTCTTCGTTAGAAAACTTCGCGAGTTATTCCGAAGAAAAATTAACATCTTCAAACATTTGTATCGTTTTTCATGCACTGAATCAAAAACTGCCATGTATACAATCAAAATGTTCATTAAATCAAGGAACAAAAGTCACTCTATTTATAAATATCTCATAGTATTAATGAAAAAGTTTATTGTTCAACCAATGAACCCGGGTTCATTGATAAGGTGAACATTATTTTTTTCAGTGCGGCGGTCGTTATATTAGTTCTTGGCAGATAAATTATTATGACCCTAAGCCTCCTTTTTCCAAACTTTCCTTTTCGATGAGGAATTTTTTGGCTGCTGATAACATCCATGACCGTGAAAGATAGAGACCACCGAAGGGGAGTAGAAGAGATGAAATGGAGCAATATCATAAAGTTTCTAAATAATTTTTGAACACCCCCCCATTCCCCGTCTGTGCACTTTATTTTTTTCAGTAGCGAATTTAATATTGCAGTATAGTTTATTACTATTATTGCAATAGAAACAATAAATGATAGAATCTTTCACAATTTTGAAAAACTTGACCCACCAAATTCCATCAAAATTTTGGAGTGTCAATGCAACGCGAATAGGATTTTTTATTTTGGTAGGTTTGGCTAAGGATCAGGAAAAATTTATAAAATTTTATTATTGTCAAGGTCGAGAACTGCCATTAATTTTGAATTTTAAGCACTAAAATTAGGGTTTTGTTAGATAACTCGTTTTATATTAATCCTACGTCCAAAATGAAGGTATACAAAATTAAAGGCAATTAAATCCTCTTTTAAAAATATTATGAAAAATATTTTCCTCAGATCAGTACTTTTTGAGCAGTAATCGCAGCAGTAAGTTGATAAATTTCAAGCAAAAGCCTCAATCGAATACTTTTAGATAATTAACTGCGTAAACAACAGAAATTTTAAATTTTTTATGCAAGATTAATCCCAATAATCGCACTTCCAACAATTTTTTCTAATTTATTCGTTTAATAAAATAAAGGAATTTTTTCAGAATATGTTTTCCAGAGCCTATTCCTCTGAGTAATAATAGGTACTTTCGGAACAAAAACCGCGTGAAAATGTATAAAATCAACATGTTAAAGCAAAAAATCTTAGTTAAAAGGAATAAAATGAAGTAAAAACAGATTCTTTTCAACAAAATTTTATTCAGATATTTAAGCAGCTGCTTTACAGTAATGCGTGAAATTTCAAGTCAATTGGTCAAAGCCTTTGCCCGTAATCTTTGATGAAAAGGTACCAAATAGCCTTTTGATATTTCGTTTTCATACATTTCGTAATAGATACCTTTCGGATATTCATATAAAAAATCTTGTCTTCTCCGAATATCTTGAAATATACTCAAATATATGATTATGATGATATTTGCAGCCAGAGAAATATAAAAAGGAGCGCCGAACATTTATTGAAGAGACTTTTATTATCTTCAATTTTGTATACCATTATTTTAGACGTAGAGAGGACAAAGAGCAAGTTATACCGCAAAACCAATATTTTGGTTCATAAAATATAAAATTAATGGTACTGTTCCGACTTCTTCAAGGTAATCACATTTTTTTTTATGATTTTCCCAACCCCCAACCAAAGGTAATAAAATAAAAAATCCAATTTGGTTTGTTTTGATAAATTTAGTCAACTTTTTCGACTTGCCGCCTGGACTATGTATGTAATAATAAATATTATGGTGACCAAGTTTGCCAGGAGTTACGGCTACTTGCCTTGAAAGGTCATTTCGGGAGTAATGCTTCTCTGCTACCTCTTAAATGGCTTTTCCAGTTTTTCAAGCATTCGGGGTCGTATTTCAGCAATAACGACGCTGGATAATCCGAATTAAACATATTTCAAAAGAAAATAGCTCAAAGGCCAATTTTTTTTTGAGATAATCTTATCGCCAAATTGCTCCTTCAACAAATCGATTGTTCGTGTAGCGGTATGCCATGCAAATTCGGAAACATTTTTCGAGATGTAACGATGAGCTCTTCAATCATTTGTGGATTTTCTCCACTCTGCTTGTTGACGTAATGGACCTCATCGCTAAACAGAATTTTGGGATTATCAACTTGGATCTTAAGGCACCAAACTAAGATTTTTACGTAAAATTTTTCAATTCAGACGAATAGCTTGGTCGGACGGCCGATTATACGTTTGGTGAAGTGAAAACTGATTTTGGAAATAAATTTTCACAATCTGCAAGCGTTACTGTAGAGTTAATCTTTCCATGATAATTTGGTAAATTGCAATAAACGCAAATGTAATTTTAGTGCACCATTTGACGGATGGTTTGACAGTTATCTCTTCAAAAACATCCATCACTGCAAAGAAAACATCCTATTGCTGGTTCACTTCCATTGAAAATTTTATCGAAAAAAACAGAAAAGTTTTCTGTTGCCACAAGCAGAATTGGGGAGGTATCACTCCGAGTCCTGAGTAAATAACGAGCAGAGTTTTTCTATAATTGAGCGTCTTTGACTAAATTTAATCAGTTAGATGCACGTAATTAATAACATTAATATTTACTAATTATTGAATAGTTTTTACTTTCTTTTGATTGATGAATTTTGATTAATTTCATTTGGACAACCTTTCGTCAGGAAATTTTATCATCGTCTTGGAAATTGATTGGTAATTAAGAAAATTCCTGTTGTCTCCAGGATTCGATCCGTTAAGATGGATGGTCGCATTTTTCATCGCTCGAGTCCAATAAACTTCGTACCATGGTTGATTGGAACAGCGCCATCAAGATCATTTAGATCTTATTTGAAGATTTGGAACATTTGGAGCACCATAATTTCAGAGTTTTCTTCGATATGTTGGAACTTTGATTTCAAGCAAACTGCTCTCAAATATATCTCGTAGAGCGATGCTAACGCAAATTTAAATTTTTCCATCCTTAAAATGAATTTTTATTATTACAAGTTACAAGTTTTTTTTTTCAATATTCCCATATGGTTTTCATTCCATACGCTTAATGGATTCCTCGAGATCATGTAATTAAAATATAACAAAAGAATCATGTGGCTTATTAAAAGACCGATATACGAGAATGCAAATTTAGGAACAAAAAAATAATCAATATATAAGTTTGTTTATTAAAGAATCTGTATAATGAGCAAGTCAGATACGATAAATAAACAACGTCGAGTTGACTGTCTCCTTTAATTACACCAGTGAGATGAAGAGATAGGAACCAGGTATCGTATATCAAGTCTTCCATGCATTTTACCTGACCGCATGTCCAATTCTTAAAATAGTGTGATGACACTTGACCATTAGATAGATCTTATCGCTTTGCTTTATTCTCATATAATTTATTTTTAAGACAATGCCAATATATTTAGGAAAAAAGTCAGTCGCAGACCTGGAGATCCTATCCAATTTTTTTGACTCATAAAATTTTAAGTGCAAAATGATAAAAATTTAACCTACACGGTCCAGTTTTTATTCATCATTAAATAAAAAAAAGAGCAAATCACCAAAAAACTTATTTTATTGCGAATAGTTAAAAATAACAAGACCGTCGATCAAAATTTGAGAGAGCTTTAGAGTTCAGACGCGATACTACACACGGAGAAAGATTACTTCTTGACATTTTGCATTTCAATCTGGGAGTACTTACACGTATGTAGACAAGAAATTTAAAATAAGATTACACGTTACCTATGCGTGAGGAATGAATAATGTTGAGACCATAATAAAATATATTCACACCTGAGTTTCCCAGCAGGGTGGAGCTAATTTCATTCGTTTACCTATGATTGGGCCAAAAATTATGAGTAAATGTTTGTTTAAGTGACTTCTTTTCCAGAAGATGTAAAATAGCGGCCATGCTTTTTTACCATGAATGTTTACCATGTTTACAAGGCAATTTTGAATTATGCAGCAAGATTTAAATTTTCGAGAAAAATCTTGGAAATTAAAAACCGGATTTACCATCGTATGGTTTTATTTTATTATTTTAAACGACTTGCATGGGTTTTGTTGTGGCGACAAGTACAAATACACGTTGACATCCACATGAATTCATTGTTGTATTATTTGCATTCGTGACAAGCAAACGATGGCATAAATCAGTGTGTAGGGAGGTGAAGGACAAACTAGGGATTCGTTTTTAAATATTTTACGTAAACCTGTATATCAACTTTCGAATTTAAAATTGTAAATGCCTAGCTAGCACTTCCAGTCAAAATACTGCACGACATTTTTCGTTAATTACTTAATAAGGGATCAGCCCAATGGCAAATATTTGATCTTGTAACAACTATAATTCACTTCCTTATGGGTGTTCCAAATTAGAAGATAATTTGAATGTTGGTGGCGCTTGCATATCCGTATCCTGTTAGCTAACAACTCGCACATGGCTCAAATTACACTTGACTGACAGGAATTTTGATCTAGGGAGGTCCAGATGCCAAAAACATCTATTTCAAATAACTTGCAAATGATACCTTAAATATTTCTTTGATAACTATTAAACGGTTCGGTCTTTCCTTGGTCACAAAATGTGAATTTTTCAATTTCGCTCAAACAACAATTTTCAATTAAAATTTCAACTTCCAGCTTTAATAGGTAAATGTATCCTATTACGGAAACATAAAGTTCCTTTTAACTGGGTCCATTTCAACTATAACCGCATCTGTCAACACTTAAATTTAAAAAAGCCATTCGTTTTCCACCTTAAATGAAGCAAAGGGCGCCAAAGATAATTTAATATACCACATTAATGACGACTTAGCATATCCTTTAATTCCTATAATATGAAAGTCGTCAAAAAAGTGTCACTTCCTAGATCCAAATTTATGTGTTCAATGTGGTATAAGCTGCTTCCTAAATTAAATTTATTTAGCAATATATTATGTAGTACATACCTAAATATATTATATTGTATATAAGTGTATACAATGGTCCATTTAAAAAATGACGAAGGTAAAACGAAGTAAGAAAAATAAGAAGTGTGTCGCTAAGCTTGGATAAATTCCAGACAGCACATGGTATATGAGTCCCAAATGTTGTGCTAATTCCGATTATCATACAGACAACTTCATCATTCGTCAAAAAAGCGCACAAGAAAGTAACCCAACAGCCAATTAATTTCGACTAAATTACATAACATCCATTAAATATTTGTTTCTTTTCGATTTAATTGCAAACCAAGTAAATACTTGAAATTAATTAGTAAAGTAACAATTATTTAAAGTTTTCAAACAACAACGATTTTTTTAAAAATCAAAGAATTCGAGAACATTATAAATGATAATATTTATCTGAAAAAAAACCAAAATATCTTGTCCCGAAAATGGGACAATAATTTTCTGTTATAAATAGAATTTCACTTATTAATATTTTCTTGTATTTGGGAGGTCTCAGTCAGTTACACCTGTGGTTATGCGTAAGAATAAAATAAACAAGAAACTTAATATTCCAGTAATGTTATCTGAGGCCCATATACCCATAGGTTAATATTCTTGTTGGTATAAGTTGTTAGTATTAATCAATATTATTTTCCTTACGATTTTACACAATAAAATATTCCATATTTTATGTTCATAACCGACAGTTTTAGTTCAGAAAATTAGATTACACAGAGTATTAACCGAGTGTCGGTGTCTCGGTAATTACTCGGTAATTTTGTTCAAATTCCTTTCCAATATTTTATTTTTATTTCTCAACACGAAACTTCTTTATGCGCAACCCAGAAAATAGTGCAATAATCGTCCTCGCAGATGTTTTTTAAATGTGGATTTCCCTTTCGTAAAAAAAATCATGTCAAAACAAAAATCATTTTCCAAGGATGCCCTGCAACATTTGAACATAGTGAGTTATTTTTCACAGTCGAAAATGATGCATAAAAACGGCGGTTCGTGGATTAAAATATTAAGTAAGCCAAAAATTTAGACTAAAGCTTTTAGTGAAAGCGAAGAGGACATTTTTTCAAAAATCACTTATTAAAAAGAAAATATTCATAAAATTCATAAAATCTGCGTTTGAAATAAATCCGTGTGATTTATAAAACTGTGTGACCCCCCTTCCTCCAAAACATGGTTAAGGCATTGTGCTGGAAGATATTCCACATTCTCCAGACTTTCTGGTCTGTAAATTTTGTAAACTCAAATAGTTCCCAGTATCGAATGATCAACAGAGAAACTGTTAGCAAAAATTACGAAACCAACAACGAAAAACGGTAAATATTGCATGGTTCTGAAAAATGAAAGTCTGGGAAGTATTTCAAAAATAGTTCAAATAAAAGGTGGCGAATCTGTCAACAACATAAAATGAAAAACAGCAACCACGGGGTCTGATACTACTGCTGAGAATCTGATCATCTCTGGCAAAATAATTTCGAAATACAAACCTAAAAATTCAAATTTCCCCCAAAATAGTGCCTCTGGAGGGAGCCGTCAAAATGTTTTAATTTAAGGTTTTCCAAAACAAAATAAACAATTTCATCAAGGATAATTTCATCAAAACATCAAGGATATTTTTTATATATTATCTATGTCACTATTGGCGGGAAAAGGTATAAAAATAGTAATGTAATAATAATTTCAAAAAAATTATAATAATATCAAGGAAGGTGTACCCGTATGGAACCTGACACCATCATAGGGACACAAAATTGTGAATATATAGGCATTATCAAGTAGATTTAACCCAATATACCCACCTGGATGTTCAAGTTTTATGATAGCATTATATTATACGGGCATAAAGAACCGACTCCGAGACTAGTGCTGGGAAGATTCGTTTAGGTAATAAAAAGTTCCAGAAAAAAAACTTGTATTCAAAATAATATACAAAAGAAACTATAGAAATAAGCTAGAATTGAAATATTGAATAAAAATAAAAGCTTCAATAAAAGATAAAATAAAACAAAAAATAAACAAAATGATTATTAATTCTAAGTAAACTGCATAATAGTAGTTTACGTAACAAGTTTGGAAATGAAGGGTTTACATAGCGACTGTCCCTTTATGCTATTAAAAATTGTTGAAAACCTCAAATTCCTCATTGTCCTTGCCCCACTTCCTAACGAAACTTGTTCGTTTTCGGAACGACTAGCTGATTTTATAAATAAATAAATTAAAACCTTCCTTTCCGAAAAATTAGGTATGATGTTGAGTATATGCCTACCAATTTTTATGAAGCATTCCAAAAACTGATCAAGATTGTAGCTATTTTAGAGCGGCAGATAAAGTAGGCAAAGTAGACACAGCCTGTAATCAAACTGTAACCTACAGCTTGCATAACATCTTGAATTTTATTTTATAATACCTTAAATTGCCCTGATGGTATTTCCAAACTGAAAATATTAAAAAATTCGAAATCTTATTTTAAGTTTTTCAAACTTTTTCTACAATCAATATGATGGTAAGTAGTTTTTTTAGGAACTCTTACCTAATCGCAAGGGGTTAAGCACTTCAGCAATACGAAATGGTAAAAATATTATGGAAATATTTTAGAAATATCGGAAATACCAGGAAATACTTAAGAATACTCAAAAACACCTGAGAATACTCGCGAATACTTAAGAGGGATATTTAAGAATAACCGGGAATTTTTTTGAAATACTTGAAAATACGAGAAACGCAACGCGATACGCGAAATTCACGAGAAAAAAACACGGGTAAAAAGTCCAGGCAAATAAAATTCATTGTATAAATTTAAGTAATTTTTGGTAGGCCGCGATAAGATCTTGAATGTATATTTTTAAGATTTTAAAATTAAAATCTTTGAAAAAATTTAACGTTTTGGGTATGAAGTAGGTCGCAATAGTTTGGATTTCTAAGAAGTGGATCGCAATGTTTAAAAGATTGGGAACCGCTGCTCTAGTAAATTTAATTTTGCCCCACCCTAATTTCCGTGTTGATTAACAATTTTCAATATATCCTAGAAATTTTAAGAAGGTATTTTAAAAAGCATCAAAATTCTTAACAAAATTCATTAATATTAATCTTTGGAGGACCACCATAATTTCCAATCTTTGAATACCAAAACCGGGTCATTATTGACCCACTGTTTAGATGACTCATTTATATTTATTTTAGTAATTTTTAAATTTATTTATAATATTTAAATTAAAATGATGGCTTAAATTAAAACATAAAATTATAAAATCTAATATAATTAAGAAAATTGAAAGTAAAATTTAACTTCACACCAATAATCTAAGAAAATGTGTTTCACTAAAATTTGTTTTGAAATTTTCAAAATGATGACTCAAAACTTAAACAACTTTAATAAAAATTTTATATTTTAAAATTCAGCACACGTATGTCATTTGTTATCAAATAATATTATAATTCTAAAAGGAAATTTCATTAAAACATTTTCCGTGGATATTATGTACAAAATGTAAATTCTGGGTCAGAGTTGACCCAAGCAAAATGCTGGCTGTGAACGCCACTGTAATTTTAGTTTGTTTAAAATGTTTAAAAACGCTCAGGAATATCTGAGAAAACCGAGATTCCTTGGAAAATACCTAAAAATACTTAGAAATACTCGAGAATACTTGGGAATATCCGAGAATACTTGAGAATATCCGAGAATACTTTAAAATATCTGACAATACGTGAGAATTATTAGGAATACTTTAGAATACGTGAAATTTCGAGAAAGAAGTGCATTTACAAAATACTTGTTTAAATTTTGAGAATGTTAATCCTTGGAAATATCCGAAAATAATTGGGAATACCCAGGAATATTGAAGAATGCTTGAGAAAATCGAAGAATTATTGGGAATACCTGAGAACTATCAGGAATATAATCGAGAATATGTAAAATTCCGGGAATAAAAGTGTAGATATTTACAAATTACCTATATAAATTCTTGGGAGTATTTAACCCAGAGCATGGAATAAAAAAAACAGAGAAAAATGATCCTCATAAAATGGAATTTTAAGATTGGGTAGAATTTTATAATTTTAATAAAAAGAAACAGTCGTACAATATGAAAAGCTTATGGATTTAGAGAAATTGAAGAACTGCTTGGTCAAATACGTCTAATTGAAAATATCAAGAGGCTTCAAGAGAGCTACTGGGTTCCCACCGAATTTTCCAAAACAAATTGTCTGACTTTTTTGGTTCTACCTAATTAAACTTTATAATTTTCTCAAATCATAAACATATTTTATCGGTGGGAAATGTTTGTCTTGAGCCAAAATCATCGCCTCTGACCCAACAGGGCTTTTATATATAAAAATAGTTGAATTGTTAAACAAATCAATTAAATTATTAAACAGCAGAATTATTGAACAAAAAAATTGATTTATTTAACCCTTAACCACCGGCGTCCGGTCATCATAACCGCATCACTATGTGAAAAGTAACTTAGGTGATCGCAGACCGGTGGTTAAGGTTAACAAAACAACTAAATTATTAAACTAAAAATAATTAAAATGTTGAATCGGCCATTAAATAAAACCAGTAACAGATAAATTAATTGAATAAAACAGTTGCATTTTTTGACAAAGTAGTAGATGGTTTTTTTTGCATAAAACAGTCGAATTGTTAAATCAAAAACAATTGAATTATTAAATCAAACAGCTGAATTCAATAAACAAAACAACTAAATTTATTGAACCAAACAATTGAATTTTTTGACAAAATAGCGGCTTTTTGCATAAAACAGTTTATGAATTGTTGAAAAATACAGAAAACAGTTGAAAAATGTGTGATATTGTTAAAGTAATAGTTGAATTGCCGAATAATGGTAAATTAAATTGTTGACTCAATAATAACTGAGTTGTTGAATCAAAAACAATTGAATTATTTAACAAAAACAATTGAATTATGAAACTAAAAACAATTAAAATGTTGACCAAAGCAGTTAAATTGTTGAACCAATCAGCCAAATATGAACATTAAACAAAATAGATAAATTTATTGAATAAAACAGTTAATTGGTGAAAAAAAAACAGTAAAATTGTTGAAAAAGCGGTTGAACTGTTAAATCAAAGACAATCGGATTATTTAACTAACAATAATTGGAATGTTAAACAAAGCAGTTAAATTATTGAATCAAACAATTGCAGTTTTAAACAAAGTAGGTAACTTTTTGCATAAAACAGTTGAATTATTGAAAAACACAGAAAAATAGTTGAAAAATCTGTTGGTAAGTTAAAAAAAATAGTTGAATTGCTGAATAATGTAAAATTAAAAAGTTGATTCAGGGATAACTGAGCTGTAAAACCGAAAACAATTGAATTATGAAATTAAAAACAATTAAAATGTTGATCAAAGCAGTTAAATTGTTAAACCAATCAGTCAAATATATTAAACAAAAAACAGATAAATTTATTGAATAAAACAGTTGCATTTTTTGTCAAAGTAGTAGCTTTTTGCATAAAACAGTTGAATTGTTGAGCAAAACAGTAGAATTCTTATAAAATCTGTTGAATTGTTAAATCAAAAACAATCGAATTATTTAACTAAAAATAATTAAAATCTTAAACAAAACAGTTAAATTATTGAACTAAACAACAAAATTTAATAAACCAAACAGTTGCAATGTTTGAGAAAGTATTAGTAGGTTATTTTTCCGCATAAAATAATTCAATTGTTGAAAAAATCAGAAAAACTGTCAAAAAATCTGTAGATGAGTTAAACAAACGTTGATTGAAATTGAACTGTTGAACCAAAAACAATTAAAATGTTGACCACATCAGTTAAATTGTTGAACCAATCAACCAAATACATTAAACAAAACAGATAAATTTATTGAATAAAACAATTGAGTTGGCGAAAAAAACAGTAGAATTGTTGAAAAATCTGTTGAATTGTTAAATCAAAAACAATCGAATTATTTCACTAAAATAATTAAAATCTTGAACAAAACGGCTGAATTTATTGAACAAAACAGCAAAATTTATTGAACCAAACAGTTGCAATGTTTGACAAAGTAGTAGGCTATTTTTTTGCAGAAAACAGCTGAATTGTTGAAAAAATCAGAAAAATTGTTAAAAACAAACATTGATTGAAATTGTACTGTTGAACCAAAAACAATTGAATTATTCAACTAAAAACAATTAAATTATTAAACCAAAAACAGTTGAACGGTTGAATAAAATAGTTAAATTGTTGAACAAAACAGTTGCACTTTTAGACAAGACAGTTACATTGTGAAACCAAAAATCATTGAACTATTAAACCAAAACCAATAATTAAATTATTATCAAATCAAAACTTTTCAATTGTTTTAGCAAAACAGTTGAATTATTTAGCTAGAGTTGCATTTTTAGAAAAAAACAGTTACATTGTTTCATTGCCGATTTCCACCTTATTCTCTTATTTCTTCTTATTGTTTCTTATTAACTTATTTCTCAAAATAAGTTCTCTAACATCTCCAGATTTTCAACGATTAAATTTGATCATTTTTCCTAACTTTTTATAATTGTTCAATTTTATAAATTAAATACATTTGGATCGACTGAACGAAATACATCCAAACATTACAATTAAAAAACAGCTTAATGCAAATTTTGCAATCAAAAACGTAATTTACATTATTCCGTTTAATTAAATTTTTTTTTTTTTAATTTCGAAGAATTTTCCATGCCTAAAGTAATATTAATTTCCTTGACTTGCTTAAAAATCAAAAATTTCCTGATTTCTCCATGACAAAATTTTATTTTTCCGATTTTTCAGGTCTTAGAGGTTTTAAAGACAAGTGGTAACCCTGTGCTATTTTCTCGTGATTCAGGGGTGAGGGTCGTCAAATTGTAATCTTGCTTGTAGCGGCATAAAACCTGGCGCCGACTCTGGGTTAACCCTTTGCTTAACTATATAAAAATTTATACGCCTCTCCTAATTATTAATTAATCACGAATAAAGTATTACCTATAATGCAGTGACAATCTCTTCACTTTGTTTACGTGTAACAGTAAAAATTCATATAAATAATATTAGGAAAATGCTTAACCTGTTAATGGAAACCTGGAAATGCTTAAACTGTTTAACCTTTCCTTGCTTAATCGAAAACTGTTGATTCCAGACGAAAAATGATTATAATCTACTTTGTAGGTAATTTTGCGTTCTATAAAAAATCATTTAAAGATTTTCACCGAAAAATCAATTGATTTGATGCTACAACAACTTTGAAATAAGTAGCAATCCAAAAGATCATAACTGAAATAAATCACCTAATTTATAGAAAATATTTTGGCGCAAAACAATAATCACAATCAGAAAACTTACTTTGACTCACTCAGATGGGCACAAATTTTATCAAAAATTGTAAGCGAATTAACTAAGTCCTTATACGAAGTTTGTAAAGAATTTCACGTTTCGGTCAACATAAAAGTTCACTTAAATTGCACAAACTGAACATTCGAGAGCTTACACAAACTATTAAGCAGACAAAAAAGGAACCGAAAAGAGCACAAAGGTACTTAAGAAGACGTACACCTTAAAAGGACAATAGGGTTGTACTGTTTGCAGTTTGAAAGAGCAAAACAAAGTATCTTCTGTCGTACGCTGTGGGGTATTGTGACAGAGAGAGGCTCCATTACCCAACAAAGTTCTGTCATCTTCAAACGACTATTGATCGATGATCCGCCTGAGATGTCTTTATTCCATTGTATTTCTCAACACGATACGCTCGCTCCAAAAACTGATACCTAACCAGAATAATTATAGAAAAGGTGAATACTTCAAATTACTTCGACGAGAGATTTTATGGAAGACACAACAAACTACTCGCTTATTTGTCCTCGCATAAAGAGCTAAGTGTGGACGGATATACCACTTTTTTTCTGTATTAAGATGAGTGCGAACGTTCACTCGTTAATTTATGGGAGCACTTTGGAGCGGAATCAACTAAACACTTGTCACGAGAAGCGTTTCTAAAAGTACCGCCTCGCCTTTTAATGAATTATTCTAATATTAGAATTAAGCACCGCTTCGGGGCAAGGATTCATTAACACTTTAAACGTAAAGTTAATTATGCGAAACAAAAGCGAGTAGTACTTCAAACTTATCACTATTAAGAGACAAAAAAATAAAACTCGAAAGCATCATGGGACAAAAAAATTTATCTCTTTCCTATAAAATTAGTGGCCATTATTAGAGAAAATAATCCCTTCAATTAAGCTGTCAGATTAACAAAAGGTACAAGGATAACACGCCGAGCATAAACTTGAAAATAAGCCCTAACACACAAGAGGGTTACATATTGGTAATAGAAAACTATATTTGTGATGCTCAACAATGATGTAAAAGAGAAACGGTCATCATTTTCAATTTTTAGGGATCATAATTGCAAAGATCAAATGACAGCAGATGTTCGTTCGTTCGATATACGTCAATCTTCAAAAAAGAAAATTTGGTGAAAATTCTAGCGAATTGCGAAAAAAATAAAAAGTTTTATTACTTACGTTGGTTATCTTCTACAATCGATATACGCTAAATTTTGAAAATACTAAAGTAAAATTTTCCGAATACAAGAAAAGCTGAAAATTTTAGATAACCGAGGCGTGGCTTAGCGTAGCGCACGGGCGGAGCATTTTATCGATTTTCGAGCACAAAGACCCCATGCTAGTGCGCGGACTCCATTCGTTGGAATAGAGCCCGAGTGCCAGCCTTCTCATCCCGCCCTGGAAACCGGAGCCGGAAACATGTTCACCTTCTGAAGCCCAGTATTGTAGCAACGGTGGGAGTGAATTGTGACTCCGGGTGCCATAATGCTGGTGCCACCAGATATGCTGGCGGCCCAGTCGAAGATGCTCTATCAAATAAACAAATACTACGGAGAAAGAGTGCAAACAAGAATGGGTACCATCGCAAAAACAATACGTGAAGTGTGCAAAGTTGTTCAAGATGTCCTTAAAGAAGTTGAAGTGCAAGAACCCAGATTTATTTCGTCTTTGACCGAATGCAATGGACGGTACGAGGGTTTGGAGGTGATTTCTCCAACCGAATTTGAAGTGGTTCTTTATTTAAATCAAATGGGAGTTTTTAATTTCGTCGACGATGGAACGTTACCGGGTTGTGCGGTTTTAAAATTGAGCGACGGACGTAAACGTTCCATGTCACTGTGGGTCGAATTCATCACCGCTTCGGGCTATTTATCCGCAAGAAAAATTCGATCCCGCTTTCAAACTTTGGTTGCTCAAGCTTGTGATAAGTGTTCCTACCGAGACTGTGTTAAAATGATCTCCGAAACTACCGAAGTTAAGTTAAGAATACGAGAACGATATATCGTACAAATTACGCCGGCATTTAAATGTTCCGGTGTTTGGCCTAGATCGGCAGCACATTGGCCAATTCCTCACATACCGTGGCCTCATCCGAATTTAGTGGCCGAAGTAAAAACAGAAGGCTTTGATTTGTTATCGAAAGAAAGCGTTGCAATTCAGGGTAAGCAATCGGCAATGGAAGGCGATGCTTGGGTTTTATCCTTTAACGAAGCGGAAAATCGACTACTTCAAGGAGGATGTCGGAGAAGATGTTTGAGTATTCTAAAAACTTTAAGAGATCGGCATTTAGATCTGCCGGGAAATCCGGTCACGAGTTATCACATGAAAACTTTACTTTTGTACGAATGCGAAAAACATCCGCGAGAAAGCGAATGGGACGAATCTTGTATTGGGGATAGAATTAACGGAATTTATTTACAACTAATTTCTTGCTTGCAATGCCGAAGATGTCCGCATTACTTTTTACCCAATTTAGACTTATTCAAAGGTAAATCACCAAGTGCGTTGGAAAATGCAGCCAAGCAAGTTTGGAGATTGACGAGAGAAATGTTAACAAATACTAGGTGCTTGGAAAAACTGTAAAATAATTATTAACAAAGGCATTGATAGTTTTACATTCCTTGAATGGTTTTTTACCTATTAAGAATGGCAAAAGTGAAATTTCTTTTAGTAAACCCGATTTTAGTCTTGTTTGTGCCATACATTTTTTTGGGACAAATTTGTATTCCTATTATGTAGATATTTGTGTAGTTTTAGAAAATTATTTTGTACATTTTTATTTATTTTCACTATTTGATTACTTATTGAGATGTGTAAATATTGTAAATATAAATTTTTTAAATTAATTAAACCTTTGTTTACAAATTTGTTGTGAGTGTTTCGTTATGTTTATAGTAAATTATTTTATGATTGAATTATGTGATTTATTGTTAGTAGGTATATCAATAAAAAGCTATTATACATATTAAAATTGCGTTTTCTTTTCAAAAAATTCCGAATGTTTTCGTCAACAAAAATTTTTAGTCTTTGATCTCCGTCAATATTTTTAATTAACTTTCAATCAACAGCTACGAATAATTGAAAAAAATTAAAGCTATGACGTATGCGGATATGGATAATGTCAAACATATTGATATCTTTTTTAAATTATAAGAATTAAAATAGAAATGAAATTTACTACATAATATTTTCTGATATTTGATATATTCTATATTACAATATTTTTTAAAAATAATATAATATATCACGTAAGAGTTTGCAATATTACAAAACAAAATGTAAATATTCCATAAAATTGGCAGATATACATTTACAAAATTAAATGAATGACTTTTGAATGAATTTACACGTGTAAATTCAAATTAATAAGTATAATTTGAAATATTGCATGGTAAATGTAATTTTGTTATGTGTTCGGCATTAAAAAAACTCGTAACGAATACCACAATTTTAAATAAACTTTTCTGTCGGTGTAACTTTTGCTCAAAGAATCAAAAACCGTAAATAGTAAAATTATTTATCATTACGTTGTATTTCAAAAACAAATTATAGATTCAGTTTTATGGTTCAGATTCCACGTTAAGCTGTAGGTACTCTTGAGTATGTTTAGAATGTAAAATGGCATTTGTTACCACCAAAATGAAAATTTAAAATTTTAAAAACTTACCTATAAGATGTGGATTTCAAAACTTTATGAACAATGAAATTAACGTACCTGAAATAAAACCAGCTGTTAGATAAACATCTTTCGACATTTCCGCAATAAAGGGGTGGGTAAATTTTTTTATTTTACTTTATTGTTACGTATATGAAACAAAATAGTTTTGTCTCGGAGAATGGGGAAAAATTATTGAAATAAACGTAACTTAATCAAAATCATTTCCTTTAATAACTCAAAAACCGTGAAAGATATCAAAAATATTGAAAAACAAAAATGTTTATTCCATTAACCACACGAACATTGTTTGCTTTAAAAAATTTATGATATATTTCGCTACTTTCAAGTTATTATTGAAATTTGAGGTATTTTCTCGAGAGAATTGAGTATACACTCAATAGTAATGAAAACTTAAGTTCTACAAAAATTGCTACAAAAGTAATTTAGATTTAATTTTTTATTTAAAATTTTAAAATTATCAAGCTAAGCTGCGACAATAAAGTTCAAACCATCTTATAATAATCAGCATTACTATGTAATTACTTTAAAGCAATAACCCAAATAATTTGAATTTTATTCTGAATTATTTGATAATTGAAAAAGTTATATTATGTGGGTCGGTACGCCACACAAAACTATTGGGGTTAACTTAACATAATAAAATTTTACTTTAGTTCTAAATCGAAATAATTACCTATACATTATAATAACATAACTCCTAAAATGGTGAATTAGATCAAGTCTCGAGTTAAGTGTTAAAATTAACCTTAATGTTTTTTGCTGTGTTTTTGTGTGGGCAAAAATACACAGAATAAAATCAACATACCTAATGCAGTTAGGTCCTCATTAGTACAACAAAAAAAATATTAAATTTTCTATTACTGCGTCATCCTGCAGCATTTTACAAAATGAAAAATTTTTGCTCCCTATAGAAGAGAGAACAGGAGGGGAAACAAATTGTTATTTCTCAAAAAGTACCTAATATGAGTTTACAAAAATTTTACTTATATCAAAATCAACAGTTTAAATATAGCAAATAACTATATAAAATTCCATTTTTGAATTAAAAATTTAATAAAGATATTTTTGTCGCAAAGAGTAAATTAAAATTCAAATATTTTGATATCCAGTTATGTAAGTTGTAATTTTCAAAATTAATGAAACACAGCTAAAGCGCACCCTTAAAACTGTTCCGTAAGGTGTTCATTAGTATACAAAAAACTGTTATTTGTAAATTTCTTACAATATTATAGAACTGCATTAAAAATTTTCAAAAATAATTAATTTGGTCACAATTTCCACGTAATATGACTTGATTTCCAACTAATTTCACCTTTATTATGTAATTTTTATGATGATGAAAAGCGTAATTTATTGCGGAATAATTTATTTATTGTCTTTTACAATCTTACTTCATTTTAAATTTAATTTTGAAGATAATGGAATATTTTTTAGATACCTAACAAATATTAACACAAAATACGTAACACGTAATAATAAAAATTGACTATCAAACCAAATTTAGTTAAAACATTTAAGCAATTTGTATTTATAACAACGGCTGGTAATTTAATTTTCTTGGCCCGTTATTTCCCTTCAAATTGTAAAACAATTAATTTTTATTATTCCTCATGTGTCTTTGAAAAATTACCACTCCATAACAGTACCTGCATTACTACATAAAGGTTTCAGCTAAATTTCTTTGTTACATTAAACACGATGTAACAAAAAGGAACAAAACGAAAGCCAAAAATCGAAAATCAGTCGTTCTAGATGCGAGCAAAATTTCAGCTTTCTATTTTGGGCTGTAAATTATGATGAATCAGCAGATTATAACTACACAATTTCGTATATAATAAGTATAGATACAGAATGCTCTTGTTTTGTCCATTTGTAGCGCACACATAGAGAGAACTCAAAATTATTATCTAAAGTGCGGCCTTTAGGCCGCATAAGCATGAAAGCCCATATATAATAATCGAATAAAACTCAAGAACAACTATTAACAGATTAAGTACCAACCTAATACGAAATTGAATTGAAATTTATGGCAAGCGGTATAGAGAATGCTTGGTTGGATTCTGTATTTTTAGTTTAATTAAAAATTTACCAATCAGTAGTGGCTTTTTGGCGCTTTAAACATATTTAATATGTTTAATGGTTTTCGAGTTATTTAAGTTCTCGACTTCTCGTTTACATTGAAAAAAAAGGATTTGTAATTAGAACAAAAATATATTGGTTGAAATTTATTTGTTGTACAAACTAAATTTTCTGTTTATCATGCGCGTGCCTTCACCAATTAACAAAGCAGTATTGTTGGGTATTTTAAAATAATGTTTAGCTTTTTTTATTGAATATACAAATAAAATTTATCGTTTTAATGTTTAAAACAATTGTCGATTTAATAGAAAACATTGAATATAAAAATTTGCTATCGAAAATAATAATTTTGGATGTGGCAATCCTAACAAAAAAAATTTGCTAAAAGGAGTAATATTTTGTTGTAAGTATATTATATCCAAATAACTTTTTAAGTGTAATTATTACGGTATATCTCGAAGATTTATTTAAAATATTTCAAAGATTTTTTCGTATTTCAAACATGAAATTTATATTTTAATATTTTAAGAATTAAATTTGCAACTTTTCAGGTTATAATGCAATTTTAATTAAATTTCACAATGATTATTAGTGAATTTTTGTCCACATTTTACTTATTTACACTTTTGACATTTAATTTTCAATCCATGTCCATCTGACGAGGATCTGAGGCACGAAATATAGATGAACACGTATATAACGGAGTAAATAAGTAAAAAATTCACTAACAATTGTCAAATTTAATTAAAATTTCATAATAACTTGTAATAATTGCAAATTTAATACTCAAAATATTTTTTCGCAAGTTAATAAATATTATTTGTTTTTAAATATTTTCAATTTATTTACATTTTGATTTATTTCACCCTTTTACCTACATCTACGTACACCTCAAAGAAGTTGACTACTTTTTGAATTTAAATATATTGCATCGTGTTAATAATTATTATTATAATCTTCTAGCCATGTTTTCATGGCTCCCAAAATCGAAATTTCCAAAAAATTACTGCATGTTTTGTTACAATATCTCCAAGGCAGGCGTTTTAAAATACTATAAATTGAATTCTTCCAATTTCGATGATCAAGCGCAAAATAAAATAAAAATTTATAATTTTATCAATTAAAATCAACATCTTTTGGCGAAAACAATGGAAATTATTGTGATGTTTTCTTTCTAACCAAATTTTAACCACCATCAAAATTTAATTAATTACCTATTATATTAAACAGCCTGTACTAAGCCTGAAATTTAAGTTAATAACTTAAGATTTTCAAATTCAGAATTTTTTAAGAACTTGAAGTTTTGAATTCTAAGTTAATAACTTAAGATTTTCAAATTAATAACTTCAAATTCAGAATTTTTTAAACTTGAAGTTTTGAATTCTAAGTTAATAACTTAAGATTTTCAAATTAATAACTTCAAATTCAGAATTTTTTAGAACTTGAAGTTTTAAATTTTAAGTTAAAATAATTGTACACCCTATATTTTGGCGACAAATAGTTCGAATAAGAATAATTATTATAAAAACTTTATTTTTTATTTTGTTTCATGTTGCATATTTTTGCATATTTCAGCTTCATTTAGGTGATTTTCTATGTAAATAAATTTAATCATTTAACCAGTTTCTCCAATATTTTTATTCTAACTTATACATCACAGGAAACAGGATTAAATATTATGACTATTATAAAACATTTTCTACAGATAGGCACCTAATTTGTTATGACAAAAAAAAAGATATCATTTAATTATTTTATTCGATTACACTGCTGGGTACTGCAATATAATTTTTAATACCTAATACTCATATTTTATTATTCTTTTAGCGAAATGAAAACAGAATACTTTTGAAAAATCAAAAATTAAGGCATAATAATTGGCAAATTTAAAAAAAATTCCCAACACGGCCAAAAGGCGTTATTCAAAAATTTGATCTCGTTTTAGTCCTGTGACCATTCAAAATGCAAATCTCAGGTTTTATAGCGAAATTCTTACAGGCTTTTGATATTTAGTCCTGATAAAAGTGTGAAGTGTGAAAATAGAAAATAAAATCACATCGGCCACGTTATCAGTTGTGTACCTGAAGGCTTACACGAACCCTTCAGGATTAAACAAAATATAGGTACAGTAAAAATCAATACGAAATATAAATAGGTCCCAGATCCGTTTCGTTGTATTTTTATAATAAATTATTTTTAAAATTCTAAAACCTAGTCCTAAACATTGAAACCAATAAAAATCCAAAAAAAGTAGTAATAAATTAGCGACTAAAGAGTTCTTGAACTCAAAAAATTGTTTTCTTCCGAGAATTTGTAAAAGAAGCCCTCCCGATGGAAAAATTAAACATGTTTGTTGTAAAAAAAAAGAAAATAATTGCTTTTCGTTTACTAAGGCTTGCTGAAAGCTCATGATAAAGCGATCAAGAGTTATTCTTTGTCAGATAACAAGTTTTCATAGATTATCAAACATAATGCGCTTTCTTTGATGTCTTGAGCTGTAGAATAAACAAAGTCAAAATATAAGATTTGGTATGTAGAATTCCGAGGTTTGGTGAAGTGTAATAAATATTATGGAAAGCTACAATAATAATAATAAATAACAAAAGCTTAAATATTCTTGTGGATTGGTTCTTGACAGGGGCGGTTGATAAAGGCAAAGCCGGCCTCCAAGGGTGGGGTGTTCGCACCTGGGCCGTGCGCCGCGAAGTCGCATTGTCGTCTCGGTGCTTCCCCACGATCCATCACCGTCATCCCGCTATCAGATAGTCCGTAACATCCCCCACTTCTATACTTCTTGAAGAAGATATCATCGGATTCGGATGATTGTACCAGTCGTTTCTCATATCGTTCTAAGAGAACATGTTAGTTCCGCCGGACATGCTATCGGCTCAGTCTAAAATGGTTTATCAAATAAATAAATATGTTACTGAAAAGGTACAAACGCGTAAAGTTCAGGTAAATAAGACAATTCAAGAAGTGTGCCGCGTTGTTCAGGACGTTCTTAAAGAAGTCGAGGTTCAAGAACCGAGATTTATTTCATCGTTAACCGATTATAACGGCCGTTACGATGGTCTTGAAGTTGTTTCGCCTACCGAGTTTGAAGTTGTGCTTTATTTAAATCAAATGGGAGTTTTGAATTTTGTCGACGACGGCACTTTACCTGGATGTGCGGTTTTAAAATTAAGTGATGGACGCAAACGTTCCATGTCTTTGTGGGTGGAATTTATAACAGCTTCTGGTTATTTATCTGCACGCAAGATGCGATCTCGCTTTCAGACTTTAGTGGCTCAAGCTTGTGACAAATGTTCCTACAGGGATTCGGTGAAAATGATAGCAGACACTACGGAAGTCAAATTAAGGATTCGGGAACGATACATTGTACAAATAACGCCGGCGTTTAAGTGCGCCGGCTTGTGGCCAAGATCTGCCGCACATTGGCCTCTTCCGCAGATTCCTGGCCGCATCCCAATTTAGTAGTCGAAGTCAAAACGGAAGGTTTCGATTTGTTATCAAAGGAGTGCATATCTTTGCAGGGAAAACAATCCGCGATGGAAGGTGACGCGTGGATGTTGTCGTTTCTAGAAGCCGAAAATCGACTGCTTCAAGGTGGTTTCCGACGGAGATGTTTGAGCATACTAAAGACAATTCGTGATAGACACTTAGATTTACCAGGTAATCCAGTTACTAGTTATCACATGAAAACTTTGCTGTTATTCGAATGTGAAAAACATCCCAGAGAAGCCGAATGGGATGAATCGTGCTTTGCTGACCGCATCAACGGAATATTTTTGCAATTAATTTCGTGTCTTCAGTGTAAAAGGTGTCCCCATTATTTTCTACCAAATGTAGACTTATTTAAAGGAAAATCGCCAACGGCATTGGAAAATGCCGCTAAACAAGTGTGGAGACTGACGAGAGAAATGCTAACAAATTCGAGATGTTTCGATAAGTTATAGTTTAAGTGTGATCGTAAATTACCGTAGATAAAATTTGAGAGAGGCTGATTTTTTTGAAAATTGACAAATTATCAAATTTAAGTACAAATTATCACGAAAAACAGCGACGGCGTTGTTTCAGGTTCGTTTAATTTATTTAAAAAATTCAAACAACTTTGTACATATTTATTGCAAGAACTATTAATTATGTGACTGTGATTTAATATTATGGGTAGATTAAATTATTATTTTGAAAATTGTAAAAATGACAAACGTTTTTGTAAACGATATTAGTAATTATTATATAATAATAAAATAATTTATATCGCATATTCCGTGTTTTCTTACTCAAATTTTCAGGTCGCCCGGCGAAAAAGCGGGAAACACCACCTGAAAATATTTCAGTATTTTTCGAACTGTAATTTTCAAGAAAGAAAGTGTTCAATTGATAAAATTAGGGAACAAATCGAGACTGTTCCTTTTATTTTAATATTTTCATCAAGGATCAGGTTAATTCTTTTAGCTAAGTCCACTCTATAAATTTGTCCTAAATAGTGAAGACCGAATGAAATTGTATTACTAGAGAAACTTGCACGAGTGAAAAAAAGGTGAGGTCAAAAGCTCATAGTTTTTATGTGGCGAGGGCATAATAATTCACTCGATATGAACATCCATCCACGCAATTTATTTAAAAGGGCGGCAAAACAAAGAGACCGCGGGAGTGAATAATTTAATGATGTTTTTTAAACAAATAGACAGACTGTAAGAAGACATGGCTCCAAAAAATCAATCGATAATAACCAGAAGGTTTATGGTTAGCCGTATCGTTTGCATAATATTTTTAAAAAGATGCTTGGAGCACTCACCTGCATTTCTATCAATGATAAATATGGTCAATTTATGTGCTATTAAATTTAAATACTATATTCCCACACTCAAGATATCACAAAAAAAGTTGAATTGTATAGGTCATTCATCATGAACAAAGAAATTTTATTAACGATTATTTTACGAACAGTTTGATAGAATTTATAATATCATTTTGTTTTATCAATTTATTATAAATCCTCGAAAATTATGTGCATAAAAATTAGTAAAGAAAATCCCTATGCAAAAAATGATAAATCCACGCCATAAAATCAAATCGGTTTTCATTTCTACTGCACTTACCTAGCCATATTAAAGTCAGTTTTATAGATTTTCCATATCTGTATGATGCTGGTTGCAATAATAATATTTTATGTAATGCGTACCATGACAAATATTTAATACCCAACATAAATTATAATAAAAACTGTCAACGTAAAAAAAACAAAAATTTAAGTTAATTTTTGAACAAAGATTTGCATATTTTCAAAATACCTCTAATCTTAATTATTCGGACATTCTTTGCACAAAACAAGAAAATACTTTAAAAATAAACACGTAAAAAATTAAGTTAGTAGCATAAATGCATAAAAAATAAGTCACAAAATTATTATCAGGTGAAAATTATAATTAACGAACATGCAAATTTCAGTTCACCGACATTTTTTCAATTCAATGCTATAAATAAAATATACATTCCCATTATTTTAAGCTTTTTTTTTATTTCGGAGCTATCATCTATTTTAGGGCTGATACACTGATGAAGTCGCTTCAACTGACACGCGGTGTACATCACATCCCCTGAAAGTCGCTATCCCATCCAAAACATAAATTATATTGAGATGCAATAAATTTCACTAAATATTTTTATTATTGAAAAATCGTCACGACGCAACGTGTTAAGTTTAAGGATCCCAATTGAAAATTATAACCAAAATATCGCCAGACACTCCATCACGTGCCTTGTTAAGCTTTTAAAATTTGAGTACTACTTGGCGGTACCTATGTATATGAAAAAAGTAGCCGACATAACATCCTTATCTTTTTGAATACTTCACTTCAAATTTTAGCCGACCTATAATATTAAATTACAAAAAACTGCTTCTTGAAGGTTTCATGAACTCAAGTGGATTGGTGCCCGAGATATTTAAAAATGAGTTATTTTTTGTTCAATATATAATTTTATAACTGTAGAATAACAAATTATTATCAATGTGACCTTTCAAAATTGAAAAAAATATTAAAATGTGCTGATGGGAAGTCTACGACTCAACCACGTCGTGCCACCATAATTTATTTACTCATAATTACAAATACGTCGTCACGCTACTGGATAAATACAAAATTGTATAAATTTACCACGGCGGCGGTAGTTACAAAAAAGCGGAAATGGTTAATAATGATAGGAAAGACAAAACAAACTAAAATCGTAGGTACTTTTATCTAAAAACCAGATAAAATGATTTTTTTTTTAAATTAAAAGAAATAAAGAGTTAATAGTGTGGAACGATGCCTGTGGAGTTGATAGAGGTAGAACAAACTGGGCATACACATTTAGAAATTGTTAAAACAAGTTCCACAAGGTAATTTGAATAATATCCAAATGTATATTCTATTTTTCCCTTCTTATAAGTCACGATCCAAAATTGGAGAATTTTCCAATGTTGTATGTTAGAAATTGCGTTTCTGTACAATAAAAACAAGCATAGCACATTTTTTACATAAATGTGGGTTGGGCTTATCAAATGTACTTATTAATATTACCTTTTGATGCAAGAGAACCTCGATAAAAAACGTTCCACTTTGTTTTTCTATTGTTTTGCTCTTAATTGGCTTATTTTTAGGTGTGTTTTAACAAATCTTAAAAATTTACATTGCAAAGTCGACTGGATTATGAAAACTTTCAAGGATTTAAAATTGATCCAAGTTAGCAAACGGGTGGCCGTTTTTTAATTTTTTGAAAAGCGTTGCCTACCTGATTTTAGGTCAGTTAAAATTAAGAAGACCTTAATTGTGGTTTTATAATTTATAATAACTAATTAGAGTTTATATTTTAAAATTTAAGTTGTTATTACTATTTATTTTTATTAATTATTCTACTATAATCAGAATCGCAAAATAATTAGTTAATTAAGAATTCGTATCTATAGCACTGCAAATCCACTTAGCACTTAAATAGAATTCATGAAAGCTGTTTGCGAAAAATTATTAGCTTTGGCGATGGAAGATATAATATTTAAAAAATTAAACTGGGAAAAAGAGTGTGAACGTTGACGGTAGAAATTTGACGGCATCACCTCCGATGACGTATCTTTATTGCCAAGGATGACACAAAACTGAAAGAACTAGAAACAAAAGCCAAACTTCAAAATCAACGATTTGAATGGGCATTAGATGGAGAAATAGGGTTAGAAACACCTAAATAAGAGAAAGACCAGAAGTTACTGACATTGTAAAAAGTATGATTGAACTAAAGTGGAGTTGGGTGAGACATGTCGCCAGGAAGAATTGCACAAATTAGGCCCATAGCCAAGATTTCATTTCCGGGGGGGCACTAGTAAAAATTTCCAACTTGAAAATATCTACACCTACATATTTAATTTTCAAAATTCAAATTTTTTACTTTCAAAAAGATTTTTTTTAACATTTCGGGGGGGCACGTGGCACAAATCGTATAACGCATTGGCGACCAAGAACATTAAAAAGATTACTCTTTCTTTCATATTTCTTCACATTTCCCTCCTTCCACCTTAAATGTTCTAATGTAAGATTATTCCTTTTTTCTTTTTCAAATTTTATTTGTAATCCTTCAATTCACTTTTCAAATTTAAATTTATTTTCTTTTGTCTTCCCTCATTTCTTACTTATTTCCCAGTTCAACCAAAATTCTTTTTCCTTTCCTTCACGAATTTAGTCAATTTTTAAATTCCTTTGTCTCTTCCGAGGGTTAACCGCTGGTGAAGTTTTTGTACATATCTAATGAAGTACATGAAGTACTGGGTGGGGGTGTAGAACACCTTCCAGTGCACAAATTTTGGAATGAAGAACATTGCAGAACATGCAGAACCCCAGACCGAGTAGTTTACTTTTTATCAGAAGTAAACTGAAGATCTCCGTTGCAGAAGCACTGGAGGGTGTTCCACACCCCAGACCCCGGTTTAAATAATTTATTTTTATTAAAAGTGAATTAAATATTTAAGCATACATATCTCAAGTTTATTAAAATTAGCTATGGCCAAGTAAATGTGTTTAATTCGTAATCTGACAATTAATTATAAACTACCTAATTATTATAAATTCTGTACTCCCTGGGAGGTAGATCTCTGCAACAGGAGAGTTCAGTTTACTTCTGATAAAAAATAAACTACTTGATCCGGGGGGCTGGGGAGTGAAACACCCTCTAGTGCCTCTGCAACGGGAGATCTTTAGTTTACTTCTGATAAAAATAATCTACTTAATCCGGGGGGTCTGGGGGGTGTGGAACACCCTCCAGTGCTCAAATTTTGGTATTTCTGTAAGTCTCAGAAATTGAAAGTCTCTGATACTGAAAGTATCGATTAATTACTGCTGAATTCTATGAAGGACAAAGAAGTATGGAGAATTATGATGAAGTACGTGAAGTGTGAAGTTAATTGTACACGATTTCCTCTAGCGGTTGACCCCTGGTAAAAACTAACTACGTTTTAACGATTTTTGATAAAAAATGAAAGATTTCGTATTTTTTGACCCCAAAAGTTAAAAGTATGGAAACAACCTTTTTTTCTTCTTCTAATGCGTAATATATCTCATTGGGAAAATTTGAAATGTGCGAAAAGGTGATAATAAAATCGGGAGACTGATTGAATTCTAATATTGCAAAGAATTTGATCCAAATCATTTGAAAATTTTGTAGACTTGTAGATAAAACGTTTCTTTAATAGAAAATTTTCAAATTTTTAAAATAGCCTCCGTGGGCATCAATAATACATAACCTGAAATGTTTGCTAAAATTATCAGCAAAACTTCGAAGCATTTCTAGGAAGATTTCGGTATAACGCAGGTTTTAGTCTCCATATTCTCCAAAATAAACTAGTCAAGAGGATTTAAATCCGGACCATACGGTGGCCACTGCACAACGGCGATAAAATGCGAAAATTTCTCTCGAACCTATTGTTGAGTAAATGTCGCTTTCTGAGCCTGGGTAGAATCTTATTGGAAGGTACAATCATTATTTGGATAATGCTTACAAGTCTAGGGAAAACTATTTTCTCGAGAATTTCACGGCGATAAATTTCTTGGTTCACTTTGACCCTTTCATTGATAAATTTGCTCTAAATCCAGCCCAAACCATAACACATTTAGGTTTTACCTTCTGGCAACAATTCGAGCTTTTCCGAGATGCGCTTTTCACCAAATACGATCACTTTGGATTATTCAATTGTGAACAGTTTCTCATTGGTAAAAGAATTTTTCTGGATTTTTCCCCTGATCCACTTCACTAACACTTCGCATTTTTGAAGTCGTGTGAGGTTCATTTTGTCCGGTGGACTTTTGGAGTTAAGGTCTTCTTTGGCTATTTTTCGAACTGTTTCGCGGTTTGCTTGAAGACTCCCGGCTACATAACGCATTTTGATTTGTAGATTTCGGTGAATCTCAACATTCGATAATGTTGCGGACCTTTTCCTGTATGGTCCAAAAATGACCTAACTCCCCATATCGATTTATCGCTTTGAAGACTATTAAACGTGAAGAGAAGATTTGAAATTATGTTTTTTGCCGAATTTCCTGCTTGATAATAGCGAGACAACATTTTCAGACATAATAACTCAAAAAATAAAATGAATAGAGGAACTGATTTTTTTTAAAATAAAAAATCTTTATTTTCATGTAAAAAAAAAAAAAATTTAAAATTAGTCTTCGTATTATATATTTTAAAAAAGATTTTTTTCAAGTTAAGTGAAATTTTAATAAAATTGTTTTTCAATTATTAAATTTTTTAACATATTTTTGTTTATTTTAAGACATTATTGTACAATCACGTTTCGATTTTCCTAAATCTCGTCAGTTAAACTTGGCCCTAATAATTAAATTTTATTGCAACCTGGTATTTTAAAACTTTTGAAAAACTTTTAAGCCACTTTACGGTGTTTTTGCCGGATTTACGTGCATTTTCCAGCTCTATATTATATCTAAAGGGGTAAATATTGCAGCAACTACATTTCACACATTATTTTACAACGTTGCAATATTTTTTATTAAATTTTATCTTGATTTTCTGGTATACCTAATATTAATTTCTCGATCGATGTCCGTAAAAAATCTTCCAACATATTTTGAAATAAAATTACAGAATTTTCTTTTCAATGGAAACTAACACGTAAATGTATGCGATAGCCTAATTTTATGAACAGAAATGCAAAGTTCCAGAGAAACGAAATTAAATCAAAAAACTAATCCTGAAATAAAAAAAAATCAGCAAAAAATACTTGGTAGAAAACCAAGTTAAAAATGCAGTGTTCACATTAATTGCCTAATTTAAAATAGATTTTATTGAGATCCATTTACCCGCGAAGTTTTCTGAAAGTACCAGTGCGAATAATCAAGTGTTTTCAGCGTAGGAAATTGTAGTTACATTGTAGAAATATAATATTTAAATTATAAAAAAAAAATTATGAAAAATGTTGTCTGCGAGAATGAGTGTAGTAAATAATTTTATCTCACGTCAGTATCTTTTCATCGCAACAATTTGAGTTAAAAAAATATTTAAATTTAATTTAAAATTTATTAATTAAATTTAAAATTTTTTTAAGATATACCACAGTAACTGACATTAAATTTAATTTGTAAAAACATTATTTTTGTACCTGGTAAAATTTGTTTAAACATTTCAGTGTGTGTTATCTTTAGCATCACAAATAAATTACAACTTTCAAAAATTCTTCAGGTAGTAGGTATTCGAAATATTACCGAAAAGAATTTTGAATGTCGCTGATTCTTTGATAAGCTGTAAAAATTTAAATAAAATAGCAATCGGATAAAAAAACAAAAATATGCAGTAGGTACCTACCGTAATTCCTGAAATTATTAGAATTGTTTCCAGATAGCAAACTAAAATTTTACAATAATTAAGGACCGTTTTTTAAAAACTGCATTTTTCATTTACCCATACAACATTTTTATAATTTTTTATATAATTAATAAACAGCAGCAACTCGTTTTGATCGCTGGTTGAATTACAGTGCAAAAATTCTGGGTTCGAATCACAAACTGCAAAACATGTTCACTAATGTGATTTTGTATGTAAAAATAAATTCGTTTAATTGTTTAATTAACCTGTTAATTTTAAAATTTTAATTTATTAGATTGACATTATGATATTTCAGATATTTCAAAGATTCTGTAAGTGTAATATTCAAAAATATATAAAAAACAAACAATTTAAATAATTTTGACCCCAACTGACTAAAACAAGCAGTTAAATTTGTCAACCCTATAAATTCTGAAAACCAATTTATTAGACATTGCCATCGATGTTACCCCATCGGCTATATAATTTTCAGGCTAAGCCGTTGGAATTCTGTCTTCAAAAATTGCACTATTATAAATTTTTATGATCTCAACATAAATTTTCTGACATTTTCAAGATCTTACTGATAGAAATTCATGCTATTTTAATTTTTATAAAAATATTGTTGCACCTATATTTTAATCCTTGTAACTTTCACTCTTTACCGACATTTACTATTATTATGCATGCCCTTTGAAATATATCCAATAAAAAGTACAACTTTTGTAACACGTGTTACATATGTGTAGTTAAAATATGAAAACTTTTATAATTCCTGACACTTTTATTCATAATTTATTAATATTATGACTAACTTAAATCCGGCCTTCATATAAAAATAATACCGAAAGCATTTCAAAGTGAGCTTTTAAGCTCTTCTCGTTATAAGTAAACCAAAAAGGTATAATTATTTAAAAATTCGGTAGTTCTGACAAAATGCTTTATTGTTTAAAGTAGAATAAAATTGAAAAAGCCTTCCATTTGAGCTTCTGTGCAGTGGCGCGAGTGTACTGGCGCCTAACCCCTGTTGCGAGAGACCGGGCCTATGCCCCCTTTGGTGTACCTTTGACATAATTCTACATACTTTTAACTACCAGGACCACTGTGAGTCCTTTGTTCTTTCATTTAAAATATAAATAAAATTGCATATGGTTAAATATTTAGTAAATGCCTCATTATAAAACATAAAAATTTATATTAATGTAATAAATTAATGTCCCCAAAAAAAATTTTTTTGATTCTCTTTTTGGTAACATTTAAAATTTACCCTCCCCCCTCTAATGTGTACCGGAAATAGCATTGATATGTGTGTCAAACAAATGAAAGTGGATGTTAATGAAAATCGTTTCGTGTGAACAAATATTTTCAACAGCTGAGACTCATGTTCGACATTATACTTAACTTTATGCGATGTTTTGAGTCTTATAAGGGCCGTAAATAGTTTTCTATTAGGTTTTATCTAAGTGCTTAAGAAAAAAGACACCTGGGCTCTCCTTATAAGGCTCGCCATGTTGCTTTCATAAAATAACGAAGAGGATGTTTCTTGAAAATTAAACAAAATGCGCAACCCTTCCCTGGATAATTAATTTCCTGCAGAGTAAAATATAATAATTTTGTTTGCCCTTTCATTGTTGGGAAAATTCAATAAGTTACCTGTAAGCTAAACCCGATATTTGATCACGCAAGTATAATACGTGAGGGAGATTCCGGAAAACGTATAAGAAAACTAATGATCCTTGCACTCTTGCCGGTCTTGGCTTTCACATAAATGTGATTTCCCTAGAGGAAAATGTTAGAAATTTGTAAAAATTACTAGGTTTCATTTTTGATTTTCAATTACTCCTAACGACACTTACTGGGTTACTCATTAAGTAATTGTAGTAATAACACTTGGCGCGACAATCCGCATTAAAATAAAATTAGGAACCCCCATTAAGGCGATTAAATATTAAAACGAATTTATCGTTTGAAAGTTCATTAGGAAAATAATTAACATAATTTGCTTCATTTTAACAGCTTTATCTATAATACTTACACGTTAAGTGCAAACTTCAAAAAGGGGGTCTTAAAATGGCTACATCCTTTTAAGTGCGCGATATTGTACTACAATGTTTCCTAAGAGGAAACTTAGGCTCGTTTAATTTTATTTAAGCCGCCCTTAGGGAATTCAATAAAAAATGATACCACACAAAAATAATTTATCTACCAATTTTTTCATTTTCTTAAATTACAAAAGTGGCAAAAGATGCGAAAAATTATAAAACGATTAATTGAAGTATATCGTGGGGGTTGGATGAAGCAGAAGGTAAGGGGTAGCCCTTAGCCCATCAGGGTTAAGATTTATGAGTATTGTCAATCGAAGCATCGACCGGAACCGGCCCCCTCGATGTTTCTCTTGGGAGCACCCGCCAGACAAAACATTACATTAGTGCCAACATTTGAATATATGTTTCCTATGGATAATAGGTGAAATATTGAATTCATTAAATTTAGTGCTCCGTTTTCCCCACTTACCAACGCAAGATGACATTTTTGTAAATAACTTTTTTATTGAGAACAATATTTCGAAACGTATTTTACTGCTTTTGCGAAAATGTCTGATCTAATAAAGAAAACCGTAAATCGAACTACACTCAGGGCGCTACCCTATTTCTAAAGAAGTTTTTCATACAAAATTATTAAATTTTAGTGCGAAAAACTTTCAGGCAGCTCTATTATATCTACATAATTGTTATGTAAATCTAATTCAAATATGTTGATTATTAACATAAAAATTATTTTCAAAAAAACCCACAGGAGATTTTGTCACTAATTTTTGTCTAACTATCAATGGTATTTTTAATATGTTTGTCATGTTTATCTTCTCTTTTTACTTATAATCTGCATATATAAATACTATAGGCCATTTTTTAAATAAAAATAAATTAAAAATGAAAACAGCAGTTTTCTCTTTTTAGTTTTTGATTAACTTGTAGATTTCAAAGAAGTAATGCAGTGTTAGCTTTAAAAATGACTGAAATTTCTGAATAAACAGCAAAGAGGAGATTTTTCTAAAACTGTGAAGGTAAAGCACGGTTTTTTAGTCTAGTAAAATCGTTCTTTACAACTATAAACAGGCGCGGTTATGGTGGGCCATACCCCCCTCGAACCAGAATTTTGTCTCCTTTAAAAAAAAAGATATTTTGTTGATTTTTAATGAAAAAAAAATTATCGATCAGATGTGGGGTAAGTTTCCTGTGCAATTCTTATGTTTCTTTAAATTTACACTAAAAAAGTTGGAGTATGATAGGCACACCTGGAAAATCTACTTGTATATTGTCATGTTTTTTTTTATACGAGCTAAAAACTGATTTGAAAATATTTCGACAAAAATAAATTGGAAAATTAATCTATTATGTCATTTAGGATTTAAGGGGGAACTTTTTTCAAAAAGTAGAAATTTCGTCAAAAGAGAAACTACAGACTACAATTAAAAAAACCTTTACTAATAAAGAAGTCATAAAAAAATTAGCAATAATTTTTTTTACAAAATATTACAAGACTGCCGAGTAGAAAAGCTTAGTGGAATCGAGTCCATAAAGGTACCATGGAGTTACGATTTTTTGGTTTTAATTTTAAGTTTAGTTTTATTTCATTTTCAATTTTTAAAAAGCTTCAAGATTCAATTCAAAAATCAGTAATTTATTTATTGCATTAAATTTAAAAATCAACCAAGATATTTTGTATGATTGTAGTTTTATTATTCTTGGAGAAGTCGACGACAATTTGTGTGTTGTTTTGCTGTAGATGTTCTGCCGACAGAGTCGAGAGGCAATCCCAGGGATTCGCGGAGCTGTTCGAGGTAAGAGAGAATGTCGAAGGCAGTATTATACCACTAAAACAGCTCCTGCTCATAAAAATTCATAAATTTTTGTGTGGATTCAATTTATAGAACCTGTGTGTAGTAAGTTTTGGTGTTCGGACGATAATTTGACGCGTTGTGGGCACGTAGTCCGACTGGATAGCAAGGATTAATTAATATAATTGTCAGTACAGTACGAAGTGCTCTTTGCGTTTTGACAAACGCAACCATTGCAATACTCGGATTCACCCTAAAAATTTATTACGTAAAAATACTACTTAAATCAACGCGGTTCAATGTTTTATGCAAATAGCAGTACACATCCGTGCTACATCAAAAAGCGAAAAATATATAATTTTAAGCAAAATTGCAAAAACAATTCAAAATGGGCGAGGCTTGAGGTTCGAATTTAACCTAATTTTTGATTTTTAATGCCTAAACGTGAAAATTTTTGAATCATCCGTAGTTTATAATCTTTTTAATTATGTTCTTTTTCATATTTTATATCATTTCTATAGGGAATTTTTAATTTTTGACTTGCAATACTATACCCGTAAAAAATAAATATTGAATCGCAATGATGTAATTTGTAAATGTGAAAAGTAATTTTAAATAAAGTATTTTATATTTTTATAATATAATAATAATTGCAAATCAAATCAAACCCCGGGGTCTGAGTGAATTGGTGAGCTCCTTGCGATGTAGTACTTAGCTCCGCCTACTAGAAGTTAAGAGTAAGTCGAGACGCAAGTACCAACATCAGAATGACCAAAATTGGTATTTTTAATAATCTTGAAATTTGATTTTTAGCGTTATTTTTGGAAATATCGAATTCATCCATAGTACATTCGACTCATTTTAACGTCATCTAACTAAATTTTAAAAAAATCTCCACAGACAAAACGTATTCTAACCTCACAAAGCATATGGTTACATAACGTAACCACACATAATGTACATATTAATTTGTTAAATAGTAAAACACAGTTTGTATAGCCCAGTCGCTACGTACAAAATGAGTTGATGTAAATTACATAAATTCGATACCACAATTTTCTCTTTCCAATTGTCGGGAAAGATCATTGGTTGGTCTAAGTTTAGATTTTTAGAAAGTTACCACTGTTGCGTTAACCGCCATCTTAAATTTAAGAGAAATTTCTTTTTATTAAATAACTTCCTATTATTACAATTTTCGCCTATGATCGATATTTCTTGACTTCCCACATACACACAAATTTGTTTTTGTAAGGGGGATAGGGAACGCGGAAAAAAAATCACATTAAAAAATATTTCATTATTTATCCATAACGAGGGGGTCAACCGCTAGAGGAAATCGTGTACAATTAACTTCACACTTCACGTACTTCATATACTTCAGCAGTAATTCACTGGACTTCACGTAATTCATCAGTAATTCAACATACTTCATCAATAATTTATGTTACTTCACCTACTTCGTCGATACTTCATTGTACTTCACGTATTTCACCTACTTCACAAGTACTTTATGTATTTCACAAGTACTTAATCCTTCCCCTTTCTTAAGTTTTTATGGCGTAGCCGCAATATCGATACTTCATTGTATTTCACCTACTTCACAAGTACTTCATGTACTTTACAAGTACTTTATATATTTCACAAGTACTTAATGTACTTCACAAGTACTTTATGTATTTCACAAGTACTTAATGTATTTCACAAGTACTTTATGTATTTCACAAGTACTTCATGTATTTCACAAGTACTCATGTATTTCACAAGTATTTCATGAGATGCGTACAAAAAACTTTACCAGCGGTTAACCCTTCGATCCATAACATGGATTTGATGGAATTTTCTTATATACTACCGCACATAAACAATTGCACACACAAAATACCGCATAAAAATAGGTTTGGCTGTATTTCTTTATGTATTCAAATTATTGTTTGTTGTACCTACTATATACTAAACAAAAAGAGTTTATTAAAAATAAAATTTAAAAAATTTTGAAAAAAATTGCCTAGGAGTTGCCGAGGTCACTAAATACACATATCAAGTTATATAAATAAAAGAACATATTGGGGTTTCAAAATTCTTAAATTTAAAATAAAAACTTTGCAAATTTTTAAAAGCAATTGGTAAACTTTAAATTTCTTCTTCCTCTTTACCAATATCTTAATTGAAGTTCAAATATCACAGTACTGAGGGACTAATGAATTATTATTTTAACGTTAACAATTAAAAATTCAAAATGGCGGCTTCAAAATGAGCGAATTTAAAAAAAAATTATACAAATTTCATGAAATACTTGCCAATATTTAGTACAAACATTGCAGTGCAGAAATTTTGGGTCCCTTAAAGGTTTGGAACCACTGCTTCAAATCGAGAGGAACTCTACGATAAATATATTATTACTATTAATATTTACGGATAATCAATTTTTGTGCATTTCACCCCATCGCAATTTTTTTTTGTGAAAATTAGTCGCAAACGTTTGAACTTCAATTTTCATCGTTTTAACTAAAAGTTACTCGCGAAAACTTTGGGGAGATGTATTTGCAGTTTCAGTCCCATTTGGATTATTTTGGGAAATCGATTTATTTGAACTGCAATAAACTTCTATTGTCATGATTTCAATTTTTACAAAATTATTTGTATTTGAAATTTACGGCAAATCCGAGCAAGTTACGCGCGCTAACCACTTAATTTGAATTCTATTTTAGCAGATTAAAACATATTATAATGTAATAAAAAGTGTCATCATACTATAAAACTATATTTTCTTAAATAATATGAATTTTCTATTTATTTTATAAATAAAACCAAGATTTTACATTTTAGGCTTCTATACGCAGTATACGAAGAAGCCTTATGATGTGGTGGTTCCGTGTTCGCCCGTCCGTCCGTCTGTTCGAATAATTCAATTAATCGATGTAATAGTTTCCGATTTTGAAAATGTCACCGATTTTTAAAATGTCATGTAGAGAATATCGCGTTGCAAGTTTCAAGAAGGTATACATACTTTTAAATAAAATATTAATATGAAACTTACATGAAGTCAAGGAATATTTTCCAAATGTTGTACTTACAGATAATGTGATAAAACCAGAAAGGTAGCTGTATAGAAGCCTAAAAATTGTGATCATTCGAGTTTCATCTTATTATTAAATTTACACCTGGAAAATCTACTTGTATATTGTCATGTTTTTTTTTATACGAGCTAAAAACTGATTTGAAAATATTTCGACAAAAATAAATTGGAAAATTAATCTATTATGTCATTTAGGATTTAAGGGGGAACTTTTTTCAAAAAGTAGAAATTTCGTCAAAAGAGAAACTACAGACTACAATTAAAAAAACCTTTACTAATAAAGAAATCATAAAAAAATTAGCAATAATTAGCAATAATTTTTTTTACAAAATATTACGAGACTGCCGAGTAGAAAAGCTTAGTGGAAATGATTCCATCAAGAGATTCCAATGGACTTACAATTTTTGTTTTTTAAATTTTTAAATTTAGTTTTATTTTATTTTCAATTTTAAAAGATTCAAATTCAATTCATAAATCAGTAATTTATTTATTGCATTAAATTTAAAAATCAACCAAGATATTTTTGTATGATTGTAGTTGCATTATTCTTGGAGAAGTCGAGGACAATTTGTGTATTGTTTTCTGTAGATGTTCTGCCGACAGAATCGAGAGGCAATCCCAGGGATTCGCGGAGCTGTTCGAGGTAAGAGAGAATGTCGAAGGCAGCAGACTAAAACCATGCTTGAACCACTAAAACAGCTCCTGCTCATAAAAATTCATAAATTTTTGTGTGGGTTCAATTTATAGAACCTTGTGTAAAGTTTTGGTGTTCGGACGATAATTTGACGCGTTGTGGGCACGTAGTCCGACTGGATATCAAGGATTGATTAATATAATTATCCGTACAGTACGAAGTGCTCTTTGCGTTTTAACAAACGCAACCATTGCAATACTCGGATTCACCCTAAAAATTTATTACGTAAAAATACTACTTAAATCAACGCGGTTCAATGTTTTATGCAAATAGCAGTACACATCCGTGACTGCTGAATCAAAAAGTGATAAAATACATGATTTTAAGCAAAATTGCAAAAAAATTCAAAATGAGCTGGGCTTGAGGTTCGAATTTAACCTATCACAGAAACGTATTACAATTTTTGATTTTTAAATGACTAAATATGAAAATTTTGAATCATCATCCATAGTTTATAATCTTTTAATTATGTTCTTTTCATAATTTTATATCATTTCTATAGGGAATTTTTAATTTTTGACTTGCCGTACTATACCCGTAAAAAATAAATATTGAATCGCAATGATGTAATTTGTAAATGTGAAAAATAATTTTAAATAAAGTATTTTATATTTTTATAATATAATAATTAATGGTAGCAAATTTGCAAATCGAAAAACCCCGGGGTCTGAGTGAACTGGTGAGCTCTTGCAGTACTACTTAGCTCCGCCTACTAGAAGCTAAGAATAAATCGAGACGCAAGTACGGACAACAGAAGACCAAAATTGGTATTTTAATAATCTTTAAATTTGATTTTTAGCGTTATTTTTGGAAATCTCGAATTCATCCATAGTACATTAGACTCATTTTAACGTCATGTAACTAAATTATAAAAATCTCCACAGATAAAACGTACTCTAACCTCACAAAGTATATGATTGCATAAGGTAACCACACAGATTAATTTGTTAAGTAGTAAAACACAGTTTGTATAGCCCAGTCGCTACGTACAAAATGAGTTGATGTAAATTACATAAATTCGATTCCATAATTTTCTTTCCAATTGTTGGGAAAGATCATTGGTTAGTCAAAGTTTAGATTTTAGAAAGTTATCACTGTTGCGTTAACCGCCATCTTAAATTTAAGAGAAATTTCTTTTATTAAATAACTTTGATTATTACTATTTTTCGCCTATGATCGATATTTCTCGACTTCCCACATACACTCAAACCTGTTTTTGTAAGGGGAGATAGGGAACGCAGAAAAAAAATCGCATTAAAAAATATTTCATTATTTATCCATAACGAGGGGTCAACCGCTAGAGGAAATCGTGTACAATTAACTTCACACTTCACGTACTTCATATACTTCAGCAGTAATTCACTGGACTTCACGTAATTCATCAGTAATTCAACATACTTCATCAATAATTTATGTTACTTCACCTACTTCGTCGATACTTCATTGTACTTCACGTATTTCACCTACTTCACAAGTACTTTATGTATTTCACAAGTACTTAATCCTTCCCCTTTCTTAAGTTTTTATGGCGTAGCCGCAATATCGATACTTCATTGTATTTTACGTATGTCACACGTATTTCACCTACTTCACAAGTACTTCATGTACTTTACAAGTACTTTATATATTTCACAAGTACTTAATGTACTTCACAAGTACTTTATGTATTTCACAAGTACTCATGTATTTCACAAGTACTTTATGTATTTCACAAGTACTCATGTATTTCACAAGTACTTCATGAGATGCGTACAAAAAACTTTACCAGCGGTTAACCCTTCGATCCATAACATGGATTTGATGGAATTTTCTTATATACTACCGCACATAAACAATTGCACACACAAAAATACCGCATAAAAATAGGTTTGGCTGTATTTCTTTATGTATTCAAATTATTGTTTGTTGTACCTACTATATACTAAAAAAGAGTTTTAAAATAAAATTTAAAAATTTTGAAAAAATTGCCTAGGGTTACTGAGGTCACTAATTACATATAATTATCAAATTATATAAATAAAAGTACATAATAGGGTTTCAAAATTCTTAAATTTAAAATAAAAATTTTGTAAATTTTAAAAGCAATTAGTAAACTTTAAATTTCTTCTTCCTCTTTACCAATATATTAATTTAAGTCCAAATATCACAGTACTGAGGGACTAATGAATTATTATTTTAACGTTAACAATTAAAAATGCAAAATGGCGGCTTCAAAATGGGCGAATTTAGATAAAAATTATACAAATTTCATGAAATACTTGCAAATATTATTTAGTACAAATATTGTAGTGCAGAAATTTTGGGTCCCTTAAAGGTTTAGAACCACTGCTTTAAATCGAGAGGCACTCTACGATAAATATTTTATTATTATTAATATTTACGGATAATCAATTTTTGTAGGAATAACAGTGCATTTCACCCCATCGCAATTTTTTTTAGTGAAATTAGTCGCAAACGTTTAAACTTCAGTTTTCATCGTTTGAACTAAAAGTTACTCGCGAAAACTTTGGGGGGAGGAAGGGTGTGCATTTTAAATCGATTTATTTGAACTGAAATAAGCTTCTATTGTCATAATTTCAATTTTTACAAAATTATTTGTATTTGAAATTTACGGCAACTCCGAGCAAGTTACGCGTGCTAACCACTTGACTTAAATTCTATTTTAGCAGATTGAAACATATTATAATGTAATAAAAAGTGTCATCATACTATAAAACTATATTTTCTTAAATAATATGAATTTTCTATTTATTTTATAAATAAAACCAAGATTTTACATTTTAGGCTTCTATACGCAGTATACGAAGAATTAATAATTCAATTAATCGATGTAATAGTTTCCGATTTTGAAAATATCACCGATTTTAAAATGTCATGTAGAGAATATCGCGTTGCAAGTTTCAAGAAGGTATACATACTTTTAAATAAAATATTAATATGAAACTTACATGAAGTCAAGGAATATTTTCCAAATGTTGTACTTACAGATAATGTAATAAAACCAGAAAGGTAGCTGTATAGAAGCCTAAAAATTGTGATTATTCGAGTTTCATCTTATTATTAATTAAAGAACATTATTTCTAACAAATTTGAAATCATTTTCCCTAATTGCGGCCTTCAGGCCGCAAAACTTTAGTAATGTAGTATAATATAACATTATTTTATATTTTGTAAAATTAATATGTATAATTAATGCTAACAAAAACCTAGATAATATATTATTACCTTTGTTTTTATATTAACTTTTATTTTACACCTTGCTTTTTGGATCATTCAACTCCCAGATCAATCTATTTTGCAAAATTGTGTAAAAAAAACTAAAACTAAATGCAGGACGGTGTTTCGCCACATATTAAATTCTCTTAATTCTTAAAGAGTACATATTAATCATGTATATACCACCTAATGGCTCCCTCATCAATTATAATTTGTTTAAAGTAGGTGATTTAATCAAGTTGGTACCATCATTATCGGTTAGGTATACAAATTTAAATCAAATTTTAAAACTCGTTAATGAGATGGCTTCCGATATATTAAAAAAATTACAGCACACTTTATAATTAATAATGGGTTGTCATCGCCTGCTTGGATAAGCCCAAGTTTGAGCTAACAGATAAAATCAAATTAAATAGAAATGATTTTCGAACAAATTTATTCGTTTTCGTTTTTCCGTTTACCCTTTCTATACAAAGAGAATCTCTGGTACTGTATTTGTAAACCTGATTTGTATGGCAGATATGTGCAGTACAAAAGCCCAATAATAAAGTTCAAACAACGCCATATAAATGTGTTGTAATCCGAGAAGTTTCCTATCAGGTAAAACAATCGCCAAATGTTGGTCGAGAAATAAAGAGTTGAACATGAACGGAATAAGGATTATAACATAATGGGCCCGTTATTCCATTTTATATTCTTCTTTTATTTTTCAATAAAAAGATTTCAAAAAAGATTGCATTATGAAAATTTCACAGGGCTATCGTTTTGCATGAAACTTCACCACCAATCCCTTTTAAAAATGTTTAAAATTTATCGGCGACCCAACCAAAATTACTACATATTACCGCTGCGCGGTCTCAATCTGTCTAATAGAAATATAAAACTAAAAAAGTTGTAATCTTTATCATGGAATTAAATTAAGACAAATAAAAAATATAGTCGTCAAAAATTTCATGTTCACTCGAAAACACTTTTGAGCCAATAGAAAAAATAATTTGTCATTCCAAAAAATTAAGGCGCATTATTTATTGATATTCACAACAACAGGATTTTGAAAAAAAATGTGATGTGCATTAATGTGTAGGTTTCGAGATGCCTGAGTAAGTAGCACTTAAAATATCTCAAAAAAACGTTTTGATTAATGTTAAGCATATCGATTACACAAACGACAAGGCAAGTTTTTATAATCGTTTTGGTAATTTTGATTAATTTATGTCTCATGAATTCGTACTTTTTATTGTGGCAGGTCGAAACGGTAAGCTTTCCCGATCACGTCGTAGAATGACACTTTAAATTTTTTTTGCGAGTAATCCGAGAATGTAACTTATTTCGGTGTTCGTTCAAACAAGAGTCGACCGTAAATAATAAAAATAAGTTGGGTGATAAACTGAGAAACGTTAGTGTTAAAACGTTTTGAACTTTCTTAAAAATGTTATACAAAATATACAATAAATTATTTTTAATATCAATTTATAAAAAAACCAAAGATGTCCGACGCTAATGGGCGATGAAAATTATTGCGAGTCGAACGCATTTGTCAAGTTATTTTAATCATACAAATTTTATTATCATACAAAAATAGCGTACCGAAATAGATAAAATTGTGTGACTCACCCACACCTTCGATGTATTCTATAGAGACGTCTTGTGTGATCACTTACCTGAAACAAAACAAAATTATTAGTGAATTATGCAGTCAAAAAAATTGTAAACACATCAAGGAAATGCGATAAAAATCTCCTAATCATAATGCTATACCGCATGTTATAATCAAGACGTAATCAAAAATCAACGGCGCGAAATAATCCACCCAGTAAATGCACTATGTCCATTTACAATTACAAGGGTAGATCACAAGTTCATTACAAAAGCGTCGCGGCGCACTGCATCGCTCTAGTGGTGCGTGAAATAAGTACATCCCAAACCGACGTGATTCGATACGTAATAATTTACCCTCGTAAAACCATTAGTTGTTTTTTCGGTTAAGGGTAGCAAGTTTTGAATCAAAATTTTTTCAAAAATTACTCAACTCATCAATAATAATTAGTTGTCAGCACTGCTCAAATTGAAACGAGGAGTCTTCCTGTTGTTATCAAGGATAATTTAAAAATCTTGAAACAAATAAATAGCGGGAAAAAGTTGGTAATTTGATATCAAATTAGCGTAATTATTTTTACATAAGTACGAACTGCGGGATATTAATTAATATTTGTACAAATCTAATTTTTTTGACGACAACATGTGTAGTTAAAATGTGCCAACAAAAAAATTCTTAATAATATATAATATGGTGTCAACGAGAAAAGCACGCGATCACCTTTATGAACATTAATGAGCAATAAGGGTGATTACAAACGGCGGTAGGGCGGATCGAAACGGACGGCGTTTGTGATCTTAACTACCCTAAGGCGGAATTTTGATTAGAAACCACATCAATAAAAAATTATTTTATTTATTAACTCATTAATCTCTCTCTATATTTTATTTCTGTTAAAGAAGTTAATATTTCGAGTCGGGATTTTTCTTCGCCGTCTTTAAAAATTCCAACAGTTTCTTTTTTTAATTAGTGCACTTGTAATAATTAAAAACCTTTTTACGACTTGCCGAATGGATTCCAGAAGAGAAGAAAAAACATTAACAGTGAAAATGTGTACTATGTAATTATTGCAGTTTAAAAGAAACTTTTGCAAAATAATTCTTTACTGCGTAACGTTTAATCGGCTAGGGTATGAATAGGTCACGCCATCTAGAGTAAGTTGTGTCGAGTTAGTTAACGCTTGCTATCAGATTGATATGATGATGCTGTTAACAGATCAAATGTTAAAGTTGTGTTAAGAAATATCTTCGCGATTGTTTTCGTTTTATTAAGCTTAACTTCTTCTAAGTTGCCTTATTAGACCCCCCCCCAATTATCTTGGTGGATTTCCACTGCTCTCTGAGGAAACACGGTTAGAATAAAATTTTTAGCCCACTAGAGCTCCAACTCGGTTTTTTGCTTTTGGGTTGGACATAGCAGAGATTTGTTTCAAATGTTTGTCAAAAAATCGTGCGTTTTAGAGTTACGAAAGATCCACTAGTAAAACTTTTGATTCTAAGTAAAAGTATTGCTTTTTCGCCAAACAGACGGGGATCCCCCCGATACCTGTTGAAAAGCCGCAAAAGTTACTACTTTTGCTACGAATAAAAAACTTAAAATGTGTTCTTTAAAATGTAAAGATCTTTTACTTTGACTCTAAGTGTTCCGAGCTCGAATCCCAGTGTCTGTGGATTGGATTACGCTTAAGGTGTAAATCCATAACAAAAAATTAGCATATTTGATGAAGTGTTCGCCTTTCTGTCCCTTAAATAGGAAATTATCTACCGTCGGACACAAGTACGCACATAGAATATATTCTTGGGAGTGGTTCAGTCGAGCGTAGCGAGGCAACAACCATCGTAGGCGGTGTTTTGCCTTCAAAGGCGTGACCCAATTTAATAAATAGCTTCTGGTGATAAGAGAAGTAAAGTATGATATAGTTTTAACTGCATTTAAAAGGTAATTTTATATATTTTCTTTATTTTTCGCTCTGTTCTCTTTTGGTGTAGCAAACATATACATATTTATTAAATAACCTCGAAATCTAAAGTCTTTTTCTCCATCACAAACTTTTCTTCACAGTCAAATGGACGCATCTCCCCCTTCCCAATTTCTTTTTGAAAGTAAAAAATTTGAATTTTGAAAATAAAATAGGTGTAGGTATTTTAAAGTTGGAAAATCTTTTATTTCAAATTTAACTGGGGTAAATTATTATTATTTACCTTGTCGGCTATAAGTCGACTTTGCTTATCGCTTTTTACCTGAAACCACGGAAACCCCGTAACGGTAAACATATGAGAAGATAAGAACAAAGCGCGAATAATTTTTATTTGTAAAAAAAATTGAAATCACCCAAAATTTTAATTTAAAAAAAGGCTTTTAACAAGTGCCCCCCCTCCCGCGAAATGAAATTTTGGCTACGGGCCTGGGACCTACTGTTTATAATATTGTAGAATAGATTACATTATCCTACCACACGAAGACTAGTTTGTGATTAACATGATAAAGTACTATTCCACTACATTTTGGGACAGAATTCAAATCCTCCAGTACTAAGTCACTACAACAAAACCTGGATTTCTTTGGGTACTGGAGTAAATTAACAACCTTAATTATTTTGTGGGAATTTTAAAAGTAAAAACTAGGAATTTTGATGGGGACTAGTAGAACAACCCGGGTGGCTAAATTAAAAAAAATTTCCTAAAGAAATTATGGTTGATTGCGATAAAATATACAAAAAGGAAGATCAAAAAACTTAAAATCCAAAATTGTAATTCTATTGTTGTATTGGCTGAATTCATGTGCATAAACTCCGCCTATAGAGAGACACGTTAATAGCTCAAATTTAGGGGTTCGTAAATACACTTTTTCCTATAGAAATGGCTTTACCAAACGAAAGAACACACAAATACAAGCTCTTTAAGGTGAGGATCAATCTTGTCAGAGTTGTAATAAGGCCACAATTTAATTTTGAAAATTCCAATTTTCCCATAAGACATACATGATTGTAAGTGTATTTTTGTGCAATAAAATGCTAAATATGGTAAACATTCTGTGCTGTGCCTGGGTTGACAGTGACCAGTGGTGGGGTGATACCAGTCGCTCCCTAAGATCCGTCGCGTCAACTTCCAAACTTTTCGAATTAGAGGTACTTGGGGATGTTTTAGTAAGTTCCGACTCTGCGCGACCCTCCGGGTGGCTCCGGCCGCTATAAGCGGTTTTGACAGCGCAACTACGCCAAGAAACGGATTAACACAAAAAGTAATTTTTTTTCCGAAAGTTGTTGTCCGATCACAAATTTAATTTTTTTATTAGTTAATTAGACCCTCATCCTTCATAATTAGTTGTAAAAATGAGATTATGGCATCTTTACTGTCACCACAACCTATTTCTATTTTGGGGGCGGGGTTACAGTTCAAAAGAGCCAATGAGATAATTGCATCCCAAATTAATTTTAAAAGCCTTTTTTTCAAAAATGTGTAAATCGACCGCAAATTTTATTTTTTTATACGCTAATTAGACCCTCATCTTTCATAATCCACTTAAAAATGGTAAAAATTGCGATCAGGGAATTCGAACCGTCACCCAATAATATTAACCGAACCTGGGAGTTCTCTAATTCGATTCCATGATTAAACAGAACATAATATGGAAAAACAGAACATGAAAGAACAGAACAGCGAAAAAACAGAACAACGAAGAAACAGAACAATGAACAAACAGAACTAGGAAAAAAAAGAACACCGAAATAACAAAACATTAACAAAAGAGAACACTGAAATAACAACTTTAACAAAAGAGAACACTGAAAAATGGATTCTACGACATGTGACCACATGACAAGCGAACGTATGATATCCGAACATATAACAAGTGACTACACCGACAAGTCAATACACAAAATAAAATTAACTAAATAATAAAACTCATGCGAATAATTGACAAAACTTCAGTGTTCTCTTTTGTCAATGTTCTGTTCCTTCATGTTCTGTTCTGTTCAGTCACCCTCTAATTTTAATAATTCGAAATTTCTGTTATAATTATAATTAATTCAAATATAATTTTGAAACAAATGTGTTCTCCGTGAACCGCCAATAGAACGCGGGGAAATTCCTCCCGTGAGAATAATTTTATATGAGAAAATTTAACATCTTTAAAAATCGATATTTTCAGTTGGGGCCGTTCATAAAATACGTTCGCATACAAGGGGAGGGTCTTGCTGAGTGTGACAAGATGTGACAAAAGGGACGGGGGATCTACGGCAATGTGACGTTTGCCGTTGCAATACCAATTATAGATATTTCGGCGCATTTACAGAATCCTTGGACTTCTGATAAATAGAATTATTCTTTATTTGCTCTTTATAAAGATTTTATTAATTTATTCAAATTTTATTATACAAACTAAATAAATATTTTTAATTCTCAAAATTTGTGTACTATTCATTGAAATTTATTATATTCAGGGGGGTCTTAGTTTTGTGACGAAATATTTACAGGGGGTCACAGAAAGTGTGACACAGCGTGACAATAGGGGAGGGGTCAAAAAGTTGGTGGTAGCGTGACGTATTTTATGAACGGCCCCTTGTTAGATGATATAGCAAATTCATCCTCACCGAAAATCTACTTTGTTTAATGCTATCTAACTAATAATGAAGAATTTTAAAAATACCTCCAATCCGGGTTGGCGTACTACTACATTTTGCGGTTGATAAAAGACCAAATGTTCTTACGCATAAAAATCATACTCAAATTTATAATCAAAAATAGTTAAAATCTCTTCACGTCAAAATGTTCCTGCGCCAAAACGGCGGCATTGACAGAGCCAAGTCGAAACGTCCTAGTCTGCTATTTTGGGTACCCCCGCTATCACAAACTATTATAAACTAACCCAAAAATTGTAATTTTCGTAAGCTGGAAAATTTTAAGCCGTATTTTGTAAAATTAAGCAAGTGTAAGCAGCCGTGAAACAAACTGACGAAACCCCTCCTCTATACGCAACCTTAGCGTTGAAGAGAGGATGTGGTGAAATCTTCAATTCAGGAGATTAACCCCCATTGTCCCAGTAGAATAGTTACTGCCGAAGTTATTATTTTATAATTTTTTTTTTTTAATTAAAGCTGTTATTTACTCGGAGGGGAAGGGGCAGCAAAACATCCTCAAGCTTGCTTGTAGCAAGCCCTGAGAATAGCAATTGTTTAAAAATGATATAGAAACTTGTTGAAACCGCGGCAAGAGTCGATTAAACCGAACTCAAAAATACCGATTTTTGTATAAAAATAGCTTTACCAAACAAAAAGCATAAAAATACAAGACTTTTAAGGCGAGGATGAATTTGGTGGGTACTATATTAAGCCCATAGTTTACATTTTAAGTTCACCAAATTTACATAAGAAACAAATGAAACAGAATTATTATGTCATAATTTAATACATTGTGTTTCCAGTCCTTGCGTGGTGTTTAGGTCGTCACGCACAATCGGCAAGGAACTATCAGTCGCTCCTCCCATTTAATTAACCTCTTCTAGGACCCCGTAGTTCAAAAATTTATTATTTTTTGGTTATTTTTGACTCCGATATATTTTTAATGAATTTTACTAGTTTTCCTCGAATCTGACGATTTGATTTGGAGAATTTCGAGTTGGATCGCGCTCGGGAATATTTTTAAAAATTGCAGCGAAGCCGAAGGCTTCGTTCCTTTCGCAATTATATTTTAAATATAAAATACTTATTTATAATTACTTTTAGCTCTAAATACTTATTTTAATTTTCGATAAGCGAGGTTATAATTTTTAAAAGAACCAATTAGGAAATCGAATTCCAAATTAATTTTTAAAGCGGTTTTTTTCAAAAATTCGAAAACCGACCGCAAATTTTATTTTCTTTTTTGTCTATTGCATTATTTATATTATTATCTATCGTAATTTTTAAAATATGGTGAAAATTGCATCGAAAATTTTATGCTGGCAACAAAGTCCCCCATCTTAATTTAAACTATTTTAGGTAATTCTACTTTTTAGAACTATGCCAGATTAAGCGTCCATCGTAATTTATATTTCGCAATGCTTTAAACAGTTTTTTTTTGACAGCGGGAGCTATTTTTAAGTATGCAAATATTGGTGGGACCAGGGGGTATTTTACAAATACTGTAATACAATTAAGATTTTCTCTAAAAGTGAATTATTTTGGAATTACTTCAAAGTGGGACTAATAATTAGAAAAGGTAAGCAGTTAAACCTTTTACAGAGGTCTGGGGATGCGGGGCGGGGGGTATTGCCTTAGGCAATAGGCCTTGTTTGACCTTAGTTGACCTTGGGGAAGGCAACGGTAATTTAGCTTCAGCTAAATTGATTCCAACATTCGAAGCGGATGGGCACCGAGAGACGAAGAAGACCTTGTTCCTTACTCCTTGCAATGATAAATAGTGCATAGAAGCAATTGATTTCAGAGGGAGGCACGTACCCCTATCTGGCTATGGGAATGAATATGCCACATATTTTTTAAAAATTTCAATATTGAAACACTGTCTGATAGGATTGAATTGTTTCTATACAAAATTAGATAATCGGTAACTGCTGAAACCACTAATGGTAAACGACAAAATAACCATAAGAAATACAGAGGATAATTTGATAAATCAGACTTTGTCATAGAAATCTCTGACCGATAAATGTTTCCTTTCTTCGGAAGCCTGAATCATCGGTCCACAAATCATTTTTTATGTTATTAGTCTGGCCATTTAGCTCAATGGCAAACCACCTAGATATGATCGTTGTCTGATCAAAAGTATGTTATACCTCTTGTGGTTCACGTTAAACTGCAGGTCGCCTATTATCGGACATTGTCATACGATTACGAAAAGGAAAAAAAGAAGAATTTTTCTGAACCAATCAGCCGAATATTTGGGCATGGAGCCTCTTCAACTGACTTTTGTCGGGTTGGTAAAAAAATAAGAATTTCAAGTAGTTCAAAAATATTGCCCATCATGGTGAACCATATGTGATGATTATAAAAGCATAATAAACAACAAAATGTATACATATTAAGAAGTGTGCCGATGTAAACTAGGTATTTACCCATCGGCGCATATAAAATAATATCAGACTATTATTTAGAATACTTACATAAATCTCTCTGTAGGCATCGTCTGCAAAAGGCACCGCTTTATAACGAACGGCATCGCGTGATAGCCCCCGCTATTCCATAAGCAAACCAAAATGGCAAATTGTTAAAATTACAAAGTTTCTCTTGAGAATCTATTGCAAATACCTATTTGATTTTATTAAGAAAAATTGAGTCGATAACGAGCTTGTTTGATTCAGCACACAGTAAACAAGTTTTAACCCGCGCATACTTCCACAGAATAATTATTTAAATTGGGAAATGAAATAACGACGCTTATAATCGATCAAAACATGTCGATCAGATAATAACCGACAAGATTTATTTCTGCTTTGAATAGGATGCTACGTTACGCATTCGTTATAAAGAAATAATAACAAAAAGAAATACAAATATTTCGGTTCTATTATTTAGTTGTAGTCAAAGAGCAGACACCGCGCTTCCATTTTACACTCAAATGAACTAAAGGGATAAGGCTTAGTACATTTTTTGTTTCGTTCCGATGGTCTTGCGTATAAAAAAAACTTCAATATCAGTTAGATCAGATAAGGAAACACTTCGTGGAGACGAAATTTGAAAAACCAGAAATATAAAATAATCACTGATTATTCGCTAATTAGAAGCAGGCACAAAAATGTTGACCCCAGTTTGTTCTGGACGTAAAAAACGCCCAATTAGTTAGCAATAAAACGAACGAAAAAGGACAAAAAATTACCGAGCAAGCTTACAACGGACAACGTAGCTAAATTTTTGTTACTAATAAATTATGCAAATATCAACTGGAAAGTCTTTTTCCGATTGTGTTTGGAATTAAAGGAAGGAGGGGTCGCTTCCATTTCTAACTGTAATTATTCATCGGGAACGTTGATTATTATCGCCCATGAACTATATTTTGCATTTGGATTTCGAAAAACGTCTTCCCCACATCATTATTCCATAATTCATACACCAGAAGTTCATTTTCAACTTACTTTTTTTTATTGTAAAAGTGAATCCCTTGAAGGATGAAAATGAATTTTGTTTAGGTTACATGTTGAGAAATTTTGATATCACCTGCCTAAAAGAACTAGAACGTCACGGTAGCACTCAACAACTTTGAATATAGAATATCAAGTAACACAAAAAATTAATCACATAATCCCATTTGGATTGGTTATTGAAAAAAATGTCAATTAGTTAGAACGAGCACCGAAAGTAATTACAATATTTTGAAAAAAGCATCACAAGAAAAGTTAACTCCAGCTGCCTAAAGGTATTATCCAATTAGAAGTAGTTTAAATTAAAAAAGTCGAGCTGATGAATGCCAAACTGATAATAAAACTGTCACGGTAGCTGCTGGAAGGTAAAAGAATCGTAGTAATGCAGTCGAGATTCCGTAACGTTTGCGTTGCACCTGAAGAAATTCCAAACCAAGAACACGACAATTAAATCAAAGTGTCTCCTTCGTCGGTGTTAATAACGGACTCGATGCCACCATGCCTAAGATCTTTCGTCTGTTCGTGGACCCGTTTTTCAGTATTTCCATAATTTATGTCTTCGGGTTTACTTACTTTGTTGATCATGTTTTCCATTTGCTTTTATTGCAAAACAAAATTCTTTGTTTTCTGTCGATTACTTTTTTTTCGGCTCAGTTCGGTCGCTTTTGTTTGTTGAATTATGCAGGACCTTGTCCATTGTTTCTTTTAAAACGATAAAGAAATGCGGCCCCTTTTTAAGAAATGTGTCCAACGATGATATTTCAGCATCTCCATCTCGAAGAACCACTTCGTGATTTGAATTTTTGCAACAAAAAAGCTTTTACATATTTTAATGGCTCAAAAAATAGTTGTTGAGTTGGCCAACATGATAATTATTACAAGTACTTGCAGAAAGCACGCATCTTAAACAAATTAATGGAATTGCCTCTGGAGAGGTACTACGTAGGCATCATAGTAACAACAACAGTTGTATAGTTTTTGAACAAACATCAGCTCATCAAAATATTTCTAATTAAAGGTATCGTTATCATGTTCATGTCTAGTTGAGTGGTAACCTCCTCCTGTCAGCTCTTGGTCGAGAGTGGGTTTGCCCTGCATGACACTCGTCATTTAAACTGTAATTATTATTCAGGATGCAGCAACAGGTTGTTCAATGCTGTTTATTTTTCTACTCCTAGGAGCACATTATCAGGATATTGATCTAAATTATTACGGAAATTAAACCAGAAGAAGGAAGGGTTCAAATTCTTCATCAGACCCACCAACGAATGATTTTTCTAATAATAATAATGGTCACGAACTATGTTATGTAAACACATAATTAGAAACACGTCAGTCAATCAAAAAGATCTTTTGGCTTGAAAAGAATTCTCACTTGTCGACAAAACGTTTGGTATACTACAATGTAATAAAATGCGCAAATGAAATCGCTTACAAATAGCGTCATTATCAATTGTTAAAACTCTTCGGTGGTCTAACTTTTAGTTATCTAAGAGCAAAATGGATGGAGAAGTTGTTCGTTCCAAAAGTTCGCCGTTGGGGGTCAGTGTCGCACAGTGGGGTTCTATTGTGATCATGTCAAGAACTTTAAGGCTTACACCGTTCATAAACTATCTTTATTATTATTATGCATAGGGACAATTGAAAACTGACGTAATTTTATTTAAACGGAGCAACTGAACTTTAATTCCATTTTCTAATGGCAACGAGAAATAGATTTTCTCTTTTTGAAAATTAATAATTTTTGGGAAAATTTCACGACATTCTTTTTATGACTGTTTAATTAACTTATTAATGAAAGAAAAATTTTATGTTAAGATTTTACAGCAACGGGCTATAAAAAGAGAACGGATTTTTATTGCTTTGTAGTTGGCAATAAAATTTGATTTGAGTTAAAATAATAAAAAAAGCTCGGTGCACGGTTTTGAATGAGAATCGAGGAATAACTATGTTGTGCATAAACAAAACTTACATAAGAATTCACCTTCGATGAGTTAAATTGACTATAAGGAAGGCTTAATTAATATAAAATATTAATTATGAAAAAATTAATTATTTATTAATGTTACGTAATTCGGAAGTAATTTTTGCATTATGTAGTAATAAAATATATTTTAGTTTTCTAAGAACAGATACGGACTGGTTCTGTAATTCTGATGCTGTTATTCAAGGGCCTCTATTTTATCCTAAAATTAGCTGGAAATATTTCGATATTTAAAATTGTATTTTATTGTGTTCTATTATTTACCATATTTTAAAAATAAAAAAAACCACAAAAGATGTTTTATAATAATTTTAATGGTAAACGTGTTTTTGAAGCCAGTTTCGAGGTGGCTTCAGTTCTTCTATTTCAAGCTGGAACCGTTTTTTCAAAAAATTTAAATTTCTGTTAATATATTAGTTTATTCGATATCAAACGTATGCCGATCAGTTATATATTATCAAAAACCACTGCCCTATAACAGCGCCGCAGTCGATTCTTGATTATGAAAATCTAATATAGTTTATCATAGTGGAAGTTTAACGTAGGTAAGCGAGGTAGGTAACTTTAAGGTGATGTAAATTGTACGCAAACAACAAATTTAATGTAAAAGATGGTAGTAACTAAACTTTCGTTCTGACAAGCACAATTACCCTAATTCTTACAAAACAATAAGACATTAATGACAAAATAACAAACTGCAATGCATAAATCTCTAGAAACGTAATATTTTTAAATAAATTATACGTAACATAAAAATTCAATAATGTAACAACCAAAAAATAATATAAACTCAGGATTATGATACATTAAGATTTCCGGCCTGCATTCTATTGATATTTTCTGTACGAGTTCTATGTATAAATATTTCAAGAAATTGCAGTGGGGAATTCGATAGTTTAACGTGTAATCCTAACCACGGATTAATAATTTGAAAACAACCGAGAATCAAACCATCAGTGACCATACCGTCTGTAGATCAATTCCCCATCTACTACACCAAACGACCTGCACTGTACCTAACTACAACATAATTATTATGTATAATTACTTTTCTAAACAATGAAAATTTGAATTTAGATGTTTTACAATAAATTTGCTGTTTTTATGCAATTTATATGATAAATAATTTTCAAAATATAAATTTTTATAAAGCAGCGTAATAAACCAAAATATAAATCAGTGAAACTTTTGCAAGTATGAAAACAGTAAAATTATAATTACATTTAAATTTAAAAGTTATATAAACAATAAAAACTGAAATATTTCAAGATTTTTAAAAGACAAAACAGTTCGAATCTCAAGAGTTCTACTTTATATTCAGGCAACATATTTAAAACATGTGGTACATGGAAGTAAAAAACAGCTGTATACGTGGTATTTTTCATTAAATTAAAATATTTGAACACAATCCGTTGTTGCAGTGGAACCAAAAATTCTTAGTTTGAAAACCTATTAAATTACTTGTAAATTTTGACTTCCATAAGAATTGCTTATCTGATACTATGTAGGTAACCAAAGCTAAAACCGATTTATTACATTTTGAAACGTTTGAAAATGGTTTAGATTTAATAACAAAGTAAAACAGGTTTTTAATTTGTATAATTTTCCATATCCCCCAGATCCCTTGGCCTCTATTTTTCATGTTTTAGATCTCCTGGATTATTTGAACTATTTTTGCAATACTCTCAAGTCGCTACTTCTATTTCTCGATTCCACGAAAAAACAGAACATGAAAACAGAGAACACTGAAAATACAGAACTTTGTATTTTATCAATCATGTATTTCATCAAAATTATCATGGAAAGACTTATTATGCAGCAACAACATTTACAATTTGTTGAAATTTATTATCAAAATCAGTGTTCTCTTCGCCAAACTTATAGAGCACTTATATATATATTTCGGGCTTCCTTATGTAAGGATACAACTGTTGTATACCCCTCCCAACATTACGACCAACCCTGTACATATATTGTCAACATACATATAATGTCTATATCTCTTATCTCATTGTCTTCTATCTGTTTCGCTATCTTAATTACTATCATTACTTTCAGACCAACTCACTTACTATTGTTACCTCAACCCTTATCGTTAACTCTTTCATTATATTACTTTCACATTAATTAACCCGGTCAATGTTACTCATTATCCTAATCACTTAACTGGTTACAGTAGAGATAAGGATAATATATATGGGTAGATGCCATACCAAAAATATCAGATAGTGGTTGCAATAGTGAGTTAGTAGGAGAGTTTCGTACATTATAATAAAAGTGTTCAACTAATAAAATTTGTTTAAATAATATCCTAATAAGTGCTTCAACAAATTGGTGTCAGAAGTGGGATATCAATTTTTTTTTGATATCCAAACGAATCCGAAGCCGTCACAGAAGAACGAACGAAATTTTGGAACATAAAAACAACTAGTCGACGTTCAAAGTGAAATTTAGGACGAAAAAACAAAGGACAATTAGAAACGTAAGTACATAGATTTTCTTTTGACTATTAGTTGATTTTTGTAATGGCGCCTGACACAAGAAGTCAAACGGGTGGAAATTTTCCTGAAGTTTTATCCAATCCTGCAACAACACTTAGCATAGATTTTTTAACTTCACTAATTCCAAATTCTTTTAATGGAAATAGAAATACATTTAACCATTTTATCTCTGATTGCGATAACGCAATATCTTTAAGTTCAGAACATCAAATGCGACCACTACTCATTTTTATCATATCCAGAATCTCTGGCAGCGCTAGAGAGCAAATAGAAGGAAAGGTCTATAATTCTTGGGAAGAAGTAAAGAGTGATTTATGTAAATTTTATAAACCCCAAAGTAATGCTCAAAATTACGTGCAATTAATGGAACGTCTGAGCAACTTGAGACAGGAACGAAGTGAATCCGTTACTGCATTTTATGAAAGAATTGAAAAAGCTTTACGGGATTTATCAAACTCGATTAGTGCTACCGGCGGTCCAGAACTTCAAGGGGGAGTAACATTAATTAATGATTTAGAAATGAATAGATTCATCTATCATTCTCATTCTCAAATATCTCGATTTTTAAGGACACAAAAATTAAACTCACTATCCGAAGCACTAGTAAAGGCACTCGATGAGGAAACCGCGATTTCAAACTCTCAGAATTTCGACTATTTTCGCGATCAAAATCATTTAAAAAAACGGGTTCATTTCTACGACAGTAGTCATTATAATAGGTCCAATTCCGATAGAAATTTTTACCAAAATCAAAAATTTTGTAATTATTGCAAAAAGAATAATCATTTAATTGAAGAATGCCGAAAAAGGGAATATAATAATAGAAATAAAACTCAAATTAATAAAAGTAATCAACTCACAAATAATCCTACAAATTCAACAGTAAATTTAAACTACCAGTCGTCCCAAGTAGGCGCCGTACTTGTGGACTAAACGAAAAATGTAAAGGTGAATTAAAAAATTACACAGCTAAACAAAGAGACTTTATAACCTACAAAGTATCACCAAATTGTATAGAACATGAATGTGTTCTTCGACCATCAAATATTAAAGGTGATGGAAATTGTCTTTTTTATTCTCTAATAAACTTAATTAATTATCCTGGTACAATAAAAGATTTTAAAAATAGTTTACTGAAATCAATATTTTTAACTAAATGTAGATCACCAAAAACAGCTACCGAAACTCTCAAGGCAATTAATGCTTGGGGAGACGACGATATTATTTTTATTTTTGCCTACCAATATAACTATTGCGTATGTCTACACTCTCGACAATACGGATATCTCGTATTTAACCAACAATCCAATCGATGCATTTATCTCTCTTTTCTAAATAATCATTTTGAACCACTTCATAAAGTAAACTCTAGTAAATCTTCACGCGACAATCCAATGAAAACCATGAACATTCAAATTTTGAAAAACAATCAATTACCATATATAATTACTACAATACAAAATAACAAATTCAAATTTTTAATAGACACAGGTGCTGGTACATCACTAATAAAATCGCAGAAATTGGAAAAATTCAATCTTACCCATAATACATCAGAAATCATAAATTTCAATGGCTTATGTGCAAACTCTTCTGTCCCATCTGTAGGAACGGTAACGCTAAATTTAGAAGTGCATGATAACTCATTCTGTGCAAAATTCCATGTAATACAACAAGAATCTAATATTCCCTTCGACGGAATTATAGGGAATAATTTCTTTTTAGATCAAGACGTAACCATTGATTACGAAAAACGCGAATTCAAAATTAAAACCATCCCATTTCCAATTTCAATACATTTCAACGTTAACCCTAATCAACTGGAAACATATTTATTAAATCCGCGGTCTGAAACAATAATTCAAGTGGATATTCTAAATAATAATATAAATGAAGGAGTAATTCCAAAAATATTTGTATGTGAAGGTGTTTACTTAGCTAATTCCATTGTAAAAGTTGTTAATAATAAGGCAATAACGACAATTCTGAATACAAACGATCGTAAGGCCAAAATAAATTATATTAGACTGTATTTAGAACCATTAGAAAAAAACGAGTCATCAATATTTAGTTATAATCAAAATCAGTCATCCGACATTACATCTTCAAAGCGACTAAAATTATTAAAAGAAAATATTCGGTTAGATCATTTGAACCCAGAAGAGAAACTATCGATAATGGAAATTTGTACGGAATACAATGACTTATTCTTTCTTCCTAACGATGTATTGACATCAACAAAAACCCTATCACACGAAATTAAATTATCAGACGAAACTCCCGTACATTCAAGAACATACAGATATCCCGAAATTCACAAAACCGAAGTCAACAAGCAAATCGACAAGATGCTGAAACAAAAAATTATACAACCATCCTTATCCCCATATTCAAGTCCCCTATGGGTGGTACCAAAGAAATCAGATGCATCTGGTGAAAAGAAATGGCGCGTGGTTGTCGATTACAGAGGTCTGAATAACGTAACGGTAGGTGACGCATACCCACTACCTATGATAGATGAAATATTTGACCAATTGGGACATTCAAAATACTTTACAACTCTAGACCTAGCCAATGGATTTCATCAAATCGAAGTTAATCCCAAAGATGTACATAAAACCGCATTTTCAACTCCTCTCGGACATTATGAATTTCTGCGCATGCCCTTCCGTTTACGGAATGCGCCAAACACATTTCAAAGGCTGATGAATGCAGTGTTGTCCGGTCTCCAAGGAACACAATGTTTTGTTTACCTGGACGACATAGTTGTCTATGGAAGTTCAATCGAGGAACATAACCTAAAACTGAAAGCTGTTTTTAAACGACTTCGATCTAACAATTTATCACTCCAGCCCGATAAATGTGAATTTATGAGGAAAAAAATTATTTATCTTGGTCATAAAATCAGTCAAAATGGCGTTGCACCAAATCAAGACAAATTGAAAGCTGTTGAAGATTATCCGGTACCAAAATCTCCTAAACAAATTAAACAATTTTTAGGATTAATTGGTTATTATAGAAGATTCGTGAAGGACTTTGCAAAAATTGCTAAACCATTAACAATTCTTTTAAGGAAGGAATCCACATTCCAGTGGCTAGCCCAACAACAAGAAGCGTTTGAACAATTTAAGAAAATATTAACTAGCGCACCTATATTACAATTTCCCGACTTTAATAAACCCTTTGTTCTAACTACTGATGCTTCAAACATTGCCGTAGGAGCGGTACTTTCGCAAGGAGAAATAGGAAAAGACCAACCAATAGCATACGCTTCTCGTACCTTAAATAAATCCGAAATAAATTATTCTGCTACCGAAAAGGAATTATTAGCAATAGTATGGGCTACAAAACATTTCAGGCCATATTTGTTTGGAAGGAAGTTTGTTATAGTTACGGATCATCAACCTCTAACCTGGCTATTCAGTAATAAGGACCCTAGTAGTAAACTGGTACGTTGGCGTTTGAAACTCGAGGAGTATGACTATGAAATACGATATAAACCAGGCAGAATTAATTCAAATGTAGATGCATTATCTAGAAACCCAGTACTTGCAATTCAAGAAACCAATAATGAAACTTATGACGAGTTTGTTAAATTTCACTACACCAATACTACGATTCCGAACATTCCATTAATTAAAGATAACATTTTTTCCAAATTTCCCAACGCGTTAATTTTCTCAAAGGATTTAGACAAAAATAATAGTTACTACGACAACTTATCAGCCGTACAAGATCTTGGCTCTATCCCAGTGGATATTTCACTTTACGATTTAATCACCTTGGAAAATTCTGAACACGATAAAACCTTTTTACTAATAGCAAAGTTAAATCATTTCGACAAACCATCATACAAGGATCTATTCTACTCTATACAGAAACTCCGAAATCACTTAGTCAGAGAAAAAATTGGCGAAATATATTTTAAAAATCCAATCGAAAAAACTCGACTTTAAAGCAAGACATGTTTGACGAATTAATACAATTTCTCTTTTCAAAATCAAATATAAAAATTACCTTAGTAGACAAACCCAAAATTCGACCGCAATCAAAAGAGGAAATACAAAAAATTCTACATCAACACCACACATCAAGTATTTCAAGGCATTCTGGTTATGCGCGTACCTATATAAAAATAAAAGACAACTTTAAGTGGCCAAATATGAAAAAAGATATCAGAAATTTTATAAAGTCATGCAAATCTTGCCAAATAAATAAAACAACAAAATTAAAGGTAGAACCTATGCAAATAACTACAACCAGCGAACGTCCATTCCAAAGACTAGCATTGGATATAGTAGAACCCCTACCTGTAACTGAAAACGAGAATAAATACATTCTTACTATGCAAGATGACCTCACAAAATACTCATACGCCAAACCTATAAAGAATCATGAAGCAATCACCGTAGCCAACCAATTGTTAGAATTTATAACCATCTTTGGAATACCAGAAGCAATCCTATCCGACCAAGGGTCTGATTTCTGTTCGGGGACAATCAAAGAATTAAATCGACTTTTAAAAATAAAACATGTTTTTAGTAGCCCATATCACCCCCAAACTAATGGAGCACTCGAAAGAAGTCACCTTACATTGAAAGAATACCTAAAACATTATATTAACCAAAACCAGAACAACTGGGACGAATATGTTAGCTTAGCCATGTTCACATACAATAACCACATTCATTCTTCTACGAAATATGCACCATTTGAACTAATATTCGGTCACAAAGGCTATATTCCTAACTCAATATCCAATTCACCAGAATTTCGGTACACCTATGATGATTATCACTCGAACTTAAAATTAAAATTTAATAAAGCACACGAATTAGCACGTTTACATCTCATTAACAATAAGGAAAAGTCGAAAACCTATTATGATAAAAACACAACGTTACAGAAAATAAATTTAAAATCGGCGATTTCGTGTATATAAAACCAACAAATTAAACCCGGCTCACAAAAAATTAAGCGAAAATTTCAAAGGACCTTACGAAATAATGAAATTAAACCGTAATAAAACTGTAAAATTAAAAATAAAACATAACAAATTTGTTACTTATCATTTTAATCTTCTTAAATCTTTTATTCCAGGCGAAGAAGATGAAGCGTCGGAATAATACCCTTCACTTTATCCTCTACCTGCTCCCGATTTTATTATGTCAGTCCTCATCGTTAACGTTTTCAAACACAAAAATCAAACCCAACTCTGGAATTTTCTACCATAATCTCGGAATAGCGAGAGTTTCCGATAAGTACTACACCTTATTGTCGTACAACAACATTTCATTCATTGAAGAAAGATTTAAGTTAATCAAAATAATATATGCAAAATCCACAAAAGCATGTTCACACGATAGTAGAAAAGCGTTGTATTATTGTAAGGAATCGTTAGAATTAATAGGTGAACAAATTCCCGAAATAACATCAAAATTCGATTCAATCGCGCATTTAACGGGCCATGGACTAAATAACGGAACATCACGCAAACGTCGCGGAATATTCAATGGCGGGTCATACGCACTTAAATGGCTTTTTTGGCACACCAAGTTTCCAAACCACAAAAACACCAAATTTCTGCAATTTTGTTTGCAAACCAAAATATTATACACCCTTCCATAATTACACCTCAGAATCTTCATAAAACCCTAAATAAAATTCAGCTGCCCGATGGCTACAGTTTGCCAATCCAATTAAACAACTACAATAGATACCACAAATACTTTTCGATTTCTTCAATTTATACAAGCTACAGTCACGGAATCCTAATCTATATAATCAAAGTACCACTTATAAACAAATTCATATTCAATCTGTATAACCTCATTCCATTGCCAGCTCCTCATAATAAAAAAAAAAACATATTCCTACATTGAGACCTCATATCCCTACCTTCTATTTAGCGCCACAAAATCACATTATGGTCAATTGAAGGATCTATCTACTTCCGAAAAACTTTCGGAAGAAGAGTTTATGTGCAGAAACCCTTTGATATGGCTCACAAAAGAACGTCCTGTCTGTGAAACGTTGCTAAAAATGGGATTTATCGACAAATTGCCAGATAATTGTATAACTAAAACCGTAAGAGCCCACCTGGAAATATGGCACGAACTGACAGCAAACTCATGGCTATATGCAATTTTGGAAGAAATAACCGCGTCGATATTATGTGAAGATCAGCATTCGGAAGCTTCACATGCTAAATTAGGCGGTATTTGAATCCTCACACTCTCACCAAGATGTAAGTGCTGTACTTCTTCAACTGTATGAAGTTCATCCATATCAAACGTCATCCATTACAAAAATTACGTACCACAATTAAATATAACTGATGACAGCTGTTGCATCAATCCACGACAACACCTAACAAGGGAAGAAATTGAGGTGGAACCAGCAGTGGTCCGTAGCTTTGACTTGAGTGAGTTGCAGTCAGCCAAGAATAACCTGGAGAGATTTAGCAGAATCTTGCGAGAAAAAATTAATGAAACGCGGCAAAACAACAATCCCATATTATGGACCACAACATCAATAATTATTGTTAGTGCGGTTGTGTGCATGTTTGCATTGGTTAGTGCCTATCTGTTCTTTAAAAACAAAAACAAAAGTAAGGGAAACCAATCTCGAAATCCTGAACTAAATTGTGAACTAAGTGATGCCCCAGGAATGATTGAACTTAACGTGCTCGACGCAACAATTGTACACTCCGGCATTCCAACAGTTACAGCATAATAATATTATAAAAAAAATTTTTATTTGTAAATTTTAATCATAGCATATAAGTTTCACTTTCTAATAATTGTATATATATTTTCTTCTTTCTTTTACTTTTAATTGTCACACTTGTCATTTTAATTAATCAAGTTAATACTGACTTGATTAATCTTAAAGGGGAGGTGTGTTGTATACCCCTCCCAACATTACGACCAACCCTGTACATATATTGTCAACATACATATAATTGTCTATATCTCTTATCTCATTATCTTCTATCTGTTTCGCTATCTTAATTACTATCATTACTTTCAGACCAACTCTCTTACTATTGTTACCTCAACCCTTATCGTTAACTCTTTCATTATATTACTTTCACATTAATTAACCCGGTCAATGTTACTCATTATCCTAATCACTTAACTGGTTACAGTAGAGATAAGGATAATATATAAAAGGTAGATGCCATACCAAAAATATCAGATAGTGGTTGCAATAGTGAGTTAGTAGGAGAGTTTCGTAATTATAATAAAAGTGTTCAACTAATAAAATTTGTTTAAATAATATCCTAATAAGTGCTTCAACACAACCAAGGTCGTTTACCCATCCCCTCAAAAGGGTACTCTAGCAATTTATACCTCAAAGATGTTGCAAGCATCTTGTGAGAGGACCACCGTCTTTACGTGCCTTCCGAAGCACGGAGACGGCATTACAAAGTGAACTCCACCCGGATGCGAACCGGGGAGTCCTACCTTAGCAGTTCATCGCGCTAACAACCATGCCAATGACCGTCTCTTATAGAGTACTTCCAAATCCAAAGAAAATTTAAATCTATCGGTTCGTCGGCGTGCCCAGGTCCACTTCGTGGATAATTTTGCGTAAAGATTTTGGTCTGGTGCCTTACAAGATCCAGCTTGTGCAAAAACTGAAGCCGCAAGACCATCATTTGCGGCATACGTGATTGGGCTGAAATACAATTGCAAGTTGACCCTATGTTTTACCACAAAATTTTGTTTAGTGATGAGGTTCGTTTTTGGCTCAAAGGTTACGTCAATAAGCAAAATTACCGGTTTTGGAATGTGAAGTATCCGCAAATGATTTGAACAAACATCGATGCGCCGGGAAAAATGTATTGGTAGCATCATTGGCCCGTACTTCTTCAAATATGAAAATGGAGTGCGCGTTACCATCAATGGTGACCGTTACAGAGCGAAGATTACTGATTATTTCGTTCCGAATTTACATGATATTGATCTGGATCAGATGCTATACCAACAGGACGGTGCCACATGCCACACAGTCACCTCAACAATTAATTTTTTGAAGAAACAATTTGTCAACAAAATTATTTCGAGAAATGGCCACCAAGATCATGTGATTTAACGCCTTTGGAGCTACGTTAAATTCTTGGTCTATGCCGATAAACCAGCGACGATTCAAACATTGGAAGCCAACATAGCTTGAAAACATGGTCAATAATTAAACTGAGAGGATGCACTGTGTTATAAATATCCACAGCGGACATTTAGATACCTAAAATTCTTTTTAAATGTTAAAAAATGTTATCGAATGTTCTTTCATGTAAAATAAAAAGAGACGAGAGATATATCCATTTATTCTGATTTTATTTATATTTCAAGTTCTGACGCTCTAAAAAAACCACCTTGTAAAACCATAAAAAACAGAACAATGAAAAAAGAGAACATTGAAATTAAAGAACCTTGATAAAACATAACTCTGAAAAATAACAACAATGCGATAAAGTTATGTCAATTATTCGCATGAGTTTTGATATCATTATTCCTGAGCCTAAATTAACCTAAAAAAGGTTGTACTTCGAGCGACGGCGGCGTATGAGAAAAGGCTAAACTTATTAAAAATATCCCTGAGCCAAAAGAAATACATAAAATGTAGATTTTTGAGCCACGAGGTCATAGAAGAAGTTAAACTCGTTAAAAATATCTTTGAACCAAAACAAGACTTAAAGGAGTGGATGTCATGAAAACTTTTTTTATTTTTTAGATCTTTTTATTTTATTATTAGTTTTTATTTAATATTTAAAAATGAATGAGATTTTTAAAACCAAATTTAGGATTTGGTATCTTTATAATAATTCTTAGTCCTGATTAAATTGTGGTTGAAATTGGTTCATAAAAACTATTTTTTTAAATTTTTTAAATATTTTTATGCAATATTAGTTTTTACTTAATATTTCAAAAACTAATACAAATTTGAAAACCAAATTTAGTATTTCGTATCTTTTATATTTTTAAATTTATTTTTTTATTTTTATTCATACCTAAGCGAAAAGGAATATATAAAAAGTAGATCTTTGAGCCACGGAGACCGAGAAGAGGTTAAACTCATTAAAAATATCCTTGAGCCGAAACAAAACTTAAAGGAGTAAGGATGGATATTCATGGAAATTTTTTATTTTTAAATCTTTTTATTGTATTATTAGTTTTTATTTAATATATCAAAAATTAATGAGATTTTTAAAACCAAATTTAGGATTTGGTATGTTTATAATAAGAATTAGTGCTGATTAAATTTTGGTTGAAATCAGTTCATGGAATCTATTTTTACTTTATCATATGTAATATGAGAAAGTATTGTTTTCGTGCAGAAAAAAAAATTTGAGATTTTGATGGATTTACACTTTTTGAGGTCCCCTGAGTAAAATAAGACCATTTCCAGAAAATGTCTGTGTGTGTGTGTGTGTGTGTGTGTGTGTGTGTGCTGTGTGTGTGTGGTCAAATTTTGTGTGCGACCTACAGCAAAAACTAATAGGAATTTTCAAACAAAATTTTGGATTTTGTATCCTTATATTGAGACTTAGAACTGATTAGATTTTGGCTAAAATTGATTCACGGAAACTATTTTTTTTTAATTTTTTAAATTTTATTATTTAATATTAGTTTTTAATTAATATTTCAAAAACTAATAAGAATTTCAAAACGAAATTTAGGATTTAGGATACTTATGTTGAGATTTACAACTGATTAAATTTTAGTTAAAATTGTTTTATGAAAACTATTGTTTTTTTAATTTTTTAAGTTTTATTATTTAATATTAGTTTTTAATTAATATTTCGAAAAGTAATACGAATTTCTAAACTAAATTTAGGATTTCGCATATTTTAGTCGACATTTATAACCCATTAAATTTTAGTTAAAATTTGTTTATAAAAACTATTGTTTTTTATTATTTTAAATTTTATTATTTAATATTAGCCTTTATTTAATATTTTAAAAACTAAAAGGATTTTCAAAACTAAAGTTGAAATTTGTTATGTTTATGGCAGGAATTAGAGCTGATTAAATTTTGGATAAAATTGGTTCATGGAAGCAATTTTTTCTAAATCTTTTTATTTATTATTTATTTTTATTAAATATTTCAAAAACTAATGAGAATTTCAAAACTAAAGTTAGTATTTTGTATCTTTATATTTAGACTTAGAGCTGATTATTTTTAAGTAATATCTGTTTAAATTTTTGTGGTGTCGAAATTTTTATTTACTTTTGTTTGTACTTACATTATTTTGTTAACAAATTGTTTTAATATTTAATAAAAATATGATAAAGTCATGGGCATGGCCACATCCGATTTTTTTAATATTTTTATTTAACATTAGTTTTATTTAATATTAGGTTTTATTTAATATTTAAAAAATAATGGGAATTTCAAAACCAAAATTAGTACTTCGTATATTCATATAAGTATAAGTATATAAGTATATTCATATTATATTAAGACCGAGGGTTAACCGCTGGTGAAGTTTTTGTACACATCTCATGAAGTACATGAAGTACTTCACGTGGATGACTTCACGTCATCCTTCAGTGCCTCTGCTACGGTAGATCTTCAATTTACTTCTGATAAAAATAAACTACTCGATCCGGGGTCTAGGGCGTGGAACACCCTCCAGTGCTTCTGCAATGGAGATCTTCAGTTTACTTCTGATAAAAATAAACTATTCAATCCGGGGTCTGGGGTGTGGAACACCCTCCAGTGCACAAATTTTGGAATGAAGAACATTGCAGAACATTGGAGAACGTGCAGAACCCCCAGACCGAGTAGTTTACTTTTTATCAGAAGTAAACTGAAGATCTCCCGTTGTAGAGGCACTGGAGGGTGTTCCACACCCCAGACTCCCGGTTTAAATAATTTATTTTTATTAAAAGTGAATATTTAAGCATATCTCAAGTTTATTAAAATCAGCTATGGTCAAGTAAATGTGTTTAATTCGTAATTTGACAATTAATCATAAATTGAGTAATTATAAATTCCTGAATTATATGAAGTACGAAGTATGCAGAATTATCATGAATTACGTGAAGTGTGAAGTTAATTGTACACGATTTCCTCTAGGTTGACCCTCGATTAAGACTTAAAGCTAATTAAATTTTGGTTAAAATTGGTTCATAAAAACAAATTTTTTTTTTTTAAATCTTTTTATGTAGGTAATATTAGTTTGCATTTAATCGAGCATTTAATATTTCAAAGACTAATACGAATTTCAAAACCAAATTTGGTATTTCGTATATTTTATTTAAAAAAAAATTTTTTTTCTTTTTATTCTTATAAATCATTTTTTTATTAATTAATATTTAGTAAAAGTGTGATGATTGTTTTCATTATTCTGCATTTTCAGTGTTCTTTTTCATGGTTTCGCTCGCAATTTATGTTTTGCATTGTATTAGAAAGCTCTATGAAACGTCCATTAATTACGTGAGGCGTTTTTATTTAAATTCTGAGCCCCCCCCCCTGGTGAGATTTGATAAGATGGAACAGTGGATCTGTTATAATAATGTATGTTCTGTGAATTTCAAAGTTAACGTGAGATTTCCATTGACCCTCCCCCTTTAAATGAGATTTTGTAAACCCCCTTGTGACCCCCATTTTGAGCTCACGTAATTAATGAACGTCCCTTATTGATTATTTGATATTCAGAGGAGGATTATGAGCTATAAGTTTAAAAACTTTTCTTTACAACTTTAATGTAGCTAGGAGGTATACCATACACCCCGGAAACCCCCGGTCCCTAAAACTGATGATTTTCAAATGAGTTCAAAGTAGGAAAAATAATTAGAGAACGCACACATCTCAAAGTTGCACATACGTAGATATTAGTATATAAATGACCAATATGCTGAATCACCAATTGGCTACCCTGGTGTATGAACTGCATAGACCGGGGGTATGGAATACCGCCCAGTGCAGAAGTATCGGAAGAAAACTCCAACTGTTTAAAAATTATGCATATTATATTTCCCATATTTTTACCAAACCTAAGAGAGTTTGTTAACCACTTAATTTCTGAAAGAGTTCCTATGGTAGATTATGGTGACATACCCCAAACCCCCCAGTTTCTAGCTTTCAATCTAATCTTTTTTGGAATACTCCTCAGCCATTAATTCTGATTTTCAGAACCACCCTAGAGTTATTGTCTTTTGTTTGCAAAACAGTCTGTAAAAACAAATGAACTATGAAAAATAGCAAAAAAAATTATAATTTCTCTAACTTACTGGATGACCTAGGTTTCACAACGTGGAGTTGATCTCCTCAGACCCAGATTGATAAAGAAAATACAAAATCTACTCACCACTTTTTACAACCCACTCCGAATATTGAACGACCCTAACCTTAAAAATGTCACGAGGTAAATGTGTGTGTGAGAAAGTTTAAAAACGTCCTGTAGTAATAAGATATCACATTTTTAAAAATAGTTCACCTCTGGCAAGATGATAATAGCAGCGCCAAAATTTGAATTTGGAAAAATTTTTAAAAAAATTTAATAATTTTGGAAATATCTATTTAGAAATGCAAAAAAACAAACTTACACTGGCCTATCACCTCAACTATATTTTCTTTTTAATTTATAATTCAGGTTGACTATGTTTGTCTTTTTTTGCATTTTTTAAAAATTTCCAAAATTATTTAAAAAATATTTTTTTTCAAATAATTCAAATTTTGGCGATACTATTTAACAAAATTTTTGCTAGAAAGTATGGAGGACAGGGTGAATTTCATGCCCATTCCTAATTCCGCATTGAAGTTTTGCTTCCCCGTCGCCTTTTTATGGGAATAAGTCCGTAAAAATTGTTATACAGAATTACCGTCAGTTTTACAAGTTTTTCAATTCCTGTAATTTTAAATTTCAACTTCTGTTCAAATATTATCAGGTTTTCTGCAGTAAAAATGAGAATTAATGTTATTTTGAATTATATTAGAAGAAAAATAGATATTTTACTAGGGGCAAGCCACATTTTATGGCTCATCTGCATTTTTCAAACAAACGAATGAATGTGAAAGTAAAAGTCTGACTTTTACTCCTGGCGAAACGTTATTTGAAGCTATTTTTGATTATAAATATTAGCTTTATTCCATTTTAAACTGATTTGTAAAGCAGATTACACTGTGGTGGTTTTTGCAGTAAAATGGGAGACAAATATGTTTAAATAATATGTAACAACACTTTTCTGCACTTTCACATTAATTCAACTGTTGGGCAATTTTTTCAAAATAATCCCAACTTGTTTTTGACTTTGTTGTAGGATCGGACTTCCAGCCTTAGTCACGTCTTTTAGAATTTTAAATAACATAATCCATCAGCTTTCTATTCATGTTTTATTGATGTCATCTGGCGCATAGTAAAACTTGCATATTTTTAATAATTAGCCAATCGACAATCACCTGAATAAAGAACTTACGATTTTTCAGTTCTGGACGCTTGGCAAAGTCAATTTTTGCATAAAAAGCCTGCGGCTATGTACAGGTTAAAGCTAAAGTAGTCGATACAATAACACTATCATAATAAATTATTATTGAGAACAAAATTAATCGAGGCGTAACTGGACATAATGCATGTTCCGAAACGAAGATGGCGTTAGCGATTGTACGAGAAATTGCTCTTGGGAATTTATTCAACTGTAAAATCTACATCAGAATAAATAATATTTAAATAAATATGAATAATTTTATGACAGATAGGTCACAGTTGACTGTCGAATATCAAAATCTATAAATCTTACCAACGCCATCTTTTTTTAAAGACATGCATTTGACCTAGATAATAAAACCAACCATATCTTTACAGGGTTTTTAAATAAACCAAGGTAATGACTTTGTGAACATAATTTTATTGTGCACATAGTTGGAATTACCCACGCGCAACTTGGATTTTTTTCTTTTGGAAGCGAGAGATTTGCAGGATTGCACGCACCTAACCGAGGAAGTTAATAGTTAAATTTTTTATACTTCCACTTTCATATTATAAAATAAAAATCAATCATTAATAAGGGCGAATTAATCAAAAAATCGCAATTTAATAATTAATTGTACTAATAATATAGCCGCTTAAATATAGTAATTTATTATACAATAATTTTATAATTAATAATAAAGATTGTACCCAATCTTACATAATAAACAAACATAAAATTATGTAAACATCTCATTACGAGCGACACTAATTAAACCATAATTAAACCTTTTAATTACTTAAAAACAAACTCTAGAGAACACTTCAACCATACTAATTATAAATTGAGCAACAAAAATAATTTGCTAATTTACTTAACTGCAGGACATTAGGTATTTATGATATTAACAATAAATCAATAGCATTTTAATTACTAATTTATGATAATTTTTTCAGATATTATCCGTATAAACGCGCTGCGTGTATTTCGAACAGTGGAAACCAATAAAATTTGTTTGGTGCGATTGTCGTTCAGAAACCTTTGACGAGGTTTGTTATGACACGTCAAATTGTGATGGTTAAAAAATGCAAATAAAACCAACGAGTCAATTAATTTACGTCAATTATAAACGACTCGAAAATTTATATTTGAAAAAAATATAATATGACATTCTATTTTTAATTTGATATTTTATGCCAGCGTGGAGCGGGCAGGTTTCAATCTGGTTGACTGTATATTTTCAGAAATAGCAATGCAAGCTATAGTTGTCCACGATTTAAAAAATTTCGAATTAGAGATTTAGAAAATTTAAATTAAAAATTATTAGCTTTGTTTGTTCAAATGAAAAGTTTTAACTAAGCACGAGACGGAGATGGTACCTAAATGTTATAGCCACTATGAATGTTCATAATAATTAAGAATTTTGTGCCCCACAGCGATGGAAGATGTAAACTCGAGCCAGACTGGACCCATATCACGAAGGATATTGAAATAAATGATAATCATCCGGTAATTAATTCGTATAACAGCTTGCGGTGAATTGTTGTTTTTGGCCCACGCTAAACTTAATCTGATGTTAACAGCTCTTGAAGTCTTTAGAGTTGTTTTTTCTAATTATTTATTTTACGGCAATTATTGTTCTAATTGTTAACTAACTGGGGCAACTTTTTGTGGAGAAGGTTTGTTCTCATACATAAATATTTGCCATCAATAAATTGCAATATCTCAAAAAAATTTAGTGTTTTTGATATTTATCTTGAGAATAGTCGATGTCATTCTGATTTACCGATGCTAGTTCATAAAAGTGGCATGGAAAGTATGGCTATGGTCGTATTTTATGGACAAAACGACTTGATATCTGTAACGGTAAAACAATAAAACACTGCAGGGCGGCGATGGGTGTGCGTGTTGTCTGGCGGGCGGCGGGCGGTCGCCGGCGCCAACTAGAGATCTCCAGATTTGTGGTTGGTCCAGTGGTTCCACAAGAAGCACGATACCCAGAATTAACTAATACGATACTATAAAAAATATATTAGATTGCGTAACCATAAAAAGTTAACGAGGGTGTTGTACGACTGTCACGGTCACCTTTAATGAATTGGTTACGTCGACGTTCGATGTCGTCTGAGAAGAGAGTACCCATATGCAAAATAGGTCTAAATTCAATCATGTGGGAGAAGAATTTTAACGCGTTCCTATACCTGAATGATGATGGATCAGTCCACCTGGAACACTTGGTGAATCATAATGCAAGAGTTTAAAACAAAGATCGTGGCACTCGGATGCTATCCCACAGCAGGGATATGATTGAATGCGTAGGTCTAGGCTTCCCGTGGTATCAATTATGCTCAGTTATCTAAATTTTCTGCCATCTACATTTATCAAAATAAATAGTGGTAGTGATTAAATTTCTTCGATTAAACCACTCGGCCATGTGTATGTATGTAATTAACTAGAAAACTCAAGTGGAAGAAATCCATCCTTCTTGACTTAGCAAGAGGATAAAATGATACATGCCGAACAATTGCTGCTTACAACTGTTATTAGAAATCATTTATTTAAGTCGAGTTATGTGGGCGCAGATGATGGTTGGTGCCTTTTATCTACTATATATTATTCTTTCGTACGCAGCTTTGGCTGCGAGAAACATTTGCAAGATGTAATTACCTACTGACTACAACTTGACTGCTTACTAATTTTACGTGTCCATCATTCAACACGCATATCTTCGAGTTAACTTGATGAACGTTGGTTCCTGAACTATTTTGGCAGGTGACCCCGTAATCACTGTCCATCCTCTCACCAATTTCTTAGGTTAACGAGCGTATAATGGGCCAGGTATAGTTCTGCGGACCTAACTCGGCGGGTGGTCACTATACTGACTGCGTATTATTTTTCCGTGTTACCAACTTTGTGTAAATATTTGTCAGGTTGTATGAATAATGAGAAAGCTCCCGTTTCAATTTTCTGCTATGTTATACAGTCCATTAAAGTTCATTTATCTTTTTTTACAAGTTATTTCCAAAACAATTAACGTTACGAGTTGGTAAGGTTTAATTTAGAAAAATTACATGGTAACAAAATGAATTGGTAAGACTTCAAACTAAACGGTATGTAGGTATTATGGGTAGTACATGCTCGTATTACATTTATTGTGGTAGTAGTTTATTATTTGCAAACATCGTATGGCGCCTTATAAATATTCAGCATATTTAAAGAACACTTTAAATGCAAATCGATATCGTTTTAGTCTAAATGAATGAATATTAAATTTTGAAAAATCTTCAAGAACTGGCAGTCGATTTCAATTAGAGGTCACAACAGCTATTCATTACAAGAATCAACAGCCTCGGGTGGTGGACTATGCTAAATGATTATCGACATTATTTATAACATAATTATATAGCGATTGTGACAGGGTGTGATGGTTTGTGTGGGATTACGGTAGTCCGGTCCAAGACCACCGAGCCAGACCCAGCTAATTCCAATGATTACCTGGCACTCGATTAAGCTGGGCTGGACATGATGTTTAGTATGCTGATTGATACTCATATTTATCACTAAAATCAAAATTATTTATTATCTTGAATCGTTCAACATCTTATAATAACCCATCACAACAATACAACATACGATATACCGGTTATTATTGCATTCCATAATCTCAATTTATCATCTCAATGGATAAGCACACGTTTATAATTTTAATTATTGCATTGTTGCGATTTATAGTTTCCTATAAATTATTGCACATCCATGAACCAAACGTCTCATTGTTTCGTAATCCACCAAAATCTCGAAATATTTCCAACAAACTCCTCGAAAAACTACTTTATACCAAAAAGTAAAAACCAAAAGAAAGAATGAAATGACACAATCTTGATCAGTAAATGTCTCCTCCAAAGCTGTCCAAAAAGAAGTCATGAGAATTTTCGTGGAACACGTAGGATTCGCCGTCCACCGATAATATAGCAGAATTTATATTATAAAATTGCCAATCAAATTCATGTATCGCAGTACAACCAATCTCCAGTTTTTTCTGGGTGCAATACATTAATTAGAAACTGTTCCTTTCTCTTATGGAACTAGAAAGATTAAAAGCTCATTTAAAAGTATCGATCATTGATAATTTTGGGTTATGTGTTTCTCAAATCAGATTGACTTCGATATTGACATATTATTATCGATCTCTCAAATTGTTGACCAAATATCATTGTTTATCTATATCCTGGTTGTTATTAATATATTTCTAAACTTGTCTGTACATTACAGTCACAACATAGCATTTTTATATGTATACACTGGATTGGATTTACGGTGGTACTTTTGACATCTATTTGAACGTTCTATACATTTTAATGTATTTATAAATAATATATTCTTGATAAACACGAATTATTACGTATGTATGTTCACAGAGAACTGCATACGTGTCTGGCAACTTCAACGATAAATTAAACTGTTCTTTTGCAACCATTATTTTACAAATAAGTTCCATATTAAAAGAATAATTTCCTATTTGGAGATTCACATAAAATATTTCATATTATTATAAAGCGTTGAAAGTTGAACAAAGAACGTGAAACAAACACGCAAGTTTTTGTAAGCAATGCGGATTCATAACTTAATAATTGGATTTAGATTGGAATTCCAAAAAAATGTGCATTAAAATTAAATTACTTTCCACTATGTACATATCTTCCATTCCAATACGATTTTCATAATAACGTATGGTGAATAAAATACGAACTAGTATAGAATAAACAAAAACATGTGCAAAAAAATTATTTTAAATTAAGTTTTATTTATTTTTATGCTTCCATGTTAAAGAACATTCACAAAAAATTGGCTCCGTCGCGATTTGTTTTCCTAATTTTCTTTGGTAGTTCACTCATTGACCTCTGAATACCCTTTGTATTTGTGGTTTTCAGCTCCTTTTTTATTTATAGAATTAAGGAATCAACATTTTTAGCTCTGTATCCGTTTTCGTAAACTCTTCTTTTCAGATTAGCCCAAAAAGTTTCAATAGATCGCAATTGTGGAACATTTGGGAGATTCATATTCTTTGGCTCAAGTTCTATTTTTTTATTCTTCAAGTTCTCTATTATAGATTTCGCGTTATGTGAGGACGCCAAATCCGGTCAAAAAATTATTTTTTTTCGATGATATTTTTCGATAAAATTGCTAAGTGCTGGAACACATTTTCGTTGTAAACTTGGGCATTCATAGCTACACCACCTTTAAAAAACTGCTTCGCTGACACCACTTTCGCTTATGGCTAACTACAACAAAACTTTTCCTGGAAACTTTGTCTTACAAATAAATTTAGCTTTTTTGGTTTCTTTGTGACTGGAAGACTCAAAATAATGTTTTGGCTGCCATTCATTACCTTCCACGGTAAAATATGAGTCGTCATCCATCACGCATTTGTACTCTGATGAGCAAGAAAAGTAATTTCTGGACAGCTCGCGTAACCTGCATTTATACCCTTCTGTTGTGTTTCAGCAGTAAATGGTGCTATTTTTTTCTTCTTTTTCTGGACTCCCATCGATTCTAAATATTTCTTAATTGTGTTTTTGTCAAAATTATATTTCTTACCCAATTGGCGATAAAATTTACACTGCAACCTGCTGTTTCACTTTTAGTTTTAACCGAACTTTGGAGTCTTGCAAACTACATTTCCAACCTAATCCACATTTTCTTTCAATTGATTTATTATTCTTAAATAAGTTTATTGTCGTGTAGATAAATTTTTTTTGAAACCCATGTCCTTAAAATGCCTAAAAATTCTTTTTAATTTTGTTTGAATTTTCTTCACAAAATTTACAAATTAATTTGTGGCGGTTTAGCACGTTTAGTGTCATTTTCATAACTAATTTTTAACTGACCAGAGCAATCTTAGTTTTGTTTTTATAAATAGACAGTACAGTTAACTTTGCCGTGTTTTTGTTTTTGTAAGAGTATTGTGTCGTTTTTTAATAACAGTGTTGTACGCGTTCGTATTTCATTCACCATACGTTATTACAATGTTCATTACAAAAATTTGCAATTTCAGGTTTTACCTGAGTTACAGAAGCACTTTGAAATATTATTTTTTAAAAACACTTCAATTCCATTCAGAAATTTCTTATTATTCTTGTTAAGTGCTCATTTTACTTGACAAATTTTACTGTGTCGAATTATGTGAAGTAAACATGATTTATGTATTTAAAAACAAAGTATGGGGCAAAATTATTTGGCAAAGGAAATTTTTATTGAAACTAAAGAGATTAAACCAATATTTCATGTTTCAGTAATTCTTAAACAAAACTATAAATGCGCACACTAAATTTGGGTGCAATGGAAATAGTAATTATCAGGTGCTAATTTATTTTTCTTCCTTTTCGCAAAAACAAATCTTTCTCGAAGTTTAAAATGTATGAAACGTAAAAATATTACTTTAATGCCTCCCGCTGCCATAAACGGCAATAAAGTAAAACAAAGCACTTTAGTGCAGACAAAGAATCCTTTAACTTTATCAGTTGACTGACATAGTCAAAAACTGTATTTAAGATAAACTAACGGAGATGGTTTCATTTGTAAGATATTTTAATAAACTTAAATTTAAGTGATATTATAATCACTTCCTATAACAGATTTAAAAAACAAGCCCCCGTTTTCATAATACAAAACAGGTTTTTTAGATTACAATGTTTTTTATTAAAAATAATATGTCACTACATGTAAACCTACAAAAATGGTTAATGAACTCTTCTGTCAGAATGCAATTTAACGCTTGCCGTACTAAAATAATTTTCATCAGTTGGGGCCTAATACTGGGTCATAATTGACCCACAGTTTAAATGACTAATTTACAAGGGGTTAACCGCTGGTGAAGTTTTTTGTACACATCTCAGGAAGTACATGACATCTCATGTGTAGTACATGAAGTACTTGTAAAATACATAAAGTACTTGTGAAGTACATGAAGTACTGATAAAATACATGAAGTACGTGTAAAGTAGGTAAAATACGTGTTAAGAATATTGAAGTACAAGTAAAGTACAAGTGAAGTGATGCACTGGAGGGTGTTCCACACCCTCCAGACCCCTCCGGTTTAAATAATTAATTTTTACTAAAATTGAAATGTTTAAGCATATCCCAAGTTTTTAAAATTAGCTATGGCCAAGTAAATGTGTTTAATTCATAATCTGTCAATTAATCATAAACTGCGTAATTATAAATTCCATACCCCTGGGAGATAGATCTCTGCAACAGGAGATCTTCAGTTTACTTCTGATAAAAATAAACTACTCAATCCGGGGGTCTGGAACACCCTCCAGTTTCTTTTCAACGGAAGAATTTCAGTTTACTTCTGATAAAAAATAAACTACTCAATCCGAGGGGTGTGCGGGGGATCTTTAGTTTATTTCTAATAAAATAAACTGCTCAATCCGGGGGTCTGGAACACCCTCCACTGTCTTTTTAACGGAAGAATTTCAGTTTACTTCGGATAAAAAATAAACTATTCAATCCGAGGGGTGTGCGGGAGATCTTCAGTTTTCTAATAAAAATAAACTGCTCAATCCGGGGGGTCTGCGGGTGTGGAACACCCTCCAGTGCACAAATTTTGGAATGAAGAACATTGCAGAACCCCCAGAACTCCCAGACCGAGTAGTTTACTTTTTATCAGAAGTAAACTGAAGATCTCCCGTTGCAGGGGCACTGGAGGGTGTTCCACACCCCAGACCCCCGGTTTAAATATTTAATTTTATTAAAATCGAATTAAATGTTTTAGCATATCCCAAGTTTTTTAAAATTAGCTATGGCCAAGTAAATGTGTTTAATTCACAATCTGACAATTAATCATAAACTGCGTAATTATAAATTCCATTCCCCCTGGGAGTTAGATCTCTGCAACGGGAGATCTTCAGTTTACTTCTGATAAAAATAAACTACTCAATCGGGGGTCTGGAACACCCTCCACTGTCTTTTAACGGAAGAATTTCAGTTTACTTCGGATAAAAATAAACTACTCAATCCGAGGAGTGTGGGGGATCTTTAGTTTATTTCTAATAAAATAAACTGCTCAATCCGGGGGGTCTGGGGGGTGTGGAACACCCTCCAATGCACAAATTTTAGAATAAAGAACATTGCAGAACCCCCAGAACTCCCAGACCGAGTAGTTTACTTTTTATCAGAAGTAAACTAAAGATCTCCGTTGCAGCACTGGAGGGTGTTCCACACCCCAGACCCCCGGTTTAAATAATTAATTTTTATTAAAAGTGAATTAAATATTTAAGCATATCCCAAGTCTTTTAAAATTAGCTATGGCCAAGTAAATGTGTTTAATTCACAATCTGACAATTAATCATAAACTGCGTAATTATAAATTCCATTCCCCTGGGAGATAGATCTCTGCAACGGAGATCTTCAGTTTACTTCTGATAAAATAAACTACTCAATCGGGGGTCTGAAACACCCTCCAGTTTCTTTTCAACGGAAGAATTTCAGTTTACTTCGGATAAAAAATAAACTACTCAATCCGAGGGGTGTGCGGGGGATCTTTAGTTTATTTCTAATAAAAATAAACTGCTCAATCCGGGGGGTCTGGGGGGTGTGGAACACCCTCCAGTGCACAAATTTTAGAATGAAGAACATTGCAGAACCCCAGAACTCCCAGACCGAGTAGTTTACTTTTTATCAGAAGTAAACTAAAGATCTCCCGTTGCAGGGGCACTGGAGGGTGTTCCACACCCCAGACCCCGGTTTAAATATTTAATTTTATTAAAATCGAATTAAATATTTAAGCATATCCCAAGTCTTTTAAAATTAGCTATGGCCAAGTAAATGTGTTTAATTCACAATCTGACAATTAATCATAAACTGCGTAATTATAAATTCCATTCCCCCTGGGAGTTAGATCTCTGCAACGGGAGATCTTCAGTTTACTTCTGATAAAAATAAACTACTCAATCCGGGGGATCTGGAACACCCTCCACTGTCTTTTTAACGGAAGAATTTCAGTTTACTTCGGATAAAAAATAAACTATTCAATCCGAGGGGTGTGCGGGAGATCTTCAGTTTTCTAATAAAAATAAACTGCTCAATCCGGGGGGTCTGCGGGGTGTGGAACACCCTCCAATGCACAAATTTTAGAATAAAGAACATTGCAGAACCCCAGAACGAGTAGTTTACTTTTTATCAGAAGTAAACTGAAGATCTCCGTTGAGGCACTGAGGGTGTTCCACACCCCAGACCCCCGGTTTAAATAATTAATTTTTATTAAAAGTGAATTAAATATTTAAGCATATCTCAAGTTTATTAAAATTAGCTATGGCCAAGTAAATGTGTTTAATTCGTAATTTAACAATTACTTATAAACTGCGTAATTATAAATTCCGTACCCCGCCCTGGGAGGCAGATGTCTGCAACACAATAAAAAAAAAACTACTTAATCCGGGGGTCTGGAGGGTGTGGAACACCTTCCAGTGCCTCTGCAACGGGAAATCTTCAGTTTACTTTTGATAAAAAAAAACTACTCGATACGGGAGGTGTGGAACACCATCCAGTGCTCAAATTTTGGAATCTCGATAAGCTCTGAAATACCGATGCAGTACGTGAAATACAATGAAGTATCGATAAATTAGATGAAGCACCGTGAATTATTGATGAAGTACGGCGAATTACTGGCGAAGTACGTGAAGTACCGTACATTACTGCTGAATTATATAAAGTACGAAAATGTATGGAGAATTATGATGAAGTACGTGAAGTTAATTGTACACAATTTCCTCTAGCGGCTGACCCCTCGCTAATTTATGTTTATTTTAATAATTTTTTGACTTTACTTAGATATTTCATCTATTTTAAACACAAGAAAAGTAAAAATACTGTATTTTATATTACAAAATAATAAAATTATAAAATAATGAATATGCTTACGTATCTTCTTTCTTGTTTACTAATACTGGGTCATTATTGACCCACAGTTTACAGATAAATTAATATTTATGTTTACTTTAATAACTCTTTGGCTTTACTTAGGTATTTTATCTATTATGTTTATTTTGAAATGCTTTTAAACACAAGAATCAGAATCATCATCCTTCAAGGCACCAAAAAGTAATTCTTCCGAGAATATTTCGTTATCCTTCTTGTTATAATGTTAGTTCATAAGTGCAGCAAAAATGCACGACACTTGCTTAATGTGATATTATTTGATGCTGATGCTAATAATAGTGATGGAAATTTCCGTAAGGAAATCTATATCTTTATTATACCACAACCGGGTCAGTGATGACCCGTGTTAACAAAAACCGAAATCCTTGCTTAAAAAAATTGTATTTTGAAATCCGAATCCTGAATATCATTTGATATCTAAAAATATTAGAACTTTAAAAAGGAAATTTAATTAAAAAATTTCCAGATGATTATATTTACAAAAATGTAAGTTCTGGGTCAGCGCAGACCCGGTTTCAATACGCCAAGCGTTAAGTAACTAAAGCTACGGTTTGTTAGAAGTTAGACGCAGACTTACGGCAGAATCTGTCGCTCTCGACTTACATCAGTTCTAATTAATAAAAATCAGTTCTAATTATTCTGTCGACACATGCAGTATTTACTATGTTCGTCACTATGAACGCTGTGAGTTCAGCTGAACGACTGCGTCGAAACGGGACATCCATTAATTACGTGAGGTCTTTTTCTTTAAATTTGGACCAACCCCTCCCCCTTGATGAGATTGGAAGATGTGTCCTCCTCCTCACGTGAAATTTACCCTGCAATTTTTACCACACCGGAGATCAGTAATTTTTTACAGCAAATCTGTTATAATAATGTAATTCCCTGAATTACAAAGTTGACGTAAAATTTTATTTACCCTCCTTCTCTTTAAATGAAATTTGGTGAGATTTTGGCTGCCCCCCATTTTAGCTCACGTAATTAATGAACGGCCCCAAATTAAAATCGAAGTGGTTTCGACGCACCACTCGGCTGACGTTCACTGCTGCAGGTCTACAGTACGCGCACCTGATCAGACTTAACAAACCACTTCCCTAAATTTCACCAGACGTGCGCAGCGTTCAACTGACTGTGAGTTATGCGTCGCGCACTCTCCAAAACAAATCGTAGTTTAAGTTATCATTATCTGTTGTACCTTATTTTCTTGTGAATAATTTTTTAACAAAATTGAAAAGCAAGTTGAGAAAATACTCGTAGAAATTTGATAGACCAGGGGGTCTGGAATGGAATGCCCCCAATTATGTTATCATAATTCTTGAGAAAACTAAAGCGGTACATATTATAAAACTTTTGCATAATTTGTAAACATTGAATGTTCTGACACACAAGTTCTGACTTGAGAAACTCGGAAAAAGAGAGGTAAGGTCCAAATTGTAGAGAAAGAACCTAAAAACAGCATACAACTTGTTGGCGTAATCGAAACCTACTGGAAACCTATAAAAACCTAAATATCTGCATATCATAAAAGTCCAAATATCTGTCTGGCTGCGTGCTGGAATGCAGTCCTAAACGACAGAATTCTATGGATCTTCAAATTAGTTGCCCAAAGAATATGCGGCAATGTTGACATTAAAAATTGCATATCAAGAAATGCTAATTTATGGGAAATTTCAAAGCTAAAATTGAAAAAATAACTAAAAATTATTACATATATAGGATACAAACGGATATATGGTTGACGATACGGTCCTGATAGCAAAATTCGTCATAAAACTTCGAGTTATGAAAAGTAGAAGAAAGAAGAAAAATAAACCGCTCAAAATTAAGACCCCGAGGAAAAAATGCAACAACTCAATTCTCTCACACGCGATATACAGCGATTATGCTGGAAAGATAACAACAATTATCTCAAAAGTATTTGCATGAAATTGCAGAATGACGCGTAACATTGTAATACCAAAGAATTCTTCATGATTGTAAAAAAAATCACACGGAAGTTCAAACCCACGACGTTTACAATAAAAGATGAAGAAAATAATAACATCCTTACAGATATGACGGACATTTTGAACAGATGGAGGAAAAGCAAAACAATTGTACCACCGGAAAAAAGAACCATACACGTTAAGAGAAGAAATTGTAGTATATAAAATGAAGAACATAAAAAAATAAATATTCGATGCGATGGCATCACATCAAAGCTATGGAAGAAACCACGGTGTCAGTAAATTTCAAGTGATCTGTCGAAGAGTCTGGGACACAGGGCACATGGCCGAAGTATTGGTCAGAATGCTGCCCTTTCACAAGAAGATAATTATCGCCTGATCTGAAAAGGGGGTCAGACAGGGCTGCATGCCATTACCCGATCGTTTTAACAGTTACGGTAAAGCTACTTGCAATTTGCTGATGACACTGTTTTTCTTGCTAGAAGGGCTAATAAATTGATGTTGCATGGAAAAATTGGAATGAAAAAAAAATAGAAGTAATGATAATGCTGTAATCCATAATTACATACGATGGATACTGCAGGCCGAAAATCTGTAAGACTCCAAACATTTCGATCTTAGAAGAAATACAAAACTTGTAAGACAAAACAGCTTCCTAGTTCGAAAAAAAAATAGATATTTTGGGCTGATACAGCATAAACAACTGGACAATATCGAGAGACATAGCAAGGTCCAATGGGTAAGATGGACTGATCAAGCCAAAAAATCTGCAAAAACGGCACAGAATAGAAGACGGTGGCATAACATCATAAAAAGGGAAATCTAAGCCAAAGAGTTTCACAACACTTATGACGAAGAAGAAGACATACGCGATGTAATATTAAAAGTAGTTGCACAAGCATTTAGTGTAGAAACTCCAAAAAATCGCAATCCAAATACTGGTGAAACTGGCGAGAAATTTTTTTGTTGACAAGACACGGGAAATTTTAAAATGATTTCTTCCTGGGGAGCAGACTAATCCCCCTGCCCCAAAAACCCCCCAACATAATGTGTTAAATTTTATAAATCGAATATACAAATTAAGTTACTGACAGAAGAAATTAGCAAAAGATAATTTTTGTACTAGAAAATAATGCGTTGAAGACGACTTAATAATCAATCAAAATTTGAAGTTTCCATTATACGTAGCGTCCACTTCAGCACGAACAACAAGAAATAAAGAAAAAGTGATGAACAATAAACAAAAAGTAAACAACCGAGTTGTGTATTTTATAAAGAGTAGTTTACATCGTCCTGATAGAAATATCAAAAAATTTCAAGTAACTCGTATGTTTTTGATGTACCTAGCTGTTGCTTGTAATAAATTTTATACGATTTACTTGCGTGCCAATATTTCACCTCGCCTATGGTTTTTCTTCACTAATAAATTATGTCTCAATTTTATGCTATTTATTGTTCAGTGTTTTATGGCACTTACAATGTAATGAAATGTACACAAGAATAAACTTTCAGAAAGCTTTCCACGATTTTTAAATAAATAATCATAGGATAACCAAGTTTGGGAGTTCATAAACAAACGGAACATACAATACTATAATTATATTGGGAGTGCCACAGGAGAGCGTGCTGAACCCTGTCTTTTTCTGCAAATGATGCATTTTCCCATCCATGATAAAATAATTTTTTCTCTGCTTTCTAACCTCTAATTACCAAAATTTTCGACTATTATAACCGTGCTTGTGCAAATACAACATATTGCGTGCTGATATTTGGCAAAATAGATCAAATAAATTAAAAAAGTTAAACAACGTGCAAAAAATTAAAGCTGTTAATTAAAGAAGAAAAGTAAAATGACACGTAAGACATGTATATTTATATTTAAATTTAATTGAACGTTTATGAATGTAAAAATATTTACATATTCAAATTAATGTTATATTTTTATTAATTTTTACATAAAAAGAGGCGTGTAAATGTCTACTTTGGTATAGTATTGTGTAAAATGAAAAAGTAAACATATTTACACGTGGCGTGACCAATTTGATGTATATGTACATAGTTACGGGGGCCATTTAGTTTATATAATTATTCATTTCCTTTGTATCTAGGTATATTTATATTGATTCCTTGGTCTGCTTAGTTAATTTGTAAGTTTCTCTTAATTGGACAAAGCATACCCATACATAATGTATGTTGTGGTATATACCTAATAAGGTATTAAAGACCCACTTTAAATATTTGCAAAAAACCACTAATTTAAATAAATTATGTTATTATAAGTGATAAATTATACATAAACCAAACCAGTTCTTCAGCGATGACATTTCAAGATGTATAAATATTCAATTTTTGCATTTTTTAATTTTTTTGGAGAATTTTTAAATCGCTCCTTCCATTCCCAACATTTCGGTGAGAAAAAAATTGTTTTATTTTTATTTTTAGCAGCTAAGTCCGTATTGTATAGAAATCACTTTCGATTTTTTCATTTTTAATGGAATAATAGCGAAACCACACCATACTAACCAAGTTTTGATTTAATATTATGGGCAATTAAGTTTTAAATTACCAACATTTTTAGTGCTTACCAAAATATATTCGTTAATTTCTTTTGACAAGTCTTATAATAAAATACACATAAATATTTATGATTATAGTTTATACTTTTGTTTGTTTTTCTTAATACAACCATGAATCTAACCCAACCACCTACCCAATCATCGGCCGTAAACCGGCTTGGTATTTTTTCATATATAACCACGACTCATTAATATGACGATAATCGGTTAAAAATTAAAAATATATTTTGCAAATATCTGTTTGTTTATATCTTTTATGTCTATTGTCGTTGTCCTTACGTGTTTATTTAACTATAAATTTTATTTTAATTCCGATTCAAGTCTGAATGAGAAAGGGTTATGTAAATTATATGACACATTTATGATGTTAAAACACACACATGGTTAAAGAATATTATATTTGCATAGGTACCTAATATAAATAATAAATAATATAAAAAGTGCAAGACAATTTCAATTTTATTAATAAATTAAAATAAAAACACCGAGAAAAAATTAATTTTAATTTTAAACAACCCCTAAAGGCGTTATTTTCAACGTAGGCTGTCTGCTGTATCATTAAAGTCGCCACGCAGTTTACTACGATATTTTATGTTAAATTATAATTTAATAACAAGGCAATTAACGTTTTCAGCATGTTTAAACAACATTTAGTTTAAACGTAGACGAAATTTTATTATTAATGATATACGGGATGGTTTAGAATAAATAATCGCTGAATTTCTCTCTCTCAGAATACTTCCTCTTGCCCAAAAAGTTTTTCCAAGATTCGAGAAGATTGCAGTGACAAATTCGATCGTAATCTTTTGAGTAGCCCCATCAATTTTAGGGTTCCTACCATATCACCAAGACTAGTGACAATTATGGTGGGAAAGGTGAATACAATTTATACCTGGAATTCGTCCATCAACAGATCAAACAGGTGTGGGAAACAACACTACTTGTCTGCTGGTAAGTTAGACATTTTTAATTGCTCCTCGCATAGATTAAAAGGGTTTTCTTCCCTAGGATCACTGATCTTAAGCTTCAATTGCACATTATGTATTTTTGCTTCATTGTCAGACAAATGTGAAATGAGTTTCTTTGAAAAAAACGGGCATGTCCTGAGGCTAAAACTTTTGCTGTTATAAAGTTTTACATCTTTTTATTAATTAGAAGAAATGAGTATGTGCTTTTAATGTAATCAGGTTGCCAGTTAATTATTATTATTATAAACCACTGGAATAAAATGATTACTAAAACCGTAAGTTTAACACAATTCGAAATTAACAAGCATCAAACCTATAATTTCATAAACTTCTGAAAGCAGAAAAAACCCAAACCTACAATCAAATAACACTGAACTTGATTAATACCGTACTTCCTACATCATTTACATTTATCTTGTTTTAAGAAATATTAATTTCCAAGAGGAAAAAAAAGTCGAGGATAAATTCGAACAAGTTTTGTGTAAAAGGAAAAAAATGGAAAAAATTAATTTTGGACGGAGACGAGTTGAACTCGTATGACACCATCATGTCCGATTGAGTTCCCTCTCGGAATTTAACTAATTGATTAGTCCGGATTGTAGTAAAACAAACAGTGCGGGCGCCCCCTGGGGCAGGTGCTTCTTTAGGGACGGCCAATTATCCGACTACCCGCAGAGAAGACTCCGGCACGGCGAGGAATGCTACATACCAAATTTTATATGTCCATGCGTTTCAGGAATATTTTTGATGAAATGATTTAGATTTATACGAGCGAACGTACTTATTTAATTTTATACAACCACACAACCATTAAAATGTTTCTTCTCATTTCAAACGACTCTTTTTGTTTGCAGAGATGCCAAAATTTCATCAAAAATTATCTCCTAACATCTCAACTGCCTCATTCGTACAAAAAAAAATTAACTTGATTGCAAAACTAACGAACCATTAATCTGAACAGTTTAAACTAAAACCACCCACCAATTTTCTAATTAAATTACCTTTTCTAATTTTCAATTTACTCATTATACACTCCTATTAGTAAATTGATCTCTATTAAATTACAGGTAAGGCCTAAATTTTATCGTTTACCAAACTGTCAACTGGTCCCGCCTTAATCAAATGATTTATGAATTCCTTGATGAATATGTAATGTTCGTATAAGAAATATCAATAAACTAACTTTTGATTAATGATTTATTCATGTAACTTGAAGAAAATTAATGAACTATGCATCGTACAGGTTTGAGGCTATAGATATAATGTAAATCTAGTTAATTTTGTTTGATTTTTATGTGTTAACTAAAGCAAATTTACATAAAACAATGAATATATATTTTCAACACATAATTGACAAAAAAAATATTTATTGAAATGTTGAAAAAATTCCGCAATAATAATTTATTGTGCTTTATGGTATACGAGAAATCATGTAATTCAGTTGATATAAATAATGTATGCTTCTTCAGCTCTTTGTTATATTAAAAAAAAAACAAAGTTACTACAATCAAAACGAAAACCAGTATAACAATAATGAATGCATCACATGAAAGATATCTTATATCTGTACCATAGTGCCCGCTGGCTAGATCCTCACTGCCACATACATGGAATGTGAAAAGGGAAGCTATTTAGATTTTAATTTTAAAATAGAAGAAATTTAAATTCGGCATCCTGCACATTCAAAATCGTGTTTATGCAAAATCTTCATAAAAGGAGATAGTTATTTTAAAAAGTGCAATATGACAATTTTCCGAATTTTCCTTATCCATATCCTACAAAGAAGGGGAAGGTAAAAAAGAAGGTTGGATGTAGCTAAAACAAAAAAAAGAAGATTAACGGCAAGACGCTAATAAGAATTGAAAGCTAAAAACGAAGAAATACAAATAATTAAAAGCAGTAAATTGAATTTTCTTAAATAAAAAGAAAAAACGGTAAGAAGTAATGATGGATGAGAAGAATAGAAGAACGGTTTGCCCTTGTTACATTGATCGAGATGGTAATATCCAACGAGAGAAATGATAGAGAATCGACGCATTTGTCTATAAATTACGATTGCCCTTCTGAATTACGGATTGAAAATGATTAAATTACGGATTTTAAAATAGACTTTTAGTGAATGTAGTAAAAAGCCTGGTTTTCTGTTTCACTGCAAAGCCGGGGTGCAAGTGTATGGGTGACGCTACTTTTAACGAAAATTATGAAAGTGGTAAACAGGGTCAAAGACAAATTTCAAGTAAAGGAAGGGGTGTAGGGTTTCTTTGGTATCATTTCTAAACAAAAACTAACTGTCCGATCTAACTTTTCGCACATATTCCACCTATTTGGTCTTCTTTTCTCGGTACCCATCCGCTGCGGATGTTGGAGTCAACTTAGCTGAAGCCAAGTTGACTTTACTAGGGAATATAATTAATGGGGTGGTTTCCCGTTGTCTTCCCCACCTATTTGGTATCAACTCTAAAATAACATAAAAAACTAATTCTAACCTACAGCCCGATCTGCTTTTCGCGCAGATTCCACCCATTTGGAATCAATTCGAAAAAATATATAAAAAAATAACTCTAACCTACAGTTCAATCTACCTTTTCGAGCAGATTCCACCTATTCGGTATCAACTCTAAAAAATATATAAAAAAAAACTTGAACCTACAGCCCGATCTGCCTTTTGCGCAGATTTCACCTATTTGGTATCAACTCGAAAAATATATAAAAACAAAAGTGTAGATATTTAAAATTTTGCAAATTTTGGCATGGAAAAGTCAGGGAACCTAGAAAGTCAGTGAATTTGTTTTAGGAAGTTTGGTGAGAACGTTACTTAATTACTTTTGGTTTAATAATTCAATCGTTTTTGGTTCAAAAATGTAATTGTTTTGTCAAATAATTTAATTATTTTGTTTAATAATTCAACTGCTTTGTTTAATAAATTCAGCTGTTTTGTTTAATAATTTAGCTATTTCGTTCAATAATTTAATAATTTACTTGTTTTGCTCAACTACGTAGGTAACTGTTTTGTTCAATAATTCAACTGTTTTGTTTAATACAGTCAGCTGTTTTGTCAATAATTCAGCTGTTTGGCTTGATAATTCAACTTGTTTATTCAACAATATAAATATTTTTGATTGAATAATTTAATTGGTTTTGGTTTAATAATTCAATTGTTTTCAGTTTAACAGCTTAATCAGCCTTGATTCAACAATTCAACAACTGTTTTGTTCAATTATAATTGAATAAATTATTTGTAAAAATTATTTATCAACTTCTGAAATTAGTTATATGTTTTATAAAAGTTTTTAAATTTTTACAAGCTAAATGAAATTTTAGTTAAAAATAAAAATGGATTTTAATCCATATTCAATCATTTAGTGCGAAGTTTAACTGAGGAAACTATAAAAGTCGAAACAACGCCGTACAACGGTGTCTTAAACTAAAAATATAAGTAGGAAAAATTTAACAATTTAATAAAAAAAGATGGTAATTAAAATTTCACTTAGCTTGTAAAAATGTAAAAACTTTTTTATAAAACATTCGACAATTTAGTTATTTTTGTTTAATAGTTCAATTGTTTTTTTGTTCAACGATTATTATCATTGATTCAACATTTCAACTGTTTCATGCAAAGAAACTGCTAACAAAATATCAAAAATGTAACTGTTTTTCAAATAATTCAGCTGCGTTGTTTAATAAATTCAACTGTTTTGTTCAATAATTCAGCTATTTGGTTCAATAATTCAAATTATTTATTCAGCAATTCAAATATTTATAGTTTGATAATTAAATTGGTTTTGATTTAACACTGCACTCGTTTTTTGTTCAACAATGTAATTGTTTTGTTCAATAAATTCGGCTGTTTTGTCAATAATTCAGCTGTTAGGCACAATAATTCAACTTGTTGATTCAACAATTTGAATATTTTTGATTTGATAATTTAATTAATTCTGGTTTAATAATTCAATTGTTTTCGATTCAAATGCGTAATCAACTTGGATTCAACAACCAACTGTTTTATTCAAAACAATTAAACTGTTTTGTACAATAATTCAACTGGTTTATTCAACAATTTAATTATTTTTGGTTTGACAATTTAATTATCTTTAATTTACTAGTTCAATTTTTTTTTGTTCAACCTTCATTATCCTTGATTCAATAATTCAACTATTTCTTAAACAATTTAACATATTTTTCAACTATTAGGCTGTTTTTTTAACAATTCAACTGTTTCATGCAAAAAAGCTGCTAACAAAGTACCAAAAATGCAAATTTTTTTAATATAATTCAGCTGTTTTGATTAATAAATTCAGCTGTTTTGTTCAATAATTCAGTTATTTGGTTCAAATAATTCAACTGTTTTTTTAACAATTCAGCATGATTTTCAATAATTCGACTGTTTTTTCAAACAATTCAACTGTTTTAAGTAATAAAGCTACTACGATTGCTATTATCTGTCTTGAGCCTGTCAATTAAAAGGTGATGAAAAGGTGAATATGATAATTAATTTCAGTCGGAAGCATAGGACATTTAGCAGGAGTCGCAGCAAGTAAAATATGAATCTGATGCCTCCGCCTGAAATTAATTATCACATTCATCTTTCACTTCAACTTTTAATTGGGAGCATCAAGGTGGATAATAACATCCACTATTTTAATTTAAAGATAAAGGATTTCTACTGTGTTCCTACGTCTTCTTGCTTCCATACTTTTAGTTCGCATTTTATTTTATATAATTTTATTATTATAAAAATGTTTACTGGTTGACAATACAATTATACTTTTAGGTTAGTTATTATTTTACGACAGTTGGTAAACAAAACACAATCCGTGCGTAATATGCATAAAGCTAACTTCAGCCCGTAACTAAAACGTTTGAAGCCCCATCTTGTCAAGATGTGATTAAGAGATTATTTAGCGCCATGGCAACCAGTATGATAAAGGTCGTTTTAATACCAGAAGTAGAAGAAATGTAATCGATATAAAAAGTTAAGATAAATCAATAATATAAAAATGTATATGGTGTAGAGGGAGGGTAGTCCCCCAAACCAGCATGCTCCCCAAACCACATTAAATTAAAGAAAAAGAGTGATGTTTTGAAGAAAAGCAACTTTCAATTCAGTGAAATTTTGGCCTTGTTCTGAAATTTGCAGGAAGGGTAGTTCCCCAAATCAGCATGCTTCCCAAACCATATTAAATTAAAGAAAGAGTGATGTTTTGAAGAAAAGGAACTTTCAATTTAGTAAAATTTTGATCTTGTTCTGAAATTGGTTAAAATAAAACTTTTCCGAAAGGAAAATTATCCTTTAATTTACCTACAAATGCCAAAATAAAGATCAATTAAACAATTGCACATTCGTTGAAATGTAAAACTGAAAAACTTATTACAAAATTCTATCATAAATTGCTATCATTTAAGTAACACACTCCAAATCACCAAACTAAATAACATGATGGTTTTAGAAACCGGGAAGTATAGGGGGCGCTGCCAAACTCAAATTGCAATATATAATTTTGAAAACTTATAGCCTTCAGTGTCAAATGATCATTAGAAAAACTTTCTAAATCAACATTTAAATGCAAGATAGTAACTGTGAGAAGGGGGGGGGGTTATAAAATACAACTCAGTATTATGTCATTGGTTCAAAAAAAATTAAACTTCTACATAATTTGTAAAAATTTAATGTTCTGCATTCTAATCCAGATATCTGCTTGGCCGTTGCTATGGTAACGTAACATTTTTAGTCACTATTGCAATATCATCATTGAATAATAGTAAATATTGCATGAATATACTTATTTTAAAAATTTAATCTACCGGATTTGCAACAAGCATGACTTCAGATTCCACATTAAATAAATTATCAGCACTGTCTGATCTTCATTGCAAAAACCGGCTCAATGAAGTATGCGAAAAGACTGTGCTCTTGCAGTTCATAGTGTCATGAAAATAAGATAAAACAATGTCTGCACTGAAATTAAATTTGAATATTTATTTATAGAGGTTTAGCGAGATATTGTGCTGGAAAAAATGTTCCCCAATGTGGATTCGAACCCGAGCGTATTAGATGTGAATACGTGTGCTAACCAACTGTACTACTGAGGTGATTGGTTTATGTTGCACAAATCTGCTATATGAATATATCTAGGATCGCCACATCACCCTCCTCCTAGTAACCATGTCGGTTGCGAATAGTAGCCGTGGCTGTAGACTGTGTAACCATGTCAGTTATAAGCAGTAGCCTTTGATGTGGCTGGTGTGGCATAGTTAGCAGTATTTTTCTGAAGGAGGGAGTTAAGCGAGATCTTCCCAGAAATTAGATTTTAGAACAGAAGCTGTTTGATGTGCTTGCCGAGGTCATCAATTTAGCATCAGGGTCACCAATTTAGCGTCGAGTCACCAATTTAGCAAGATATTGTGCTGGAAAAATGTTCCCCAATGTGGATTCGAACCCGAGCGTATTAGATGTGAATACGTGTGCTAACCAACTGTACTACTGAGGCGATTGGTTTATGTTGCACAGATCTGCTATATGAATTACTAATTCTAGGATCGCCACAGAGGTGAAAACCGCCAATGAGTCACTTTAGACCTACATCTTAAAAATTACGAAAATTCTTCTAGAATCTTAATTTTGGAACCAATACGCGTTTCGGTCTCACAGGACCATCCTCAACCTCGGTGTATAAAAAAAAGGCATAATAGTGCAAAAAATATTATGTCAGTATCAGGTTGTAGAATTATTGTTAAGGTAGGCTCTAATTAATAATTGTTATGAAACGCTGGATTTTAAGAAAACATTTTGATTTTAAAGAACATTCTCCGATGTGGCTCAACATGGTGAATCCAATACAAATACAATAAAAAAATGTTCTATAAGCACTAGAAAGCGCCTACGAGTATATGCAACACACAATAGCCAGAAATACTAATTGTAGACTACTACTTCACTTAGGTTTCAAGTTTTGGAAGTTCTTCGTTAGGCTAGCTTCCATGAGTCACCCCAATTTTACTTAAAATTGTTATTTCAGTCAAAATAAAAAAGAACTTTTGAAAAGTAGCAGGTGCTTTTCTAAATAACTACAAAAACGTTTTCTCTAAATTTCAAAGTGGTATCGTAAGGGTTTCTTAAATGACTACGAAAAATAAAAATAATGGGTGCGTTTTTATTTTTCGCAGTCATTTAAGAAACCCTTAAGGCATCACTGAGAGATTGAAAGGTAATATATTTGAAGTTATTTAGAAAAGCACTTAATTTTTTCCAAAAGTTGTTTGTTTAAAATTTCTAGGTGTAATATTAAATTTAAAGAAAGGTGGGGGGGGGGGGGGTTCCTACCCTTAGATCGTAAAACTTGGTGTACACTCAAAATTAACTTAAAAATTGAAATAAAAGCGATAAATATTAGGTATAAACTAAATTTTACAAGTTTCACAAATTCGTTATGATAACGAAGCATTTACAGAGCAGAAGTCAGAACATGGAACAAAAAGCTATATAGATTCTTTTAAATTTCATGTTTTTAAAAGGAACTGCATGTTTCAAAGAACAATATTAAATTATCGTCAAGATAAAACCAAAAAAATATTTTTCGATGGCTAAATTATCTTTCCAAAATCGCGAAGGTACTCTTGAAGTTTACAGATCATCAAATTAAATTGTAAAAAATCATAAAATTGTTACTATATCTTTTGTTTATTTTTAAATGTTAAAACAACCACTAACCTCAGTATCAATCTTCTTGAATTCTTCCTCATCTTCTTCCACTTCAAAATATAGCTCGGTTGATGTTATAGAAACCATACCGGGTGCAACGATACCAGGAGCAATTAATTTCGCCTTGGTGCTAATATTCACCGGACCTAAAATTCAAGTGACGGGTTTAAATTTCACTTTTTTATCTAATATAAGTACCAGTTAGGTCATTGTCCAAGTCCCGATCATCAGTTAATAGTTCATTATCGTCCATGAGGTCACTTGATTGCATTTGTTGATTATTTCTTGAAACTGCCAGTTGAGCATGGAATTCTTCTCTTGCCTAAAACCAATTAAAAAAAATCGGATGTGGCCATGCCCATGACTTTATCATACTTTTATTAAATATTAAAAAATAAGTTTGAATAAAAAAAGAAAAAATATTTTCCATTAACCAATGTGACCCAAAATCTAATCAGCTCTAAGTCTAAATATAAAGATACAAAATACCAACTTTAGTTTTGAAATTCTCATTAGTTTTTGAAATATTTAATAAAACTAATGTTAAATAAAAGATTTAAAAAATTTCTTCTATGAACCAATTTTATCCAAAATTTAATCAGCTCTAATTCTTGCCATAAACATAACAAATATCAACTTCAGTTTTGAAAATCGTTTTAGTTTTAAAATATTAAATAAAGGCTAATATTAAATAATAAAATTTAAAATAATAAAAACAATAGTTTTTATAAACAAATTTTAACTAAAATTTAATCAGTTATAAATATTGATTAAAATATGCGAAAACCGAAATTTAGTTTAGAAATTCGTATTACTTTTCGAAATATTAATTAAAACTAATATTAAATAATAATATTTAAAAAATTAAAAAATAGTTTATATGACCCAATTTTAACCAAAATTTAAATAACTTTAACTCCAGCTATAAAGATAGGAAATCTCAAATTTGGTTTTGAAAATTCTGTTAGTTTTAAAATATTAAATAAAGACTAATATTAAATAATAAAACTTAAAAAATAAAAACAATAGTTTTCATAAAACAATTTTAACTAAAATTTAATCAGTTTTAAATCTCGACATAAGTATGCTAAATCCTAAATTTTGTTTTGAAATTCTATTAGTTTTGAAATATTAATTAAAACTAATATTAAATAATAAAATTTAAAAATAAAAAAAATAGTTCCGTGAATCAATTTTAGCCAAAATCTAATCAGCACTAAGTCTCAATATAAGGATACAAAATCCAAAATTTTGTTTGAAAATTCCTATTAGTTTTTGCTGTAGGTCGCACACAAAATTTGACCACACACACAACACACACACACATACACACACACATACACACACACACACACACACACACAGACATTTTTGGAAATGGTCTTATTTTACTCAGGGACCTCAAAAGTGTAAATCCATCAAAATCTCAAAATTTTTTTCTGCTGAAAACAATACTTTCTCATATTGCATATGATAAAGTAATTATAAAAATATAAGAATTCCATTTGTTTCTGCAAGAGTTGTTTTCTCCAAAATGAAAAAAATTAAAACTTGAATAAGTACCTGCATTATAGCATCTTCAGGCGCTCCATGTTCAATTGCAGCTTTCAAAGTTGCTTCCGGATGAGTGGAACCAAGAGGATTGTGGACGAAACGTTTTCTTCTTCTAGCATCGTCTTCCCATGCGTCAAGTTTCCAAAACTCATTTAGCCTACAATAAAACTAAACAGTAATACATGCAACTTAAAAGTAGGTAACTTGACAAACCTTGCTCCTATTGGATCCATATAACCCCATGCTCCATGTTTATTTGACATTATATTGCGTATTTTTTCTAATAATCGACTGGCAATGACGGTATCTCTTCTTCTTGCTGCAGTTATCAAATGATCGCACATTCTCTCCTCCTCTTTCCTATCCATTAAAGTTTGAGCACATTGAGACTAAAACAAACGGTTAAAATACGCGTTTGGCAAGCCGAATTTGCTTACCTCAAAATCTGCATGCTTCAAAACATCATCTGCCCTCATTCGATTTAAAATGAACTCGGCTTCATTTGCCACTCGAACAATGTGATCTTTCATTGCATGCGATAGTAGTCTTCCTTCATTAATAAGTTCAATAAACGCCAACCCAGCATGTTTTTGCAGCGAATTTTGCCACTCTTGTGAACATAACAACATCACCAATTCAACCACTGAATTGCTATTTTTAAATGTGGTTAACCCTTTGCCCTCCATTAGCAACTCTTGACCGTGGGAACCCACCAAAGTTTTAGATAAAAAAGGTGCAAAGTCGACCATAATTTCCTTAACAGTGGACATACCGATCCTAAAGCCATTTCCAATTTTTGAGTGAGCGATGCTTCACGCGATGGAGTAGGCACGGAAATGTGTTCCACAATGTTGTTTATGGATAAATCGTCGGCGTGTATTTGTGGAGGTGCTTGTATTAGATTGTCTGGTACCCTCACAACTGCAATTTCGGAATGCATTTTTTCCCGTTCGTTAGAATTTAAACTAGGAATATTTCCTTCTGTATCCACCATTCCCATGTGAGAGTGAGAAATGTTTTGAATGTTGCGTGAATCTTCTTTGGTGTTTGACATTTCGACATCTTCATTTAAATTGATGTCGGTCCAATTTTCGTCGTTATTTAGGATTTTGTTATCATCTATTACGTCATTGCTTGTTTCCAATGTGGTCATGTCGGCTGAATTTATCGAATGGACTTCTTCTATGGAGTCGGTGCTCTAAAAAACAGTAGTGAAATGTTGAATGATGAGTTTAAAAATTACAGGGCCTACAGTGAAGCGGATGTAGGACGATCTTTAATGAAGATTTGATTAAGTCAAATTAAGCAATGAAAATTAACAGCTTTATTTTAGACAGAAGTAAAACTGGGACTTTCTCGGGTTCGTTGATTTAAATTTTGAAGTTAAAAGCATTCCAGTTAGTTCAGTTGCTAGTATAGGGTGAGACAATTCTGACGATTGGGGGAATTTGATAACTATAAGAGATATGAAAAGATGTATGACGCATCCTCGATTTCTTTGCGAAAATCAAAATTCGCCATTTCTTTTGTTTTTGAACTATAGGCAAAACTTAATCCTATTTCCTACAAGTTTGGTTATGGTAATTTTCAGTGAAATGTTGAAAATGAACGAGTTATTTAATAAAAACAAATTTATACATAGCGATTGGGCTAAGTAGAAAAATATGAGACTGCTGATCAGGGTACGTTTTATTATTTTCTTTGGATAGTAATAAAAAAAAGTTACGTTCATTTCGACCCAATATACTATGAATTTATCCCACAGATTGATGTAATCACAGCTTCGGTTACTACACTAAATATTTTTGCCTTTGAACCGTTGACGTCCAATTCAGTTATTTTTATTTCCTCTATCTTTTAAACTATTTTTAGAATACTCCCCAAGTGGTACTCCTAATTTTCAAAATCATATGCAAAATATCGCAAAAGTTAAATTAAAAAATATAATTTTTAAATATGGTTTCCCGCCAGTATGAATTTCAAACCTGATTTACTCCTAAAGTTACCGTAGACCAGAGTTTATAAATTTTAAATTTGATACGTGCAATCTAAAAGAATTCCTCAATTAAGTTCAACCAAAACTACAACTATTATAACAGCATAAATTCGATAGACCAAAAGAGCACTGTCCGTTGGAGATATGAAAAATGAAAACTAATGATTTTAATAATTAATTGGCGATGAATACTATACTGCAAAATAAAAAAAAGTTAAGAAGGTACACGTGGTATATTTGCCAGTAAAAATTTAAAATTGATGCGATCGTAACCTTTTTATTATTATGTACCTCTGAAAAAGTAGTAAAAAGAAAATTTAATGACTCAAAGATACTTTTACGAGATGGCTTACGTCTCTTAAAAAAATGTTTCCATGTTAAAGAAGGGGCCCAGATCCGCCTCACTAATATCATAATAAAAAATCTGAGTTAACATTAAAATGCTAATTACAAATAGAATAAAAAACTAACTTTTTAACACGATCAGGCAAATATGCATTACCTTTTTATTATTAATACGAGTACTGTCACGATTTCGTGCATGCCTCATTCCGTCCAACGAATAATCTACTGCATAACCATGTCCCATAGATGGGCGCTGTCTAGCGCTAACCTGTAGAAGGCGCACCGCAGCACAAGCAAAGTTAGTAATAAAAAGTAGGTACATTCACAACAAATGTTAAGATTTAAAAATGAAAGAAGTAACCACACATTCATAATAATTATTAAAAGCATAACCACTACTGAAAATTTAAATTTTACCTTGATCGATGGAGGTCCCGAGTGTAAATCGTGTTCTTGTACGGAATTGCTATCCTCCATAACATATGCGGTTATAACTTCATAGTCTCCATCTTCATGAGTCGTTGAACGACTGTGAATAGCTCTTTGAGCTAAAAAGAAGTCAGCATTAATTGGGAATTTTAACATTTTTTTAGTCATGCTGCAGTATTGTAAATAGAAAATTAAATAAATAAACAAAAATCGAATTGGAAAGTACAGATTGAAAAACAAAAAATTGAAAATTAACATAGCTCGCAATAGATCAAGCTTAGAATTATAAATTTGGAAAATATTTGAATTTAAAAAATAATACTAAAATACCAAAAGTCGTAATCATAAAATTTTGGCGGGAGTTAAGATTCCTGAACTGGAAAGGTTAATATTTACTAAATAAATTCTTTCGCTAATACTTAGAGGACATTAAAACAAGATTTTTAAGGTTTGATAGTTCCTATAATAACCCAAAAATTCAATTTTATAGTTCATGAATTTTCCTGTACAAAGACATGGAAGCATATCAACGGTACATAATATGAGACCGATAATTCGCGCAACGTTCAGTACTTCCCAAGATCCATGGAGGTGAACATCTACCCCTTCTTTGCTTGCTTTAAAAAATGTTCAAAATCCTAGTTCAGATATCTTAACTCTTCCGAAAATTTTACTGGTTCATGCTACAAGCGATACACCTATCATGTGGTTCGATTGAAACTAAATATTCACTGCAATGAAGGTAACACAAGGAAGGAATTGTTTCAATTAAACCACCAAAAAATATGTCAGTAAAATAAAAACACAAAACTACATTTTGAAAAATCAAGCTTCATCAGCAAAAGATGCAAATACTTCCATGGCGTTGTGGATTACCTGTATGACTGGCAATGGAGTTTCTATGGTATCTGTGGTCAACTTTGTGATTGTAGTGATGTGAATGGTGGTTATTATTATGGTTATAGTGATGTTTGACATAGGAATGCCTATGGCGCACATAATTGTGATGCGCTGAGGCATTGGGATGTGAACCAGGAAGGAATTGGGGATAAACGTGATGTGACCACTGCGGAAATAGAGGCCTCGCACTGCCTTCTGCTTCACACAAACAAGTTCATTGTTAGTTTTTTTACACACTTAATGGTTATGATTCTGTTAGTATGATTATTATGTGCCAATATTAAAGCGTGAGTGTTAATGGCGGCTGTGATTTTAATGAGTAACATATGCTATTAAAACTGAAACTTCTATTTACTGAAAGTTGTAGGTAGGTGATTTGGCAACGTTACAGCTCATTTTAGATATTTTCAAAGCGGGAAAAAAAGTTATTATTTTTTATTTTTGCAAAATGAGTTATAACATTTGCCACGTTTAATTTGTGTTAAAAATTCAAATGATTTCAACGCTTGCTTTCTCACCTTGGGGACTGTCAGAATGATGGGAAGTTCCGTTACTTCTCACAGGCGGTGGTGGACTAGGAGGCCGAATAGAAATAGGTGGTTCCAAAATGTCACGATATTTGGAAACCATCAAGACAGAAATGAAGTAAACAATTGCCAAAGACAAAAATTGAGCCTGCTTCGTTTCTTCCTATAAGTGAAAGTGTTAAATTTTATTTAGTAACAAAATTAAGCATAAGTGCCTGAATAAACGTTCTCACCACATCTCTATAAATAACAGCTCGTAGTCTATTCACGTCCATGTCCTGCAACAACTTCTCGGGGTCCTTCACTGGACTTGATTGACTTGACAAATTATCAGCAATATTCTAAATAAGATTGAGAAAATTTTAATGTATTGATTATATTCTCAGAGAGGGCAATTAAGCTTGAAATTTAACTCGGTGGCAGATCGGTAAATCCCCGAATATTGATATTATTGGTAATTTCAAACTTAATTACTCAAATATTGTTAGAAATGTTCAGCATTCAAAATATTTACAAAAATGTATGTAAAAAAGCTAAATTTGAAATGTGCGTCAAACAAAATTTTGATAATTTTATACAAAATATTGCAAAATCTGCATTTTGAATATGTATAATAGGGGGTGCAAAATACATACCTTTTGCAGAAATTTTGACCCCACGAATGAATACATACGCAAATTAATGCTATACTTATTGTAGTTTTAAAAAGGTTGGTGGTTTAATATTGAGTAATTCTTTACACTTTTCCCAACAGTTGCGGACTCCCTTTGGGTACCTTTAAAAACGCACACATTCAATGCTCATACATTCAATTTTTTGTTTTAAAGCAATTCAGAAGAATTTTGAATAAAAATAGAGTAATTCAAATTTTCATTCTCTATCTTTTTGCGATAGCTCTTGGTTTCTTCGTTAGGAAGGAAACATTGCAATTTTTTTTTACAAAATTATAATTTTTCTTAAGCCAGAGATTAACTCATAAAAAGCATGGACAATGTAAATCTGAAAGTATATTCAAACACAGGAAAAATGTAATCATTTTCAATTTAAATTAAAATTACTTATGCCATTATGGTAGTTCATAAGATGGCAAGCAATAATTTATTTTTATTTAAAAATTAAATATTTCATATCCAAGTTTATTAAAATTGCTATGGCCAAGTAAATCTTGTTTAATTCATAACTAAATTAATCAAAACCGTTTTGGGGTGATAAATTTTTTCCCTAGGGGTCTCTGCAACGGAGATCTTCAGTTTACTTCTGATAAAAATAAACTACTCAATCCGGGGGTCTGGGGGGTGGAACACCCCCAGTGCCTCTGCAACGAGAGATCTTCAGTTTACATCTGATAAAAATAAACTACTCAATCCGAGGTTCTGGGGGTGGAAACCTTTCAGTGTCTCTAACGAGAAATTTCAGTTTATTCTGATAAAAATAAACTACTCAATCCGGGGTCTGGGGTGTGGAACACCCTCCAGTGCACAAATTGGAATGAAGAACATTGCAGAACGTACAAAACCCCAGACCGAGTAGTTTACTTTTTATCAAGTAAACTGAAGATCTCATCAGAGCACGAATGTTACCAAGGTTTAAATAATTTATTTTTATTAAAAGTGAATTAAATATTTAAGCATATCTCAAGTTTATTAAAATTAGCTATGGCCAAGTAAATGTGTTTAATTCGTAGTCTGACAATTAATTATAAATTGCGTAATTATAAATTCTGCATCAAAATAAAAAATAAACTACTTAATCTGGGGGGTCTGGGGGGTGTGGAACACCTTCCAGTGTCTCTGCAACGAGAAATCTTCAGTTTACTTCTGATAAAAATAAACTACTCAATCCGGGGGTCTGGGGTGTGGAACACCCTCCAGTGCACAAATTTTGGAATGAAGAACATTGCAGAACGTACAAAACCCCCAGACCGAGTAGTTTACTTTTTATCAGCAGTAAACTGAAGATCTCGCATTGCAGAGGCACTGAGGTGTTCCCACCCAGTTTAAATAATTTATTTTATTAAAAGTGAATTAAATATTTAAGCATATCTCAAGTTTATTAAAATTAGCTATAGCCAAGTAAATGTGTTTAATTCGTAGTCTGACAATTAATTATAAATTCCGTACTCCCTGAGGGGCAGATCTCTGCATCAAAATAAAAAATAAACTACTTAATCCGGGGGGTCTGGGGGGTGTGGAACACCTTCCAGTGTCTCTGCAACGGGAAATCTTCAGTTTACTTCTGATAAAAAATAAACTATTCGATCCGGGAGGTGTGGGAGGTGTAGAACATCATCCAGTGCTCAAATTTTGGTATTTCAATAAGTCTCTGAAATTGAAAGTTTCTGATACTGAAAGTAGCGATGAATTACTGCTGAATTATATGAAGTACGAAGAAGTATGGAGAATTATGATGAAGTACGTGAAGTGTGAAGTTAATTGTACACGATTTCCTCTAGCGGTTGACCCCTCGCTTTTATCATATTTCAATCTAATTGCGAAATAACAATTTGTACACCGCAATATCCATTTTAACGTTTATTTTGTTATAGATTTATGTTGTTATGGGTTTCCCAGGTTCTGGAATTTAAAATCCCCACCTTTTTATTATAAAATAATAAAACAAATTTCTTCCCTTCTTGTTTTAATTATTAATTTCAATTGTTGTCAATAACTGCAATTGTTTTGTGTCGATAACCCGGGGGATTCCCAGAGATGGTTATAACGCAATAGAATGTAAAAATTTAAATCTCAATTTTTTATTCATTTCATCTGAATCGCCATTTTATGTACACAATTTAGCTGTTTAAAAAATTAACAAACACAAACATAAATATAACACAGTAATTAAATTAAGTCAATTAAACTTACCAATCTTAAGCATTGCCGTAAAATGCCACCACTTGACATATTTTTTTCGGCTTCCAGTTCGCCAAAATTTAACGAACTCGCAAAAATCAAAACGTCTGCCATATTTACCAACCTCTGAAGGAAAGACACGGCAATTTCAATTGGCATACCTTGAGTTGGTTCAATGACATCCAATTCGCTCTAAAATTGTAACGTTAAAATGAGCAAATTAGGATCTTTCATTACCATACATTCGGAGAAGTTGCCGACGCAAGGAGTGGTAGCAATCCTCCACAAGCTATTATCAAATTATCAGCCAGTTGTGATATCAAATGAACCGTATTTACAACGAAAATCGCATTTTCGCTACTGTTAACAAAATCCAATACCGATTTCGTTGAATGACTTCGCCAAACTTGAATGTCTGTCTCTAAAGAAAATAAAACGTCGGAAAGTAATCGCTGATGAATGTAAGACCACTTAAATTCGGGAATACGAAACGGAGGCCTCGTAGGACCTGGGCTAAACATGGGACGAGCAGACGGCGTATCCGGTTTCGCATTTTTCGGATCAACTAAAAAACAAATTAAATTTACACGCAATGATAAGAAAAAATTTTGCGCGACTTACCGAAATGATTAGGATCGACCTGCGTAGATGTGGACGCACTTCGAGGTCGTTTCTGGGGCGAAACCCGATTAGCAATATTGTCGTCATCATTTTCTCCCCGTTCTAGAGAATTCAGCGGTAAACTGACACGTCGTTTTACTTCTTCGGCGTTTTTAATATTTTCTTGTAAAATATCACCATCGACGACGTTAAGTGGTTTTTTGGTATCGACGCAATCATTGGAAATAAAATTCGGATCACAGAACTGTGAAATGGTTGAAATGCTTTCTACAGGTGGAACGTCCATTTCACTTTTAACCACTTCGTCGGGCGAAAGTTTGTTTAAGTCTTCATTTACTTGACAAGGAGGTGTAGCATCATCTAGATTACTCTCATTTTTGGACGGCTCTAAATCTACACTCACAGCACTTATTTTATCATCAATTGGCACAGTTTTAATCACTTCGCTTTCACTCACTTCAATTTTATCTTTATGTAACAAATTATCACTATTGTCTTGATTAATTACAAGTTCCTCAATTTTAGCTTCGATTATCGTATCGGAAATTTCGGTTTCTTGAAGAGGTTCATCGGTTTTATCGTCCAAAACAAAGTCTTCAAACGCTTCCGCTAAAGATTCTTTTGAATCCAGCGTAGCTTCTCCGCTATCGTCGTTAGCTGTTGTGTTTTGTTCTTCCAACTTTTTGTCCACGGCTTCGCTCAATTCAGTTGGAGTTAAATAACGATCCGAGATGTCGCTATCCAGTATTTCTCTATCCGGACTGGTAGGTAAGTCCACATCACCCGATTCGATCATCTTTTGAGGACTATCTGGCGCAACAATTTCGCTAATAATATCAACTTCGTTATTGTTGCTGGCTTCGTCATCAGGTTTAATGCCAACATTTTCAGAAACATTATTGTCTTCCACCACCGATTCGTCCTTCTTTTCAACAATTGCAACTTCGTTTGTTTGTTCGGTGTGGTCAATTTCATTTAAAAGTAGTTTTTCTGTTTTTCTCATAATCTCTTCAACGATGCAGTCTACTATATCAGTCTTTTGCCTTTCAATAATTTCGGCGTTATCTTCGCCAGGACTATCAAAACTTGGAGTGTGTATTCCGTTACAAACGGGCGAGTCCGATTCGATCGCGCCTTCGGTGATCGGAGACTTTAGGGAGAATCTTGTGAAAAAGGCGATTCTTTTCCAATTTTAACGTCACTTGATAAATCGCTAGTCCTCGAATCTAACGAAACACCTTCACTATCGACCGGTTTCATAACGAAAGAAGCCGGACTACTTTCAGAAATTGACGAATTAAGATCACAATTGCACACTTGTTCGGAATTTTCGTTTTCTATTTCGCGAACCGTAACCGAAGAATTCCACTGTTCTTCATTTTGATGATAACCGTTTACTAATCCTTGAGCGTGGTGTTCCCAACCTGAAATGGTACTGATGGGCCTTTGTTGTCGAACGGCAGGATCGGTGATGTTATCCGTCCTTTGTCGTTCGTAATGTTCGTACATTTGAGCAAATTGCAGCTTGAACTCTTCGTAGGACACCTAAAAATGAAGAATGAAACAAATTTTGTTTTCTTGGTAAAAATCACTAATACTTACTTTGGAATGAACAATGGCCAAAGTGTCGACCCAAACTCTCCAACCTCCGTATTCGTACTTAATAGCGTGATGTAATAACATCCTAAATAAGGAGTAAACCATATCTGAAATTTTCTGTTCTTCGGTATTTTTGGGGTGGATGTACGCCATCGCAATTAGCCATTCCTGCCAAACTGACATTTGGAGAACCGTCCTTCTATTTTCGCGATTATTGTTGCATAACAAGGTCATATCCGATAAGAATAACTTTTTCACTTCCAAAAGTTGCTCGGTTTGTTTGGATTGGCGCACTAAAGTCGCGACAACTTTAAGTATCACTGGGAAAAGGAAAGAATTTGGATTAAACGACGATGTTTTGTGCAAAAAATGCGACTTACTTGGATTTTCGAGTCTAAAATGAGACTCTGGTTCGGGATGTCTGGTGTATAAAATTTGTTGACTTATATGTTCCGTCATAATTTCGTATAAAACGTTGTAAGTCGGTAAGGTCAGGGTATCTTCGTTCAGTAGAAGTCGTTCGGCTAAGAGGGTGTACAAATTATGGGGACTCATTACATCGTACTTCCTTTTGTGTGTACTCCGACTAAGAAAGAATCCAAGCAGTTTTAGTGCTTGCAATCTAATTAATTGACTTTCGGAGGCAAGAAGTTTAAATATTGATCGTACTCCGTGTTTACAATCAAATGCTGGAACCATCGATGAAGGATGCTCTGACATGAGAGATATTAACATTTGTAAAACGTCGTGTAGATTTTCGTCCTGGAAATATTGAAAACGGATTATTTTTTGTGAACAATACGTTCAAGTTGGCGAACATACTTCGTGGATTGTGGTTAAAAAGTTTAGAATGCTTTGCAATTCGTCGTCTTTCACGCCGTTTCCAATCATTATAAGTTGCTTTAAAAATAATAATATGTAAGCTCGAATTGCTAAAATATCTTTTTGGGGTGGTCGTGGTCCATCTGAAAACAATTTCATTTAGAATGCGAAAGAGAACTAAAAGTTGCTTTTGAATTATCACTTGATGTGGAAGGATGAAGTTAATTCTATGATTGAATTGATGATTCATTCACGAAAGTCTGTTCTTTCGCACGGATAATAGAAATAAATAACAGCGATAATTTTCAATAAAAGTTATAACAATAAAAGTTGTTAGCTTTTGATTTACTCTTGGTTCTCTTCCATTGTCGGAATTATCTATCTCGATTAAAATCCCTCCCTTATTCATCTCGCAATAATTGAAAGCAAACAATTTTTATGTAGTTGGCAAAAAAATAATTACCTAATCCTTTAGGAATAATTCCGCTTTTACCTCTCGGATTCACAACCCAATAGTAATATTTTAATGTATGTACAGTTTGAAGAACAGTCGATACTCTTCGCACGTTTGAGTAAATTTGGGTATCCGATAAAAATTCGGTAGCCAAATAGGAATACAACCTGGTTTGAACGGGCGATGGCGTGTAGATCCATAAGGCGGGGTTGAAGAGAACGTGATCCAGCAGCTGCCACGTTAGAAACGAGAAGCAAAATAACTACATCAAGATAGATTTAACCGCTCCCGGTACTTACCCAATGTCACATTTATTATATTAAAGAAAAAATTATTAATTGAAAGCAAAATGCAAAAAATAAACGCAACATGCATGGATAAGTACTGGTCTTCACATTCTGTCATCTACGACTGATAAGCTGCTAATTAAGGTATACCAAAATTCTTTTAATGCTTAATAATAATAATAATAATATTATAGTAAATTTACTTTCAATACAAAAGAGAAAAATTTTAATTATACATATAGTGGGTACAAACCTTGGGTTTTAAAAAATCACATAAAGAACACTGAAATTTGAAAGTATTTTACGTAAAGGCTGACTTACCTGTTTCAATAGGAGTTCGCTATTAGCGGTTAAACAAGTGACAAGGTATTTTGTAAGATTGAGAAACGATCCGAGAACATCGACGGTGAGATGCTCTCGAGAAGATCTTTGCAACATAAAACTAATGACCAAAAATCCACGATTTTGTATCATGTGCTGCTGAACTGTTTGAGATGATTCTACCAATTCGCATATAAAACCTAATAGTTTTGAGCTGAAATAAAAAAAAGGTTTTTTAAGGAAATTAGAGTGTTTTTGGTTGGCTGCCAATTTATATGCATAAGGTAAAGTTAGCGATACAACACAACAGATAAAGATGTGATGTATAGCCTTTCGCGATAACGGCTTTTCCATTAAGATAACACAAAATTGTTAACAATTTGTTCCTCATAACAAATTTTATGTAAAACATTAAATATCAATAAAACGTTCGAAACAGTTTTCTTATTATTTAACATCCCAAAGGACAAGCAAATCCGACAATTTTTCTCGCTGTCGTGAAGTGCTTGTTGTAACAATAACTGCTCAAACACGCAGAGCATGGGAAGTTTTTTTCGATAACAAGCACACATTGTTGCAATTGTATACATTTTTAGTACCGTTCAAATATTAAAAAACATATATTTTGTATCTAAAAGTTCATCCGAATATGTTAAGCATACTATTTGAAATTTCAGAAATTATGTAACAGTGCAAATGCAGTTATCACCGTTAGACTTAGTGGATAAGTGAAAAGTTTGATAGAACTTATTCTTACAAGTAAAGTTTGATTTATAGATAGATAGACACGGTAGTACATCTCGGATTGCCAACTGCTAGTATCGAGAAAGTAGTGTCACTGATTTTCACACTTACAGAATCGTCTTGGTGAGTTTATTTTATGGAGAAGCCTCTGCCTCCTTATAGTAATATTTTCTCGAAAATTTATTTTTGATTGTCATTTTTTAGCAAATAAACTTTTTGATTCTCTTTCAGAAGAACCAATTAAAATTTCTGTTGGAATTCCGTTTTACAATTATATATCTCAATATTTAACTTGTTTTCTCGAGGGTAAGTCCTCAACTTTCCGCGAGTTTTATATCACAAAACTAGAAAAAGTTCACATTTTTGAAAAACTGCAAATGTATATCTTAGTATTTATTTTAGTGAAGTTTACGTAGTTATAATTGGTTTACGTTAAGTGATCAAAAACCCGAGACGTAAAATTTAAAGAAGCTAAAGTATCATTTACATCTACAGAACAGGATGTAATCATCCTGATTTCGACTATTCGTTAGTCAACATTGGGCGAAAAGCAACATGGGTACGCGTTCCATTCGCTCAGGTGAAGCCATTGCCGCTGCCGCATTTATAAACGACAGTGTCGAACTGCAGTTGGTATCACTGCTTTTCCGTCGAGTTTAGGCGCCAGTGCTTGTTGGGACCATTCATGAGTACGGCGGAAATGTTATAACAGCACATAGTCTCCAGCAGCAGGTCCTGGACGGTGCAGTTCACATTAATTAGTGACTGCTTAGTTCTCTCCGCAGCGTAAACAAAAGTTTGCTCCGTTGACGCTGTTTTGAGCTGTTTTTCTTTAAATTTTGACACCCCCTTCCCCTTGGTAAGATTTGGTAACATGTGGTGGAACCCCCGGCCCCTCTTCCTCACCCTACAATTTTACCACGCTGGGGACCACTAATTTTTTACAGTGTATCTGTTAGAATAATGTATAATATTCTCACGTGAGGTTTTCATTAACCCCCTCCCTTTAGAAGAAATTTGGTTAGATTTTGCCGGACCCCCCTCCCATTTTGGACGTCCCTTTGTCAGTTGTATTTTTGACAAGTTTCGAAATTTTTTTTTCTAATTTTGCATCACGCCAAATGTGATCAGCTTCTGTCATATGCAGGATCCAGTCCTCTAACGATATCCTGCAGCAGTTTTTACAACTAGAACCTCTTCTGGCGTTGCTATCGTTGCTAGTTCTATAATTTCCAAGGTAATTTTTCTCGGCCGTCTTTGTAGGCCTTGCCCCGAAAGAAGAAGTGTTAGTCGCCTCCTCAGCCCTTTTGCCCTGTCGTCGATCTCCAGGAGCAAGTTTCCGGCTCTGATAGTTACGATCTTCTTTATATGAAACGGTAGTTCTGAGCTCCACCATTTCCTCCGACTTCAAGTTTTCTTTCATTTTAGCGCAAAATTTTGTCTCTTCGAATCTGTCTCTTCTATCTCTTCTGTTGGATTTTTACTCGCTGTATGTCTTTTCTGGCCTCCTATTTCCGTTAGAGATTTGGTAGCGGCTTCCGTGCCGAATGTTTCTTGTTCTTTCGGATTGCCGTTGTTTTGTTCATCAGCTTGGCCCTGACAAAGTGACAAACTGACAAGACCAGCCTATCAACACCTATTGGATCCTTTCACCCATCGGCCATCCACAACTCCTTCAAAACTACACAGATACTTACCGGACACGGCGAATTTGGTCAATTCCTATTCAGAATTGGCTAGCGCCCCGATGGACTATGCCCTGGCTGAATCAGAATCCTTGATTGAAAGCTGTACAGGGAGAAAAGTTTGGTGGTGGAAACCCACTTTGAGCTCCATCAACCAGTCAGCCTATACGAACTGACCAGTTTAACACCCCCTGAACTCCTCCACAACTTCTTGAACCACAAATCCTCTGTAAACGACGCAAACTTGTAATAACCCCTCCCTTTCTAACTAAATTCAAGTCAAATATAGTTTCATCGCAGTATATCATTCTCTCTTTTCTTCATTTTCTTCTCTCTTCATTGTCTTTCTCTTTTCTTTTTCAACAGTCAATTTCGTCATATTTGCTTAAAATTATTTATTCATGAGTGCCACCCTGTCCCTTCTGAATAATCCCAACCAATCATCAGGCAACTAGTCAGAAGAAGACTAACCGCGCGAAGTGCGAATTTCCTTAGTCTGTAATGGCTACTGCGGTTTCTCTTTTGAATGTCTTTTCAATTTCCAGCAGTTCTTCGTAGAGCTGTTTCTGATTTCCTACGGTATTCTTGTACCTGGGTAGTTTAAAATTTTCGCACATTCTGTTGATCGGTCGATGACGGTCGATGTTAACCACTGCCTTTATTTCGAATAAAAATTGAAAAACTCAGCGTAAAGTAGAGAATTATTGATCAAAGTTTCAAGGGAATCCGTACTTAGAGTGGATTATTACAGAATTCTTGGCGAGAGTCGATCAACGTGATTGCGATTTTCAACATTTGTTTTAAATTATAAAAGATAATGCAATAGACAAAAAATAATAAAATTTCCTTTTTCATTCGCTTTTTCACAATTAACCACATCTATAAAAAATTAAATTTTAAGGGATTTTATATTTAAAATGGCGCCCACTATAAAAACATCGCTGAAATGCGGTTCTACTGAAATTATGGGTCCTTGAGGCAACGAATGCTTGAGAGCGACTGGTACCTCGCCGGGCGATGAGAGGGAGAACTTCAAAATTGAATTGTAGGCTTATTGTAAACCCACCAAATTCATTTTCACCTTAAAAGTTTTGTATTAATGTACACTTACGTTTGGTGAAGCTATTTTTATAGGAAAAAGTGTACTTTCGAATCAGGGTTAATCGACTCTTACGGGAGCCTTAAATAATATGTATAACTGTACGATTCCCGGCAAGAGTCGACTATCCCTGATTCGAAAACACACTTTTTTCCTATAGAAATTACTTTACAAAACGAAAGAACAGAAAAATACAAGCTCTTTAAGATGAAAATCAATATTGTCGGACTTGTAATAAAGCCACAATTTAATTTTGAAAATTACAATTTTCCCATAAGAAATACATGTAAGAGTATTTTTGTGTAATAAAATGCCAAATATGGTAAAAATTCTGTTGACGGTACGTGTGCCGTGCCTGGGTTGACAGTGACTAGTGGTGGGGAGATATCAGTCGCTCTCTGAGATCCGTCGCGTCAACTTCCAAACTTTTCGACTTGGGGGATGTTTTTAGTAAGTAAAGCGCGTGTCAAAACCGCTCGGAGCGTCCGAAGCGACCCAGAGGGTCGCATAGGGTGCGGAGAGTAGGTTTTGCCAACGCAACCACATCAAGAGTCAAATTCACACAAAAAGTGATTTTTTTCCTTAATTTGTTGTCCGATCACAAATTTAATTTTTTAATAGCTAATTACACCATTATCTTTCATAATTCGTTGTAAAAAACGAGATTCTGGTATCTTAAATGTTGCCACAACCTATTTCAATTTCGATGGGCGGAGTTCCAGTTCACAAGAGCCAATGATAAAATTGCATTCCAAATTAATTTTTAAAGCAGTTTTTGAACCAAATTTGTTGACCGCAAATTTTATTTTTTTATGTGTATCTGGCATTATTATCTTTCATAATTTACAAAAAGAATAGTGAAAATCGTAATCAGGGTTAATCGACTCTCCCCCGATTTTCTACTTCTTTCTCGCTATCCAAGCAATAGGATGTTTAACAGAAAAAAGACTGTGTTAATAAAATGTTACAACATTTTTTTTTATTGAAATGATATCAAATTGTTGATATAAACGTCGAGGGTAGCGGGATAATAATCGACAATTCGATTAGCATTTTGTATGATTATGACAATGCCATTCGCCCTTATCGGTTATGTCAGGACGATTCTCCGATATTAAATTGTTAAAATATCAAAAAAAATTTTAATTAAACAAAAAATAATATTAAGTTTTAATTGCAAAATCAGAGCTAACATTTACATTCTTAGCAAAATATTGCACTCTATTATTATGATACAGTGAGTCTTAAGGTGCCTACACACGACCAGTTTGGCTATTTTATACCTATGAAATATGACGAAGTCATGAACTCATGAAACATAATAATAAAGGCATTCATTTCTTGGAATATGCCTATTTCAATTAGATGTCCTTTCTTTTTTCTGGTGTCCTATAACATTTTGGCTTCCGTCACTATTTTCTCCAAGTCTTACGATGTTAAAATTTCTATTTGAAATTAGAAACTTAAATCTTACAGAATCTCTATAATTCTGTATTCGTCTGCGTTTGCCCTCTAATCTTTTTCTCGAATATCCGGTTTTTGTCTATCAAACATGCTTCTTTATTTATACAACATTCGCACAGACGAGTTTTTGTCGCCATTTTTTTTATTTAAACAAATCGCCAGATAAAGAAATTAAATTTGCAAGGTATTTGGAGGAAAACCTGCTATAGCTAACTTTTAAGTAATTATATTGTATTGGATAGTAAAACGTATTTATTTAATTGTCCAATTAGTAACGCCATATGTTGAGTACCTTCTGAACTACAGCAATTGTTTCTAAACTACCGTAAGGTTTGCTTATCTGGTACTGCCTGATTAAACCTATTTTAGATATACACTTTTAAATTTTATTCAACATCATGCATGTATGAATATTATGTAAATATTAAAATATAAGATACGATTTACGTAGTATTTTTTGTAAAGAAACCTGGTAAGCATTTTATTTGAAAGTAATGAGCTGCGATTTAAATAAAAAATATTTATCGTTTGAAAGTGATAGCTGGTAGATATGTTGAAGTTTTGTCGTTTTATGCTCACGCTACGAGCATTAATAACTGTCCGTACAAAAAATAAACAATTCGTGGCTATATAATTTTGATTGCAATCTTGGAGCTTAATGGTGTTTAAAATCAACATAAAACTTGAAATCTGAATAACTTCAGCAAACAAGGAAATCCGAAGGATGTTATGCGTCAACATTGCATAGTTGTGAGGTTTTTCACGATATTTATGGTTGCAAACCGAACATAGGTTGTAATGCAAAGTGCAATAAATTGAAGAGGCGAAAGCACAGTCGCTTTCGCATTGTTACTTTTGGAACATTTGTTCCTTTTAATCCCACCACAACAAAGTGCTTTACGTGCTCTAAGACTTGTGAACATGAAACGTGAAGCAAGATATGCTATTCTTACATATCACTCCGTTCATTCCTTTTGAAATTAAACGTACTATATAATTCAAGAGTAAATTTTTTTGACACAATTATAACCATGGTTTGAAATTTGTTAATTTAAATAAATTGTATGTTTCATGCAGGTTAAACCATGCCTCTTTAGTGGTTTTCAAGGTAGATTGTAAACCACCCTCGAATACCCACAAAAGCTAACCGGAGACCACCCAGTAATACTGACCTCCGTCAGAGAATGCATGAAGCGTTTCCAAACAAAATGACCAACGACGTTGGTGATGTGGAACAAGTGCGGCGAGAAGTTTTTCAGAAACAAAATAAAATTAATATATTACACATGGCACCTGACCGCAGCCAGAAAGTCCCTGTAATTTGTAACTATCGCTTGGGTTTTCGTTGGTGTTCCGCTAACCTTTTATCCCAGGCAACGATCCCATTAGTAAACCATTTCTTTTAACTCGCAAATGCAATTTTGTATATCTCCAATGTCCTTATTTAAGCGGTTAAATGAATTAAATCGAGAGTGTCCCCATAGTTTTGCCGCGTCAATTTTAACCAGCATTGGGTTTTATGTTATTATATTGTAACAATTTAATGAAGCGTTTAAATATGAATGTTCATTTAATTACGTTAAAAAATTATAGAGTAATTAGCAAAATTGCGGTGTCCCTAAAGTTTTGTCTCGTATTATCGAGCTGTCGTCTCACTGAAACCACATTAAATAAAAATTAAGTTGGTACTGAATGGTTTAATTCAGTTTTACGGCCCTTATCTCAACATAAAATCTCATTTCAAACAAAGTGGAAGAATAACGACACTCAACATTCAGTCATAATTTTTTACTCTAATTTTAAACATTTAATTCAAACGTGGCTGTATATTATCTAGGCAAACACATATCCTGGGCGCAGTCGGTGTGTGATTCAAGCAGCCAACTATCTTTGCTTTCTAAGCAAATATTCATTTTGTCGTTAATTCAAAAACTGCTGAAAGATATCTAATTAAAAGACAAATTTAAGATTAAAGGTGGAACAAATTGGGTTACCTGAGCATTAGGCTCACTTTAATCATGTTAGAATGATGTATTACAGTGTAATAGATTAGACAATTTACTAATTATAATTAAGTTCGCCTCGCTGATTTCTTATGTAAAATTTAAATAATGAAGAATAATTAGGTTTCAACCTCGCGCCTAACAAAACCCAATTGAAAAAAATCGCGATACGTATATTCGTGACTGCGTTTTATCTTGGTAGGCCGGCGCCCTGTGGCCCTTCCCCTACTAGCCGCCACTGCACACGAATTAACGCACAAATACAAAATAATTCTGTCGTATTAATTAGTACTTTCAGCAGTAATACCCGCGGAAAAACTAAAAACACTTGTTTAGTGAAATTATTGCTTAACAAACACCAAATGATGAATTTAAGGGTTAAAGTTCAATGCAAAAGTTAAACACTTACCATAAAGTAGGATCACGTTTAGAATCTGTAGTTTCATTACATTCATAAGGCATATCCAACTGAGAGAATAACGGAAATAAAACTTGAATACCTCCAATTGAATTTAGCGTACTATGGATGGAATGTGTTATCACAGCTTTCACATCCTAAAAGTAAAAATAAATTGTATGATTTTGGAATTTTACAAAAACGCTTGATTGTAATACATACTTGCAGCATGAGAGCATGTGGAGTGTGGACGAAGTAAGAAACGTTCCCTTTGGGAGCAGATTGCAAACATAACTGACTATCAGTAGCAACAGGATTGTACATAAAAACAATGGCACTTGATAACTTCCCGTCGTACAAAACCTAGAAAGCGAGAAGTACAGAATGAAACAAAGCACTACAAGATTTAATTTCAATGAGAGTCGAAAAAACAGCTCTCGGAGCTCAAACAAAAGCTAAATGAAAAATACACTAAACTAAACTAAAGGAAATAAAAAATCAACTAAAATTAAACTATAAACTAAAAATCAACTAAAATTAAACTATAAACTAAAAAAAAAAAACTAAATCATGCTTACTGATACATCGGATTCGGGTTGCGATATGCTACTTGTTTGGTTGTATTCGATTTCACTCACCCTTTTATGATTGTCAGGGAGATTCAAGTGGCATTCATTATCAAACCTAAATTGGCTCTGAAAACGTTTTATTAATAAAAGATTAGGATTGCTTCAAATTACTATGGTTACCTTATAACCAGGACCTAATCTATGCATAGCACAAATTTGATGGGTAGTAAGAGCTTCACTAAATAAGTAAATAGCAGACATTTGACCACAAAAAATACGTTCTTCGTCTAATTCGGGTGTTGCACCAATATAACACTTATCAAAAGGCTAAAAAAAAAAAAATAATGAATTTAAGGGTGGGATTTATAAACTAAAGGGGACCTACATCGTTCGTGGATACCAACCAAGCCATTTCAGTACTCGAAGCTAATTGGCCATTAACTAAACATTTAATTTCACTCTTTGTCCACCTATTATAAATATATACAACCGCAATCATATACCACTGCAAGAAAAAAAATGCAATTATTGTAATTTGAATAGTTAGGTAGCTTACCTTTCTAGGTTGAAACTCGTATTTTACACAATGTTGGAAACCCTTTCCTTTAATTTTCATAGACGTTAAAACCAAACAGTTTCCAACAAAGTGAGCCGAATACCCAACTCCTTTGCTGGTTTTGAAACTAAAATGTAACTTTGAATAAAAAAACTCATCTCATTACCGCACTCTCATACCAATACAAATAAGGCTTTTCTCTTTCGATGTTAACAGAATTAATTGGATCTAAACGAAACCATGTAGTAAAAGTGAAACCATTTTCATAAGGCCACTTAGCTAATGGAGGTAAAACAACCGCCTATAATTAAAAAGTTAATTTGTTTCGTTGATTAAACAAACAAAAATTTACCGATCCCTTTCTTCCGGGAAAACTGAAAAACACGTCGGGTCCGTTTCTGTGGGGCATTTGTCGTAAAACATTTAACAATTTTGCCGAATGACGAGGCTGCAATAAGACGGATCATTAACATTTCAATTCTTTAACAATTTAAATATTGACAAAGAAATAAGAAACTCTTTTATATGTAATTCGTTCATGCAAATTTGTATCTCGACAAAAGAAAATTAAATTTTAATTTCTCTGGAGGATACGTAACAACTACAAAGACTACTTACCCATTTTCCATTCATTGCTTTCATCGCGCCAAACAAAAGCTTCAACTCTTTAACAGTTATACTGTAGCTGGCAAGGACGCCCAACATTTCTATTAAGAGATCTGGAAAATCAAGAAAATATCTTTTTTATTCACCTTCAAAGCGATTACATTCAAATTTATTTGGAGTTTACATGACGGCATCTTTAGAAATAAATTCTTTCAATTAACGAGATGTAGTGTACATCCTTTGTATGAATACCTATCGACGATATGTCAAAAGCGGGTGAAAGAAGTCGAGACAATATTTTATTCTGAACTTTTTTACTAATTGCTTTTTTTCAGATTAATTAAATTGTATTTATTGGGACTGCTAGTTTGGTTTACGATTACTTGTTAATTTTCATAATGTCATTAGAGTCTGATCTACAAAACTCTGCTTGCTCGATTGGAATCCGTGGAAATTTTTCGCTACTTTGCTGTACCAGTCAGAAAGTGATAGACCTGGATCGAGGTGTGATTAGATTTTAAATATTTATGTTTACTATTTCGTAACGATGAAAAATGGAAGAAAAACATACGAGATTCCTACTAAGAATCAGTGGTGATCAGTAATAGTTGATTTTACAGATTTGCTTACACTTCTGCTTTTAAAATACCATTTGTGTTTAAACTATTTTAATATAAAATTTTAAGTTACATTTTAACAAGAAAAATCCAATAATCCAGAAGTTACTGGACAGTGGCGGAACAACCACGCAAATAAATCACAATATTAAATTATCGGGTAGTCAAAAACCCAAATTCAAAAGTACACTTTTTCCTATAGAAATAGCTTCACCAAACGAAAGAGTGCATTAATATAATACTTTTAAAGTGAGGTAGAATTTGATAGGTCCTATATTAAGCTCACAATTCAATTTTGAAGTTAGCGAAATTACCTTATAAGTTCAGCGCGAGTACAGTTCAAACGCAGCTCCGATTTGATGCGAGTACAGTTCGGTGTGTCTGGTTTTGAATATTTTCAAGTTACTTAACACGTCATTTGTACAAAACGTTGAGGTAATATGCATTTAATTGTTGCTTTTCACCATTATTTTTGTAAATTATTAAAGATAATAATGCCAGAAACACATAAAAATAAAATTTGCGGACGCTCCACAAATTTGGTTAAAAAACGGCTTTAAAAATTAATTTATAATGCAATTTTATCATTGACTCTTTTGAACTGTAACCTCGCCCACCAAAATTAAAGTAGGTTTTGGCGACAGTAAATATACCAGAATCTCGGTTTTTAGAACTAATTATGAAAGATAATGGTGTAATAAGCGAATAAAAAAATTAAATTTGTGATCAGACAACAAATTTTTGAAAAAAAATCACTTTTTGTGTGAATTCGTCTCTGATGTGATAGCGCTATCAAAACCTCGAGGGGTTAACCGCTGGTGAAGTTTTTGTACACATCTCATGAAGTACATGGCATCTCATGTGAAGTACGTGAAGTACTTCACGTGGAACATCCTCCAATGCCTCTGCAACGGAAGATCTTCAATTTACTTCTGATAAAAAATAAACTACTTGATTCGGGGGGTCTGGGGGGCGTGGAACACCCTCCAGTGCCTCTGCAACGGGAGATCTTCAGTTTACTTCTGATAAAAATAAACTATTCAATCCGAGGGGTCTGGGGGGTGTGGAACACCATCCAGTGCACAAATTTTGGAATGAAGAACATGCAGAACCCCCAGACCAAGTAGTTTACTTTTTATCAGAAGTAAACTGAAAATCTCCCGTTGCAGAGGCACTGGAGGGTGTTCCACACCCCCCAGACTCCCCGGTTTAAATAATTTATTTTTATTAAAAGTGAATTAAATATATAAGCATATCTCAAGTATAATAAAATTAGCTATGGCCAAGTAAATGTGTTTAATTCGTAATTTGACAATTAATTATAAACTGCGTAATTATAAATTCCGTACCCCTGGAAGGCAGATCTCTGCAACAAAATAAAAAATAAACTACTCGATCCGGAGGGTGTCGAACACCCTCCATTTCTCAAATTTTGGAATCTCGGTGAGTCTCTGAAATACCAATGATGTACGTGAAATACAATGAAGTATCGATGAATTAGGTGGAGTACCGTGAATTATTGATGAAGTACGGCGAAGTACGTGAAGTCCCGTGAATTACTGCTGAATTATAAGAAGTACGGAGAATTATGATGAATTACGTGAAGTGTGAAGTTTTCTACTAGAAGAAAAGAAGATTTCTACTAGCGGTTGACCCCTCGCAAAACCTACTCTCCGCACCCTTCGCGACCCTCCGGGTCGCTTCGGAGGCTCCGAGCGGTTTTGACACGCGCTTTACTTACTAAAAACATCTCCCAAGCGGCTCCAACTCGAAAAGTTGGATCTCAGAGGGCGACTGGTATCTCCCCACCACTAGTCACTGTCAACCCAGGCACAGCACACGTACCGTCTACAGAATGTATTCCATATTTGGCATTTTAATACACGAAAATACACTTCAATGTATTTCTTATGGGAAAATTGCAATTTTCAAAATTAAATTGTGGCCTTATTACAAGTCCGGCTAGGTTCATCCTGCCTTTAAAGTTGTTGTATTTTTCTGTTTTTTCGTTTAGTTGAACCATTTTATAGGGAAAAGTGTACTTTCGAGTCACATTTAATTAACTCTTGCCCTAGTTAATTAATCCGCGTTCGAAAGTACACTTTTTCTTATAGAAACAGCTTTACCAAACAAAAGAGGACATTAATAAAAAACCTTTAAGGTGAGGTAGAATTCGGTAGGTCCTATATTAAGCACAAAAATTTTATTTTGAAGTTCACGAAATTCCCATATAATAAAAAAATAATGGAAGTGTGTAGTCCACGTTGTTTTTAATTTCTAGTAGGCGGATTTAAGCATTGCATCGCAAGAAACGTTAGTACTCTGATTGTGTCGAGCTCCCAGTCGATACTCGGGCCCGGGGTCTCTAGTTTTATAATTTCGATTTCTGTTGGACTCGAGAATATTTTTAATAAGTTTAACCTCTTATCGGACCCTGTGGCTCATATTTTCTTGATTACTTTTTGTTTCGAAAAATGTTTAATGAGTTTTAGCATTGACCTTCAGATGCTCCGGATAGACTTGAATAATTTCAAGTTCTGCCGGACTCAGAAAAGTTTTTCTTATTGTTGCGAAGCCGAAGGCTTCGCTACCATTCGCAACTACGAAGGTTATAAACATAAAATATTTATATAAAATTACTTTTAGCGCTAAAAACTATCAAAGGTTACAATTTCAAAAGAGCCAATGAGAAAATTGCATTAAAAATAAATTTTGAAAGTGAGTTTTTCCAAAAATTTGTGCCCGACCGCAAATTTAATTTTTAAGCGTCTACTGCATTATTATCTTTCATAAGGTTTGTTCGTTGTACGTGTTTGAACTGCTTTGAAAAGTTTCTGATTACATCACACTGACAGCTTTTTAGAGTCAACATCCGACGAACATTTTTGGCACAACTTATCGTTGATGTAAATAAACATATTTTATAAATAAGTTATAATTGTAGTGTTATAAGATATTACAGTAATATCTTGTAGCTTAAATTATTCATATTTGACAATACAATGACAACTTATTTACAAAATATTTTGAGGTTAGGTTATTTACATCACCTAAAGTTGTTTAAAAGTATTCGTCGAATGCAGTTTCTGAACAATTGTCAGTGTGACGTTATCGGAAACTGTTCAGAACATGTACAACGAACTAACTTATAATTTAAAGAAAAATGTGAAAATCGCAACCCGGGATGAATAACCCTCCCCGAAAAAAGTTAGACTAAGTTATTTTCTTTGCCAAAGTAAAACCTAGTTGGTAAAAAGTATGGTAAAACAAAATGAACCCAAGTTAGAAGTATGGAAAAACCAGTATGGATAAGAAAATCGAAGCGTTAAAAAGCGAGCGAGAAAAGTTTTGAGGTGAAGATAAAAGAAAAAAAGGGGAAAGTATCCTCTTGCTGGTAAAATGTTGAAAAGTTTACTAATAAATGGCTACAACTGAAAAAAGGTAAATTACTGTGTTGACTTAGTCGCATGAAATTGTTAAAATGATAAAAAAACAACAAAACTTGAAAAAAACCAGGCCCATTTTTTCGCTGTTCGCTATAATAAATAAATTGTTTATTTTAATATTTCAGCATTAAAGAAAATGTGAGCATTGTTAAAATATGAAAGCGTAAAAAAATGAAATAATAAAAATTAAACAAAAATCAATAAAAAAAATTTTAATTTGGAAAAACCGAGCGAAAGGTTAGAAAACTTGGAAATTTCTTTAAGCAGTGTAATAAAATGATGCAAGAAAATTTAATTGGCAAGAATAAAATTTAAAATGAACGAATAAAGTGAAATAAAAAGTATGTGATAAAATTTAAATAGAAAGTTTGTGGAGGCCGAAAATAATGACGATTTTAAAGAAAATTTGGCGAAATAAATTGAAAATTTTAATTGAAGTCAAGCGCACAGATGAGGAGTAGAAAACAAGCGGAAGGAGTAAATAAAAAGTCAACAAAAGGTTGAGAAATAAAAGGCTAATGAGATTCGAACAAGAATAATTTTAGAAAAACAACTGAAACAGTAAAAAACTTCTAAAGCAAAATTTTAAATCTTAATGGCAACGGATTTAAAAATACAAAAGCAAAAGTGGTAACATACCATGTTTAATATTTTTATACTTTTAAGAATTCACAATTGTAAAATTGGGGGTAATTTTATGTTCAATCTTACATAGGTAATCCGATAATAGATAAAATCTGTATACAAATCAAAAATTAAATTATTTCTTGTAAAACAGTTTTAATTTTTTCCCTGCATACAACAAAAAGCAAATAATTTATTTAAAAGCCCCACGACACTGACGAGATTAAGCCAATTTACAAAAACGTTAAAAATAAAAGTTTAGCCGTTTCTTTATTGGTTCTGGCGCCCAAAATTCATACAAATGCAGTAGCATATATCAAACGTACCATAGCAATATATTTATTGAAATTACGCTACTTTTAGTTCTGATGATAAGCGGAAGAGCAGAGGTAAAGCTGTGGCACACTTTTCTAGGTTTCATTTTTATTCAGACTGATCAACCCTCGATTATTTTTACCTATTAAGCATTGGATGTTGTTATTACATGGTAGTCAAAATTGGAACTGCGCTAAACAAAATAAAACTTTTCCTGTCGCATTCCATGCAATAAAAACCTTTATGAAAGGCACAAAAATCATTTAGATAAGACTGGCTTCTTGGTGTGCGACTGATAAAAACAAAAATAATAAAAGATCATAAAAGTTTGAAACTGATGTAAAAGTCGATTTTCACTTTCACTTAAAAATTAAGTGAAGAGAGGAAAGAATGGAATTATAGAAAAATTTAATTACTAATTGTTTCATAAAAACTTTTTAAAAAATCTGACATTTCAATTAGCTTGTAAAAGTTAATAGCTGCAATGTGATAAGATCGGAGCAATTCTTAATGAAAATGAAAAATTAAGCTAACTTTTAAGTCTAGCGGAAAATTAAATATTTAAGTTTTTTAATTAATTTTTACATAAAAAGTTGACAGAAATAGATCGCCAATTTAGAAAATGCTTTTGGCACATCATTAATTAACATTTTTCAAAAACAATTCCGACTTCCGAAAATTGCATTTGTACTTTCACTATTTTTTTAGATGGCAGCAAACACAACGTAAGGGCTAATTATGAAAATTTTAGTTAACTCTTATCAGCGGTAGGCCAGCATCAACACCGCTGAAATTTCTGCGATTGTAGTGAAAAATTAAAAATTTATTAACTCGGGCTCAAATTTTCATTACGAAAATAAATTATTTCTAGACAAATAAACTTGGTATGCATATTTTAACAATTTCGTTTATTTTCGTAATTTATTATTAAAGCACAGCTGTTTTTTTCTAACACAAAACAATTTCCTGTGAAAATATACCGTAAGCTTTTGATAGATGCACACACATTGCCGCAATTTTAAGCCAATTGTGTGAAAATATATTGTTGGGTAGCACATGAGAAAAACGACAACATTTTAAATTATTCTTGCTGAAAAATTATTTAAATTTCCGCTTCTAAGAGAATCTCTGTTTTATATCAAAATGTAAGAAAAGCGCAGCTGGCGTAATAAACATTGTTCTTCTAATTATATGTGGAAATCGAGAACGCTGAAGAAAATAACTCACAGCAGTTTCACTTTACCACAGGATAGGAAAAAATTAATAAACCATATAAAGATGAAAAGGATAAATTGCCTACCCCAAACAACGGTATCAGTACAATCAGCAGTTTTAGATGAGAAACCCAATTAAGAGAGGGTTTTTCTGCATTATTAATATTTTCAAAAGTGAAAAACAAGATAATCTAATAGCCGGTCACATTATTTCCTCGGCCAAGGATTTTCTATAGGTCATTGGCTAGAAAAATACAAAATTAAATAAAATAAGAAAACCCTAGATAGTTGTGGTCTCCAAGCAATACTCAATTCAGTACGTGACTGGAGTTCACTACAGCCTTTTACAATTTTTTTTGCAACGGACAACATATTGAACATTTTCGTTTTCCTTTTTTGTTTATTTATCAAATTGTCAAATTTTCATTAGTTCGGTAATTAAATAAAGCTATTTTATTTTCACAATCGTTAATCTCATAATTAGCATTAATTTATGCTTAATATAATTTACGAGTCTGTCAATTTATCTTTAATAAAAATAAATTTAAATGTACTAAAGTAAACATAATTAATTGTTAATTATTACGCCAAGCTTATTAGTCATTATTAAATACTTTGTAGTAGAAACATTCAGCAATTTTCATTAAACTCGGAAATTCTGTGGCAAAATCACACAATTTGCGAAAATTAATTTGAATCGAAATTGAAATTATAACTGCCATCAAAATTCTTTGACTTCATGCAGTGACGTAGCGTGGTTAAACAAACGGGGAGGGCAACCAGTTTGGAGGAGTTACCTGTTAGTTTTAAAAGAAACATCTATCGGTGTGAAGTTGAAAGTACATAATATAAACAACTTAACTTGGTTGTGTATGGGGGCTAACCGTTTCTATAGCCGTCACGTAACATTTCTAATCACTACTGCGATAGAATCAATGAATAATAGAAAATTTTTCATAAAATTGTGAAATACTTTCATCATCAACATCAAACACTTTGCTCTCCAATGTTTTCTTTACCTTATGTTAGCTTTTACAGTATTATTCTGAGTAAATGAAAACAAATTTGGAGCAAATGACAACATATTTGGAGTAAATGAAAACAGATTTGGTGCAAATGAAAACAGATTTGATGCATCATGACAACAGCTTTGGAGTAAACAAAAACAGATTGAATGCAAATGATAACAGCTTTGGAGTAAATAAAAACCAATTTGGTGCAAATGACAACAATTTGGAGTAAATGAAAACAGATTTGAGTGCAAATGAAAACAGATTTGATAATGAAACAATTTGAGTAAACAGATTTATGCAAATAAACATTTGAGTAAATGAAAACAGATTTGGTGCAAATGAAAACAGATTTGATGCACATGAAACAGTTTGAGTAAATAAAACAGATTTAATGCAAATGAAACAGTTTGAGTAAATGAAAACAATTTGGCAAATGAAACAATTTGATGCAAATAAAACAGATTTGGGAAATAAAACAGATTTATGCAAATGACAACAGCTTTTGAGTACATGAAAACAGATTTAATGCAAATGACAACAGATTTGAGTAAATGAAAACAGATTTGGTGCAAATGAAAACAGATTTGATGCACATGACAACAGCTTTGGAGTAAAAAAAACAGATTTAATGCAAATGACAACAGCTTTGGAGTAAATGAAAACAGATTTGAGGCAAATGAAAACAGATTTGATGCAAATAAAACAGATTTGGTGCAAATGAAAACAGATTTGATGCAAATGAAACAGATTTGATGCAAATGAAAACAGATTTGATGCAAATGAAAACAGATTTGGAGCAAATGAAAACAGATTTGGTGCAAATGAAAACAGATTTAATGCAAATGAAACAGATTTGATGCAAATGAAAACAGATTTGGAGCAAATGAAAACAGATTTGGAGCAAATGAAAACAGATTTGGTGCAAATGAAAACAGATTTGATGCAAATGAAACAGATTTGAGCAAATGAAAACAGATTTAGATGCAAATGAAACAGATTTGAGTAAATGAAAACAGATTTGGTGCAAATGACAACATATTTGGAGTAAATGAAAACAGATTTGGTGCAAATGAAAACAGATTTGATGCACATGACAACAGCTTTGGAGTAAACAAAAACAGATTTAATGCAAATGACAACAGCTTTGGAGTAAATGAAAACAGATTTGGTGCAAATGACAACAATTTGAGAATGAAAACAGTTTGGAAATGAAAACAGATTTGATGCAATGAAACAGCTTTGAGTAAACGAAAACAGATTTGTGCAAATGAAACATTTGGTTAACAATTTGCAATAACATTTATTTGAACTTTTGAAAAATAAAACCATATTTGAAAACATGAAAAGAGATTTAAAAAACGAATGCAAATTTTCTACAAATGAAAATTTTGAACTTTAATATTTATTTTTATTTTTATGAAATTCCAACAATATTATCCCGCCGAATGATGCACCATAATACCGTTCAACATGGTTTGCATAATCCAAGAACATGTTCCTGTGGCATATCATGAAATGCAATATCGAAGATGTCTACCAAAATACGCATTCTAAATTCTGAAATGGTTGGTTCTTGCTTGTTATTACGAATGTAATCCAATACTTCGGGCATTTTGCTTTGCGATTGACGTTTTACTGAAGATTTGAAGAAACTCCATGGCAATTCCATGGGATTTAATAGATAGGAGTAAGGAGCCAGACGCACTATTTCCATGTCTTCTTCTGGTGTAAGCATACTCTCAAAAAATTGAGCTTCTTAAGTGCACAATCCAAATCTGTTTTCATTTACTCCAAATCTGTTTTCATTTACTCCAAATCTGTTTTCATTTACTCCAAATCTGTTTTCATTTACTCTAAATCTGTTTTCATTGCACCAAATCTGTTTACTTTGCTCCAAATCAGTTTTCATTTGCTTCAAATAATACTGTAAAGGTATAGATAGCGTTGTTGTCTTTTCCAGTTTCTGTTCGTGTCTCTAGGCTTTCACTGCAATATTTGTTTGGTCCACCGCTCATCTGACACGTCATCAATTACATCTTTCACTTGCACTAATTGTCTTATTCTCTTGACTGGTAATTTTATTTCTAAGAGATACTCCAAGCATTGCCCATTTTAGTTTGGCAGCCGATTTCTGCGTTATCTTCAGTGCTTCTACACCGAAAGTTTGCCTGCTAGAACACGGAGGTTCTATACTTTTGGTTTAAGATACATTGGTATTTGGCTCCCTTTAGAAAGTACTTCAGTTTTATGAAAGCTATCCACGAAATACTGGTGACGGTTCGAATTCCCTGATCGCGATTTTTACCATTTTTGAAGTAGATTATGAAAGAGGAGGGTCCCAATAGCACATAAAAAAATAAAATTTGCGGAATATTCACACAATTTTGAAAAAAACGGCTTTAAAGTTAATTTGGAATCCAATGTTATCATTGGCTCTTTTGAAGTGTAACCCCGCCCTCAAAATTGAAATAGGTTGTGGCAACTGTAAATATACCAGAATCCCGGTTTTACAACGAATTATGATAGATAATGGTGTAATTAACTATTAACAAGAATTAAATTTGTGATCGGACAACAAATTTTCGAAAAAAATCACTTTTTGTGTGAATTCGTTTCTGATGTGGTTGCGCTGTCAAAACCTACTCTGCACAACCCCCCGCGACCCTCCGGGTCGCGGAGGGCGCTTCGAGCGGTTTTGACACGCGCTAAACTTATTAAAAACATTTACCCAGTTATACCCATTATACCATACCCATTTCAATTGCACTTATTATATTTAACGGGGGGATGGGAGTAAATTCATAGAACATAGGGTATCTTTATACTTTTATCTTCACAAGAAGTAACGAGAAAGATCTGCATGAACTGTGAGACCCCCCGCGCCTTTAAAACCTGTCTAAGGGACTGATATAAATTCCTTCAAAGCTAATAATAGTCTAAAGACAACATTGTTTGTTCTGTTGTCCGGTCGAATTTTAAAAAAAACTGAACCGAATTAGATGAAATTTTGGGTAGAGTTAAGAAACCCGAACTCAAAAGCTTTTCCTATAAAAATGGCCTGACCAAACGAAAGAACACTAAAATACAAGCCTTTAAAGTGAGGTAGGTTTTGCTTGGTCCCAAAGCACAATTTAAATTCAAAGTTCAAAATTTTCCCATAAGAATACATGTAAATATTACGCAATATTACGCAATAATGTTATGCATTGTATAAACGGTGCGTGTACTTTCATATGCATGAATCAACCATAGGGCGGGGCTAACTAGAGCAGCGTTAGGAAGGAATCGGTCGCTCCCTGAGATCCGTAGCGTCAACATCCATACATTTTCGAGTTGAAGGTACTTGGGGTATGTTTTTAGTAAGTAAAGCGCTTATCAAAAGCACTTGTAGCACACGGAGCGACGCGAGGCGTCGCGCAGAGTGCAGAAAATTCAAAATTCCAAAATCTTCCAAAATCATGTTAATCCGAATTTAATTATAACAGAAAATTGTTAAACCCATTTCTGTTACTAAAAGTACGTAGTACCTTACTTTGCTATTGTGCTCTTGACCATTTAGAGGTCAGCTGCCTGATAAGGCATAATTATTGCGCGAGAGTACGCTGATAAGCGGGGAGTAGTTTTATGCGGATACGTCGAAATTCATTCATTACGAGTTCAATTTCTAACTTTCCGGAATACCATCTCCGTCCGTTCAAATCTTTACGCTGCCTCCATTTTTGAAAATAGCCAACTCGCGATTCGCGAGTACCGTATCACAGCGCCATCAGCAGGTATCATTCGAAGAAAAGGTGACCCAGTGTTGTGCGCGAGCCAATTAGTGATAAAGTTACCACATCGTTGTCTTCAACTGTTCCTTAAATACACCCGCCTGTCGACATTATATTTTGTAAGATCTTTACCAGCTGGTAAGTCTTTTCATTTGCTGTTAAAGATTACAAATGTTTTGATTTTTGTCCCTCGTCGAGTTATTTATCATGTTGCTGTAAGTCTTACGCACTGGGTTATTGTAAAACTTCCAGTAAACTGTTGTTCTGCAAATTTAAAATTTCAATATCCCAAAACACAGCGCAGAGCTCCTGATAATATTAAGACCGTTAATAAACATCTTGGATATTATTACGTCATTTGGTTTTTATTTATTTACACCTTTACAGGAAAGTGAGCTTCAAAATTAAAAGATCCTTATCCTTGGCCTTTACTTCCGTAACAACAAGAGTTTAGCTAAAACAAACATCAAAAGGCAAACACAAAAAAATAAATTTGTGTTTATTTTTGTTAAAATAACCCCCCCTCCCAATTGTTGAGGTTTATTTACAAAATGTATACCAAAATGTTTCGAAAAAATTCATACTGTCGATAAATTATTTAAAAAACTCTCGGAGCTGGCAAAGCTTAGCCACCATTTGCACAGAGTGTTTAAGGGTTTATTAAGTACATCGATTCTCTGTTGTCCTCTCCACAATAATAGAGAAACTTTCTGTTAGGGTACGGTAAACTGGGCCAAAAAAACTACCTGAAAATGGTAAACTGAGTAAAATGCAAATTTCAATACAATTTCGGAGATGCCAAACTGGGACAAAAACAAAATTTAAAGAAATTAATTTTTTTGTTGGTAATTAAAATAATATTCCTTTTATTTAATTTTTTTTTTTTTTGGAAATTGTGTACTATAAACATAAACCTACCACTATTTCTATAGGAAATTAAACTAAAAACAAATAAATCTGCACGAAAAAGTAGATCGGGGTAGGTTCGAGTTAGTTTTTGATATATTTTTTTAGAGCTGATACCAAATAGGTGGAATCTGCGCCAAAAAGGTAGATCGGGCTGTAGGTTAGAGTTAGTTTTTGATATTTTTTTAGAATTGATACTAAATAGGTGGAATCTGTGGATCTTTTTTTAGAAATGATACAAAAAACTCTACACCCCTTTCTGCACCAATTTACCTTTGGCCCAGTTCGCCATTGACCCAGTTCACTATTTTCTAAATTTGGCCCAGTTTACCATTGCCCCAGTTTACCGTCACCTTCCTGTTGCTGTCAAATTATAATTTATGATGTAGCTCGGATCCCTCAATATTATTGGCATTTGGTAAAAATTAAAAAAAATCACAGAAAAGTTGGCGAAATTGGCAGAGTTGCCACCAGAAAAATTAAAATTCTGGAAACCCATAACAAGTTTTATATGATTTCACCTCGTGTTTTTCGCCTTCGGGAGAAATACCCTACTGAATACCATATTGAATTTAATTTTCCTCAAGCTGAATTTGAAAGTTTAAAAATTAACTTGCGTGAAGATGATTATAAATCTCTCCAAATGTAAATAAACACAGATAATATTATGATTATAATCTCATGAATTAGGTATACGAATAAATGCATTTTTAACAATTCAAGTTAAATTAAAGAGGAAATTATTTTCAACCCACATAACTTATTTAAATTTTATGCAAATGTTGAACCTTTATGTAAGTAGAAAATAATTTCCACTTCAATTTAATTTGATTGGCAGTGAGTTTAATTTTCTCATTTGATGTGTTATCAATTCTTCTACGAAATATTTGAGATGGTTTGGCTGAAAGATTCGGTTTGCAGGTCACACGTTGTTGATAAATTTGTTAGCAGCGTATTTACGCTGTTCATTATAAAGCTTCATTTATAAAGTTTTTTAAACCACCTGTGACGACATTAATTTTGTCTTGCCCCGTAGAGCAATATCTTAAGTCTGACGTTCTTTTACCCGCTTCTGTTAGAAACTAGGGGTCACAATATTATTTTTTATGGTGTAATTTAATTACGTAAACAATAAAAGCTAATGAATATAAATCATATACGTACCAGCTACAACAGTTTCAGCGCTACGAAGCCTTTTCAAGACATGTTCTATGAGACCCACATCTGTACAAGCTTGTAAATTACGAACACTTTTCCTTAAAATTGCAATAAAGACGCTCCATATTTCCGCCTGAAATCAAAAAAGAAGAAATTGTAATATAAAACGATAAATTTCCCTTTATTTATAATAAAATTTGTCGTAAATTAAAGTACACGATAAAGCTTGAAAGATTTTCATGCGATTTACAATTTTCCGATATGTCACCATATTGGTGAATGGCACTAAAATATTTCATATACATTGGATCCTGTCATATTTGCCAGGTGTCGCGAGTATAAATGGGGCTTCATTACGTCAAAAACAGCTTCCCAGTTTTCCTCTCCTGTGACATCCATTTACAAAACCAATAAAACGCATGAATGCAATCATAATATAGTTTTCGTCGAGCGAAAAAATTAAATTTAAAAATTTTAACTCAATTTATCCACCGGAGTTCATTATATCCTTGGAAAAACTGATGATGCATGTATTTCGATTCAAAATTATTTGGAGCAAAATACAATATTCACAACTGTTTATTCAGTAACTAACCGTATTGAATTTCAAATATGTGCTTTGAAAATTGCCTGAAAGTGGCAACCTGTAATAATAATCAGAACTATGAGCACAATTCACACAAATTACGTATGGAACAATGAGCTAAAATGAATGTAACAAACAATGTGTAAATGTGCACGTAATAATAGAAATAATTGGTGATCGCAAAATGTTGCGGAACAAAACGCCTTTTAATTGTATCAAATTATTGTTTAAAATTGCTAAAAAAGAATCCAAAGCACTGTTCATAGTGGAGCACCTCGTTAGTTTAATTACACGATACTTTCAAAGGCAAAATTTAAATTTGCTGAAACGCGACACACTCAGTCAGTCATTGAAAAATGCACGCAACGAATAACAAAGCTTTAATTTCACTTCAATCTATTAAATTCACCTTGCAATCAAAATTAAAGTAAAAAAGTACGAAAAATATCAGCGGTTCAGTTTAAAACCCTCGATGCCAATTTTAAAGCACGAGAAGCAATAAAGAAGGACACTTAAAATCGGCGAAAACGATATATTTGAAAGTAAGGGCAATTCCATTATCAAGATAAAATGTTCACCTCTCTACCCTAAGATATAAAACTTTGTTGGTATAGCGACGAGCATTTAAGAGGCACAGTTGTTGTACGTTTCAAATTTAAGCTGGTGAGTTTCTTAAAATTATTATTAGTCAAGCAACCAGCAACATTGAAAAGTTACCGACCCCTTTACAAATAAATAAACAGCTTAAGTTGCTATAATTAATATTACGTAACTTATCATATCAGAAATAAAACTTTTATTGATACTGATTTTGATACTGACATTCATTGATTCATCAATAAACATTTTCATTAAACACATTATGACAACTTTCGATTCAGTAAATGAATCGTTTTTTAAAAAAAAGGATCATGCAAATTTACTTTTCAATATCGTTGCGCCCTCTTATTTAAAATTGACTTAACAAAATGTTCATTTTTACCGCATAATTTTGATGGTGGATTAAAAATGTCATGTAAATTTAGAAATACACCCAAATGGTAGCGATGTAACGTATCAATTATTCAAATACTTCGTGCAATCTCTCACACAAATGAAAACGTAACATTAAGAATTTTTTTTGCTCGGTTACGTTCCTCTTCGCAAATGTCAAAAAGGTCGACATTTAATCTGAATGAAACAATACACCACTTCATTAGTTGCTTTTGGATTTAGTTTTATTTCTTATTGATTTAGTTTTATTTCTGCATATTATTATCGCTTTTCCATCTCAAATTATATTACATTTCTATTACTATTTTTTGTACATCTGAATTAAAAACAGTCTGCTTATGTCGACTTGAATAATTCATTAGAATATTAATGCTTGAAACTGTAGCTTTGTTATTGTTATGAAATTTTAATGTTTTGTTCCACTAACAATAAGTTAACATAATATTACGATCATAATTTATTAATTTTTTTAATTTTTTGTTTTCATTGCATACTTGTTATAATAAACAGTATTATTTTAAGTTAGAATGCACATGCCTTTTTTCCAATTTTTAAAAATAATATATTGCTATGATTCAACTTTAAAATTGAGTGATGTTTGAGCAAATTGAAACACAAGTGATGCTAAACTTAATTTAGATGGTTCAAATTCTTTGATTCGAGAACATTACACTCATTGGTTTTAAACGGGAAAAATTAAACCATTTTTTAATTTTCGATTTATATGCAGTTGGAATTGGATTAAATTCAGAAAATTTAAAATTAAATTGAAAGTCTTCAAATTCAGACCAAAATAAGACTACTAGATCTATCGTCAAAATTCATACAATGTGAAAATCGTTAAAATAACTAAATGCAATTTTTGTGACCACTGCTTTTAAAATTTTATTAATTAACGCTTTTTAATTTTGCCTGTTTAATTGCGATGTGTTTGTTCCATTTGTGATGTAGAATTTTTTCCTTTGAATTCCGTTTTGTTTCTTCCTTTTGTCCATCGACCATCATGCGACTCGCATTAACTTTACCAAAAGCTTTTATCCAAAATTAATCTTTTATATTTGGATCGAAATTATTTTGTTCCACTTTAATAAATCTTTTTGAAAAACTTTCATTTCTACTACGTCAACATAATATGTATCTCCAGAAGTAAGTTTAATTCCAAAACACTACTACTTTTAACATCCAATTTCCGAAAAATTAATCCTTACTCTTCGAGTTACTAAAATAATCAGAATCCAAATTATTGTCGTGGTTACTAGTTCGAGTTCACTTGTAAGGACATTTTATTCGTTTAACGAACTTCACTGTTCTTTAATGTACTGTTTAATAATTTTAGTGGTCACACAAAAAACTTTTCTAAAAAATCGCTTCCCGCCATTTTTCAAATTATAACAAATTTTTGGCACATATCATTGAGAAGTAACAGTAGACCTGGCAACATTGCTATTTTATAAACTGTTTAAGTTCTCAATGAACGCATTTACTACACAACCATAAAGATAATCTTAAAAAAAATCAGATTCATTGTTAATTATCATTCAGTCTCGCAGAATGGAAATCGACTGTATTTTTCGGTAAGATTTTCATTACGGATTTGTACAAAGGAAAATTTTCTAAGTATAAAAGTGCAATAAAAAACTATAACCTTGAAAAGTTTTCGAGATAATTAGTTTCAAAGTTATAAAAATGCATTTAATCAACAAGGTCAGTAAATGAAAACAGTAACTATTAAGGTTATTGCACAAATGAGATAAACAAAACAAAACAAATTTATTCAAAAAAACAATATTTTTGAGTAATAGGGTATACTCAAACAATAATTAAAAATGAATTTTTGAAAAATTTGGGGACTCAAAAAACTTCTCTTTTTCCAAATTCGTTACAAAAATTAAGGATTGGCGTTTAAAAAAATTTACGATGACGTCACAGTTCAAAATCAAAATAGAATAAAAAGAATTTTAATTACCCCCGTTTTCTGGCTCATCTATGAGATATGTGCGTGAAGTTAGCCGTGCCATTTTTGAAAAATAAAAAATAAAACTTGTGCTAAATTTTGCTCAATGTGTGCTGCTTTGTGCCGTAATTTTTTTTTATTTCCTTTATTTCGGGTTTTATGGAGACCACGGATTTTGAGGGTGGTAGTTAACAGTGACATTTTTGAAAAATAAAAATACAAGTTGTGCTAAGTTGTGCTCGATTTATGCCGTAAATAAAAAATTTTAAATTTTTAAAAAAAAAATTTTTATGGCCAAAATGTATTTATAGACAGAAGTTAGCCCGCTCGGCCATTTGGTAATTTTATCATTCTCATCAGCAAGCCAGTTGCATCAATGTATATTATGCCTTGCCATTTTCAAAAATAAAAATTAAAGTTGTGCCGAGTTGTGCTCAATTTGTACTGCTTTGTGCCGTAAATAAAAAATTTAATTTTGAAAATAAAATTTTATAACCAAAAATTTATTTATCGATGGAAGTTCGCCGTACCATTTTGAAAATAAAAAGTTAAAGTTGTGCTCAATTTGTGCTGCTTTGTGCCGTAAATAAAAAATTGTATTTTGAAAAATAAAGGGTTTATAGCCAAAATGTACTTTATCGATGGAAGTTAGCCGTGCCATTTTGAAAAATAAACAAATTAAAGTTGTGCCGAGTTGTGCTCGATTTGTGCTGCTTGTGCCGTAAATAACAAAATTGTATTTTGAAAAACAAAATTTTATGGCCAAAATGTATTTTATCGATGGAAGTTAGCCGTGCTATTTTCGAAAAATAAAAAGTTCAAGTTGTGCTCAATTTGTGCTGCTTTGTGCCGTAAATAAAAAATTGTATTTTAAAAATAAAATTTTATGGCCAAAATGTACTTTATCGATGGAAGTTAGCCGTGCCATTTTAAAAATAAAAAATTAAAGTTGTGCCGAGTTGTGCTCGATTTGTGCTGCTTTGTGCCGTAAATAAAAAATTGAATTTTGAAAAATAACATTTTTATGACCAAAAATTTATTTATCGATGGAAGTTCGCCGTACCATTTTTGAAAAATAAAAAAATTGAAGTTGTGCCGAGTTGTGCTCGATTTCTGCTGCCTTGTGCCGTAAATAAAAAAATTGTATTTTAAAAAATAAAATTTTTATGGCCAAAAATGTACTTTATCGATGGAAGTTAGCCGTGCCATTTGGAAAATAAAAATTAAAGTTGTGCCGAGTTGTGGTCGATTTGTGCTACTTTGTGCCGTAAATAAAAAATTGTATTTTGAAAAATAAAATTTTTAATGCCAAAAATGTTTTTATCGATGGAAGATAGCCGTGCTATTTCTGAAAAATAAAAAGTTAAAGTTGTGCTCAATTTGTACTGCTTTGTGCCGTCTATAAAAAAAATTGTATTTTAAAAATAAAAGTTTTATAGCCAAAATGTACTTTATTGATGGAAGTTAACCGTCGATTTTGAAAAATAAAAAATTAAAGTTGTGCCAAGTTGTGCTCGATTTGTGCTACCTTGTGCCGTAAATAAAGAAATTGTATTTTAAAAATAAAATTTTATGACCAAAAAAGTTTATATCGATGGAAGATAGCCGTGCTATTTTGTAAAATAAAAGTTAATGTTGTGCTCAATTTGTGCTGCTTTGTGCCGTCCATAAAAAAATTGTATTTTGAAAATAAAAGTTTTATAGCCAAAATGTACTTTATCGATGGAAGTTAGCCGTGCCATTTTAAAAATAAAAAATTAAAGTTGTGCCGAGTTGTGCTGGATTTGTGCTGCTTTGTGCCGTAAATAAAAAATTGCATTTTAAAAATAAAATTTTATGACCCAAAAAGTATTTATTGATGGAAGTTAGCCGTGCCATTTTGGAAAAATAAAAAATTAAAGTTGTGCCGAGTTGTGCTCGATTTGTGCCACCTTGTCTCGTAAATAAAAAAAATTGTATTTTAAAAAATAAAATTTTTATGGCCAAAAATGTATTTTATCGATGGAAGTTAGCCGTGCTATTTTCGAAAAATAAAAAGTTAAAGTTGTGCTCAATTTGTGCTGCTTTGTGCCGTAAATAAAAAAATTGAATTTTGAAAAATAAAATTGTTATGTCTCAAAATATACTTTATCGATGGAAGCTAGCCGTGCCATTTTTAAAAAATAAAAAAAATTAAAGTTGTGCCGAGTTGTGCTCAATTTGTGCTGCTTTGTGCCGTAAATAAAAATTGAATTTTGAAAATAAAATTTTATGACCAAAAACTTATTTATCGATGGAAGTTCGCCGTACCATTTTGAAAAATAAAAATTGAAGTTGTGCCGAGTTGTGCTCGATTTCTGCTGCCTTGTGCCGTAAATAAAAATTGTATTTTAAAAATAAAATTTTCATGGCCAAAATTTACTTTATCGATAGAAGTTAGCCGTGCCATTTGGAAAATAAAAAATTAAAGTTGTGCCGAGTTGTGGTCGATTTGTGCTACTTTGTGCCGTAAATAAAAAATTATATTTTGAGAAATAAAATTTTTAATGCCAAAAATGTTTTTATCGATGGAAGATAGCCGTGCTATTTTGAAAAATAAAAGTTAAAGTTTTGCTCAATTTGTACTGCTTTGTGCCGTCTATAAAAAAATTGTATTTTAAAAATAAAAGTTTTATAGCCAAAATGTACTTTATTGATGGAAGTTAACCGTGCGATTTTTGAAAAATAAAAAATTAAAGTTGTGTCAAGTTGTGCTCGATTTGTGCTACCTTGTGCCGTAAATAAAGAAATTGTATTTTGAAAAATAAAATTTTTAATGCCAAAAATGTTTTTATCGATGGAAGATAGCCGTGCTATTTCTGAAAAATAAAAAGTTAAAGTTGTGCTCAATTTGTGCCCTAAATAAAAAAAATTGTGTTTTGAAAAATAAAAGTTTTATAGCCAAAAATGTAATTTATCGATGGAAGTTAGTCGTGCCATTTTTTAAAAATAAAAAAATTAAAGTTGTGCCGAGTTGTGCTCGATTTGTGCTGCTTTGTGCCGTAAATAAAGAAATTGTATTTTAAAAAATAAAATTTTTATGACCCAAAAATGTATTTATAAATGGAAGTTAGCCGTACCATTTTTGAAAAATAAAAAAAATTAAAGTTGTGCCTAGTTGTGCTGCCTTGTGCCGTAAATAAAAAATTTGTATTTTGAAAAATAAAATGTTTATGACCAAAAATGTATTTTATCTATGGAAGTTGGCCCGGCCAAATGGTATTACTTACATTTGCTTTTTTGGATTTATATACTAATAAAAATCAATTTTTTGACACAAAAATTTAATTTTTCGAAACACAATTTCTTTTTCTTAACATAACTTGAATATTTAATTTTTCTTTTCCACTTCCATCGATAAAGTACATTTTTGTCCATAAAATTTTATTTTCAAAATACAATTTTTTATTTATGTCACAGGCAGCATAGGCCAGTCAGTAGAGAATCGAAATAAGGTGGTATGTTGCAAACGGTGGTGTAGAAGATTTTATTTTTTATCTTGTATAAATAGGTACAAGCATGTGAAAACAAAATGCTAACACGGGCGACCTCAGGAGAACTTTTGGCAGCCAAAGAACTTCAAAATTTTAGGACTTTTTAGTTTTTGCATATAACTCCTAAACCGTGGATCCTATCAAAACATTTGTGGTTTAACAAATTAAAGAGCGTTAAATTCTGCGTCGAATAAGTACCACAACTTAATAATTTGGTCAAGTGGTATGGTCGAAAACTACGGCCAAAAACGATGATTTTTCTAATTTTGTCAAAACTGAGATTTAGTAATACGTAAGTGTGGTCCGGCATCGATCGCGTTGCACTAAATTCGTTGTAACTTTTAAACTAATTAATGAAATTGAGCATTCAAAAGCTCAAATGAAAGAAGAAACATGTAGCTATTGGACTATTATATTTTCTAATATAAAAAAGAATGTATATAAAAGTAGTAAATGTATATAGTTGGAACATACGGAGATATCCGATAAAATCGCTAAGAGCTCTACCATTTCTACAATTCTTAAAATAAAGATCTGAAATTTTCATAAATTACTCTAGAAGTAATGTATAAAAATATCCGATAAGTAAAAAAAATCTCAAAAATTTAGTATTGAAGATGTATACTTCTAAAATTTCAAAATTTTGGGTAAGTAATAAAATCTGAAATGTATACCTAACTTTAACCACATATTACTCTTGCTTAAATCGCGTTATTGGATTTCTACAGGTGCGATTTTTAAAGCTTGAAATGTGTACTTTAAGATGCTATAAGAGGATTTAGGTTAAAAGTAAATCAACCCTTTTATTTTACAGAAATAAAAATAAATTTTTTGCTCCAAAATTCGTTAAATTAGAGGTACGTTAAACGTTAATAACTTTTATAAAAAATTTATTTAACCTACCTAACTAGCATATATTATTAATAGGACTTAAAAATAAGTGAATTTAGTGTAAAAAAAATTTTAGAATATATAATAATAGCTCTTAGCGATTTTATCGGATATCTCCGTATGTTCCAATTATATACATATACTACTCTTATATACATTCATTTTTTTATTTGAAAATATAATAATCCAATAGCTACATGTTTCTTCTTTCATTTGAGCTTTTGAATGCTCAATTTCATGAATTAGTTTAAAAGTTACAACAATTTAGTGCAGCGCGATCGATGCCGGACGCGCACTCACGTATACGTATATCTCAGTTTTGACAAAATTAGAAAAATCGTCGTTTTTGACCGTAGTTTTCGACCATACCACTTGACCAAATTATTAAGTTGTGGTACTCATTCGACGCAGAATTTAATGCTCTTTAATTAGTTAAACCACAAATGTTTTGCTAGATCCACGGTTTAGGAGTTATATGCAAAAACTAAAAAGTCCTAAAATTTTGAAGTTCTTTGGCTGCCAAAAGTTCTCCTGAGGTCGCCCGTGTTAGCATTTTTGTTTTTCACATGCTTGTACCTATTTATACAAGATAAAAAAATAAAATCTTCTACACCACCGTTTGCAACATACAATTCCTTTACTGACTGGCCTAGCACAATTCCGCACAACTTTAATTTTTTTTTATTCTTCGAAAATAGCAAGGCATTATATACATTAATGCAATTGGCTCGCCGGCCGATGAGAATGGTGAAATTATCTGCCGGGTCAACTTCCATCGATAAATACACTTTTGGTCATAAAAATTTTATTCTTTAAAATACAATTTTTTATTTACGGCACAAAGCAGCACAAATTGAGCACAACTCGGCACAACTTTAATTTTTTTATTTTTCAAAAATTTTATTAACTTTTATTTTTCAAAAATGGCACGGCTAACTTCCACCCTCAAAATCCGCGGTCTCCATAAAAACCGAAATAAAGGAATTAAAAAAAAATTACTGCACAAAGCAGCACAAATCGAGCACAACTTAGCACAAGTTTTATTTTTCAAAATGGCACGGCTAACTTCACACACATCTATGATATATTATCTATGATGACGCGACTCTTCCAAATTCTAGTTTATTAATTAGAGCAGGAAATTCGAATAATAACAGAATACGTGTAGAGGTAATATTCAAAATAAGGGTTACCAAATGAAAAAGCACATTCGTACAAGACTTTTAAGATGAGGTGGAATGTGGCAGGTCCTATACTAAGCCCACAATTCAATTTTGAAGTTAAGGTAATTGTAGGGGGTTGACCACCTAGTATATTTGGTGTACATAATTTTGTAAATAATTTGCAATTGTTTGCAAATTGCTGCAATTGTTTGCAAATTTCTGCAATTGTTTGCAAATTTGCAAATGTTTACAAATTTTGCAAAAATGTGTGTAAATTTTTGCAAATGCCTGTAAATTTTGTAAATGACTGTAAATCTTTGCAAATGGCTGTAAATGTCCAAAACTGTTTGGAAATATCTGTGTTAATTTTTGCAATTGTTACAAATTTTGCAAATGTTTGTAAATTTTGCAATTTTTGCAAATTATTGTAAATGTAAATTTGGTGTACACATTTTTGGTCAGTGGTCAACCCCCCGGGTAATTGTCATAAGAAACGTAGGAAAGTGTATTATTGCGCAATATTGCGCTTTAATTAAATTTATTTTGATTACCGTCCGTGCGTCCAGCCTTGATCTTAAACTTTCTAAGTTAACTTAACAACTAAGTTGAATAATTTCGACTTCTACTCCATTCATGGATGTTTTTAATAAGTTTAATCTCTTCTAAGAGCCTGTGCTTCAAAGATTGATTATATTTTAGATCACTAGTTGACCCTCGGATCAACTTCGATAATTTCGAGTTCTGCCGAACTCAGTGATGTTTTTTAATGTTTTTTACTTATTTAAAATTACTTTAAGTACTAAAAATTAATTTTAATTTTCGACGTGCGGGGGTTTCAATTTCAAAAAGCCAATGAGAAAATCACATTCTACATGCTAATTAGACTCTCATCTTTCATAATTAGGTTTAAAATTCGTCAAAATCGGAGTTCAGATATTTTACCCGCCCCAGAATACAGACAGATTATGAAAAACTGTAACGGTTGAAGAGAAAATTTATTTCTAAATGTAGAAACCTCTAGTTTATCTGCCATTAGCAATTCAAGTTAAAAAAAGTCAAAACTACAAAAGTTTTTTTTAATTCAAAATAGAGAATTATTGAATAATTTAATAATTTATTGTTTAATAACGTCAGTAAACCCCAATATATCGGACATTGCTACGATTTAAACTAAAACTATGGGTGTATCTCCTTTTCATAACAATACAAAATTTAAATTTTGAAAAAAACTCCGATGTATGAACAATGTTTAATAAAATTAAACTTCAAATCCGCACCCCCGTCCAATATTGAATTTTATGTTGTTTTAATTGTTCTTTTATCTATCACTAGATACTGCAGGCCATAAGTTTGCAAAATTTTCTTTTATAATTTCGATTATTATAATGACTTTTATTAAACGTAAGATATAAACCATTTTAATTCGCATTTTTAATTTTGAAATAATTTAATCCCATTTCAACAGATGTGCAATTGTCGCACCTAATTCACATGGAAAACCGCCAATAGCTTCGATCACAATCAGATTAGGCAGCCAAATTTAAATTCAAAAAATTCTAAATTACAGTTTTTAAAATGCTTACAATTTGATGTGATAAAAAAGACCCAAGCAATAGATAATAATTCGCAGAGTTTTGTTTGGACGGACACTAAGCCCCAGATCACAATATGGCGTCTCGCTTAAAATGTAAAACTGTCATCAGCAATATTAGCAAATAAAATAATGCAAAAATTGTTAATTTGTTGAAAATATTTGCGTTTTATGAATGAAGTAATCCATTATGGTAAAAGTCAAACGTTCGTCCTTATCGCATATTAATCATCCCGTCGTAATTACAATATTGAATAGGATAATGAATATTTGTTTTCGTCCATCTTAATATTACTTGCTCGTAATCAACGTTGGTAGATTGCAAAGTGTAGTTTTGAAAGAATTTTATATTATTAAAATTGTTGGAAAGAAATTTTGTGCTTCGAGTTTTAAATTTTAAAATGTGAAATGTTATTTTGACAAATTTGATCGACGATTACGTAGTAGTAGTTTGATTTAAAACATGAAAAAATTATTTTGGGGCATAACCTACCCTTTCGTAGGCCTTCCCGTACCAGCTGGCATTAAATTTTATTCGATTGCATTTACTATTGAATTATCCTTGTAGTGTAATCGAAAAATATAGTAGGAGACACTATTATTTTTGAAAAAAGCACAATGAAAGTTTCAAATATTTTGGGAATTGATACAAGATAATCTAATATAAAAAATTTCAAAGTAAAAAACTCTAACTTGAATTAAGCTTTGTAAAAAATCTGGTATAACAGAGCAAGGTAAATTCAATTTTCGTTCAGCCTTATACGATTTCAGTAATCCTACAAAAAGTAAGTCCCAACATCATTTTACTTCTCAGTTTCACATTTTCGAGGTTCAAGTGTTCACGGACTAAGAAAAATTTATTAGGACCCGCTCAAACGAAAAATTCATCTTGAATTGGCATGCTGACGACTTTCTCACCACTACAACATTGCGATGTAACACCGGAATAAAATTGAATTTTTAGAATAAATACAAACTGAACAATATTTTATTGGACATTACAATAATAAAAAAAAAACTAAAATTCGCTGCATTCCAGGCGTCCCCCCATCCACCTTCCAATAACATTTACTAAAATAATCAAGTGACGAATTTTCTTTTCTTGCTCTTCAATAATTTTAGCTAAATTTCGAATTTCAGTAAACATCACATCGCGTTGATTCTCTAAGATTTGAATTCTATTAACAAGTTTAGGAAGTTCACCCTCTTTCGATAGGCTTGTACTACCGATTTTAACTAAAGGATATCGGTGGGCCGCTTCTGCGTAAGAAGAACAAATTACTTGAAGATCGCTTGCTTGATGTTTATAGTAATCACGTTCCATTCGAATTTTGTCGATGTCTTCGCATTTTTTAGTCAAATTGGCAATGTTACCCTCACTTATAGTACTCAGCGATATGGGATTTAAAAAAAAGTGAGCTCTCTTTACTTTATTAAATAATCCATTGCTATCGCCGCTGTTGAGCATTTTGACCGTTTCACTACAATATTTAACCAACATCTTTGAACTTATTCTTGCGAGAAATTTTGATTAAAAATCTAATCTGTCAAATTTAATAATCTGACTAGATTTTCGTTTACAATAAATTAATCTTGACGAGCAAACAGAACTACTATTAGGACAGTTTGACTTTAATATTAGGGAAACTTTCAACAGCATTAAAACTACTGAAACGTTACCATCCTTTGGATCATTTGGGAAAGGACATTTGAAACTAAATTTATGTCAATATTGAATGTGTAAACAATCATCACTACTAAACCGCAAATAGAACAATAGATTCGAATAGGTACCAGCTACTGCTGTATTATTAAAAGCAAAGGAAAATAATATCAAAATTATACAAATTAATTATAGAATTAGTTATTTCGTACGAAAACTAATCCTAAAATTCCCTTGACCCATAGACCTGAATAATTCAGCCTTAATTACTAAGGTCCGGTAGTTACATCATGGAAAATGTTCTGAAACGCCTATTTTCTGGATAATTAACCAACAACTTTGCCAAATTAATACTATGCTAATGAACCGGCATTATAGTTTAAGTTATAACAATAATCTTCAAAATCGATTATAATAACTGATTATTAAGGCAACCAAAACATTTGTACCCTAGGGTTAATTGAATTTATCAACTCAAAATTCAATTTTGTTCCCAAAAATTATGTCAATATAATTAATTAGCATTTTAGTAAATTAGATAATAGAACGAGGGAAACTAAAGTTAAAATTTAAAAACTGAAATGGGATGTTGCCTGAAAGTAGTTTAATTAGATTTTCAGTAAAGTAAAAAGTTTTGGTACCTAATAGAATTTTCAGTCATGTGTTAAACTGGTGCTCAAATATAAACGAGGGTCGCACTTAGAATTACCGTATTTCCTTAATGACAATATCTATTGTCAGGAGAAAACTACGTAATTAGAATTAATATTTAAACAACTGGAATATGCTCGACTGTTTATTTGACATCAACAACTCAAGTGATTAGAAAAATAAAAAATCTCAAGTTTCCTGTGCAATCAGTGCTGTTTAATCCATTAATTTCATAGACTCGATGACTCATTAACCGATGACGTGGACCTTCCCCTGATTACTTGCACAGGAGTAGAAGCTAACAGCAACAGTAATGGACCTAAAAATTATCAGCAGGGGAATCCTTGTAAAAAGCGATCTGGTTGCTTGCATTTAAGATTTTTCATATTAGGAAATTCTGTAATATACTTTAAACTTGTTCGTGATTGGTTAAATCACGCGCGATTCGGAACTATCGCCAAGTCGGTATTTTGGCTTGGTTAACCTAGGAAGAAGTTGAGAATGATACCTATCAACTTTCTAGAAATTACATTTTCATAGAAAAACCCTTAAGGTGGCCTTCGATGATCCACCACCTCAGAAGTCTGTTGGAATATGTGTGAAGCGCCACTAAAAATTATAAGTAGAAATCCCTTTTCTTCCACTTTTCAAGCTACTACAACTAATCAATAATTTTCAATCAAATCATGATTTTGAAGAGGTTGATTTCTATTGCCTGCCTTTTTAAAGGTTTTCGGTACGGCTAAGAAATTTTCTGTAATATAAATTTACGAAGTTTTCACTTCAAATTTTTCATCAAAAAAGGAAAGAACTGATCAATCAAATATGTTCAGAAAAACGTAAAAATATAAAGTTATGGCGTTGAATTACTGCAATTGCAATGTTCATATGTATAAACGAGTTCAAACAGCCGTAGCTACTGCACTAAAAAGAAAATAACAACAAATATTCAATTTAAAGCTAATGGAATATCGAACTAAAAAACAAAAAATATTTAACCGAATAATGAAATTCAATCAGCAAATAATTAAAAATGGTTCTCATTAAAATGTTCGATTGGAAAAAGCGCATTTTTTTATCAATCTTTGAAACAGAAGATTATGCTTAATTAAAAGAAATAAAAATTTTTTGCAATTAACTTACAGTGACTTCAGTGATCATTATAATGTTTAAAGTGATTCTGTAGGTATATTATGGTTTTAATTAAATTTTAGTATTGACTAGTTGCTTTTGCAATTCGCAAATCGCAGGTGTTCATTCTGATGCGATGGTTCAAAATTAATGAGACTGTGACCACATGTGGCTTCCATATCAGTGCACCCCTTTAGGGCTCTAATAAATTATTGAAATTATCGTTATTAACTTGGTAATAGACGAAACCGTGGCTTTATACAGGACGATTAGTATTTTTTTACATCTAAATGCACCTTTACGACACCTTAAATGTTTTTATGTAAAATAAACACATAAATTACCAAACGGCATTTTATGTGAAGCCATTTTGCTGTGCAATTTTGTTGGAGAGCTTTAGGTAGCGCTTTAGTAACAATAGAATTGTAGTTAGTATCCGTATACGCCAAATTACTCAAAAGGATTTTGGTATTCAATTTTGTGATAAAGAGGTTATGTGAGATCTAAACTAAAGCACGGTATCGTATTATGTAGGTAAGTTTCGTTTTATTTAAAATTCATATGCGCTCACATTGTGTAATTAAATACCTAACTTTACTGCTACAAAGGTCAACAAAGAGGAACACTTGAGGAAAAATTAGTAACTAAATTTAATGGAATAAATAATGACAATAGCATTTCAACGCGCAAAAGCTCAAATGATTTTTCTATATCTTCATATTTTCAGCACAGTTTAACTTGTATATTTTTATAATTTTATATATTTTTTAAAATTTATCATCCAAATGTATTTTTAAGGAAATTTATTCCATACATATAAATGACGAAAAAGTGATATATACTTGAAAACAAAAAAAAAGTATATTACTATTTCACACTTTTTTACGGGGCTATCCATCCGTCTGCATTACCAAACTTTTGTGAATAACTAACTTCGCTTATTAATAGTTAATGAAAAACGAAGATAATTACAATTTTCCTGCAGTAGCAATTTCAGTTTATAGCTCAATAATCAGCACAGCGAGAAATGAAGCTTACTTTTCTCATCGTCCTGGAATCAATTGAATTGCTGTTTGCAGGGGTCCGGCACGTGCTCCTGTATTAATGGAGCCACTTAGACTGAAACCGGATGCTCCCCATCGGACTTTCAACACGATCCTTCCGTGCCATATGCGTTCGTGATTGTAACAAATTGATTATCCCCACATTTTTTGTGCTTCTTTTTTTATTCCTCCATCCACCTAGTATACAGTTCTCGAATTAATAAATATTGTGTTATGCTACATTCGAAATTGAATGCTTTTTATTATAACGAGGCATAACGACAAATAATATAAGATACGATTTTACTGCTTTCGAGATATACAGAACACTTCGATTGATATTTATATTTGATATAGCGGAAAAGCTCGTTTTTGACTTTATGCATGCATGTATATTTTAGATAACTTATATTTCATTTTTCGATTTTTCCTTTCAATAATGCAATATAATAAAAAAATGCTAAACAAATGCTACCCTTATTGACGAGACCATCAGATACATAGTGAGTGACATATTGGGGATTGTAAGACTAAAATGTAAAATATTGACACTGTCAAAAATAGCAGCAGAGGAAAGGATGGGTATATGTGTCCGCAACAGATATACAAATATAATATTTTTAAAATGACAAAAACTTTGGATATGTCAATTATTCCTAAGTATACAAAAAAAATTCAGAGATGTAATATTTATGGAAATTTTTCTCAAAGGTATCAAATGTGATTCGTATAATGGAAAAATGTTGCAAAGTTCGTAATAATGTTTTCTTGAAAATACACTCCGATAGAGAGCTAGGAACTTTTTTATGAAAAACGCTGTTAGTTACTACTGTCGGTTTTCACAATAGTAATTTAAAATTACGATTAAAATTACAGCTATAACAATTAGTAATTTTAACCGCAGGTTAAGTTGTAAATTACCGATATCTGATTATGTTAATCGATCAACTTCCATTACCTTTATTTTACTCGTTTTAATTCAGCAAAAAATATTAAAAATTATAGTAAGATTTTGTTAACTAGCTAGCTCATACTAATCTAATGGCGTTACGCGCGATGACGTAGGTACCAAGTTAATTTATTGACCTGCCCAGAAGCATAAATTTTCAAAAATTTAAACCAAAACAACTACTTTCGGGACAAATATTCCTACAGGCTGATTTTTGCAAATAAAGAAAACGAAATTCTAATTTCGCAATTAATAAACGCTGATTAATAAATTCTAAATTTTTGACATGCACAAAAGCATATAAAAAAGATTGGCGGAAAATAAAATGTGAAGTTTTGTTTGAAGGACCTTTTCCTTTTTAAGTAAATCGAAATGATAATAATTTTTAAAAAATTGTGATCGCTGATCAAACAGTGAATTTTGAAGAGAAAATGTAGTTATAAAAATTTTAAATCAAAATTTCAATTTGAAAAATAAAGCCAAAGGTTATTTTTAAACTGCTGGCATTTGCGAAATAAAGCGCACAACTCAATAGGCCAAATTCAAAAATGCTCGTTTCAAATTAGCCAGCAATGCAAAATTGCGGGAAAAGTTGAAAAGTGTTTCAAAAAAATTTTAGAAGTTGGAATTCCTCCAAATATTTAGTGGATCAAATAAAATAATATTAAGTTTAAGAAAACAAAATTTTAAAAAATTGGAAGTTGTAAATAATTAAAATTTGGTGGAAACCGTCGTATCGGCGTTTTAAAAATTTAAAATTGGTAAAAAATCGGATGTGGCCATGCCCATGACTTTATCATATTTTATTAAATATTAAAAATAATTTTAATAATAAAATGAAAAAATATTTTCCATTAACCAATGTGACCCAAAGTCTAATCAGCTCTAAGTCTAAATATAAAAATACAAAATACCAACTTTAGTTTTGAAATTCTCATTAGTTTTTGAAATATGTAATAAAACTAATAATAAATAAAAAGATTTAAAAAAAATTGCTCCCATGAACCAATTTTATCCAAAATTTAATCAGCTCTAATTCCTCCCATAAACATAACAAATTTCAACTTCAGTCTTGAAAATCCTTTTAGTTTTTAAAATATTAAATAAAGGCTAATATTAAATAATAATATTTAAAATAATAAAAAACAATAGTTTTTATAAACAAATTTTAACTAAAATTTAATCAGTTCTAAATATTGATTAAAATATGCGAAAACCTAAATTTAGTTTAGAAATTCGTTTTACTTTTGGAAATATTAATTAAAAACTAATATTAAATAATAAGATTTAAAAAATTTTAAAAATAGTTCCCATGAACCAATTTTAACCAAAATTTAAATAACTTTAACTCCAGCTATAAAGATAGGAAATATCAAATTTGGTTTTGAAAATTCTGTTAGTTTTCAAAATATTAAATAAAGACTAATATTAAATAATAAAACTTAAAAAATAAAAACAATAGTTTTCATAAAACAATTTTAACTAAAATTTAATGAGTTCTAAATCTCGACATAAGTATGCTAAATCCTAAATTTTGTTTTGAAATTTTATTAGTTTTTGAAATATTAATTAAAAACTAATATTAAATAATAAAATTTAAAAAATAAAAAAATAGTTCCCGTGAATCAATTTTAGCCAAAATCTAATCAGCTCTAAGTCTCAACATAAGGATACAAAATCCAAAATTTTGTTTGAAAATTCCTATTAGTTTTTGCTGTAGGTCGCACACAAAATTTGACCACACACACCAACACACATACACACAACACACACACACACACACACACACACACACACACACAGACATTTTTGAAATGGTCTTATTTTACTCAGGGACCTCAAAAGTGTAAATCCATCAAAATCTCAAATTTTTTTCTGCACGAAAACAATACTTTCTCATATTACATATGATAAAGTAATAAAATATTTTATGAAGGCTACGAAGTGCACAAATTGAAACGTTGGGGAAAGACAAAAGAAGTTAGATCGAAAGATTTTGAACCAGAAACGGTAATTTTGCAAAAACAAGCAAACTCAAGAAAATACAAAACAACAAAACACGGTAAAAATCTAGTGTTATTTTATTTTATTTAAACATTTTCAATTTTTTAAATACCCTAACAAGGGGAGACCGGTAACTTCCCCTCACTGAATTGATTCATTTTCATTGTGCGTGTAGGTCTGGTATTGAACTTCAATAGGTGCGAGTATAAGGGTACGCTTTTTTGCCAATTTTGAGAAAATTAAATTTGAATAATTATATATTACTGATGAACTGCATAAAAATTAACATAAATTTGGTTAGTTGTTAATTGAATTACGTAAAATTGCAAAAAAATAAAAACATTTATGCGAAGGGTACTGGGATCGCATCCAGCTCCTGCCAATTTTTTTGTATTTATTTGATTATTAATTCCTCCCAGTATAATATGTCGTCGTTCTCAAGAAAACCAAAGATCTATAATAAACCCTACTCATAATCTGTAAACATTGAATGTTTTACCTTTTAGCATTGAGGCACTGGAGGGTGTTCCACACCCCCCAGGCCCCCCGGTCTCTAAAACTTTGGTTTATAATTTGAGCTAATTGGGATATTAGTACTTGAGTGTGACTTGTTAAAGTTAGGATTAATTAGTATTTCTAGAAATATTTTTTAGATCGGTTCTGCTAATATCTTCAATTTATTACTAATAAAAAACAAACTGCACAAACCGGGGGGTCTGGGGGGTGTGGAACACCCTCCAGTGCCTCACTGCTGAAAGGTAAAACATTTAATGTTTACAGATTATGATTAGGGTTTATTATAGCTCTTTGGTTTTCTTAAGAACGATGACATATTATACTGGGGGAATTTATAATCTCCCCCCCCCCCGATTCTTTGTCACTACTTTATATTTTTTGTGCTAAAAACTTTCACCGCTATCGCTTAATAATGATAACCACAAGTTTGCACATTTATCTATCACAGTTTGAGTGTTCCTGGGGTGCTCCACACCCCAGACCCCGGTCTCTAAAACTTTGTTAAAGTTAGGATTGATTAGTTTATCTAGAGATTTTTCTAGATCGGATCTGCTGATATCTCCAATTTATTACTAATAAAAATAAACTGCCCAAACCAGGGGTCTGGGGGTGTGGAACACCCTCCAGTGCCTCACTGCTGAAAGGTAAAACATTCAATGTTTACAGATTATGAGTAGGGTTTATTGTAGCGCTTTGGTTTTCTTGAGAACGATGACATAAATTATACTGGGGGGAATAAATAAAGAATTTGGAGAATTTGCCAAATTCTCGAAATTGACAAAGAAGCGTTGCTTTATACTTGCATCTGTTGAAGTCCAATACAAGACCTACACGCACAATAAAAATGAATCAATTCAGTGAGGGGAAGTTGCCGGTCTCTCCTTGTAAGCCTTAGTTTAAACACGAATTGTATTAAATTGCAATTGTATTAAATTGGTAAAATTATTCATTTCAAAATAAGAGAAATTTAATTTTTTCCTGCAACATTAAATTTTTGTAAAGTTCAAGCTCGTGCCACCGATGAGTTAGAAGCAGAGGAAAATTAACAAAATCATCAAATAATTAAGTTCGGTGGAATATTTTTGGTTCATGGCGCCCATTTTATCACTAAAACAGTAGCATCGTTTTGAACCATAGCAATAAATTGTTGCAAACTAGCATAGTTTGAAGTAAAATATGATTTACTTCAAATGTTGTACAGAAGTGTATTCGGATCTCAGTAATATTATTTGAATTTAGCTCAATCTTTGCCTTGTAAAATAACATTCACACTGTGAAACACTCCGTAGACAGAGGAAAGCACCGAGGGTATGTACCCCCACCGTAGTTTACTGTTCTTAAAGAAAAAACCACAGAATAAAATTTTCTCCCAATCTGTACAAGTTTGAGTTGCGTGATCTCTTTAATGGATATTTTTGTTTCATTCTTAGAGGCAGTTTTAAAAACGCGATGTGTAAAACCTTTAATCACAGAAAAATTTACAAATTTATAGCCCTAATTATCAAAAGTGATCACTAAAAGGACTTTTTAAAATAAATGTCTCTTTCCCGACAATGGGGACCTGGGGCAACCCAAACCCCCGTATATAAAGTTTATTTATATCAAAAATATTTGCTTGGCCGTTGCTATGGTAACAATATTTTTAGTTACTATTGCGGTAAAATCAACGAATAATAGAAAAACTAGCCACCAACAAATTTACAACCCTACGTATTTTCTTCGAATGAGTTTAAAGTGGAAATTATGACTAAAGAAAACACGCAACTCAAAGTTGTACATACTGGAAGGTACGGAATACCCTCCATCCAGATCCAACTCTTGGCTAGGGTTCACTAAGTGCCGCTCGCTGCCTGTGGAGATTTTACAAAAATTTCTTTACAGTTAGTTAGAGGGTATAAAATTGAGTTAAGGTGAGGATGAAGTCAAAATCGATTTTAAAAGTCATGAAAACGGGCATATTTTGCATTGTATTGGCGGTACGTGCATTCGATGTGCACGAATTAACCGTAGGGTGGGGCAGCTTGCAGAAGGAGTCAGTCGCTCCCGGCCATCTCTCAGATCAACATTCACATTTTTTCGAGTTGCACCGTTTTAAGGAGATATTTTTCATGAGTAAAGCGCTTGTCAAAACGGCTTGTAGTCGCAGAAATTCGGTTTTAGCGAGCAAAAATATTTTGTATTATTATTTTTTTATGGACCAAATATTTTCGCAAATTAAAAATAATAAAAATACTTTTTCTAAAAACTGGGTAGAAGTGCCTCATTTTAATACCCACTTCTGCCGGTAAAATGGCTCTTTTCTTTACTCCCATGTGATTAGCAATTCCTGAAAAAGAGAAAAAGAAAGAAACTTCAATTAATATACATTTGCCTAAATGTCCCAGAAATGTAGTGGCGCAGATAAATTACGTAATAATTATGATTATTAATTAGTAATAAGTTTAATTTTGAAGCGTTTGACTTACATAATCTAAATGCCTGTAAACTCGTGCTTATAATTTACAAAGACAGATTCTAATTACCAGATGTCATTGACGACTGAAACTCAATCTATGCATGCTATTGAAAATGAAATGGAATGCTAAATTTGTTCACACGATTCAAGAGCATTGAAAATGCAGCCCAAAAAATATCAGAATAAGAAAACCAATCTAGAAACAAAAAAACCTTTTCAAAAATAACACCCATTCTAGAGCAATGATGATTACACTTTTTGGAGTAAAAAATATGTAATTATATATTATTAACCTTTGAAATTAATATTTGATGACAGCAGTAACCATTGCTGAAAGCTCACAAATAATGTTTCGTTTTATTGTTCATTTAACCTTATAATTTTAAAAAATTTGAATCAAATAAAAAATATGTATGTAACTATACGTTATTTAGTTTTATTTTTCAGTAGTTACAAAATTTCAACGTTACATAATTTATAAATTAAAGGTACTTCACGTTATATCTCCATTGTGCTGCATTTCAACTGGATGTATTCAAAACCGATGTTACGAGACGACTAATTCAAAATTTAAACCGCTTCAGTGCGATAATAAAATGCACATTAACGGTAGATAAATGTAGTAAAACCCAGTTTCAAATTTCTCATCTGGTAATATTGAAACAAGTTACATTTGTTTAGCAAAATCCTCAGCGTTAGAAGTTACGGTTTGGAAAAGCAGCTTAACTGACGAATACATGCATCCATTTTGAATGAAAGTAATCCTAAAATTAACACACAAAATATTACCATTTTCAAAAGTAAAATTTTGAGAGGATATTGAATATTATGCAAAGGAGTCGGTTAGAATTTGGTATAATTCATATTTTTAAATATTTTCCGTCATATGACCGAAATAAATTTTTATGGAATTCAAAGCGTAAAACTTTTAATTGGCTTAGTTTGAAGATATACTGGAAAATGAGAAATTATACCAACAAATGAAATTGGAATTGAAGTTAAAATTCATTTAAATTACTTCTTGTATGTAGTACGTAGTTTCATCAACTTTGTATAAAATATTGTTGTTAATATTTTCACTTAATGTCAGCTTTTAATAATAAATTTTAAACGTCCCTTTGAAAAATCGTTTTATTAAAAAAATTTATATTAGAAAAATATGTAAACGTCAGCACAAACTCAAGTAAATCTAAATAGATGAAGCTGGACATCCTGAAATCCGAAGGGATAGCGCACGCAAAATCTGACGGGGGATTTACATGTTTACCGGAGTGATTGCCATAGCGGCTTCAAATAATATATTTTTTACACTAAATTATTTTTTATATCTATGGATTTTTTTCGAGTAATCTAAATTACCCGACTCAATTTCGAAATTAGTAAATAAATCGATGGTCGTCTCTTAAATATTGCATATCACGAAGAAATTTGATTTTGAAACGAATTGCAAAATTTATCTTTCTAGTCACATTTATTTTGTTCGAGTTACGTTTAGGTCAACTGAAACAACCAAATCCTGACAGTCATTCTGTTCCGAGATTTTATTATTAAAATGTGAGTGGATTTTTAAATCAACCATAAGTTTATTTGTGAACTTGGAAATGAGAAGTTAAAATAATTAAAAAAAAGTTGTTTGGATTGGGTTGGAAGCTTAATGCACTAGAGACATTTTGATGCCATTATTTACACATGGAGGATCAATTATTAATGACATACCAGCACCGAAGGCTTCGTAATTATTCAACCAAACATTATCATTTAATAAATACCTCATGTGGAAACATTGCCAGTTATCAATATACGATGGTTACCTCATTAAGGTACCATTTTCATACTGTTACCCCTGAATTCAAAATATCTGTAAAAATATTTATTTAGGTTCAACAATAATATTATTTACGAGAAGCGGAAGTGCGATTTTGTATAATATTAATTATTCAGATTATTTTAACAACCCATCACTAATGGGCTTCTAATTATTATTCAAAGAATAAATGACAAACAAACGATAAAGTAACAAACCGAGGGTTATTGAACGAAAAATTACTTTTTGTAAAAAAAAATCATTTATTTAAATATATCAAAATTTACACACAAAATTATAGTGTAGTAAGAGTTCATGTGTACCCCTAATGGTACAATAAAATTATAATATATTTAATATTCGAATACTTAAATAAATAAATGTTACACATTAAAATTAGAAATTTTTTGTGATCAATGACCCCCCCTGGTCATCATTTTTAAATGAAGAAAGTCCTGGGGGTTCCACTGTAAACCGTTATATTGATATAATACAAACTGTACTATTTTTTTTTAATTTATTTTGTTTAAATTATCCGTTTGTATTATTTTTTGCACAAGAAATATAGTATATACGCTCGCATTGTATTGTTTTAGTTTAAAAAAGTATATCCGTTTATTGATAAATAAATAAGGAGTAGCTAAGAGCACATCATATTTTTATTTATTCACTGTCATCTTGATAGTTTTTCTAGTTCTTTAAAATACGACTTGAAATTTCACTTCGAATTTTAAAACTTTTGCAAAATTAAAGTGAACCATAGACAATATTTTAGACGTCATCGGTATAATAGCATACAGTCAGTTAATATTTTTGAGGTTACTAATTTTTAAATAGTTTTTATTGCTTGGTATAATATTATTAAAAAAAAACAAATAAGAAATTCAATCTTAGAGAACTCTATTATGACATAAATAATAAATTAAAATAAAAAGTTGAAAATATACTCTCTTTGAAGATGAAAAATGAATACCAAAGTTTACTTTTTTCTATTTTTATTACATTAGTTTTTATGAAGGAAAGATCTACTGGCGACTTATAAATTCAAATATTAATTTTTAATTTATTTTGTATACTGCGATCGATAAAACTCGAACTGAAAGTAAATTTTTAATCTAAAAAGGACGAACGATATTGAATATAAATATTAAGTCATGAAATGTATATTAAGACTAATATTATTTTTGGCGTCAGTACTTTTAGTTTTTAGTAGTAGAATCATGTTGATTTTACAAGCAATATTGTTATTACAACTGCGAACCTAATATAAAACAAAACAATAAAGATTTTAAGTAATTACATGGAAGCCTTAAGGGTTCAGGAGTCATACTTGCCGTAATTCAGGATATATATCGGAGAATTAGAGGTTAGTAAATAAAAATTGTTGAGAAAATAAGAATCTCGTTGATCTACTCCTACGCGTCGAACAAGCTTGTAATTCACCTAACAGCCCCATAAGGTCCATTACCTATTGCATTATCAATTTTACATAGTAAAGAAATTGTAGTGATTTCGTCGCTATCAAAGTTATATTTTTCAAATAAATATAAAAGCTTTTCGTTTTGTTATGCAAAACTAGGAAGATAATAATTTTTTGGACTTAAAATTTGGATTTACATGCAATTAAATTTACATAAAACTGTAATAAATCAAATGTGTGTATTGGCCTATATAATTCCGAATTTTTTTAAACAATAATTAAGTGTGTGAAAGGCTACAATATGAAAGACTACAAGTTGGTTATTACATTAACTATTTTGGTATTCGTCTCTGATTTTACATTATCGGGTAAGACTTTACTGTATTACAATCATTTAATATTAATTTGATGTGGTCCGTACCGGGTGACATACTAAGGGAGGATAGCGGTTGTACATCAGAAACCCATTATCAAACAATAATTTATTAATGCAAGTGGATATAACCCGAGGGGTCAACCGCTAAAGGAAATCGTGTACAATTAACTTCACACTTCACGTACTTCATGATAATTCTCCATACTTCTTCATATTTCATATAATTCAGCAGTAACTCACGGGACTTTACGTACTTCACTAGTAATTCACTGTACTTCATCAATAATTCACGGTACTTCCACCTAATTCATCGATTCTTCTTCATGTGCCATATCCGGTCTCCCGGACGTTGGCGATTCAACTTAGCCAAAGCCAAGATGAATTTACCAGGGAGTATAATTCATGGGTGGTTTCGTTGCCTTCCCCATAGTTACAAATCGATATTGGACTTTTTGATCGCAGCAGTATATCTAACGCGAACAAGGTTCGAACCACGAACTTACGCTTCGTAGTCGACTCGTGTATGCTTCACGCTAAACTGCTGGTTCATCGATACTTCATTGTATTTCACGCAATTCATCGATACTTCATTGTATTTCACGCACTTCATCGGTATTTTAGAGACTTACCGAGATTCCAAAATTTGAGCACTGATCTACCGTTGAAGAGGCACTGGAGGGTGTCCCCCCCCCAGACCCCCGGATCGAGTAGTTTATTTTTTATCAGATGTAAACTGAAGATCTACCGTTGCAGAGATCTACCTACCAGAGGGTACGGAATTTAAAATTATGCAATTTATGATTAATTGTCAGATTATGAATTAAACACATTTACTTGACCATAACTAATTTTAAAAAACTTGGGATATGCTTAAATATTTAATTCACTTTTAATAAAAATAAATTATTTAAACCGGGGGTCTGGAACACCCTCAGTGCCTCTTCAACGGTAGATCTTCAGTTTACTTCTGATAAAAGAAAACTACTCGGTCTGGGGTTCTGCAATGTTCTTCATTCCAAAATTTGTGCACTGGAGGGTGTTCCACACCCCCCAGACCCCCCGGATCGAGTAGTTTATTTTTTATCAGATGTAAACTAAAGATCTACCGTTGCAGAGATCTACCTACCAGAGGGTACGGAATTTAAAATTATGCAATTTATGATTAATTGTCAGATTATGAATTAAACACATTTACTTGACCATAACTAATTTTAAAAACTTGGGATATGCTTAAATATTTCATTTACTTTTAATAAAATAAATTATTTAAATCGGGGGGTGTGGAACACCCTCCAGTGCCTCTTCAACGGTAGATTTTCAGTTTACTTCTGCTAAAAAGTAAACTACTCGGTCTGGGAGTTTTGCATGTTCTAAAATGTTCTTCATTCCAAATTTGTGCACTGAAGGGTGTTCCACACCCCAGACCCCCGGATTGAGTAGTTTAATTTTATCAGAAGTAAATTGAAGACCTCCGTTACAGAGGCATTGAGGGTGTTCTACGCCCCCAAAACCACTCGGATCAAGCAGTTTATTTTTATAAGATGTAAACTGAAGATCTCCCGTTGCAGAGAAGAAGAAGAAGACAAGTACTTCGCATACTTCACATGAGACGTCATGTACTTCATGAGATGTATACAAAAAATTTCACCAGCGGTTAACCCCTCGATATAACCCTAATAGCATTGTACGGTTGTCACAAGGTTGTAACAACCTTGTCAAGCATGTGACAATATTGTGACAATATTCTGACAATCTTTTCAAAACCTTACGTGCTATCTGGGAAGAAATTAAAAACTAAATAGCCGATAGGGGCCATGTAGGAATGTGATTATGCTACCTAAAGTAAAGCTACGCGCATCATCAAAATAATTTTCTAAACAATTTCAAAATTGATAATGGCCTTCAGTGCCACAACACACATCACTATGTGGTGTTCTGGCTTTCCTCAATTTCAATTAATATACAATACATAACATTTTAGTTGACATTTTGCAGATGGCCGTAAAGAAAAAGAAACAAAAGTTAATACCGATATACCAGTATCAATGGTAGCTGACATTCTAACAATTTTAATAAATGGAACAGTTCGTTTAGTAGGAAATTGCTCGCAAGACATCGATGCAAGTTTAGTAGAATACTGGCTGTACACGCAAACGAATCCGGATGGAGAATTACTGACAGGTTTAGAAAACATAGATTCCACTATGGCAGTAATAATACTGATACACGGATGGGGTGGATACAAAAATGTCAGCTATATAGTTCCAATGAAAGATGCGTATCTCCAACGTTTTGATGCTAATGTCATAGTGGTTGACTATGGACCGTATGCAAATACCGACTACCAATCAGCTTACTGTAATGCACCGTATGTTGCTAAGAACGTAGCCAACTTTATATGCAAATTAAAGACTGAGTTTGAAATCGAAATTCCATCTATTCATATAGTTGCCCACTCGGTAGGTGCACACGTTGCGGGTATGGCCGCAAAGGGTGTACGAGATACGTGCAACGAAGTCATTGGTCGGATAACCGGATTGGATCCAGCTGGCCCATTATACGAAGCAGTTAATCCGAGTGTTCGTTTAGATAATACCGATGCTGCGTTCGTAGATGTAGTACATACAAATCAAGGGCAATATGGATATATTGGACAATTAGGACATGTAGATTTTTATCCTAACGGTGGTATGATTCAACCGGGTTGTCCTAGCATTTTAACCAACTTGACCGTATTAGCCAACCTCACAGCTGATAGTTTAACTTCAATTCCGTTAAGTTTTGGTAAGTATTGTTGCAGTTGTTTTCAAATCAAAAAGTAACCATCATACGTTTTTAGTTAGGTGTAATCATCAAAGAAGCTGCTACTTATTCGCCGAAAGCATAAACGTTAATAGTTTCTATTCGACTAGCGTTATACAATGCACTGGAATTTGTGTGCCAGATATTTTGTCACCCACCCACTGTTATATGGGAGAAAATCTAAGAGCGCCTCCTCCAGGAACAGATAAACAATTCACGTGCACCACGAATGATAAACCAACGTATGGATTAGGTCCAGATGGACCTCTGATATAACTCCACTAACATATTAAGGAATACGCAACACGGAAATCGAATTTGGCAAATATAATTTAATTCTTACAATTAGAAATTGTGACAAAAGTAATGTTTTGTGGTATTGTATCAGATTTTGTCAATAATAATAATCATCTATAAAATTATATAAAAGTTTTATAATTTATAAAACGATCTTAGTATATAAAAGTGAATGTTTGTATGTCTGTCCCATAAAATTCTCCCCAACGGAAAGCTCTAACAAAGTAAAATTTTAACTGGTAATTCTTATACAAATTCTTAAACAAAATTCTTAAACTTAGACAAATTCTTATCTTAAATTCCCGGGCGAAGCCGGGTAGCCTTCTAGTATTTAAATAATTTAACAGCATAATTTTATTGTATATCGCGATTACTTACGCCAAAGACACTTTGTTTTGTTCGTTTGCATATAATTAATCACAAACCAGAGGATGATTATCCTTTATAGCTGAAAGTACCCAATCAAAGACCCATTAGGTATTTTTTTCGACAAAAAATCAAAACAAAGCCTAAAATCAAAAATTCCTCAATAAATAACTGCGTTATTTTACCGATGCTCCAATCAAAACCAAAACAAGATCATTTCTGAATTTTCCACCTTTGACCTTTACCAAACAACAACCCAGACTCGCAACACTTTATTGTATGCTGTATTATTTGACTCGACGTGCAAATATAAAATTTGCATAATATTATACTAAGTGCAAATTTACATAAATAGAGATTATGTAGTTCACTATTACATATTCAAAAAGATAAATAATAACAATCAATGTGTTATTCAACATGAAAGAATCTAAGTTCTTTGCTTGTTTGTCGTTAATGTAACGATATTAATTTTCGTCTTTTGTTCGAGATTCTCAGGTAACTTCAAATTTATTAAAAATTTCTCATATTACAAAAGATATAATGTAAATAAATAACTCAACTAAAAAGTTAAAAATAAATTACTTTTAAGTAGAGAAGTTGAAACTTACAATTAGATTTTCTTTTCAAAATCTATTTTTAAATTTTTATTGCAATTTATTATTAAATTTTCCGTAACATAAAGTATAACATATTAATAAGTAAGTTATCGATTTCGCGATATTCGTGTTTTTTTTAAAAAGAGTAAAATAAATTTTTAAAATTGTCTATCCGAAGTTGGATCGATCTGTGTGACCCAAGTTTAGTTTTAACTTAATTAAATTTTAGTAAATGCATGCATTCACGAACTCGAGCGTTAATTAGTTTTTACACTAAATATCACTACCAAAAAGTGTTTTGAGAGTTATAATATGAAATACAAGTATGGGTGTATAGGCCCCATTTTGTTCTTCTTAAGGTGTCGAGTTTCGCGAAGTTCCAGTAAGTATAGCAGTCTGTTTTCAAATAAAGAAGAATTTTTAAAATTCAAAATAAAGAAGAAAGTGTGGTGCAATCATCAGAGAAGTACTATTCATTCGTCGTGAATAAGCGTCTCCTCCAAAATGTAATAAAATAGAATTTTAACTTATAATAATAATAATAATAATAATAAAATTTATTAAAAATATGCAAAATCTTTGTACAAAAATAAAATTTTTACATAAACTTTTAAAAGGTAAAATGATCAGCAGAGCTGTTTTTCATCAAATACCCAAGATGTCGGTTCAGGCCGCTACACGTTCACTTACCATCGACTTGAATGTGGCTTTAGTTTTTGTATTCAAAAATAAGTCCAAGTATCTATTGAAGATAATACTTGCCATATACTGGAAGGATCTTTCAAATTTCGTTGTTTTATGCAACGGGACGGATGCACTTTGATTGTGTCTTAATTCCCTGGTGTGGCAGTCGCTCCTTTTTTGTGAGTAAATCATGTAGGTATCTCGGTTGTTTGAATTTGTATATTGAGAACAGCTGCATTGCTAACTGTAGTTCAAATCGAGCATCCATCTTAAATATTCCTAGTCGCTTATAGATAGGTGTCACATGCTCCCTGTATCCTATGTCGTACGCAAATCGAAGACACGCATTTTGCAAAACTTGAAGTTTGGATTTATAGTGCTCTGTGAGGAATCCGTAGTAAACATTCATACAGTAATCAATATGACACAATACAAGTGCCACCACGAGGTTCCACTTAACCTGTGATGGAAGGAGATCTTTATAGCGATAGAGCGATTTTAACTTAAAGTAGCACGTACTTATAATTTTGTTAACGTGATCGGTGAATAACATTAAATTATCCCAAATCATGCCAAGATTCTTCACTTTTGAACAGAAATTTATTGCACATCCATTCAGTATCGTATCCACTCTTTTATTGTCCATTGCAGCTTTGTATCCACGAGAGCTACCGATGCAAATACACTGAGATTTGTTAGGATTATCTAATTATTAAATTGATATAATAGATTAGTTGAAGTTATTGGTCATTAATTTATTTTTTTCTATAGTAGATGTTAAAGTGCAGTTGTAAAAAATACAGCAAGTGACACTATAGACGAAAGAGTAGATAAAGTAACATTTTAACCTCAAGGGTAGATAGAATTTCTGCTTTATTTTTACTAAAATTAAATTAATTTTTTTACTGCAATTAACCCTTGCCGCACTATAAAAATTTTCAAACTTTGTTTACTAATACCGGGTCACAATTGACCCACTGATTAAATGACTAATTTATGTTTATTTTAACAATTTTTGGGTTTACCTAGATAACAGATTTAAATAATTTATTTTTACTAAAAGTGAATGAAATATTTAAGCATATCCCAAGTTTTTTAAAATTAGTTATGGTCAAGTAAATGTGTTTAATTCATAATCTGACAATTAATCATAAATTGCATAATTTTAAATTCCGTACCCTCTGGTAGGTAGATCTCTGCAACGGTAGATCTTCAGTTTACATCTGATAAAAAATAAACTACTCGATCCGGGGGGTCTGGGGGGTGTGGAACACCCTCCAGTGCACAAATTTTAGAATGAAGAACATTGCAGAACCCCAGTCCGAGTAGTTTTTTTTATCAGAAGTAAACTGAAGATCTACCGTTGAGACACTGGAGGGTGTTCCACACCCCAGACCCCCGGTTTAAATAATTTATTTTTATTAAAAGTGAATTAAATATTTAAGCATATCCTAAGTTTTTTAAAATTAGCTATGGCCAAGTAAATGTGTTTAATTCATAATCTGACAATTAATCATAAATTGCATAATTTTAAATTCCGTACCCTCTGGTAGGTAGATCTCTACAACGGTAGATCTTTAGTTTACATCTGATAAAAAATAAACTACTCGATCCGGGGGATCTGGGGGGTGTGGAACACCCTCCAGTGCACAAATTTTAGAATGAAGAACATTGCAGAACCCCCAGTCCGAGTAGTTTTTTTTTATCAGAAGTAAACTGAAGATCTACCGTTGAAGAGGCACTGGAGGGTGTTCCACACCCCCAGACCCCCCGGTTTAAATAATTTATTTTTAATAAAAGTTAATTAAATAATTAAGCATATCCCAAGTTTTTAAAATTAGCTATGGCCAAGTAAATGTGTTTAATTCATAATCTGACAATTAATCATAATCTGCATAATTATAACTACCGTACACCTTGGGAGGTAGATCTCTGCAACGGAGATCTAGTTTACATCTGATAAAAATAAACTACTCGATCCGGGGATCTGGGGGTGTGGAACACCCTCCAGTGCACAAATTTTGGAATGAAGAACATTGCAGAACCCCAGACCGAGTAGTTTTCTTTTATCAGAAGTAAACTGAAGATCTACCGTTGAGAGGCACTGGAGGGTGTTCCACACCCCAGACCCCCTTGTTTAAATAATTTATTTTTATTAAAAGTGAATGAAATATTTAAGAATATCCCAAGTTTTACTTTATCATATGTAATATGAGAAAGTATTGTTTAAAATTCATCATCATCATCATCACAGCTATATCGTCCATCGTCGGACATAAGCCTCCCCCATAATACGCCACTCCTCTCTATTCTGCGCTCTTTGGATCCAGTCGCGTCCCACAAATCTCTTAAGATCATCAGTCCACCTCGTCTGTGGTCGTCCTATGCTTCTTCTTTGGCCTCGAGGTCTCCATTCTATTATTCGTCGTGTCCAACGATTGTCCTGCATTCTAGCGATATGGCCCGCCCAGTTCCATCTCAATCTGCATATTCGATTTATTACATCCGTTACCTTGGATGTATTTCGGATTTCTATGTTGGGTTTTCGGTCTTGCAGTGTGACTCAATCATACGTCTCTCCATAGCTCTCTGCACAACTTGAAATTTTGTTATTATACTATTGTTTAGAGCCCAAGTTTCAGTTCCATATGTTAGTACCGGTAGAATGTACTGGTCGAAAGTTCGTGCTTTGAGGGTGTTTGGTATGTGAGATTTTAAGACCTGGTGAAGTTTTCCAAATGCTGCCCATGCTAGCGTGATTCTTCTGCTCAGATCGGCTTTTAAATTTTTCTTGGACATAATGATTTTTTGACCCAGATATATGTAGGAGTCCACTTTCTCAACTGTTAAATCTCCGGCGTTTAATTGTTCCATGCCTAGTTCGCCTTCTGCAGGATCATTCGTCATGTATTTAGTTTTGTGTTATTTATTTGTAGGCCTATCTGTTTGGAACGTTCATTTAATTCCGTCAACATCAGTTGTAGTTCTTCCTTTTCGTGGGATATCAGAATTACGTCGTCAGCAAATCGTAAGTGGCTTAATTTTTCCCCATCTATGGTTACACCTTTGTCGTCCCACTGTAGTTCTCTGAACATGTCCTCCAGTGCTAGTGTAAACAGCTTGGGTGAAATGGAATCTCCCTGTCTCACTCCTCTTTTATTTTAATCTTTTTTGTGTTTTCGTGTAGTAGGATCTGAAAAGTAGCATTTTTGTAGATATTCTGTATTAAAGCTGTATACCTATGATCGACTCGATTGTTGCTAAGTGCATTCAAAATCGCCCAGGTTTCAACCGAGTCGAATGCCTTCTCGTAGTCTATAAAGGCCATCCACAGTGTGATGTTGTACTCGTTTGCTTTTTCTACTAAGGTTCTTACTACTTGTAGGTGGTCTAGTGTTCCAAATCCTTTCCGAAATCCAGCCTGTTCTCTTGGCTGATAGCTATCCAATTTGTTGGTTAATCGTTCGGTTATAATTTTTGTAAAAAGCTTATATAGCACTGACAGGAGACTAATAGGTCTGTAGTTATTTAATTTAAACTTGTTTCCTTTCTTGAACAGTAAAATTATCAAGGCGTTATTCCATTCTGTGGGTACTCTACCTTCCACCAGACATTTATTATATAAGTCTTCTAGGAGTTTTAATACTGGTTCCCCTCCATATTTTAACATTTCTGCTACAATATTATCTTCCCCTGATGTTCGGGAATTTTGCATTTTTCTGAGCGATCCCGCTATTTCATCTGCTATTATGCTTGGCAGCTCTTCTGATCCTACATTCTTAACTATTCTTCTGTTTTCCTCGGTTTTATCAGGTGGAGGTTCCATTTTTGCGTCGTATAATGATCTATAGAAATCTTCTGTTAGCTCCATTATTTGATCCTTTTGTGTAATTGTTCTATTGTTGTCGTCTATAAGCTTATTTATGTTAGATTTTCCTTGTGACATTGATCTCATTACATTTTTAGACTTCTTCCTTCTTGTAGTAAATGGTCAAGTAAATGTGTTTAATTCATAATCTGACAATTAATCATAAATTGCATAATTTTAAATTCCGTACCCTCTGGTAGGTAGATCTCTGCAACGATAGATCTAGTTTACATCTGATAAAAATAAACTACTCGATCCGGGGATCTGGGGTGTGGAACACCCTCCAGTGCACAAATTTTGGAATGAAGAACATTGCAGAACCCCAGACCGAGTAGTTTTCTTTTATCAAAAGTAAACTGAAGATCTATCGTTGAAGAGGCACTGAGGTGTTCCACACCCCAGACCCCCGGTTTAAATAATTTATTTTTATTAAAAGTGAATTAAATATTTAAGCATATCCCAAGTTTTTAAAATTAGCTATGGCTAAGTAAATGTGTTTAATTCATAATCTGACAATTAATCATAATCTGCATAATTATAACTTCCGTACACCCTGGGAGGTAGATCTTTGCAACGGAGATCTTCAGTTTACATCTGATAAAAATAAACTACTCGATCCGGGGGTCTGGGGTGTGGAACACCCTCCAGTGCACAAATTTTGGAATGAAGAACATTGCAGAACCCCAGAGTGAGTAGTTTTCTTTTATCAGAAGTAAACTGAAGATCTACCGTTGAAGAGCACTGGAGGGTGTTCCACACCCCCAGACCCCGGTTTAAATAATTTATTTTTATTAAAAGTGAATTAAATATTTAAGCATATCCCAAGTTTTTAAAATTAGCTATGGCCAAGTAAATGTGTTTAATTCATAATCTGACAATTAATCATAATCTGCATAATTATAAATTCCGTACACCTTGGGAGGTAGATCTCTGCAACGGAGATCTAGTTTACATCTGATAAAAATAAACTACTCGATCCGGGGTCTGGGGTGTGGAACACCCTCCAGTGCACAAATTTTGGAATGAAGAACATTGCAGAACCCCAGAGTGAGTAGTTTCTTTTTATCAGAAGTAAACTGAAGATCTACCGTTGAAGAGGCACTGGAGGGTGTTCCACACCCCAGACCCCCCGGTTTAAATAATTTATTTTTATTAAAAGTGAATTAAATATTTAAGCATATCACAAGTTTTTAAAATTAGCTATGGCCAAGTAAATGTGTTTAATTCATAATCTGACAATTAATCATAAGTTGCATAATTATAAATTCCGTACACCTGGGAGGTAGATCTCTGCAACGGAGATCTTCAGTTTACATCTGATAAAAATAAACTACTCGATCCGGGGGGTCTGGGGGGTGTGGAACACCCTTCAGTGCACAAATTTTGGAATGAAGAACATTGCAGAACCCCCAGACCGAGTAGTTTTCTTTTTTTCAGAAGTAAACTGAAGATCTACCTTGAAGAGGCACTGGAGGTGTTCCACACCCCAGACCCCCGGTTTAAATAATTTATTTTTATTAAAAGTGAATTAAATATTTAAGCATATCCCAAGTTTTTTAAAATTAGTTATGGTCAAGTAAATGTGTTTAATTCATAATCTGACAATTAATCATAAATTGCATAATTATTTAAAATTTCCCTACCCTCTGGTAGGTAGATCTCTGCAACGATAGATCTTTAGTTTACATCTGATAAAAAATAAACTACTCGATCCGGGGGTCTGGGGTGTGGAACACCCTCCAGTGCACAAATTTTGGAATGAAGAACATTGCAGAACCCCAGACCGAGTAGTTTTCTTTTTATCAGAAGTAAACTGAAGATCTACCGTTGAAGAGGCACTGGAGGGTGTTCCACACCCCCCAGACCCCCCGGTTTAAATAATTTATTTTTATTAAAAGTGAATTAAATATTTAAGCATATCCCAAGTTTTTTAAAATTAGCTATGGCCAAGTAAATGTGTTTAATTCATAATCTGACAATTAATCATAATCTGCATAATTATAAATTCCGTACACCTGGGAGGTAGATCTCTGCAACGATAGATCTTTAGTTTACATCTGATAAAAAATAAACTACTCGATCCGGGGGTCTGGGGTGTGGAACACCCTCCAGTGCACAAATTTTGGAATGAAGAACATTGCAGAACCCCCAGACCAAGTAGTTTTCTTTTATCAGAAGTAAACTGAAGATCTACCGTTGAAGAGGCACTGGAGGTGTTCCACACCCCAGACCCCCGGTTTAAATAATTTATTTTTATTAAAAGTGAATTAAATATTTAAGCATATCCCAAGTTTTTTAAAATTAGCTATGGCCAAGTAAATGTGTTTAATTCATAATCTGACAATTAATCATAAACTGCATAATTATAAATTCCGTACCCCCTGGGGATTAAATCTCTGCAACGGAGATCTTTAGTTTACATCTGATAAAAATAAACTACTCGATCCGGGGGTCTGGGGTGTGGAACACCCTCCAGTGCACAAATTTTGGAATGAAGAACATTGCAGAATCCCCAGAGTGAGTAGTTTTCTTTTATCAGAAGTAAACTGAAGATCTACTTGAAGAGGCACTGGAGGGTGTTCCACACCCCAGACCCCCGGTTTAAATAATTTATTTTTATTAAAAGTGAATTAAATATTTAAGCATATCCCAAGTTTTTAAAATTAGCTATGGCCAAGTAAATGTGTTTAATTCATAATCTGACAATTAATCATAATCTGCATAATTATAACTACCGTACACCTTTGGGGGGTAGATCTCTGCAACGGAGATCTTTAGTTTACATCTGATAAAAATAAACTACTCGATCCGGGGATCTGGGGTGTGGAACACCCTCCAGTGCACAAATTTTGGAATGAAGAACATTGCAGAATCCCCAGAGTGAGTAGTTTTCTTTTATCAGAAGTAAACTGAAGATCTACCGTTGAAGAGGCACTGGAGGGTGTTCCACACCCCAGACCCCCGGTTTAAATAATTTATTTTTATTAAAAGTGAATTAAATATTTAAGCATATCCCAAGTTTTTAAAATTAGCTATGGCCAAGTAAATGTGTTTAATTCATAATCTGACAATTAATCATAATCTGCATAATTATAAAATACCGTACACCTTTGGGGGGTAGATCTCTGCAACGGAGATCTTCAGTTTACATCTGATAAAAATAAACTACTCGATCCGGGGTCTGGGGTGTGGAACACCCTCCAGTGCACAAATTTTGGAATGAAGAACATTGCAGAATCCCCAGACTGAGTAGTTTTCTTTTATCAGAAGTAAACTGAAGATCTACTGTTGAAGAGGCACTGGAGGTGTTCCACACCCCAGACCCCCGGTTTAAATAATTTATTTTTATTAAAAGTGAATTAAATATTTAAGAATATCCCAAGTTTTTAAAATTAGCTATGGCCAAGTAAATGTGTTTAATTCATAATCTGACAATTAATCATAAATTGCATAATTTTAAATTCCGTACCCTCTGGTAGGTAGATCTCTGCAACGATAGATTTTTAGTTTACATCTGATAAAAAATAAACTACTCGATCCGGGGGATCTGGGGTGTGGAACACCCTCCAGTGCACAAATTTTGGAATGAAGAACATTGCAGAACCCCAGACCGAGTAGTTTTCTTTTATCAGAAGTAAACTGAAGATCTACCGTTGAAGAGGCACTGGAGGGTGTTCCACACCCCAGACCCCCCGGTTTAAGTAATTTATTTTATTAAAAGTGAATTAAATATTTAAGCGTATCCCAAGTTTTTTAAAATTAGCTATGGCCAAGTAAATGTGTTTAATTCATAATCTGACAATTAATCATAATCTGCATAATTATAACTACCGTACACCTTGGGAGGTAGATCTCTGCAACGGAGATCTTTAGTTTACATCTGATAAAAAATAAACTACTCGATCCGGGGGATCTGGGGGGTGTGGAACACCCTCCAGTGCACAAATTTTGGAATGAAGAACATTGCAGAACCCCCAGACCGAGTAGTTTTCTTTTTATCAGAAGTAAACTGAAGATCTACCGTTGAAGAGGCATATAAAATGGTTTTAGACACAAGAAAAGTAAAAATACTGTATTTTAAACGGCAATAAAAATTAATTACAAAATGATAAAATGGTTATATTTCTGGTTCAGAGTAGACCCGTAAAATCAAAGTGTATTTGATGTCAAATAATAATTTAAATTAAAATAGGAATTCTTATAATAGGTATAACTATATCCGTTTTCTTCAACATCTACTATAGAAAAAATAAAATTTTATACACTGGTACTTCGTCGCTCGTTTATTAACAATTTTCACTCGTCTCATATAAACAATAACTAAATAACCATTAATAATTAAATTTTCTGGGGTGTGGAACACCCTCCAGTGCACAAATTTTGGAATGAAGAACATTGCAGAACCCCCAGACCGAGTAGTTTTCTTTTTATCAGAAGTAAACTGAAGATCTACCGTTGAAGAGGCATATAAAATGGTTTTAGACACAAGAAAAGTAAAAATACTGTATTTTAAACGGCAATAAAAATTAATTACAAAATGATAAAATGGTTATATTTCTGGTTCAGAGTAGACCCGTAAAATCAAAGTGTATTTGATGTCAAATAATAATTTAAATTAAAATAGGAATTCTTATAATAGGTATAACTATATCCGTTTTCTTCAACATCTACTATAGAAAAAAATAAAATTTTATACACTCGGTACTTCGTCGCTCGTTTATTAACAATTTTCACTCGTCTCATATAAACAATAACTAAATAACCATTAATAATTAAATTTTTAAAATTATAATTAATAGCGAAATTATTAATGACCAATAAGCTATACCAATTAATATAAAAGTCAACTTAAAATTAGCCATACTGATTATTATTAAAATACCAATATTTTTCCACATAGTTATAATCATAAAAAAGAGTTAATATTTTTATCTAATTTTAAATTTACATATTATAATTTACATAAATACATGATTATGGACTGTAAGTTGGTATGTATATTATTCTAAAATCGGTAACAATAAATAAAGGTTTACTTCGTTCGACATGACCAAATCTAAATTAATTACAAATATCATACCTATTTTCATAGTATTCGCTTATGGGACAATATCAGGTAAATTAATTAAATATTATTACAATAAATACAATAAATAAAGAAATTAAAATTTTGGTTAGACCTAGAAATTTTTAAAACAATTTCAATAAACTAGGGAATTGGTCGACCACATAAAATGAAAAACATAGTTTATTTTTATCAGAAATGAATCGAAGATTTTAGAATATCTGCTTAGCCATTATGGTGACTATGGCAATTTTAAATTTGAAAACTTACCATGTTGTAAAGAAAAACGTCTTCAATCTTCATAAACAATGAGAACCCTTCCCGAAAAAGGCCTGGTTACGGCACTTTCATACCCTAGACCTTACTAATAAGTAAAAAATTAGTAAAATCCAGCGATAATTTGAAATTCTAAAACATTGGTGCCGCCCACCAACAATTGGGAAAATCGAAATTTTCAATTTAACTATCCAGTTTATATTTTGCAGGAGGCCATACCGAAACACCAGCAAATGCTAGTATCAGGACATCGATACATCCCGACATACTTTCTGACATTTTTACAATTTTACTAAACGGAACCGTTCGCGCCTTAGCAAACTGTACAGAAAATCATAACCCAAGTTTAGTGGAGTACTGGTTGTATACGCAACACACAGATACTGATGGAGAATTACTAACGGGCCTAGAACACATAGATTCCAGTAAATTAATAATAATTTTGTTACATGGATGGAGTGGATCCAAAAATTCTTCCTACATGGCTGTAATAAAAGATGCTTATTTACAGCGCTATGATGCTAATATCATTGTGGTCGATTTTGGCCCATACGTAAATTCAACCTACTCACGAGCTTTCTGTAATGGACAGTATGTTGCTATGGACGTCGTCAATTTTATATGTCAATTGGAAAGTAAGTGGCACGTCAATATATCGACTATTCACATTGTTGCCCACTCGTTGGGTGCACAAATAGCAGGATTGGTTGGAAAAGGTGTCCAAGATAAATGCAATAAAAAAATTGGACGAATTACCGGGTTAGATCCGGCTGGACCATTATATGAAGGAGTTAACACAAATTCTCGTTTAGATAATAGCGACGCTATCTTCGTAGATGTAGTGCATACAAATCAAGGACAGTTTGGATACGTTGGAGAGCAGGGGCACGTCGATTTTTATATCAACGGTGGAATGATTCAACCAGGCTGTCTAAGTGTTTTCACCAACTATACCGTCTTGGCTAACCTTACCGTAGATTCATTATATCTACTTCCAATAAATTTTGGTAAGTGTTAATGATACTTTTAAATTACAAACTAATCGAAATAATCTTATAGTGACGTGTAATCATCAGAGGAGTTGTTATTTATTTGCCGAAAGTATTATTGTGAACAGTTTCTATTCGACTAGCGTTTCATCATGCTTTGGAATATGTGTGCCAGATGTGGTATCAACCTCTTATTGCTATATGGGTGAAAATTTACGAGGTGCCCCTCCAGGAACAAATAGACTGTTCGCGTGTTCCACCAACGATAAACCCAAATATGGAAAGGGACCAGATGGACCTTTGACATAATCTTTCTTACGGTGTGTGTTAAAAGTATATTAGAAAAATGTTACGTAAGGAATTTATTTAAAAATGTTTAAATTTTAGCGAAAATTATAATCTATGCATAATATACTCACTTATCACTGACTCATTCAATTATTGTACATGTAAGCAGTTTTTGAGTACGGGCCTATACGATGTTGACGTGTGGCTATTAAAAATACGAAGACTGCATAAGATGTAAAATGAAATGTGAGATGTTCTATCATTTAAAGTATGTATGTATATGAAGATGTCAATCACACTTTAAATTAATAAACTAAACCGGAGTGGAGAAATAGATCAGTGGAATTGCTAAAAGTGCTTTAAGGAAAGCATACATAGAATCAGAAACCGAATTTGAGAAGAAGTACATACTGGCCTAAAGAGAAATAGAAAGAGTCTCGGAGATGCTATAATGTTTAATTAGACCACATAAACAAACTAAAATTAACAGGTACTGGAGGAGTACAAAACATTAAAAAAGTACTTATGTTAACATCCGCACTCTCCGCTTCGGCCGTTACGGGACGTTTTGACTAACGCAACCACGGCAAATCTCGGATTTTTAAAGCCGTTTTTTCCCAAATTTATGGTCGACCACAAATTTTTTTTGATGTTCATAGAACGATGTTCTCTTTCATAATTCGCTTCAAAAATCATGAAAATCCGAAGTCGGGATTGGTGACCGTTCTCCAACAGCCCAGTAACGACATGGGCTCATGGACAAAATTAGCAAAATGCTAAATATGCCAACAGCTAAATACCGGATTTAATCGATTTTTTGTAGTCACAGGAATCCCCACAAATTGTGCCAAGACTGAATTTTGTCTCGCCCTCACATCTGTACTGTACCTGTTGTACATGGCAGATCTTCCAATAACGAACTTTTGCATGACCGCTACGTTCGCTGACGATAAAAAGAGACGTCTGATATACAATACAAATTTAGAGAATATTCAAGAATGGTTGAAGAAGTAGCGGATTAAAGCCAATGATACCAAGTCAGTCCAACTGACCTTCACAATGCGCAGAGGAGATTATCCGTCAGTCAAACTAAATAACCTCCTAGATATACATACCTCAAGTTGAAAAAGTAAAATACTTGGAAATGCACCTTGACCGATGCCTAACGTGAAGGAAATATATATTTTCAAAGAAAAAGCAATTGGGTCTGAAACTTTAAAAACTATATTGGATCATCGGCAAAAAGTCCCAACTAACATTGGAAAATAAATTTCTTCTGGGGTGCAACTGTGGGGATCTGCGTATACATTTAATATAGAAATTCTGGAGCGTTTCCAGTCAAAAATACTGCGACCGATAGTAGATTAAAGGGGAAGTCAAAAACCATAGTGCTAAATATAGCTTACGATTAAGTTCTCATCCAAACTAATGAAGTCACTAAAAAGTTACCGAATACTGTAAAGTTATAATCATAAAAACGGGTTAATATTTTTTATCTAATACTAAATTTACATAATAATTTACATAAATGTATGATTATGTACTTGAAATTAGCACCTATGTATATTATTCAAAAATCAGTAACAATAAAGGTGTACGCCGTCCGACATGATAGAATCCAAATTAATGATAAATATCATAACTATTTTGATTGTATTCCTTTATGGGACATTATCAGGTAAACTCCAATTCAAATTAATTAAATAACCTTAACTTCAATTTAATATAATAAAAAATTAATCAATAAATAAAGAAATCAAAATTTTGGGTAGATCAGTGAACTGCGGATTTGTCAACATTTTTAAAATGAAAGAACGCAGTTCATGGTGGCCATTATGAATTTAAACACTTAATTCGCCACGTTTTAAAAATGTAAATCAAAGCAATGCCCCTATGAAATTTCTTACTAAAATGGGAATAGTCAGTAGATAAAGGTTTCAGAAAGGGGTGTGGATAGTTCGGGACAATGTCCTTGACGTTTATGCCCAATACCAATTCGGCATCGATTAGATTTGGCTAGGGGTTAGAAATGCAGAATATGAGGTTTTTCATATGTTTATCTTCTCAAATAATTTTTTTCATAAACCAAGAGAGCCCTTCCCGAAAATAAGCCTGGTTACTAGTCTGCCGTGCCCGAGACCTTCATAATAAATAAAAGATTAGTCAAATCGGAATTTCCTCAATGAAATCGGATAAATTGGACCGGCGATAATTTAAAAAACTAAAACATTACTGCCGCCCGTCAGCGGATGCACCATCAGTTGGGGAAATCCCGATTTTCTATTTAACTATCTAGTATACATAATGTGTATATTTTGCAGGTAATACAGGAAAATTTGCAAATGCTAGTACCAGGACACCGATAGATCCTGACATACTTTCTGACATTTTTACAATTTTACTAAACGGAACCGTTCGCGCCTTAGAAAATTGCACCGAAAATCATAACCCAAGTTTAATTAAGTACTGGTTGTATACGCAGCACACAGATTCTGATGGAGAATTACTAACGGACCTAGAACACATAGATTCCAGTAAATTAATAAAATTTTGATACATGGATGGCATGGATCCAAATATTCTCCCTATATGGCTATAATAAGAGATGCTTATTTACAGCGCTATGATGCTAACATTATTGTGGTTGATTTTGGCCCATACGTAAATTCAACTTACCAACGAGCTTTTTGTAATGGACAGTATATTGCTATGGACATTGCCAATTTTATATGTCAATTGGAACGTAAGGGGCACGTCAACATATCGTCTATTCACATTGTTTCCCACTCGTTGGGTGCCCAAATAGCAGGATTGGTTGGAAAAGGTGTCCAAGATACGTGCAATAATAAAATTGGTCGGATTACCGGGTTAGATCCATCTGGACCTTTATATGAAGGAGTTAACACAAATTCTCGCTTAGACAATACTGACGCTATCTTCGTAGACGTAGTGCATACAAATCAAGGACAGTTTGGATACGCAGGAGAGCAGGGGCACGTGGATTTTTATATCAATGGTGGAATGATTCAACCAGGCTGTCTAAGTGCTTTCACAAACCCTAGCGCTTCGGATAATCGTACGCTAGATCTCTTAGATTTGTTTCCATTCAATTTAGGTAAGTGTTAATGGTACTTTTAAATTGCGCACTAATCGAAACCATCTTATAGCGATGTGTAGTCATCAGAGAAGTTGTGCTTTATTTGTCGAAAGTATTATTGTGAACAGTTTTTATTCAACCAGCGTTTCATCATGCTTTGGAATGTGTGTGCCAGATGTAGTATCAACCTCTCATTGCTATATGGGAGAAAATTTACGAGCTGTCCCTCCAGGAACAAGTAGACTATTCGCGTGTTCCACCAACGATAAACCCAAATATGGACAAGGACCAGATGGACCATTGACATAATTATTCTTACTAATCAGATTATACATAATATACTCAGTTATCACTAAATCTCTCAATTATTGTACATAAGCAGTTATAGTATTACCAATTTAAAAATAAAGCTACATAGAGGTCACTTACACTTAAAATGTTAAGTGTTACATAAATCGTTAAGTTCTGTTCTCGTATTGGCTGGATAAGTTTTAAGGGACATTTAAATTATAAGTGTATGGAGTGCAAATAGGCATAAATTCTAAAAATCGCAGATACTTAAAAATTCAGTATCGGCAAAGTAAATAAAAAAAACGTGAATACTATAAAATAGATTTTAAGTAGTAATATCAGGTAGTTACATATGAAATGTCCGATTTTATTTCAGTCTTAAATAAGAATTTATTGTGAAAAGACGTTTTTACTTAGAACCAAAATTATTTTTGTATTTTGAAAACCAGGTTAATATCTTGTATTTGGACCGATTTTGTTACCTGAAATGGTTATATAGAAGTGCCTTTTTACATCTTTCAGAAATTTTGTCAACAAGAAATATTCGAAAGATTTTTCTTTTTTAATTTAAAAAAGGCCTAAATGCTGCAGAATCATCTCGCGAAATTAATCATGTTTTTGGAAAAGATATGTGTAACGAACGTACAGTTCGGCGATGGTTTACAAAATTCAGTCAAAATAATTTTGATTTACAAAGTGAGCCTTGTGAAAGACCGCTTATGGGCATTGATGACATTGAATTTGGGACTGAAATTGAAAGTGATCCATCAACAACTGTGCGATGTCTTGCAGAGAAGTTTAATGTATCTATTGCTAGTATAAATTGTCATCTTCCTCTGATTGGCAAAGTAAAAAACTGGATAGAAGGGTGCCACATAAATTGACAGATTACAATAAGCTTCGTCGATTACAGGCAGCAATTTCTTTGAGTAATCGATAGAAAGTAAACCCATTCCTCAATCGTATTATAACGTGTGATGCCAAATGGATTCTCTGCAATAACCGGAAACGATCAGCACAGTGGTTGGGACGCGGAGAAGCTCCGATGCAGCGTGCAAGAGGGCGCTTCACCCAAGAAAAGTTATGGTAACGGTATCGTGGACTAGTGTAGGTATTATCCATTATTCCTTTTTACAACCTGGTCAAACTATCACGGCTAAGTCCTACTGCAGAGAACTTGAAGTTATGCATGACAAATTGCGACGTTTACAGCCATCATTGGTAAATAGACGTAGACCAATACTGTTGCACGATAATGCAAAACCTCATGTGGCACAACAGACCGTACAAAAACTGTACGAGTTAGAATATGAAGTTCTCCAACATTCTTCTTACTCACCTGACCTGTCGCCTACCGATTACCATTTTTTTCAAAATTTGGATAATTATTTACGGAATAAAAAGTTTTCAAACAGGGACTCGGTAATTGCAGCCTTCGAGGAATTTGTAGGTAATAAAAACCAGCCCTTTTTCAAAATAGAAATTTTTGCACTATCTGACCGTTGGCAACGTACAATAGATGCAAATGGTGATTATTTTGAAGAATAAATACGATTTAAATAAAATTTACAGACTTTTATTTAGTCTTTACAAAATCGGACATTTCATATGTAACTACCTGATATATATAAAAAACGTGAATATAAAAATTATATTCGCGTAAAAAGCGAGTATATAAGTTACATAGATATAATTTTATGTTAAAGTGTCTCAGTTAACTATACGAAATGAAACTCGGGGTTATTTTATTTATACTGTGTAGTTTGCACGTCGCTCAGCCTGCAGGTAAAATTAAATTTTTAATTTATAAAAATTAGTTACAAAATGTATGCAATATGAAATTTAATTTTAAAACAGTTGAAATTTTAATATATTTTTGCAGAAGGAGTGATGCAGAAATTTCTGGATAAAATTATACAAAGTATAATTGATAATTTGGTTAAGTTAATAGCGACATGTACGACAGATCACGAAGCATCCAAGGTCCAATATTGGCTGTACACATCAGAAAAATCTGAGAAACTAATAGAGAATATAACTGTAATCGATCCAAATCAACGTGTAATTATTATATTACATGGTCATTCAGGAAACAAAGACGTGGAATACATCACGGCAATAAAAGACGCCTATATAGAACACTACGACAATGTTAATGTAATAGTTCCCGATTACGGATCTTACGTAGACATCGATTATCCATCTTCTAGCTGTAATTTACCGTATATTGGTAAAAATATAGCAAGATTTGTTTGTCAGTTAACCAAAGAGTTGCAAATTAATGCTACGGATATTCATATAATCGGGCATGGTTTAGGAGGGCAATTGGCAGGACTTGTTGGTTTGTATGTCAAAGATGCTTGTGAAGTGATTGGCCGTATAACTGGTTTGGACCCAGCTGGACCGTTATACCAATTTGCCGACATAGACAACCGCTTAGATAAAACTGACGCAGCATTTGTGGACGTAATTCATACAAATCGAGGACAAATGGGATATGAAGGAAGCTTAGGAGACGTGGATTTTTATCCCAACAATGGAGGACGACAGCCAAAATGTGAATACCTTCTCAATGATTTAAGCATTAGTAATATTTTCACCGTTGCAAGAAACTTCGGTAAGTTAAAAATCTTCGTCATTTATGGATACAATTAAAATTTGGTTTTCAGTGATTTGCAATCACGAAAGTGCTGCTTTATATTTTGCCGAGAGCATCACCCTTAACAGCTTCTACGCACATAGTGCAATACTTTGTAACTTAGTTTGTATTGAGGATATATTTCATGCTGACACGGTTTATATGGGCGAATATTTGAAATGTCCACCAAAAAGTCAGGCGTATGTTCTTACTACAAATGAAGATTCGCCGTATGGGAAAGGCCCAGATGGCCCTTTGGAATAAAAAAATGTATCATTCACAATAACTTGTTCCAGAAGCAATAATTTTGATCGCACTAATTTTATTATTATAATGCACAAATAAGAAACGGTTGCGAAATCCCAATAGCCGTAATCAAAAATCCCGCAAAACTGAATCGTAGATTTTATCGGGATTGGGTGCGTCAATATTATATTGTTGGGTGGATTTCGTTATCGAATAATAAAATAAATGTTCAATATTTCAGTTTTGTCATTATTACTACTAACAGATTTAGTTGCAAATTTAAGACAGAATAATGGCGCCTGACACCAGATCCGCAAAGGGTCTACTTGATTCACCTCCTTCACCACACTGATGTAAATCAGCATTTTAAAGTTTTTACTTAAAAAATTAAGGATTTTTAAATTGATCTCATTTGGATACATGATCTATGGTTCTCAACGTACTCAATCTAATAATTACCACGAGAGACGTGTTTTATAGTTTCGAAAAGTTGTCAATACCTATAAAAATGTCTTCCCTTGATGACCTGCTTGGAAGATAAAATTATTATTCCTTTCCTGACAGGAGAGAGTACAGTAATAATTATTCTGACACAAATTTATTTTGTGCGGTCCTGATGTTCGTGTAAACCAGATGTTTTCGATAGCCAAAGCTAAAGCTTGGTTTTGAAAAAAGCTACTGGCTCTCTCGTGGGTGAATAAAACCAATTTTAACACAATTAATTTAACTTTATTAAAAGGTTTGGAATAAATACACTCGAATCTTAGCACTCTGCAGGCTGTTTCAATAAATCCAAAGAAGTGATTTCTGACATCATACCCAAAATAGGCTCTTCCTATTGTAAAACTTGCCCAATGTCTCTTCTTCTTGTGCCCAAGAAAAACTTCTCATGCTAATTCTTACTCGTAGTACAATATTAACAATATTAATGGTGAAATAAAAATAATATTTCGTTTTCAAAGTGTTCTGAAACATCTTTCTCGTTAAAATGTATTTTAAAAAGCAAGCACAATAAATCCTCATTAATTTAATTGTTTGCATTTTTATTTAATTTGATTGCCTTTTGAAATAAATTAGGGGGGACGTTACGATCATGTTATCCTCTTTCGTTAAAGTTTACCGTCAATCTTTTTAAATATAGCAATCAAAAATTGAATACCGCCTAATAGCAAAAAGTAAAATATAATAAAAAATTGCTTAGTAAAAAATTAATGATCAAACGTCAAGTTTCTTATCAAGTGAAATATGGCATAGCCTGGACAAATTAAAATTTTATTCGCAATCGGTCGGTAATTGCTCGTTTCGACTTTTAAAAAGTTTGAAAGTAGCATATTGTTAACTGCTAAAACCTACCAGTATGTAATGAAAATTTTTCACTCGATATACCACGTGCCGGTTAGTAATGAACAAAATGGGCGTGGTTTTAACGTGATATGAGCTATTAAAAATAGAGGCGCTGATACAAATGTCAAATATAGTTAGGTTATAACAATAATTAGAAATCATAATTATTTTCATTAAACCAACCTCAACTTCACGATTGCGAATAAAATAGTATACATGCTTCGGCGTAAAGCGTCATTACTAACTTCGGCAAAAGAACAGACCTCAGTTAGTAATGACTCGCTTTCCACCTCGCTATGTAATATACTATTACGTGATAAAATTGCTTGTTGAAAGTATAAGAACATTTCTTGTTAATTACTATTATTAGTTGTAATGAAATCATGCAAGCAATAATATTTAGAAATTTCTATTATCGAATTTAAATTTTATTTAACAATTTCCTAAGTAAATACAAGCTGCTGAAACTGTATTGCAAGAATTTATTTCATTGTGAAATTTTGAAATGAGAGCTTGGGGTAATTTAAAGATTACCTTCGCCCACAAAAACACAAATTTATTTAAACGTGTTAGCCCTGGATCTTCGTTTTCAACCAGCTCGTATTGTTGCGGATGCAAAGGTTTGGATTCAGAGAACCTCCGTTGTCCTTTCGTTACTTTTGAAATTAATGAGTAAATCAAACTCGGAGTTAGAAAACAACAACGTTTATTAAACAAAATCGGATTTATCGTAGCTCTGCAGGTACGTACAATAATTTGCAAAATTATTTTAGGCAGCAACCTCAATGAAACAATGTAATTGACCCAGTGCGTATGGATCACAAATGCGTGATTCAAGAATGTTAAAATTAAACAAAAAATGCCCCAAGCAACAGGTACTTTAAGTAGAAAATAATTGGACTCACCAGCTGGATGATACCTTACAAGATTTATACGTCGACAACGGATCCTACTTAAAGGGCAGTTGCGGGCGGCTATTCGGTAAACCTTGAAATTGATCGAACACACACTACACTGGGTTATCTTCTTCACAGGATTGATGCCTTCGGAAGATGTTGCGGTTCCAGGACGGTAGATGATACTCGAGCGGCTACTTATCGCGTTTTAACCCAAATAAACACAAACGCTTGAATTGTTTGATAAATGCTCGCTCGACGTAATTGCTATTTCTCGACATATGCAGGCCGTTGAAATTAATAATAATAAGCGTCGCCGTGGAAACGTAATATTGTTGGAAAATAGTTTTCCAAACACAGCGTAAATTTTCCAACCTTCCAAAATTATTGCGCTCACGTGATCGGCGCACGACTCCGTCGAATACACCAATATGGAGTCGGTGAAAAATGCGGCTGACAGATGACGAAATTATGAGGAATTATTAATCTCAAGACGCCCGATTTTATGGCACATCTAGATCTGCAAAAAGCGTCGTCACAAGTGATTCACTGACTAATCAAACCGAATGATCAATTAATTCCACCAACTTTGGTAGGCAATTCAATATCGGCAATAATAGATCGCACTAACACGAACCACTCCTGTCAACGGCTCAGTGACCACTCCCCCGTGTCTTATGCGCGCTCGCACCCCTTTCCTCTCACCTTACGCGTGACTTAATACAGCCCAAGGGGATTATGAGAAAGGTGCGACAAAGCGTACCTTTCATAACAGAAATTGTTCAAGTCACAATTTCCTGTTATAATTTGATATTTAATATTGTACCGATGCTTAGCATGATAACTTGAAATGCGTTACCAATAATATTACACATATAGGAAATTTCCACTAATATTTATTTTTTAGATATTATTGTGACAAATTTTATGATGTAAGTTGATAATGTTCTACTATTGTTTACAAGAGATAATAGAGACAAATCAATAACTTTAAATCTAAAGCCGTGTTTGTTATACACATGAATTCATCATCATCTCATCATCTTATGAATTCAGCATCATCTTATGAATTCATCATCAACGCATGAATTCATCTGGAATTATACAAAAAAGAGTTTTTTTGATAAATATCCTAAAAAATGAATATTTGCCAATACTTGCGAACAGTATGCTCGTCTACTTTTCAGAATTGACTGTTTTTAGCGAAATTTCTGCTCTGTAACTCAACCGTTGCTCGCACCAAGCCACATTACGCAGATTTTTTTGAAATACGCAGAATTTGTACCTATGAATAATATTAAATGTAACTAAATTTATTTAAAATAGTGAATTAGTATGCAATTTTATGCAACACAGATAAAATACTGTAACATAAGACTTTAAAAGAGAATAAATTTTTAAAGCGTAAGTTTTCTTGAAAATGAAGTACGTAATTCTGATTTCAATTCTTTTGACACTTTGTGTTGGTAAGTAGATAAACGCATTTAAAAAAATAAGCAAAAATTTTACATTATTTATCTCTTCGAGAAAAAACATGGAACCAAGAACACCTTTATTCCAAAGTAATCTTCGTCAACTGCTCGAAAATTTCTTGGGAAATTTTTCCGATTGGAATATGCAAACTTCCAAAAATTGACAAATTCGTGGCAAAACTCTTATGCGAAGCCAATAATCAGTTAGCTATCGCACTTTCAGATATTCATGTATTGGGTCATTCAATGGGAGCACACCTGAGTGAATTAATCGGTAAAAATACTTTAAATATATGTAATGAATCTATTGGAAAAATAACGGGAATGGACCCAGCCGGTCCCTTGTTCCAAGTATTTCCAAAAAAATACACGCTTGGATAAATCTCATTCGTTGATATAATCCATACCAATGCACTGGTGGTAGGCTATCATGGTAATATTGGCCATGTTCACTTTTATGTCAACTGTGGTACTTATCAGCCAGGATGTCCAAAATTTGAATTAAAAGAAAAATCCTCAATCCTCAATGGAAGTAATAATAAGTATACCATCGAAGAAAAGTTTTTTCCAAATAAATTTTTTCGTTTTCAGGTTCCTGCAGCCACGTCAGAAGTTTAGTATATATGACCGAAAGCATAAGTTCCGACAATTTCATCGCACAAAGCTGCAGATCATGTCCTTTCAAATGTTAGAGTGATAAAAATCTTTCGGCATTTCACATAATTGGACATCTATGGGAGCACAATTGAGTGGTCTAATTGGTAAAAAAACTGTTCAAGTTTGTAATAGACAAATTGGAAGAATTACAGGATTGGATCCCGGTGGACCGTTGTATCAAAATGCTCCCAGCAATAAAAGTTTAAATTCATCGGATGCGTTATTTGTTGATGTAATTCATACGAACGAAAGGGGTTTGGGATACTATGGTAATTGTGGTCACGTGGATTTTCATGTTAATTGCGGAAAAGTACAATCGGGGTGTCCGCAACAAGACGAAGATAGTATATTGGGTACGTGCAGCCACTCCAGAAGTAGAGAGTTTAACTTCAAATAATTTCATTGCTCAAACCTGTATAGGGTGTCCTGAAGAATGTGGCGGAGATGCAACGCTAGAATATTTTTAATCCCAATTACTATGGGAGAAAATTTCCCGAATAATTCCAAAAATAAAGTCCGCTAGTCAAACTAAATAACCTCCTAGATATACCTCAAGTTGAAAAAGTAAAATACTTGGGAATGCACCTTGACCGATGCCTAACGTGGAGAAAATATATTTTCAAAGAAAAAGCAATTAGGTCTGAAACTTAGAAAACACTATTGGATCATTGGAAAAAGTTCCAACTAATAAAAGAAAATAAATTGCTTCTGGGGTACAACTGTGGGGATCTGCGTCTACAATTAATATAGAAATCCTGGAGCGTTTCCAGTCAAAAATACTGCGACCGATAGTAGATTAAAGGAAGTCAAAAACCATAGTGCTAAATATAGTTTACGACTAAGTTCTCATTCAAACTAATGAAGTCACCAAAAAGTTACTGAATACTGTCAAGTTATAATAATAAAAATGGGTTAATATTTTTTATCTAATACTAAATTTACATATAATTTACACAAATACATGATTATCGACTTGAACTTAGTATGTATATTATTTAAAAATCAGTAACAATAAAGGTGTACGCCGTCCGACATGATAGAATCCAAATTAATGACAAATATCATAACTATTTTGATTGTATTCCTTTATGGGACATTATCAGGTAAACTCCAATTCAAATTAATTAAATAACCTTAACTTCAATTTAACATAATAAAAAAATTAACCAATAAATAAAGAAATCAAAATTTTGGGTAGACCGAGAACAGTTTCAGTGAACTGCGGATTTGTCAACATTTTTAAAATGAAAGAACGCAGTTCATGGTGGCCACTATGATGGCGTGATACTTTTGAATTTAAACATTTAATTCGCCACGTTTTAAAAATGGGAATCAAAGCAACGCGCCTATGAAATTTCTTACTAAAATGAACCCAAAATGGGAATAGTCAGTAGATAAAGGTTTCAGAAAGGGGTGTGGATAGTTCGGGACAATGTCCTTGACGTTTATGCCCAATACCAATTCGGCATCGATTAGATTTGGCTAGGGGTTAGAAATGCAGAATATGAGGTTTTTCATATTTTTATCTTTTCAAGAAGAAAAGAAAAGTATCTTCGATTTTCATAAACCAAGAGAGCCCTTCCAAAAAAAGCCTGGTTACTGGACTGCCGTGCCCGAGACCTTCATAATAAATAAAAGATTAGTAAAATCGGGATTTCCCCAATGAAATCGGATAAATTGAACGGCGATAATTTAAAAAAGTAAAACATTACTGCCGCCCGTCAGCGGATGCACCATCAGTTGGGGAATCCCGATTTTCTATTTAACTATCTAGTATACATAATATGTATATTTTGCAGGTAATACAGGAAAATTTGCAAATGCCAGTACCAGCACATCGATACATCCTGACATACTTTCTGACATTTTTACAATTTTACAAAACGGAACCGTTCGCGCCTTAGAAAATTGCACCGAAAATCATGACCCAAGTTTAGTGAAGTACTGGTTGTATACTCAGCACACAGATGCTGATGGAGAATTACTAACGGACCTAGAACACATAGATTCCAGTAAATTAATAAAAATTTTGATACATGGATGGCATGGATCCAAATATTCTCCCTATATACCTATAATAAGAGATGCTTATTTACAGCGCTATGATGCTAACATTATTGTGGTTGATTTTGGCCCATACGTAAAAACAACTTACCAACTAGCTTTTTGTAATGGACAGTATATTGCTATGGACATTGCCAATTTTATATGTCAATTGGAACGTAAGGGGCACGTCAACATATCGTCTATTCACATTGTTTCCCACTCGTTGGGTGCACAAATAGCAGGATTGGTTGGAAAAGGTGTCCAAGATACGTGCAATAAAAAAATTGGGCGGATTACCGGGTTAGATCCATCTGGACCTTTATATCAAGGAGTTAACACAAATTCTCGCTTAGATAATACTGACGCTATCTTCGTAGACGTAGTGCATACAAATCAAGGACAGTTTGGATACGAAGGAGAGCAGGGGCACGTGGATTTTTATATCAATGGTGGAAGGATTCAACCAGGCTGTCCAATTACTTTAACCAATCCTAGCGCTTCGAATAACCGTACGCTAGAACTCTTTCATTTATTTCCATTCAATTTAGGTAAGTGTCAATGGTACTTTTAAATTGCGCACTAATCGAAACCATTTTATAGCGATGTGTAGTCATCAGAGAAGTTCTTATTTATTTGCCGAAAGTGTTATTGTGAACAGTTTCTATTCAACCAGCGTTTCATCATGCTTTGGAATGTGTGTGCCAGATGTAGTATCAACCTCTCATTGCTACATGGGAGAAAATTTACGAGCTGTCCCTCCAGGAACAAATAGACTCTTCGCGTGTTCCACCAACGATAAACCCAAATATGGAAAAGGACCAGATGGACCATTGACATAATTATTCTTACTGATCAGATTATACATAATTATACAAAGATTATACATGGTTATCACTAATTCTCTCAATTATTGTACATAAGCAGTTATAGTATTACCAATTTAAAAATAAAGCTACATAGAGGTCACTTACACTTAAAATGTTAAGTGTTACATAAATCGTTAAGTTCTGTTTTCGTATTGGCTGGATAAGTTTACAATCACTTGTTCCAGAAGCAATAATTGTGATCGCACTAATTTTATTATTATAATGCACAAATAAGAAACGATTGCGAAATCCCAATAGCCCGTAATCAAAAATCCCGCAAAACTGAATCGTAGATTTTATCGGGATTGGGTGCGTCAATATTATATTGTTGGGTGGATTTCGTTATCGAATAATAAAATAAATGTTCAATATTTCAGTTTTGTCATTATTACTACTAACAGATTTAGTTGAAAATTTAAGACAGAATAATGGCGCCTGACACCAGATCCGCAAAGGGTCTACTTGATACACCAAGAGAAAACCGCATGGTCCTAAAAAAAACCCATGCTGCCGATGGTCCCCTTGTTGCACTCCTTCACCACACTGATGTAAATCAACATTTTAAAGTTTTTACTTAAAAAATTAAGGATTTTTAAATTGATCTCATTTGGATACATGATCTATGGTTCTCAACGTACTCAATCTAATAATTACCACGAGAGACGTATTTTATAGTTTCGAAAAGTTGTCAATCCCTCGAATCTTAGCACTCTGCAGGCTGTTTCAATAAATCCAAAGAAGTGATTTCTGACATCATACTCATAATAGGCTCTTTCTATTGTAAAACTTGCCCAATGTCTCTTCTTCTTGTGCCCAAGAAAAACTATCTGGTAAATATATAGTACAATATTAACAGTGGAATAAAAATAATATTTCGAATTTATTTCGCTTTCAAAGAGTTCTGAAACATCTTTCTCGTTAAAATGTATTTTAAAAAGCAAGCACAATAAATCCTCATTAATTTAATTGTTTGCATTTTTATTAAATTTGATTGCCTTTTGAAATAAATTAGGGGGGACGTTACGACCATGTTATCCTCTTTCGTTAAAGTTTACCGTCAGTCTTTTTAAATGTAGCAATCAAAAATTGAATACCGCCTAATAGCAAAAAGTAAAATATAATAAAAAATTGCTTAGTGAAAAATTAATGATCAAACGTCAAGTTTCTTATCAAGTGAAATATGGCATAGCCTGGCCAAATTAAAAATTTTACGTGATAGGAAATTGCTTGTTGAAAGTATAAGAACATTTCTTGTTAATTACTATTATTAGTTGTAATGAAATCATGCAAGCAATAATATTTAGAAATTTCTATTATTGAATTTAAATTTTATTTTACAATTTCCTAAGTAAATACAAGCTGCTGAAACTGTATTGCAAGAATTTAATTCATTGTGAAATTTGATATTTAATATTGTATCGATGCTTAGCACGATAACTTGAAATGCGTTAACAATAATATTACACATATAGGAAATTTCCACCAATATTTATTTTTTAGATATTATTGTGACAAATTTCATGATGTAAGTTGATAATGTTCTACTCTTGTTTACAAGAGATAATAGAAACAAATCAATAACTTTAAATCTAAAACCGCGTTTGTTATACGCATGAATTATTCTGGAATTATACAATAAACAGTTTTCTCAATAAATATCCTAAAAAACAAATATCCTCATCGCCGAATATTTGCCAATATTTGCGAACGGTATGCTCGTCCACTTTTCAGAATTGACTGTTTTTAGCGAAATTTCTGCTCTGTAACTCAACCGTTGCTCGCACCAAACAACATTACGCACATTTGAAATATGCAGAATTTGTACCTACGAATAAAATTAAATGTAACATAAATTTATTTAAAATAGTCAATTAGTATGCAATCTTATTAAACACAGATAAAATATTGTAACATAAGACTTTAAAAGAGAATAAATTTTTAAAATGTAAGTTTTCTTGAAAATGAAGTACGAAATTCTGATTTTAATTCTTTTGACACTTTGTGTTGGTAAGTAGATAAACGCATTTAAAAAAATAAGCGAAAATTTTACATTATTTATCTCTTCGAGAAAAAACATGGAACCAAGAACAACTTTATTCCAAAGTAATCTTCGTCAACTGGTGGAAAATTTCTTGGGAAATTTTTCTGATTGGAATATGTAAACTTCCAAAAATTGCCAAATTCATGGCAAAACTCCTATGTGCAGCCAATAATCAGTTAGGTATCGCAATTTCAGATATTCATGTATTGGGTCATTTAATGGGAGCACACCCGAGTGGATTAATCGGTAAAAATACTTTAAATATATGTAATGAATCTATTGGAAGAATAACGGGAATGGATCCAGCCGGTCCCTTGTTTCAACTTTTTCCAAAAAATACACGCTTGGATAAATCTCATTCGTTGATATAATTCATACCAATGCACTGGTGGTAGGCTATCATGGATACCAGGGTGACAAAAATCTGGAATATCATATAATAGGGAAGATTGTCCTACGAATTCATCGCATCGACTGTTTTGGATTCCAACAAATTTTACTTCACCTTATGCTGTTGAATGTTCGCTTTATGAAAATGAATGCACTTAAATGGAGCGTTTGTTCAATATTTTCGTATTCATAAGCAAAATACACTGAAACCTGTTTTTGCGCGGAGAATAAGAACAGCATAAAAGGAATCCCTTAAAAAAATATTTCATTTTTATTCGTACTGTGGATTTGATGGAATTTTATGATATATCGCACAAAAACAAATAAAAAAATCGCTCATGAACAATTTTCCATATAAAAACCGCTTTTAAAATACATCGCTTAAACCAGGTTTGACTGTACTATATAAAATAACAATAATAAATAACTTTAAATAATAAACATGAAAATGTAAAGTTAGAATATTATTTCAACCAGTACCAATAACAGAGTAAATGATAACAAAGTATATTGTGTACCTATTATTATAATATAATGGAAAATTTATTATTAGGCAGTAGTATTATTTAGCCGACAGTGAAACCATGCAAATAATTGAAATAAAGTTATTATACGACAAAATTGACATGAAAATTATCAGCATCACCAACAGTTATTTAATAATCGCTTGGTAGAATGCTAATTTTTCTTAATTCTGATTGATTATTAAAACACTGCTTGATTAGGGTAACTGTGCCATAACCCTGACTCTTTTTGAATTTCAATAATTTTTTCTCATCTTAAATGCACTCAAAAAATTTGAAAAACTGATGTCTCAGTTAGACCTCTGCTTTCAAATAATAAAATTAAAAAATAACGAAACTCGTCCATTCGTACCAACAAATTGGGTTTTGGCTATGGTAATTGTGAGCATTTCCACCTTAATTGCAGAAAAGTACAACCGGATATCCCCAAAATGACAAAGATTGTCTTTTGCTCATGTGCAGTCACTCCAGGATGGAGAGTATAACTTTAAACAATTTCATGGTGGAGATGCATCTCTAGAATATGTTGTTATGGAAGAAAATTGCCCGAATAACTCCACAAATAAAGCTGTTTGGATACCAACACATTTTACAAGCCATATTTAGCACATCTGAAATACGATATACAGGATTTTGTACCTGTGGATAAAATTAAATGTAACTAAATTTATTTAAAATAGTTAATTAGCAATGCAATCTTGTTTAAAATAGATATAACGTGTACAGGATAACAAGATTTTAAATGGTAATGTTCAAATATACCAACTTTTTTAAAGTGTAAGTTTGCTTGAAAATGAAGCACAAAATTACTATTTTTTTTACATCAATTATTCTTTTGACACTCTGCGTTGGTAAGTACATTCAATTATTTAAAAAATAATAAAAAATCTTACATTATTTATCTCTTCAAGAAAAAATATGGAACCAAGAAAATTTTTCTAGTTCCGATGGTAGAGTAGATGAAACTGAATTACTACTGTATACAAGAAGTAATCCTGTAAACCCCATAGTAATAAACGGAAGTAATATAAACTTAATAGAAAAAAAAGAAAAAAATGTAGTAATAATCCACGGATATCAGTCCGATCCGACTATCCTTCTATATCCAAATATAAGAAATAAATATTTACAGCGTTACGATTCCAACGTAATCTTCGTCAACTGGTCGAAAATTTCTTGGGAATTTTATCCAATTGGAATATACAAACTTCCAAAAATTGCCAAGTTCGTGGCAAAATTCTTATGCGAAGCCAATAATCAGTTAGATATCGCACTTACGGATTTCCATCTAGTGGGACATTCAATGGGAGCACACCTGAGTGGGTTAATCGGTCAAAATACTTTAAATATATGTAATGAACCTATTGGAAGAATAACAGGAATGGATCCAGCGGGTCCTTTATACAACCTACTTCCAAAAAATAAACACTTAGATAAATCTGATGCGCTATTCGTTGATATAATCCATAGCAACGCACTGCTGGCAGGTTATTATGGTAATATTGGCCATGTCGATTTCCACGTCAATTGTGGTACTTATCAGCCAGGATGCCCACAGTTAAATTTAAAAAATATTACGTCAATAATAAGTAAAGCATTGGAAAAGAGTTTTTCCCAAATAAATTCTTTCATTCTCAGGTTCTTGCAGCCACATCAGAAGTTTAGTTTACATGACCGAAAGTATAAGTTCCGACAATTTCATAGCACAAAGCTGCAGTTCCTGTCCTTTTAAATGTCAGGGTGACCGTAATCCGGAATATGTTATAATGGGCGAAGATTGTCCTACGAACTCATCGCATCGAGTGTTTTGGATTCCAACAAATTCTACTTCACCTTATGCTGTTGAATGTTCGCTTTATAAAAATGGATGCACGTAAATTGAGCGCTTTCTCATAATATCTGAATTCAATATTTTCATTTTCGTGAAATACAATACTAATGGAAAAGTTGGAACAAACAATCCAACTTATTTTGAAATTTTCTAAAAAATGAATTTCACAGCTACCTATTTAATAAAAATAAATATAATAATATCGCTATTTTTAAATTTTATAAAATTATCATTTATAATACACAAGTAGTCAAAGTTATGTCGATTATTTTGAAGTGGTACACGAATATTTATTGCGCTTGTGTACAAATAGCACGAGTGCGTTAGCACGAGTGCTATTCACAAGCGCAATGAACATGAGTGATACCACCTCAAAAATAGTCTACTTAAACTTTGACTACGAATGGTATTCGAGAGACTATTCAATTCACAAATTTCATTTTTCAAAAAATTATAATTTAAAAAATTGAGCTGCACATGATTTCATTTCCATTACAACCAGTAAACAAACTTTTGTCATTCGCAAAGTTTTGTATTTATATATAAAATTGTCACTTGAACCACTAGTGGAATTGTCGATATAATTCCACTAGTGAAACTGTCACTATAATTCATTTCGGTTGGCTCTGAAATTGCGAATGTTGCTTTTGATTAGTCCACTTTAACAGATGACATGTGAATTGAATAGTCACAAAAACATAACAAAAAGTTGTGTTCCAAATGTAGGTTTATTTATAAATTAATATAATATTAATAACAACAATGGCCATGGATTTTTGATCGCATACGCGGACTTATTCCATATCAAATTTTTTCAATTAAGTTTCGAAGATCGAATAAATTTCTGACCACCTACTATGTGATACTTTTTACGGGTAAACAGGTCTGGACTTAGGGGTCGAGAACACTAATGTGTTTATCCTGTGACTACTGGGCAACAATTTTAGTACAGTAAATGGGTGCATTGTCTTGTTTTAGCTGAAATCATTTCAATTTATTAATCGTTTGCCTGCAAGTATGATTATCTCTTGAAAGAAAATTTAATTAAAATGTAACATTAACTCTTTTCTTCCAAAAATTACGATTTCTGCGCTTCCTATTAACCCACCCCCTTTCTAATGATTTTGTGTTCTCCAAACATACACCTGTATTTAAGTCAAATCATGAATTCACTGATCCATAATAGTTTTTCAGTAATTTATAGATTTCAAAATATTATCCGAGTAAAACTTCCACCTTTTATTTTATAATATTAACTTTAGTTAATTAATGCAATTTACGTACAATCCGACCTTATTTATTTGGTTCATAAAGACCACGCCCAATAATTTGGGTTGATGGAACATTTTCCCACATATTTTCGATCTTTGCTTTAATTTTTAGGAACTAATTGCTAGCAGAAATAGCAGGAACATTCCATTATTTTTCATATTTAAATGAAGTTATAATTTGGAAAATTCAATAGCCGATTTACATAAAAAGTTCTATTTTCTAAACAAATTAATATCAATTTTTTTCAGGTTTCCATATAAAAATTAAAATTGATAACTAAAACTTTAAATTGACTTGTGTAATAAAGAAAATAATATTGTATATTATTATATTATATTTTTACAGTAAAATTTTCAAAATAAATAGGTTAATTAAACAATAAAACGTTATTAAACGTCCGATGACAGCAGTAACCACTGCTGAAAGCTCACGAATAATTATTTCGTTTTATTGTTTAATTAACCTATTAATTTTACTTTAATATTAATTTCACAAGTTAATAATATATATATATTTCTATTATTATTTTATTATAATAATATAGTCATTAGGAGATAAAAAGCAAAAAAAAGTTTTATTTATTTTTAAGTAATTTTTAAATTTAAACCGCGATTTCCTAAAACAATTTAAATTTAACCTACTTATGGTAGCCGCCTACAGTAGATAATATTATGAAAACTTATAATACTTGGTTGTGGTAGTTTATTTTAGTTAACAGTGAAACTTCGCAAATCATTGAAATGAAGTTATTATACGCTATTATACATTTTCTACTCACCTTCCCTAATTGTTGTAAGTGAAACCAGGAAAAACTAATAAAAAATTTATTCTCGATATCTTTCAGTGTGTTATGAAAAAAACAAAGTATTGGCCTTTAACGAATCATTAGATATCACCACATTTGAGCAGTTAGTATGCAAGCTTTACGATTTAGAGAAAGTTACGATACGATTATTACTTTATACGAACGATAATCCTTCAATTCCTATTATTTTAAGTAAAAATAATCTAAGTTTACTTCGACAGAGGGAAAAAAATGTGGTAATAGTTCATGGGTATCTATCCACCCCTCTTCTATTTGGACCTTTACGAGATGTATATTTAAACAACTACGATGCTAATATAATAATTATTGATTGGACAATAGTTAGTTTGGAATTATATCCAATCGGTGTTTGCAAAATGCCGGCAACAGCGGAATTTCTTGCGAAATTTTTTTGTCAACTCGATATACCACTTTCGGCATTTCACATAATTGGGGCATCTATGGGAGCACAATTGAGTGGTTTAATTGGTAAAAAAACTGTTCAAGTTTGTAATAGACAAATTGGAAGAATTACAGGATTGGATCCCGGTGGACCGTTGTATCAAAATGCTCCCAGCAATAAACGTTTAGATTCATCGGATGCGTTATTTGTTGATGTAATTCATACAAACGAAAAGGGTTTGGGATACTATGGTAATTGTGGTCATGTGGATTTTCATGTTAATTGTGGAAAAGTACAAGCGGGGTGTCCGCAACAAGACGAAGATAGTATATTGAGTAAGTGTAGTCACTCCAGAAGTACTGATTACTGGATAGAGAGTGTAACTTCAAATAATTTCATCGCTCAAAGTTGTACAGGGTGTCCTGAAGAATGTGGCGGAGATGCAACGCCAGAATATATTATTATGGGAGAAAATTGCCCGAATAACTCCACAAATAAAGTTTTTTGGCTACCAACACGTTCTACATCACCTTATGCTGCTGGGTGTTCCCTTTATGATTCTGGATGTACATAAATCTTAATAAAAGAGATTATTTCTTCTCAGATTTGAACCAGATACCTTAAGCGTTAGCAGTGAAATTATTTTGTTCTATTTTGGAATAATAAAATATATTTTAAATTAAAAACTAATGCTACAAACATTTTCAACTTGCGGTTAGTTTATCTTATCAAAGTAGTTCACTTCTTGTAGCCGTAATTTGCATTTTAAAGTGTAAGTCAAACCGGATAAATTGCATGAATATGCATGACTATAGCTTTAACGAAGTGTCCGTATTAACATAAAAAATATGATTTAAAATACTTAAAATATAAATAATTTGCTGTAATGTTGGATATCACAAACATGAAAGGCGCCTAATAATGTTTATCCGCTTAAAAAGGGCACTAAGGAAATTTATTCACTTTGATGATCGTATGATGTCTCGTGTACTTACCAAAGCTTGATATATCAAGGAAATTAGGTAACATATTAATCCTCACCTGTAACAAAAAAAATTCATTAGATAACGCAATTAGAAGTTTAGTTGCTTTGTGTTTTTTTTTGTAGAATCAAGAGCTTGTTGCAGTGTGTTAGCTGTTTACCACGAGAACAATTATACTCTAAAGATGAATCGTAGTAGCCCTCATAATATTAATCGACCTTCATTTGTCCCTTGTCTTTAGCTTATAGTCTGAACGTATGTATACTAATTTAGTTATGTGGAACCCACGACCCTACCGCTAGTTTAGTCGTCGGAAACCAAATTTGTGCTTTTTTGTAATTTTATTTCCTCTTTATTCGTATCGTTTAAATAAAGAAAACAAATAATAAATTGCAATTAAAACTAAACAATAAGTGATGTTAAGTTTTTATCTAAATGAGTGTCAGACATTTAAGATTCGGAATTCCTAAATTAATTTATAGGTCATGTTTGGCTATTTATGTTAACCCTACGGATATAAAAAAATAAAGGTTAATTGATAAAATTTAGAGAAATTTTTATTGCGTCAAAATTTTGAATGGAAAATAAAAGACGTGATATGGTGAGATTTAAAGATTTCGTTGATTGAATTACTATGGTAACACTAATCAGTATAAAATGTACGTAAGTTTGATAGTTATCAACGTTACTAATTCGATTTGTTGTACCGTAACTAACAACATTTATGCTTTGGTCCAAAGTTCACATTTAGGTCATCCGAAAAGGGATTCGATCGGTTTGACTATTCAAAACAACTAAAACATATTTTTTAAGTTTATGTTATTTATAATTAAGTAATTGATAACACTTTTGCTATATTTAATTTGTCCACGCATATAAAACGATAAATTATGGAAAAATTGTAGACTTTTATAGTTGTTAGTTTAATAATAAATACAACAAAGTTATTATCAACTTATTAAATTGATCAAAACGAGAATATTGAAAGAATTTATTATTATTTTTATAAACGAAGGTCGAAGGTCAGAAAATTGTAGCATTGACTTCATGGAAAATAACTCTGTTTTCTTCGTCAAAGTGGTGACACAAGGAAGATGGTGGAAAGCGAGCAACCGAGATGATAATCTTTTAAAAGAATTCCATTCCGATTTATAAATTTTCATTCAAATTGACCCGCCCGTTTATTTAATTATTATAAATAAACAAAATTCAAAATTGGGTCAAGAAAAAACCTTTCTCGAGTTTAATTTTATGCAGATAACACATATGGTAATGAATGGCAAAATTGATTATTTATCTAAATAATTCGATTGGCTTTGAAAATTATTGCTACTAATGATAATATCATTGTTATTTTATCTTACGTTAATAGTAAATTAATAACTTGATAGTTGAGCAACCGATTAAGAAATTCTTAACGCGTTGGTTATTTGAATAAATGGGATTTCGAATGATACGTTGATATTCTAAAAACGGAAGAATGAAATATCATCATCGAAATCCCTAAACCCAGACCAGGGGTGTCGCAAGAGATATTTGCCTCGATATATTCTATATTCTCTCTCTAGGGGATACTTTAAACGAAAAAAATATTACGTAAATTAGGTACCAGAAGTAAAAATTTTGGAACCTGGACAGCGTTTTCAGTATGAATTCTCTCGACAGCCAAGAGTTTGGCTTTTCAAATCAACTATGAAGAACTCCCATGACAAATTCCCCAAAATAAAGATCAACAGATCGTAATCAAACCCTTAGTTTAATAATGAAAATTTAAATTTTGGAATATTTTTTTGACAGTGTTCGTCACCGCCGTATGAAAAACTAGCAAATAAAAATTATTCGGTTCGCCATGTTATGTTGATAATGGCGATATCCTTGATCTCTTCAAGTATTTCGAGGACACGACACGGAACACAAATCGACCCCAAGATTGGCTCCATTCAACTTGGAAACTATTTAGAATCTACCCAAGATAACCAAGTCGATTGAAAGGTGGCACGGGGTTTCCATTTGTTTTGAGTGGATGCAGACCTCTATTTGGAAATCACAGCGAGATGTTAAAAAAAATTGGAAGTGTTAGACACTAAAAAACAACATTAAATCCTGGAGTCCTATGTGAACAGACCAAAAAAACTTCGAAGATTCATAAAAATTAATAATAATTAAGAAATATTCCGGTTCGGCACTGTCACTGACTTTAGTCTTCCTTCGTAAATTTCATGACATTTTTAAAATAATTAGTACACTAATAACTTATAAATTTTAATTTAGTTTCAAGGTTCAAAAAAGGACACGCATTGTTGTTTCGAACCTATTAATTTTACTTTATTAATTTTAACTTAATAAATTTCCCTAATTTTTCATGGATGTATATTTTTTAATGAAATATTTTTGCATAAATTTTGTTCTAATGAAATTTTTCATCTAATTTATTATTTGCAAAAGTTTTTTCAATATTGGCGAGATTATATTAAACCCAAAGATGTATTTCGTTAAATCTTTTCACATGAAAAAAAAAAATTAATTTTAATGAGCAATTTCAGAAAACAAACCTTCCGTTTCAAAATATCATCAGTTCTAATGTTACGTCAATTTTATTTCTAACGAAAACCATGCAATTGAATAAAACGAAAAAGATTACGATGATTGTCTTACCCAATAATAATATATTGTTTGCTAATAGTATTGATCATCCCAGAAAAACATAAATAAATAATTTTTATATTTATATCACGTGCGTCAGGATTACAAATAAGATTTTCATGCTTTTTAATATTTCAAAAACATTTTGTTGACATTTATAACCTTTCGGAATTTTCCGATTAATTTCCAAAATTCCACTTCTACAGCTGGTACGTTTTAAAAGGTGGAAAGTAAGAAAAATTCAAATACTCATTTAAACTAACCCATTTTACGACCCACTTTGGGAACAACATACGTGGCTCTAAAATTTTAAGAACGAAAACTTTACGACATGATTCCCTGCATGAGCTATTGAAACTACGTGGAGTAAATTGCTCTCATCCCGAACTAAAAATGTACAACCACCGCGAAATTTTCCTCATAATATTGCACTTCGAAACATCGCAATAGAGCTTCAGAATAATAATTTTAAAAATAAAATTTTGATACGATAACCTATCGTAACAGTAAACAGTTTTATTGCCGAAAAAACGACATTTATAAAAACAATAAGTTGTAGGAAATGTAAAGGTCAAATTATTGATATCGATGTAAACAATGAAGCACCTAATTCGGAACTGCCAAATCAAAATTTTACTTTTGATTCGTATTTCGTCCGAAAAGGTGATTGTGATATCACAACCAAGGTTAGTTATAAAAATAGCTCGGAGATGCAATTGCTGAGGAAATCAAAATATTATATAAAGATGTTGCAATAAAATAATTAAATTGACGTCGAAATTAAGATCTTAACAAAATTAAGATAATAATCTGAATCGATTGGGGGTAATACGCACTCCAGTATACGGCTTGTCAACAACAATTAATGAGTTTATCTTTTTCTAAAAACACATTTCCAAAAGAGATACAAGATTGGCTGCCCCCCTCGACGACTAAATCATAATTACAATATAAGTGGCATAATTATAACACAATTAACATTCAAAAACTGATTAAGCTTCCAAGGAGCTGTTAAAATGGTGCACGTCAAAAGTATAGTTTTTATATTTACCATCGTGACATTGAAAAATGGTAAGCTTTTCGAACTAATTAATTGTAAAAAATGAGAATATAATTATTTTTTATTTAATTTCAGTTTTATCCTTCAAAGAAATAACAACAATAGCAGACCTCGATCAAGAGACAGTCGACGAACTCAAAATATTATTGGATATGCCCTATAATTCGGCGGGTATTGCATCGCCCAAGTTAAAACCAAGTTGTAAGAGAATTGGCGAAGTAAAAGTCAACTTTTTGTTATACACCCGAGAAAATCCAGACATCCCCATCAGTTTAGAAATAGATAATCCTATTGAAGTACAAGCAAACAAAAAAACTGTCATGTTAGTCCACGGTTGGCTGTCCGACTCGAACTCTTCCACAACAATTGAATTGAAAAACGAGTACATCAAGCGTTACGATTGCAACGTAATTGTGGTGGATTGGTCGCAAATTTCGTGGCAGCGCTATACAACCGCGTTTTGTACAATTCCGAGAATTTCCTTTCACGTAACAAAATTCATGTGCAATTTGGAAGACCGATTGAACGGTTCGATAAAAGAATTACACGCGATCGGTCACTCGGTCGGAGCTCAAATTTTGGGCGTCGTGAGTCATTACGTTCAAAATAAGTGCCACCAGAAAATAGGGAGAATTACGGGGTTAGATCCGGCAGGACCACTCTTTCAAGATGTCGTGGCGTGGAGACGATTAGATCAAAACGATGCTATGTTTGTCGATGTAATTCATACTGACGAATTTCATTTAGGCTATAAAGGTAACATGGGATCCATCGATTTTCACGTTAATTGTGGTCAATTTCAACCGGGCTGTCCCTCAGTCCGTAGTTTCGACAGCGACTCAAGTATTTCAACAGGTAAATTTTGATAGCAATATTAAAACTAAATGTAACTAAATTTTTATTATTTGTTTAGTTATGTGCAGCCACCTCAGGAGTATGGAATACATGAAAATAAGTCTCACTTCTCAAAACTTTTTAGCCGTAAGTTGCGGTTTATGTCCGCGATATTGTCGACCTAACCTCATGTCGGAAATTTATGTCGTTATGGGAGAAGACTGCACAGAAGCCCCACGAAACGCAAAAAAATTCTACTTAACAACTTCTAGTTCGTATCCCTACCATAATCTCCAATAGTCTTCTTTTACATCAGTTAATATTTTATTTATTATAATTTATAGAAGGTACCAATTTAGTATTTGTTGTGGTAATTATTATTAAAACAAATAAATGCAGTATTGTTAATATGTATTTAAGTGTAGAATAAAATATAATATATAAATTACTGGTGAATTTATTTGTCCGACCTTCGGTTTCACTGTTTAATACGTTGAATACCTATAATTTAATACGTCTACTTTATTAAGAAGAAAAATGCTAAGAATTAGATTTAAATTGCATATGTATATATTTTTAAATCAAAAGTTTGAAAGATGGATTTCAGTTCAGCGAATTGTAGAAAAATACATCCTTACACATTACGTATTCAAAACAGTAACGGTGACATACATTTAGCCGAAGCTGCGCCTCCTGCATAGGATACAAATACAGGTAGCTTGTTCATATCATGGACCGGTTTCGGCATTAACCGAAGGATTTGCCATCGTCATTGGTTCAGTAGTACTATGAATAATCTCAATTCCATCGTTATATCTGCAATCCCATAAAATCGGAAAAGTGATGATGCGAAGTGTGATGAAAATTATTCCTATACATAATTACAGATGCTCTTTATAAGGGACACTTGCTATCTTCACATTCGTATCACTACGGGGCGATGGCATTGATGTAGTACTGCTGAACCAATGCATGTCTGAGGATAGCAAATCCTTCGGGTAATTCCGAAACTACATTGTAACCATTTTAGGTAATTATGTGGAAGTCTTAAGAGTTCTGAAAGCAGACCTGCGGTTAGCACGGATATTTATGAGCAAATAAGAAATATTACATAAAAACTGCGAGCTTTGCAAGGAATCCACTTAACAGCTTCCGCATCACGGCGCATTGCCGTATTTTTTCCCTCTTCGTCTATACGATTACACCTCGTCACTTTTATCTCATCTGATATCTAATATGCAAATAAAAATTAATTAGATAATTATGTAAATAAAATCACTTTCAGAGGTAGAAGATGGTCTATAGAAAATACTTTAGACCTCGCCCTGAAATAAGAGCAGCTCACAGAGACACCCAAAACGCGATATGTAATTGAAGTGGGAGAATGTCTAATTGAATATCTATGTGTGACATAGTCTCTCCCATACAGGAATCCCAACAACTCAAATGTAGTCCAAAACCTGCTTTTGCAAAGATTCAAAAGTAAGAACATGGATTTGGTTGGGAACCAAATAGGGCAAGAAAAAAGTAATTTGTGTGCTCGTACTGCTTCCCACTAAATAAAAATTTGGTGAAGTTTGAAAACTCAGAAGAATTGCAAAACAGCGTCAGAAGTCACATAATACCGATGATACTTGAATTCGGCGACGGTTCGAATTCCCTGATCGCGATTTTTACCATTTTTGAAGAGGTTTATGAAAGATGAGGGTCTAATTAGCGTATAAAAAAATAAAATTTGCGGTCGGTTCACACATTTTTGAAAAAAAACGACTTTAAAAATTAATTTGAAAGCCAATTTTATAATTGGCTCTTTTGAAGTGTAACCCCGCCCATCGAAATTAAAATGGGTTGTGGCAACATTTAAAATACCAGAATCTTGTTTTTTATAACGAATTATGAAGGATGAGGGTCTAATTAACTAACAAAAAAATTAAATTTGTGATCGGATAACAAATTTCGGAAAAAATTCATTTTTTATGTGAATCTGACTCTTGACGTAGTTGCGCTTATCAAAACCGCTTGTAACGCCCGGAGCGACGCGGAGCTAAACGTTTTACTTACTAAAAATATTCCCGAAGTACCTCCAACTCAAAAATGTATGGATATTGACGCGACGGATCTCAGAGAGCGACTGGTATCTCCCCACCACTAGTCATCGTCAACCCAGGACCGTCGCAAGAATGTTTCCATATTTGATGTTTTATTACGCAATAATACACTTACATGTATTTCTTATGGGGAAAATTGTAATTTTCAAAATTAAATTGTGGCCTTATTACAACTCCGACAAGATTGGTCCTCACCTTAAAGAACTTGTATATTTGTGTTCTTTCGATTGGTAAAGCCATTTCTATAGAGAAAATGGTATTTACGAACCCCTAAATTCAAACTCTCACCCTTGAATTCAAAGTTATCACCATGGGGATCTTCCCTCACAAACATTAAGAGAAAAATGATTAAGGAATAGATGGTAAGGTTAGATTTCATGTTTTCAATATTTAAGAAGACCGTTTCGCGCAAGGGGTCAACCGCTAGAGGAAATCGTGTACAATTAACTTCACACTTCACGTATTCCTCATAATTCTCCATACTTCTTTGTCCTTCATAGAATTCAGCAGTAATTAATCGATACTTTCAGTATCAGAGACTTTCAATTTCTGAGACTTACAGAAATACCAAAATTTGAGCACTGGAAGGTGTTCCACATCCCCCAGACCCCCCTGATTGAGTAGATTATTTTTATCAGAAGTAAACTAAAGATCTCCCGTTGCAGAGGCACTAGAGGGTGTTTCACTCCCCCCCCCCGCCCCCCGGATCAAGTAGTTTATTTTTTATCAGAAGTAAACTGAACTCTCCTGTTGCAGAGATCTACCTCCCAGGGAGTACGGAATTTATAATTAGGTAGTTTATAATTAATTGTCAGATTACGAATTAAACACATTTACTTGGCCATAGCTAATTTTAATAAACTTGAGATATGCTTAAATATTTAATTCACTTTTAATAAAAAATAAATTATTTAAACGGGGGTCTGGGGTGTGGAACACCCTCCAGTGGTGTAGAACACCCTCCAGTGCTTCTGCAACGGAAGATCTTCAGTTTACTTCTGATAAAAAGTAAACTACTCGGTTTGGTGTTCTGCATGTTCTGCAATGTTCTTCATTCCAAAATTTGTGCACTGGAAGGTGTTCTACAGCCCTCCTCACCAGTACTTCATGTACTTCATTAGATGTGTACAAAAAACTTCACCAGCGGTTAACCCCTCGGTTTCGCGCTTATTATCAAGTATTGCCTCCGATGTTGTCACAGACATCATTGAGAGAGAACTAAAGATAGAGACTAAAATCGACCAATATTGTATGGAATACACCATAGAAAACAACTTGGTTATACATTGTTAGGCGTGAAAAAAATTCGATTAAATGAAATTAAAAATATTTGGAAGCCAAGTTTTTGAGAACGTTGATAAATTTTGTTGACAATAAAAAAAAATCCTGAATAAGTAAAACAAATATTGCCTAATAGAATTGTACTGTTGTCACAAGGTTGTAACAAGCTTGTCAAGCATGTGACAATCTTGTCAAAACCTTACGTGCTATCTGGGTTTAATGTACTTATAAAACAATTATGGAAATTGACTCATGTATAAAAAAACCGTACCTACACTAATGGTAGTAGCTACAACTATAACCTAAAAAAATTGATAAAACGAACTCTAACAATCTTTTTTTCAAGTTCTGTTAATAAAATAATTATAACGGCCGATAACAAACAACAATAATTGTGATGCAAATAAAGTTAATGGTAAGTACAATAATTTACCAGACATTTAAACAATAATGCCCGATTTCTTCTTCTAGAGATAATCTATCTATTAGATAAATTAACAAAGTAACCAATCAGATAGCAGCAAAACAAAATAATCAAAAATATGATTGGCTACTTCGTTAATTTATCTTATAGATAGATTATCTAAGAGATATCTCTAAGTGAAGAAATCAGGATTAAATCGACAAATAAAACAACTAATATCAACATTTTTACAAACTAATTAAAACTACTTAAAATTAAAAAAGAACCTAAGGCTGCGCGTACAGTGCGTCCGTTTTCGGACGAATTGCGACGAACTGAAAGTCTGACGGAGACTCATAGATGCGAGTGATTGTTAATAGTGAAGGATAGAATTCTCGTTCGTCCGAAAACGGATCCACTGTGCGCGCAACCATATTCGTTGAGCTCGCCGACGTTTTCACAATTTTATTAAAATGTTGATATTCTTTTCAAGAGTATTGCACTTTATAATGCACTTTTATTAATTTAAATTCACAATAACTGTTCATCGGTCGTATACTGCGTTTTCTACGTTGAGCTGTTCAAAATTCACTTCTAATTTTTGAAAAAATCCTCCTTTTATATCAATTTTCGGTCGGTCTCCTACTATTTCCACGTGACATTAACCGTCACATTATTTTCGCGCGTCCTGTCTTCGGCTTGTTATTGGTCCAAAATTTTCACGCTAGATATAAGTATCCAATAGAGCTCAGCTAGTAACAAAATTCGTTATTTTACATCCAACTCATCATGTAACGGTATTTTGTTACCGCGAATTCCTTATCTCTTCGTCTTTCCATTGGATCTTAAAAACACGCCATAATATTAACAACCAATACCAATTAAGCCAAAAATAACGGTCATCTGATTCTCCCGCGAAATGAACATATCTTGAAACTTAATTTTTTTCGTAAAAAAATTTTATAATTCGGCGACGATTCGAATTCCCTGATCGCGATTTTTACCATTTTGATGTGGTTTATGAAAGATGAGGGTCTACATATCGTAAAAAATAAAATTTGCGGTCGATTCACACATTTTGGAAAAACGGCTTTAAAAATTAATTTGGAATGCAATTTTGTCATTGGCTCTTTTGAAGTGTAACCCCGCCCATCGAAATTAAAATGGGTTGTGGCAACATTTAAAATACCAGAATCTCGTTTTTATAACAAATTATGAAGAATGAGGGTCTAATTACCTAATAAAAAATTAAATTTGTGATCGGACAACAAATTTCGTAAAAATTCACTTTTATGTGAATCCGATTCTTGACGTAGTTGCATTTATCAAAACCGCGTGTAGCGCTCGGAGCGACGAGGAGCTAAAAGCTTTACTTACTAAAACATCCCCAAGTACCTCCAACTCGAAAATGTATGGATGTTGACGCAACGGATCTTGGGGAGCGACTGGTATCTCCCCACCACTAGTCGCCGTCAACCCAGACACCGTCAACAGAATGTTTCTATATTTGGTGTTTTATTACGCAATAATACACTTACATGTATTTCTTATAGGAAAATTGCAATTTTCAAAATTAAATTGTGGCCTTATTACAACTCCGACGAGATTGATCCTCACCTTAAAGAACTTGTATATTTGTGTTCTTTCGTTTGGTAAAACCATGAATTCAAAGTCATCACCATGGGAATCTCCTTCACAGACATTAAGAGAAAATGATCGAGGAAAGATGGTAAAGTTAGATTTCATGTTTTCAATATTTAGGAAGACCTAAAGATAGGGACTAAAATCGACCAAAATTGTATGGAATGCACCATAAAAACAAGTTGGTTATACATTGCTGGGCGTAAAAAAATTAGATTTAATGAAATTAAAAATATCTGAAAAGACCTTGGGCATAGTACCTATTATTTAAACATTTTAACGACCACTTGTAAAAGGCCAAATATCCCAATAGTTGGAAGATAACGAGTTTGACCAGAAGCAACTGGTACCTATAATCTGGATTTCTTAATCATAAACTTGTATATATATTGCAGTAAACTTTTCATTATTTATAAAACCGTGAAGCTGCTAAATGAATACGTGAATGAATGTGTAAACCTCGTTGGTGAAGCCAAGTTTTTCTAACGTTGATAAATTTTGGTAACAATAAAAATCCTGAATAAGTTTAACAAATATTCCTAATAGCATTGTACGGTTGTCACAGGTTGTAACAAGGTTGTAACAAGCTTGTCAAGCATGTGACAATCTTGTCAAAACCTTACGTGCTATCTGGGTTTGATGTACTTATAAAAAATTATGAAGTTTGATTCTTGTATAAAAACCGTACACTAATGGTAGTAGCTACAACTATAATCTAAAAATTGATAACGAACTCTCACAATCCTTCTTCAAGTTCTGTTAATGAAATAATTATAAATAATTACGGCCGATAAAAACAACAATTGTGGTGCAAATAAAGTTAATGGTAAGTACAATAATTTACCAGACATTTAAACAATAATGCCCGATTTCTTCTCCTAGAGATAATCTATCTATTAGATAAATTAACAAAGTAACCAATCAGATAGCAGCAAAACAAAATAATCAAAAATATGATTGGCTACTTCGTTAATTTATCTTATAGATAGATTATCTAAGAGATATTTCTAAGTGAAGAAATCGGGATTAAATCGAAAAATAAAACAACTAATACCAAAATTTTTACAAACTAATTAAAACTACTTAAAATTAAAAAAAACCTTATTCGTTAAGCTCGTTGACGTTTCCACAATTTTATTAAAATGTTGATATTCTTTTCAAGAATATAGCACTTTATAATGCACTTTATTAATTTTAATTCCCAATAACTGTTCATCGGTCGTATACTGCGTCTTCTACGTTGAGATGTTCAAAATTCACTTCTAATTTTGAAAAATCCTCCTTTATAACAATTTTGGTCGGTCTTCTACAACTTCCACGTGGCATTAACCGTTACATTATTTTCGCGCGTCCTGTCTTCGCCTTGTTATTGGTCTAAAATTTTCACGCTAGATATGAGTATCCAATAGAGCTCAGCTAGTAACAAAATTCGTTATTTTCCTGCATGGGGAAAGAAAATAAGAAGTTTATCCTCGTCCAACATTTAGAAGCTTAAAAGTGCGTATCCGAAACGTTACGATTGCAATATCCTCATGGTCGATTGGTAAGATTCGGTATTTTAATAGAAGACATTCACCTAATCGGGAATGAATTGGAAGCCCACTTAGGAGGAGATGTTGGATACATACTGAACACCCAAAACTGTAAAAACAAATTCAGAAGAATTACCGGTTTGAACCCAAGCCATACCATGCTTTTAGAATTCCCTTAAAAGACAGGTTGGCTACTTTGCCAAAATAGTCCGCTGACTTCAGTCCAAATTGGACAACAGGGGTGTCCCAAAATAAACCTAGAAAAATCGGTGGTACCTGATGGTTTGTAATCGTTACAGTTGCTTTCTTCTAGGTAATGTCAATTAATCTTTTAGACATATGTTATTATTGATGTTATTGGCAGTGCAAGTTTGAAAAATTATACTGTCCGCGAAGATGAAAAGCAGTAATAATTAACGAGTTGCATCAAGTTTTGGAGGAAGACTGTCGAAAAATACTGAAACCTGCAAGAAATTACTACATATTTAATATTTACTGCCGGTTCATTTCTCATTTCTCAGTTTGGTTTTGGAATGGAAGAGTACCAAGCACCGGCACCGTTTAAGCAAAATTTTACTTTGGAAAATTTATTCCTTGCCAGTCTGCCGTGAAACAATCATCTCGCAATTGATTAATTAAATCAAAATTCAATAAAACATTAAACATTTCTGCATTATATTACTACTATCAAGACAAGTGTAAATGTGATCCACAAATTTCATAAATATTTACCAACTTCGTTTCGGGTTCTGTAAATATTTAAACCAACATTGAAGCTGTCGATAATGCTTATATGATGATACAACATGTGAATCAAACATTTTGCCACTTAATTAAATCTATGTATAATGTGAACGAAATAACAGCGTGGGTAATACCGAATAACTTATTTAGATTGATTGATTTTCCTTTTCATTCGATTACTGCTGTAGTGAAATGTTGATGCCGTAACGAAATTGACAAGTCAGAACAATCACTCCGTTCGTATTTATAGATTACAATTATATAAAAAATTACTCGAGCTTAATCAGAACGACTTAAGCTTTCTCAGCTTTTTTGATGTACGGGATGCCGGGGTAGAACGGTTCCAAAATACAACGAGTACATGGTATAATGCCAAACCGTAAAAATTATTTCATAATTGTATTCTGAATGAATTCGTACCTACATGTAATATTGTAAAGAAAACTACCCCATCGATTCGTTTTGTAATAAAACTGGAAATAATAGCGATTAATGGCTTAAATACATTCTGCACTAATAAATATTATTATTATGATAAATTTAGTAATTTATTTTAAAATATTCCATGAAATACTGCTTCAAATACATATACTATGTATATGCAACAAATCGAACACCGAAGGTTGTAATGCCAATATTTATTGCTCAATTATTACAAGAATAATAGTTTTACCTTCAGCCGAGTTGGAGCCGAGCTACTTTTGATAATTTCACATAAACTATAACTGCATTATACGTCTAGTTTTAAGCTACTTGCATTTGTAAATATTAGCATCTAAGCTACTTTTTGTATAATTTATCACAGTTGTTTTCACTAAGCTACAGTAATGTTTTGAAGAAGGTAAACAACGTTAATCGGATAGCTTATAGTGTTTGTTTCTCTAATATGCAGTCTACTTTTCAGTAAAGTTTTCATTATATTAGCAATTTTTAAAACTTAATAATGAGTTGAGGAGTGGGGAAGCCGGCACAATTCCACAGCCTGGAGGCGAATTTTATTCTTATCTGAAATACACAAAACCGAGTTTGAGGTTTTGCGAATGGCTAATCCCATATCAATTACTGACTCGTTTGAATGGATTAAGAAATTTAATCTGTCCCTGCCAATTTTATAGCAACAAAGTTGCTTGAAAAAATTCCCTGATCGAATGTTCGATGGACCTCTTCAAAAGCAAGCACTTCAAGTACAAACGATTGTTTTATATTATCTTATCGACATAACTACGTACTTAAATTGAATTATTATATAATATTATTTTACTTTTTTTAAATTAAATACAAAGTAATATTCTAATTCAAAAGTAGACTATTAAACTTTCCAATACTCCAAAGATAAGTACTTTATTGTTCATAACTTGATATATCACAAAAAAATCAGTAACAGTTTGAGAATCATGATCAACAAGTTTACGTTAGCTATTTTCTTAGCTCTAATTGTAGCAAGTAAGTACAATTCAACTAAAAAATCCAATATTTCCTGCTAATTTACTCCTTTTTAGCATTTTGCTATGATGGCAAAACAATTGCCAATCTTCCTACCGAAATTGCACGCGATTTAAGAATAATTTTAAAAAGTTCATGGGATATGAAAGGCGATTGTGAACCATTAAAACCTGCAAATGTGGAATTTTTATTATACAATCGAAAAAGTCCAAACGAAGGAATAGTAATCGATCCAACAAAACCAGAAAAGATAGATTCGAAAAACAAGCTTGTAATGTTAGTACATGGTTGGATTGGAAATTCTACCTCGTTAAATATTCAGGAACTTAAAATGCATATTTGCAACGCTACGATTGCAATGTTCTTATTATCGATTGGAGTCAAACTGCATGGCAACCTTACATTACGTCATCATGTGAAGTACCCTTGGTAGCCTTGCGTATTTCAAATTTCTTGTGTTTAACCAACAATAGGTTGGGAATACCGTTGGCAGATATGCACATAATTGGCCATGGATTAGGAGCTCATGTTGCAGGAGTTGCTGGTTTTAATCTAAACAATAAATGTAAGACCAAGATAGGAAGAATTACTGGACTCGATCCAACACATCCAATGTTTTTCCGCATACCAGAAAAAGTCGATTGGATGTGAGTAGTGCTTTATTTGTTGATGTAATTCATACCAATGTCGGTTATTTCGGTTACACCGAACGAATGGGTGCAGTAGATTTTAGTCCAAACTGCGGCCTACATCAACCAGGCTGTCCTAGTAAAAGTACCGATGACGACACGTTAGTAACGGATGGTATAATTGAATCTGCTAAAGATTGTTTGCCTTTTATGATTTCTTTTGGTTTCAGCAATGTGCTCACATTTACGAAGTATCGATTTAATGGCCGACAGCGTCAACTCGGAAGAGTTAATCGCTGTTAGTTGCGGTTTGTGTCCAAGGTATTGTAAGCCTGATATAATAAACGAAGTTTACCAAGTCATGGGGGAAGACTGTAAAGCAATTCCAAAACCGGCAAAAACTTCTTAATACCTACCAACAGTACACCTCCATTTGGATTGGGAAAGGGACCGTATGGCCAGCTATTCACGTTAGATTATACACAAGAAAATAAATTTTTGATGAGCTTACCATAAAATGAAGACGTAATTGTAAAATTATTATGTTATACAAGAATAAATATTTAAAGATTTAAAAAAAAGTTAAAGATTAGAACAAATAGCTAATTAATTATATTAGTGGAAATTACATTGAGGTTAAATTATACAACAAAATTCATCTGAAATACTTTAATAATTAGAACGTAAAAGTGGAATTAGAACGAAGCTGTGGCGCTAGTTGTTAGCTTGATGCAGTGACCTGAGTGCCTCGATTATGTCGTTTACAACAGGTCTTTTGGGTCTTGGAAAATCCTAGACATGAGGAATAATTTCGTTGAAGCTATAATCAGTCTACGAACTAGACTTAGTGTGGAAGTGAATTCCCACAAATTCCTTTCAACGTGTTTCCTTACAATAACATAAAAAGTGCATTACCGAGTCAGGAAACTATGCCAAACTGCTTATATTCCAACCAATCCTGAATAAGATCTTAATAATCCTATCGATAAATAAATGCAAGTTTCGCAACACCAACCGATACTTTTAATTTATAGTAACAATGTTCAAGAAGTAACTTAAACTATTAATTGCATAGCAGGGTTTCCTTAGTTTATAACTCTGAATGTTTTAATGATTTGGTTAAAACTTTAGCATCACTTGAAGAATAAAGTTCAACTTTAATAAATCATGCAAAATTATCCTATTGTCACGAACACGTAAAATCACTGTGTGTTCATAAAGTAATTTAGTAACTCCCCATAGGGGCGCAACAGTAGTTAGAGATTTCCAAATGTTCCAGAAAACTTTCCAAATTTAATAATAATTATACTCATCAAACAAGTGGCTAAATTCAGGTAAAACGAATTTCCTACAAGCTTCCAGCTTATCCAAATGTATTTACTTATTAAAAACTGATTTTCATTTTCGAATATGTTGTAACATAAGATACAAAACGAATCACCCTCATTTTAAATATCGATCGTTTTAATTGGCAGCAAACCACCTACAATGACGCTTCACTTTAATTATAATATCAACGTTCTCGTTAACAAGCAAAATTTTCATAACTAAATAACGTTATAGCATATTTCATTCCATATCCTCCTACAGAATGAATAATCCGTAGTACTTGTGGTGCGCTGATTATTATACGCTCTTTCATAACCCGAGATAATTAACGACCATCGTACGATATATGCGTAGCTTCAAAAACGTAGCCGGAACAAGCAGCATTTCCATAATACAGCGAAAATATGTTATTTGGAAAACAAAACACCAAATCTCTACACACTTCTTCATATTAAATTTTTAAAGCACAACAGAAACTGAACTCGAGAGGCTTTCGGGAAAGCCAATCAAGAGATGTTTAATTAAAAATATCCAACTTCATCTGTTCTAATTAAAAAAAAAACTAATAGTTTAACCTGGCGCCCAGCAAAACCAACACTTTTTTTAATAAAGTTAAAGAAGAAGATCGAAGTATGTTAGCGCAATGAATAGATTTACGATAAGTTATATTGTTATACGATACTGACAACTTAATAATACCAAAACTAAGTAGGTTTTACCCAAAAATTAACTTAAAATCAAAGCCGTAATAAAACGCTATTACTATTGATCAAATTTGAATGAGGGGGTGGAGTTTATTCCCGATAACCAGAACCGGCATCGGTATGATATTGTTACTCCTAACGAATATAAACAAGGTGGAACTCGGATGACCGCAGTTCTTAGGCTTCTATACAGCTACCTTTTGGTTTACAATTATATAATATTTTGTAATTATTTTTAATTTAAATTTATAATTTTTCTTTATCTGCACGATCATCAGATTATCTTAATTTTTTAGTTGGTAACAAAATTTTCTATATAAGAAATTGATTTGCATTTTGTAAGTGTTATTTTTACGTTTTACGTAATTTTTACTTTCACTCTTTCGCACCTTTAATTGGTTAGTTCATTTATTACCAACCCAAAAAAAAGTGTAAGATGAATAAAATAATCTCATAAACAATTGAAAAAGCGTCCACAACTCTGTGTGTTTGATCTCAATTAATTATTTTGAATCTTGTTAATCCATTCACGCGTTTGTCCATCTACCCACAAAAAAAGTAAAATTTAGTGACAAAAGGTTTTTTTGTCACTAATTTAGTGACTTTGAATTATGCGGACGGACGGACGGACGGACGGACGGACAGACGGACGGACAGACGGACGGACAGACGGACGGACGGACACGAAGCCAGATCATAAGGCTTCTTTCTATACTATGTATAGAAGCCTAAAAGTAAAATTTAGTGACAAAAGGTTTTTTTTGTCACTAATTTAGTGACTTTGAATTATGCGGACGGACAGACGGACGGACGGACGGACAGACGGACAGACGGACGGACGGACACGAAGCCAGATCATAAGGCTTCTTTCTATACTATGTATAGAAGCCTAAAATGTGAAAAGTCCCGCGTGTAACGTAAAACAAATTTTCTGGTAATTTACAGTATAAATAAACCAATAAAACCTTAACATCGCTCATCCTTAATTGCAAAAAAATTGTTAAAAATTTAGTCTGCTGTACTCAGATCATGAAGGTTCCGGGGCAAAGATTTTACATAATCTTTTCGTAAAAATGCAATATTTCAAAATAATGTAAAAGTATGTACTTAAAAAGCAATTTTCAAGTAATTAGGTGGTAATTTTAACTTTTAAAAGTTAAAAGCAAAATTAAAAAGTTCAATAAAAAACTTTTCTTACTATGCAGATACGAATATTTCAATTTTAATTATTGCAAGTTCGATATAAATATATGTACAAAAAGCAATTTTAATCAAAAGATACAATTTTACGCTGTGTAATGGCTCCTGATTCAAAAATTTTCATTGAAAAGCAGTATAATTAAAAATGGAAGAACATGAAAAGTTTAGCCAGACGATCGCTGAAAGTAAATAGTACTTATCACTTAGTTTATTCATATTTGCTTAATTTTAAAAACATTTTTAGAGATAATCATCTTTTAATATTATATTACATAGTGAACAGCACTGTAATACGAAATATAGGGAAAAAAGACAAATCTTATTTGTTATCAAAAACTGTCAAGTATGAAATTTTCAAAATATAAATTAAAAAGTTATGCAGTTCAGCATGGCGTACGGGTCAGAGTCAGAATAAAAAAATGGCGGTACTCTGTTTCTCTCAAGAGGTTAACCGCTGGTGAAGTTTTTTGTACACATCTCATGAAGTACAAGACATCTCATATGAAGTACTTGTGAAATACATAAAGTACTTGTGAAGTACATAAGGTACTGGTAAAATACATAAAGTACGGGTAAAGCAGGTAAAATATGTGTTAAGTATATTGAAGTACAAGTGAAATATCACGAAATTAGTAAATTTTTGATGAATTACATGAAGTTGAATTTAGCATATGCGCATGCTCTACGGTCAATGTGTATCATAACTAAAAAACGTGAAATCAATAATATTTATTTGGTAGCAAATTAACTTACATCAGTAGATTTTCTTAACATTTTTTTATCTTAAACGTTGAATAGACCTTTGGCGGTCATTATTTTACTAATTAAAAGTTTTGGTAGTTGCTAGTTTAATAGTAATCAATTAATTAAATTAAACTTAGATTTTTTTAATTAATTTTGTAATTTTTTTAGCTCATTTGTTTGAATATCATGGAGGTTTAGTAACTCGAAAAAAGCTTTGGTAATTGATTATTTCGTCGTGATAAATTAATTACATTTAAGCGAAAAGAACGCGCTTGTCCCGGTTTTACAGAGACGGCTCCAGAATGTAATAATACAATTTAAACTGCTCGATCCGGGGGTCGGGAGGGGAAGTGGAACACCTTTCAGTGCCTCTGGAACGGGAGATTTTCAGGTTACTTCTGATAAAAATAAACTACTCAATCCGGGGGTCTGGGGGTGTGGAACACCCTCCAGTGCACAAATTTTGGAATGAAGAATATTGCAGAACATGCAGAATCCCCAGACCGAGTAGATTACTTTTTATCAGAAGTAAACTAAAGATCTCTTGTTTCAGAGGCACTGGAGGTGTTCCACACCCCCCAGACCCCGGTTTAAATAATTTATTTTTATTAAAAGTGAATTAAATATTTAAGCATATCTCAAGTTTATTAAAATTAGCTACGGCCAAGTAAATGTGTTTAATTCTTAATCTGACAATTAATTATAAACTGCGTAATTATAAATTCCGTACCCTCTGGGAGGCAGATCTTTGCAACAAAATAAAAAATAAACTACTTAGTCCGAAGGATCTGGGAGGTGTGGAACACCTTTCAGTGCCTATGGAACGGGAGATTTTCAGTTTACTTCTGATAAAAATAAACTGCTCGATCCGGGAGGTGTGGAGGTGTGGAACACTCTCCAGTGCTCAAATTTTGTAATCTCGGTAAGTCTCTGAAATGCCAATAAAGTACGTGAAATACATTAAAGTATCGATGAATTAGGTGAAGTACCGTGAATTATTGATGAAGTACTATGAGTTACTGGTGAAGTACGCGAAGTCCCGTGAATTACTGCTGAATTATATGAAGTACCAAGAAGTTTGGAGAATTATGGTGAAGTGTGAAGTTAATTGTACACGATATCCTGTAGCGGTTGACCCCTCGGTTTCTCTCACAGGATATAATGCTTTCATAATTAAAACACAATTAAAAAGAAGAAGATAATTCAGACAAATCTATCGGTAGGTTATAATAATCTCGGCAATGTTTAAAAATTCGCAAGAAATGGGCAAATAAATGCCACAGGGAGTGTCTTCTGAATAAAGATTCGTCGTATAAGTATACATATTGCTATGATATTTTTGGAAAATAATTAAGATTTTTCAACTTTCTTTGACAATAAAACTTACCATCTGCAAACTGTATTATCAAGATTTCACGTTCTTTCAGAGACCTCAGTAATTCATTAATAGTAAATTTTATTATTGAAAACGATTCATTTGAAAAATGTTTAATTTTAAATTATTAGAACTTTTGACATACACATGCGTAACATGTGGAAATATTTAATATTTACATATTAAGCAAAACTGTTCCAAAATAACAAGATTTCTCATAACTCTTGTGATTATAGGGTATTTAATTGACTTTATTTAATTTGTTTTGCAAAATTTGATTTATTGTAATGCTTCGTAGGTATAAGAATATTCAAGCCCTCTTTTATTTCAGTTAATTTTAAGTTAAAATTTTCTGTTCTTTAATTTTCAAAAACGAATTAATTAATTGTTTAAGAATGAAATCGACATTGCAATATGTACATAATATATTAAATTTTTAGTATTAAATTAACAATTATTAAAAGTTTAATTGAATTTGACAATTAGTAAATATTTTCATTACTTATTTGGCCTCGTCAGATGGATCTGGATTAAAGTTGAATTTTAAAATGTATTTATTAACCGAGATGTCGATGAATTAATAAAATTGACATTTTTACAAACTATTTACCAACCTACTTGATATCTTATTATTAAATAAGATATTATTAATCAATGATAAATGTTAATATAATATTATTAATCAAGAAATAATATTGTTGAACCAAAAAGTAAGGATGGAAAAAATTCACCAACCGTTAAATTCAATTAAAATTTCATTAAACTTTTAACAATTAATAATTTAATACTTAAAAATATATTTCCACAAGTTAATAAACATTTATATAAATAATATATTAAATTTACAAAATAAAATTAATGAGTTCTGCGTACCTAATATTTAAATTAAACTTTAGCTTTTGAATTTTAAAATTAACTTACTTTGTAGTGTTCCACGGTAAATACAATTTGACCATATTAATGTTTGGCATTAAATAATATTAAATTACTCATAAAATGGTTACCGCAATTTTACATAATAAAATATTTTTTTACACAAATGCAGATCGAACACTGCGGTCGTGTTGCCCAGGGTAAAAATTTTTAATAATAAATAAATAAAAAACACTTCATTGAAGTGGTTTATTTTCATTAAAAAAGTTTTCATTATACGATCTCTCGTGAACTGCCAGGATGTTTATAAAGTGTACGCAACTGCGTTAATTTACATTATTAACAACTTAATTAAAAAGTTAAAATAAATTAATTTTAACTCTGAACACAATATTTCGCGATTTTTCAAAAAATATATAAAAATATAGGGCGATCTGAATGAAAAGGAGATTTTCAAAATTTTTTTTAATAGTTTTGGCTAGCGACAAAAATACCAATTCTTAATGTTTCTCTCCCCTTGTTTTTATATTTTCTAGCCATCATTCCCCAGCTGTTATGCTTTGCTTTTTTAATTTTAAATTCTATGTTTATTTTGATAAAGAATTAAGAATATGTCAACCTAACTAATCGCTCTCCGACTAAATACCTAACTGTACAAGAGCTAGCTGATAACTACGAACGAAAAACTAGCATAACATGGTCAAATTTAGTGCATAAGTAGAAGAATCGGAACAGGAAATGCGCAATCATTGTTATAATTTAATGTTTATAATTAATAAAATTTGTTATAATTTAATTATTTTGAGGAAGAAATAAAAAATAATTTTTTTGTTTATTATCCAAATAAACGTAATAGTATGTTATGTAATCATTGATTCCATGTACCTATTCAACATCTAATAAAGGTTGATGAATGATGCCACCGGTAATTAAATGTCAAGCGATAATAATGAACAGCAGCGCAAAAATAGGAATTTATGAACGCCCTCACGAAGCATTAAATAAAACAGAAAATTTATAAAATAATCATTCCCACACCGAAATTAAAGGAATGACCAAATTCGTTTATCAAAATAAGACCATAAAAGAAGGAAGGAAAAGCGTCTATCGACAGGACGAAGAAGTTTGAACATCTCATTGTATTGGCTTGATTTATGGATCAACTTCTTTCCTGTCAATTCTTGTCGTTCTCTGGACGATCACTTTAAAAAGGCTCTTACACGCGAATAACAGGAGAAGTTAACAGATAGGGAACACTGACAGAATGCTTTCAAACTATAGTTTTTGCAAGTCAGCTTGTTTTTTACAAACAAGAAAATATTAACTAAAAGATCGTTCAAACATGAAAACAGATTAAGAAAATTGTAAGAAATATTTTTACGGCCTTCGTAAATTTAAACTTTTAAGTTTAACCACAGAAATCGCAAAATCTGAATAAGTAATCCTGCAGCAATCTTTCAGGGAAAGACATTTAAAGTTTCCGAAACTAATCTTGGTATGTCTTTTCTCTTTTGTCGTTCCTAAATTTTAAAAACTTCCTACTGAAAGTACTTCAGGAGGTAACGATGCTTCACATAAAAGCTCTTATCAAAAAACTCGAGTTGATTCTTCACTGTCAATTTTAAAGACATTGATTTACTATCAGCAGTTCAACAATTAAATTACCAAAAGGTAAGTGGTTAGTTACTTCTTAAGTTACATAATATTAAATCGCCTAGACGATTTAAAAAGCATGCGTTTCGATTCGCCATTCAACATTTTGTGTTAAATTTAAATTTATCGATCGGCACTTCATTACGTGAAGTGTGCATCGACGACGACGAGAAATGGCGAAAACTAGTTTCGAGCACTGAAGTGGTACGAAACTTTTTAATTTACTTGTTTGGAAATTTAACCTGAACCTAAATGAAATTTGAAACGGATCTTTAATAATTGCAATTTAATATATAATTTTGCCTCCCGAAAGCTCTTTGTATTTAATCAAAGCACTTCACCTAATTTAGCCCTTGTCAACTTAGCAGTGTCATATAATGTCGAATATTACCCACAAAAATTAATGTTGTGGAATTAATGCAAATTCATTGCCACTGTTAATCAGCAATTCAAATCATACTTCATAAATTGTTTCGACTTTGATGTGCATCGAAAAACACGACTGTGTATTTAGTACCGAATTGCTTAAATTTGTATTCTCCAGTTTCAAACGCACAACAAAATTGAAATTTGCACTCGAAATTACCTAAAAGTTAGCAGAGCGCTATTAAAATTCACACATGCGTTTTAAATGCTGTAAAGGAAACAAACTGGTCCAATTTTGCTACCGCTGAATTTCATGTTTATGTGATGAAACATTAAGCTCTGGAATTGCTCCGATAACGCTAAGTTGTTCTCCAAACAAAACCTACTTCTAAGTGTCTAACATAAAAAGCAAATATCACACAGTCCTTTCATACTTTAATTACTTTTCAAAATATAGCATGCGAAAAGATAAAACAACAAAAATTATTACCAACTGAAGATGTGGCATCTTATACTTCTAATTTTCGTGCAACTAAAAGTTATCGATCCACAAGCCATTAAAAACAGCCGTGTAACCTACTGAACTACGTGTCCTGCTGCGATCCTTTAGGATTAATATTTAGGCAGGGTGGTGGAAAAGACGTTATGTAATGCATAAACACGATCCAATACCAAACAATAATTTGCAAATTGTAATTTATTTTTTTCAATAAAAGTAATTTTCGGTCCCAGGGAAAAATATTCCCTCCCCCCGACGGATAAATACGTTGCTTTTGTGCATAATTCGCAGAATAGTTTTCATTACTTCAAATGGAAAATTAATTTCAGAGCAGGATCAATGAAAATCGTGACAATATTGGGTTTCGATGAAAATCATGAAAAAGGGATTACAAATGAAATTTTCATACTTAAACAACAAACGAGGTTGAGAAAATATTGTAGAAAATGCAGTTTAAACTGTAAAGAAAACAACTACGAAAGTTAAAGTTAAGCTAAGTGGATTACAAACTTAAAATTTATAAAACAATGAACGAAAAAAGATATCTTGGTTTTAGATTATCCATTTCAGCGATAGTTTTGAAGTAAAACCCGATTATCTAGCTACGTGATTACGCTTAAAAACCCCCAAAAATTTCAAAAAGAATACCAATGCGCACAATCTAAACTTCACATTTGACCTTGAATCCTTGATATGAATTTATTTTCATTTTATAATCAAAATCTCCTACTTTCGTAAGTACAAAAAAGAATAATCGGATTCTGTGAACATTTTTTTTAATTAATCGTTAATTTATATTTTTGTAATTTATGAAAAGAAGTCCTTGGATGTTCGAAACGATGACTGCAGGCAAGGTTTATTTTTTAACTAATAATTGATTCATTTGACTTAATATTCATATGTAAGTTCCTTAAATTTAAATTTAAAAAAAAACGGTTGCAACTCATTCAAGAATATGTTGATCGATCTGGATTTGAATCCTGGTGTATCAGACCTACGATAAACGAACTGCGGTGCCGAGACAAATTATGTATATAAAAATTTTTTAGGTTGATAATTTCTTTTGCTATTTAAAATCCATAAAAAAATTACACATCATCCCAGAACTTGAAAAAATAATTTTTATAAAAAAGTAAAATCTACCAATGATACTTCCTAATACATCTATGTCCAAAGCTTTGCACAAAGCTATTTAAGCTTCGCTAAAGTAGCAAATTTTATTTTACATTACAATTTCAAAAATCAATCAACTAATTATTATCATAATCAAAATTTAATTTGAATTCAACTTTTTCTCCTTTAATTTACATTAAACTTTAATTACGTAAATATATTTAATAACAATTACGTTTAAAACGATTACTGTTTTATGTGAATAACAAAAAGTATATAAAAATCAATCAAATCAAAAATGTAGTAATTGTAATTAAAACCTTTTACATAATATGTTTATTGAATTGAACTTTAATTTAAAAAAAAATTATAAAATGGTTTAAATGGTGATAATTGAATTATTTAAAAATTAAGAATTTGAAAAGCAATTGTGAACAAACTACTGAATTTATATTAGAATGAAAATTTCTAGCATAAGTCTGAAAAATTTAGTTCACCAAGGATAAGTAATGATGTTGCATAAATCGACAGTTTCATCCTTATGTTTATGTAAAAGCTCCAGCACATTATGCATTGTAGTGGATATAATGATAACTTGATTGTGCTCGAATTAGCAATTTAAATATAAAGCTTGTTCTCCTGCAAATGTTTTATTTAAAATAAAGAAGAAAAATTTTCAAGCTGTCTAACGTTTAATTAATTGTATGGAAAATAATAATTAAAATTTAAATTATGATATTTTTACTTTGGAGTCATAAATATGCAAATGATTTCTAAGGACGATCAATAATTTATTCATCAGATATTAATTAATACGACACGCTTTAAGGAGGACAAGCTAATAAAATTAGAAAAGTGGAACATTTTTCTCGGATAACCTAATAAAAAGTTCAATTCCCATTTGCACTAAAATAATAAAAGAAATTTGCAAGAAATGCAAATTTTATATGTATTTACGACGTCTTTTACGTCCTTTAGTGATCCAAATTTATCTTAAAAGCTTACTTAAGACAATTTTCAATGGAAAAAAGTTACGAGCCAAAAGTCAAAACTTTTCATATTTACAACTACATGCCATTATCGATCGGCCTTTATTCATGCACAATAATGTGATCATTGACCAGTAAATTACAGAAATTGAGCCAGATTACATAGTAAATTACCAGAATTGCTCAATTACTAGTTAAATCTATCAATAAAGTTATTTATGGTATGTTTAACAGTTGAATTGTTGTTTACGGTAATAAGAAATAAAGGTCCACAGTAAATTGGAACTACTGATAAAGCGATAGAATAGACACAAATGAAATGTAATGAAAACGCGCAGCGAATGGTGATTTTTCACCGAGATAATGTTAAATAGTGACTAATGACAAAAACATCAACCGTTTTACTTTTTTAAACTGAAAATAAAACGGTGATAAACTGATGTACTTTTACTCCATAAAAACTTCACAAAAAATTTAATATTTTCGAATAACATAAAGAAATAAAAATAAATAGCCGGTTTGGGAAAATATATTGTTGGAAGATGAGGAAACACCCGATTATAAAATATATTATATTTCCACGAAAATGTATTCAAAAAGAATTTCCCAAAGAGTGCTTAAATAGTTTTATAAATTTCAAATTTTCAAAAATAACTTTTCAACTGTTGAAAATAAAATGCAAATGGAAAACAAATCAAGTATTGAAAGAAGGAATTTAAAATTACAGAAACACCGCAAGGACTAGAAAAAAATTTGTATTATACCATTAATTTATGAGGATAATCCTCGATTGGATAATATAATGTACGTAGTTATTTTCGAATTTTAAGCGTGAGAATAATTTAAAATAAAAGAAATATAAAAAAAATTAAAAAATTGCTATAATCTAACTTTTTCGTATTTGTGAAGATTTCTGCAGCGCTTCCAGCAATAAGTCACTGCAACAACAATAATTTAAGTTTTGCAACAAATTTCTTTTAAGTAATTTGTCACGATTACAGATAGTTGGTATAGTACATACTGGAATTGGGTTTTATCGTTAGACATCCTCCATGTTTGTCTTCATCTATTAGTCTGACTGAACTTAAAGGATCAACATCTTAATGTGTATATAATCTGAACCGTCGCACAAATATTGGCAACAACCGGAAATCAAATATTATGATCCTAAGGTTCGCAGCCCAACTCTCTATGCGTTACATCAACTAACTACCTGCTCAATAAAGAATCACTTGAAAAGTAATCATTAAAAGTAACATTCAATGGTAACTTTCTCATTAAAATGTTATCTATTTAATTCTGAATCGACTGTGATTCACCCTTTTAGAAAAATCTTCAAGGATAACGTCGTAGTATAAATATAAATTTATGTTCAGAAATGCTAAATATCAAGCAAGAGGTCAAAAACAACACTACACAGAGAAAAATCTCTGTTAGTTTGAAGTATTTTTACTTCAATTGACATAAATTTTACTTTAATAAAAATAAAATTTTGTGCAAGCAGAATTGTTCGAATCCTTCTCATTGGGGAAGGAAAACACCTTTTCCTTAAAATAAAAATAGCTCGCTGAGCTTACTGTCGCAGCTTCTGTAGCCAATATCTATTTATTAACATCAATTTTTTTTCAATTTAAATGCAATTTTAACTGCCGTACTTGGAAGAATTTTCGATCATCTGAATGCTTCAGTCAGCCCCTCTGTCCCCTCCTAAATACTCTGGACTTTTCTCTAGAGCAAAGTTTCAGGTTGGGTAATGAGCCTGTGACCCTGCTTTTTTGATATTGATGCTGGCAATTATAAACAAACACAGATGAATCCGTCGTTTTGTGCCCTCCGAAGCACAAAGACGACCATAACAAAGTTACACTCTGCCCTGATTTAAACTCGGTACTTTGGCATTAGCAGTAGATCGGGCTAAACCAAACCATGGCCGTCGTTTATAAAAAATAAATATTATTATTATAATAATAGCAACATCGTGATTATCTTTTGCTTACATTGCTATGATTCAAATAATTTACTGCTATTGTCTAAGAATTTGGGCGCCACGAACACATGTGTCTAAATATAACTTTGGTGTCGTTAATAGTGACTTTCCTCGGCTTCTATTTTTTGGTTGAAAGCAAAATTAAAATCTTCTTTCTCCTTTTTCTCTAATTCTTGAATAGTGTCCAGTTTTTTTTTTTAATTAAATGCACGAATAAGTTTTCTATCCAAAATTAACTAAAAACTACCCTCAAAAGTACAATGTTGAACAATGAGGTTTTTGTTGACCACTGCCGTTTTTATAACTTTGTTATAATTAATTTTAAATTTGGATTTTAATCAAGTTTGTAAATTTCTCTTGTTAATTGTTAAATTAAAAGTTTTTACATTGTATGTATGTGCTTCTCGTTTTTTCCTCGGTGTTGCTAATTTTTTATATGGATTTCCAAATATTTGTTTTCCCAAAACTTTTCCTGTGCAATTGTTCTGTTTTTACATTATGTTCCCTTGCGCACATTTTTTTCTCTTCAATGCCTAAAATTCAATTTATTTATTTAATTTTGGGTATCCAATTTTTTCATTTTATTAATTTCACTTAATCTGCTGCATAACTCCAAATTCTGAAGTTTTTTAAAACCTTTTCATTGCATCCAACGCATTTTGCGCTGGATTTCTCGAAAAATTGGCTGTTGAGCGGTGTGTTAAATTTCAACTTTCCAACCTTTTACAAGAAAACAGATTTAGTTTTCAAATGTAATTTTTTTTCGCTTTCACAACGCGGGCAGGGTACGAACACAAAGTCCAAAATTGCAAATTCCTATAGAAATGGTTTAATATTATGAAAAAAAACATAATTAGAAATATTATAAACTATGGATGATTCAAAAATGTTCACGTTTAAGCATTAAAAACTCAAAAATTGAAATACGTATCCATGATAGGCTAAATTTGAATATTTTGTTGCAATTTTACTTAAAATTACGTATTTTATCACATTTTGATGCAGCCCTCACATATGTGCACTGTTATTTGAATAAAACATGGAATTGCGTCGATTTAAGAAGTATTTTGAAGAAAATAATTTTTTTACAGTGAATTCGAGTCTTCGCGTAGTTGCGTTTATCAAAACCACTCGTAGCACCCGGAGCGATGCTTTGATAAACGCTTTACTTACTAAAAACATCCCCCAAGTACCTCCAACTCGAAAAAGTATGGATGTTGACGTGACGGATCACAGGCATAGCACACGTACCGTCAACAGAATGGAAATTTTAAAATTTTAAATTTGGACTTTTAAAAACGATTTTAGCGTTATTATTGGAAATATCGACTTCATCCATAGTACATTCCACTCGTATTGACGTTCTCTAACTAATTCTAAATAAACTTTTGTAAAATCATCACAGGCAAAGACTTCGTGTTAAAGTACTCGACCCCACAACGTTTTTAAAATTTGGTAATTAATTTTACTGGTCAAATTTCACTTTTTTTAATTTAATTTAGTTAATTTTTAATTTTTTTAGTGTTCCCAGTTAAGATTTAAAATTAAAAATTTTTAATGGCAATCCAATCTACAATTTTATAAATCGTCGATATAATTTTCAAAACAATTCCTGTACCCTCCTTTTATTAAATTGTTTCTGACCTTGTTATTGTTTTTTTAAATTTTCTATTCTATTTGCCGTGGTATTTTTTCAATCTTTATGCTTATACAAAACTTGATTTATGCCCGGTTTCACAAACACTTAAACTGCGATTATATTATTTAAGCCTATGCTGTTAAGTCTAAATTTAAAGCAAAATCGCAGTTTAAATGTTTGTGAAACCAGGCATAAGACTCTATCGCGATCCAAACTACAGGAAAAATTAATCCAGTTTAAGCTAAACTTGCTTAATCCTCCGATTAAACGAAATAGCTTAAACTCGTTTTATAAAATCCTTTATTTAAATTTGAATCCTGTAAGTTCTGTTGTAACCATGGCAATGGTTAATTTTAATTTTTTAGTTCTCTTCTTGTACAACAACATCAAGATCCTTGTAGACCGCAGTTTATAAAATTAAAAATGGTGCCCCTGACTTATTTATCCACTGTTGACTCTTTTGCAAGCAGAATAATAAGGACTTTCTTACACATTCTTAAGAAATCCACTAGAAATTAAAAAAAATTGCAAAACACACATACGTTTAAATTAGTAATAGTTTACGCATTGTATACGCATTAAACTGTACAATAAATTACCTGGTGATGTAAGGTTAGAAGCGGATTTCAAAATGTTTAAAGATGAGGTTAAACTATTTTTATTGTCCACATGTTATTATGACGTCAGTGCATTTGTCTAAACGCATAAACGTCGAAACGCTTTGTTATTGATTTTCTATGTATGTATTAATTTATTGATAGAGAATTAATTTTATCCAAATACATCCAAGTTTTAGTGTCATTTTGATTCATTTTAATTGTACCACCTCAAGCGAAGCGAAGCGAGCGTAGTCTTTCCACTTTGAACTTCCTCCACTGTGCGTATTGAGTATCATTCATTACATTAAAGTAAATAAAAATTTTTTCAAACTAATCAAATCGATCAACTGTTCGTTTTGGGGGAAAATTTAGAATATACCTACTATACGCAATGGCAAACCACCGAGGTTTTTTCAAAATGCAATGTAGTTTGGCGTAAAGTAATTTTTCTGTAAGTACAAATTAAATTTGAGATCAAAGATCAAGTACACCCTCGGCTTTTCATGTGTGGTCGCTATCCGATATTGGGCACTGAGGGGTATTCCCGAGGAGTTGACCACCTAGTAGTATATTTGGTGTTCATAATTTTGTAAATGATTTGCAATTGTTAGCAAAAATTTTTGCAATTGTTTGCAAATGTTGCAAAATGTGTGTAAATTTTTGTAAATGTGTGTAAATTTTTCAAATGCCTATAAATTTTTGCAAATGACTGTAAATCTTTGCAAATGACTGTAAATATTAAAAATTGTTTGAAAATATCTGTGAAAATTTTTGCAATTGTTTGCAAATTTTGCAAATGCCTGTAAATTTTGTAAATGCCTGTAAATCTTTGTAAATGACTGTAAATGTTGAAAATATCTGTGAAAATTTTTGCAATTGTTTGCAAATTTTGCAAATGCCTGTAAATCTTTGAAAATGACTGTTAATGTCTGAAATTGTTTGCACATATTTGTGTAAATTTTTCCAAACGATGGCAAATTTTGCAAATGTGGGTAAATTTTGCAATTGTTTGCAAATTTTGCAAATGTGTGTAAATTTTAGCAAATGCCTGTAAATTTTTGTAAATGCTTGTAAATCTTTGCAATGACTGTAAATTTTGGAAATTGTTTGAAAATATCTGGGTAAATTTTTGCAATTGTTTGCAAATATTGCAAATATTTGCAAATTTGAAAAATGTGTGTAAATTTTTGTAAATATGTGTAAATTTTAGCAAATGTCTGTAAATTTTTGTAAATATCTGTAAATGTTTGCAAATATCTGTGTAAATTTTGACAAATGTTTGCAAATTTTGCAAATGTGTGTAAATTTTTGCAAATATTTATATTTTTATTATTATTAAATATGTGTAATTTTTGAAACAGTTTGTAAATTTTTGGAAATGGCTGTAAATCTTTACAAATGTTTGTAAATGTCTGAAATTGTTTACAAATTTTGAAATTATTTGCAAATTTTGAAATTATTTGCAAATTTTTGCAATTGTTTGCAAATTATTGTAAATGAAAATTTGATGTACACATGTTTGGTCAGTGATCAACCCCCCGGATATTCCGTACCCCCTTAATAATTAAAACTAATTAGTTTTTCATTTTTTTGCGAAATTTAAAATAAAGAATCTCAGGAATTCTCCGAACTTCGTCTTAATATTTTCGTCAGGTATGCCGACGTTTTTAATACGCCTGCCCAAGGCGACTCGAGGAAAATTGTAATATATACTAAGTTAACGTTCTCAAATTTCCATCATCTCTTATTAAAACACCCTCCATTTTTTCATTTCTTCCTTCCTTTTCTTTAAACTTTAATTAACTAATTTTTTTCGTTAAAAAGTGGTATATTAATGTAAATTTATTTAAAATCTAATTATTTCTACACTTCAGTTAAGGTGTTTTTGAAAATTTAATAATATACATTTTCACCATTAGAGCTTTTAGAAAAGATAATATTGTTTATAAATAATTAAATTTTCTCAAAAAATGAAATGATACAGTTTGAAAGAAACATCAATTACGTTATTTTTACAGCAAGGAAAGATGTTTATATAAAAAGTAAAACAACAATAAAAACATAAAATATTATTCGAAGAGGTTTAGGTTTTCTGATGAAATCACATAAAGGTAAATTAAAACTTATTATATTTTTCAATTTTTTTTTAATTCAAAGCAACTTTTTGAAATAATCATCCCTCGAGAGTATTAAAACGTGACACATAATAACCATCAAGAGTTAAATTAAGTTGAAAACAAATGTAGATAAACAGTTCAGTAAACCCTTGTCCGGTGAGATTAAATTTCAGTTGAATATCTAAATAGTGAAGTGCGGCGAGAGTTACACGGGAATGGCAAAAATATTTCAGACCAACCCTTAAATAAATTCCTGCTATATTTTAATTAAAAAATTAGAATATTTTAATTAAAAATTTTTATTGCACCCTTAACTAAATAAATTTTTTTAGACATACTTTTTCTTTCTAGCCGCAAGTGCAATAAATATCAAGATTCTCTCGACATAAAAAAAATAATAAAGAACAAAATCAAGGAAAACTACACACGATTACCTTAGAGTATTGTGTCTTATAACCCTGAAAATTAATAAAATATGTGTCAATAGTAACAACTAAATCACAACGACATTTTTTAAATTGTTCGGAAAAGATTCATTGGAATTGATCCGTTTTAAAAAATAACTCAATAAAAGTCTAATGCAGTGAAGAAAATTTATTGATAAAAAGAGCTACCTCATTATTCATGTCTTTAGAGCTTTCAAAAGCTTGAGGTCAACGGTATGCAGGGTAAACTAAAACTAATAGACTAGAAATAATGAAGTGAAACCATCTACCAGTCGGCCGGGTTTCAAATATTGACGCTTGGATTAGAGACAATTAATTCGAACAAATAGCAATTTAAATCGATTTGTATAAAAATAAAATATATTACGTAATTCCCTTTTCTCCGATATGGAACAAATTTCCAATTCAGATATGAAGGCCAAACGTTGATTAATAGTATAATAATAAAATAAGCTTTATTTTGGAAAATGTAGCTTCTTTACGATCTTAAATTACAATATTGGAATCATTGGCTACTGCAGAAAATAATACAATTATTATCATTAGCGGAAAATTTAATATCGTCTTTGAGTAATTTACCAGAGGGGCGAGTTGGAGATGTGAATTAAAGGATTAGCATTGGCGTTGGACGCGGAATGATATATTATTATTCTAAAGGAAAGTTTACAATAAGTCCCAGCATGGTTACAAACTGCAACATATTCGTCTTCAGTCTTAATCAGTTTAATCTCACAATCAGTTACAGTATTAAATATGACGGTTGCCCATACCGGGAAATTGTATTTACCGAGTCTCTCCTCAGCAGTCGAGTACTCCACCACTGAGTTAAACTACATATTTGACCATCCAATTAGGTATGATATCCTTAAATAAAAAAACTAATTTGCAAATTGGAACATTGAAACTGTTGTCTTCAATTTGTAAAGAAAAACATGATCAAACGCATCCCCTGGAAGAGAAAACCAAAGAATTATCAGTTTACTTTATGAATATTATCGGTTATCTCGTATCTTTGATTTACACTAAAGCGACCCGATATCCCACATTATGAGGGACAGTCCTGGATTTGAATCGTTTTGCCCTGCACTGCAAATTGTTCCGGATTTGACATTGCTTTTATATTTATGAATTACAATTTTGTATTTATCTTTCAAAAATCTTTTATCCTAGCGACAGGATATTACTCGTATTATCCCTGTTTCATTTATTTCGTCATACAGATTTTCATTTTTAATTTAAAAAGTTTCGTGAATTCATTGCTAAAAAGCTTAATATTAACCTGTTAATTTTTAAAAATTTAATTGAATTTCAATAGAATAACTAATACACAACCAATTTTTAAATACAAGCGATTTACAATGAATTTAGACAATATTTTACAAATAACCAGGTTATATTAATTTAGTTATTATTGGCAATAAATTTTCATTGTGCTTAAAATATTCCTTAATTATTACAACATTGTTAACTTGTTCGCGATGCCTTGGTTGTGAATTTTGGTTTGGATACCCGAGGTAAATTACACAATAATAATTCAGATTTATCAAAAATATGTGAGATTGTCTAAAAATTATTGGAGTGTATATTAGTTTTAAAGAGAAAAGAGAGAGAGAACAATTTATTTTATTATACATAATATAAATTCAGATCATTTTAAGTTATATTACAAATATACAAATATTAAAATTTAACATTTAAAAAAAAATTTAAAAACTTTAAAGTTCCTGCCCTTGGTGTACCTTTCATTATCATTTGGTTTTGTGTGAACATTAAATTATGATATAATATATGAAGCGTTGGGTTGCTATTGTCGTTAATTGGTTTAAAGTAATTTTAAGAAAAAGAGTTTGCAGGAAAAAGGAGAAAACTAAAAAACCTGCTCGAATATGCTTTGTTTAAAACTTATTAGTAGGTGGTTTAAAAGATAATTAGTTTTATGTGATCCTGATTCCAGCATTGCGAACAATTGTAATGCAAACAAATTCGAAATACTCAGGGTCACCCGAGGGGTCAACCCCTAGAGGAAATCGTGTACAATTAACTTCACACTTCACGTACATCATCATGATTCTCCATACTTCTTCGTAGTACTTCATATAATTCAGAAGTAATTCACGAAACTTCACGTACTTCGCCAGTAATTCACCGCACTTCATCAATAATTCACGGCACTTCACCTACTTAATCGATACTTCATTGTATTTCACGTACTTCATCGGTATTTCAGAAACTTACCGAGATTCCAAAATTTGTGCACTGGAGGGTGTTCCACACCCCCCAGACCCCCCGGATTGAGTAGTTTATTTTTTATCAGAGGTAAACTGAAGATCTCCCAATGCAGAGATTTACCCCCTAGGGGGTACGGAATTTATAATTACGCAGTTTATAATTAATTGTCAGATTACGAATTAAACACATTTACTTGGCCATGGCTAATTTTAATAAACTTGAGATATGCTTAAATATTTAATTCACTTTAAAAAAAAATAAATTATTTAAACTGGGGGTCTGGGGGTGTGGGAAAACCTCCAGTGCCTTTGCAACGGGAGATCTTCAGTTTAATTCTGATAAAAAATAAACTATTCAATCCGGGGGTTTGGGGAGTATGAAATGCCTTCCAGTGCCTTTGCAACGGGAGATCTTCAATCCGGGGATCTGAAACGCCTTCTAGTGCCTCTGCAACGGGAAATCTTTAGTTTTTCTGACCCTCCGGTTTAACTAATTTATTTGTATTAATTAAAACGTAAAGCGATAATAAATTATGTACAATCATGCACAAACGATTAAGATTATTTTCAAAATTGGGAGGAGAGAGCTAGCAGGTCTCCAGCTCCCCTAATAATTTTCTAAATAATTAAAAACAAAAAGGTTCAACTGAAAATAAAGAAAAAACAATAGATTTAGACTTTTTAAATTAAAATTTGCAATGGAAGGGACTGAGGACATGCACCTTATTCAAACTCATCCAATCAGACCACAACGAAATAACAAAACACACAACAAAACAAAATAAATCAAACACCTGATTGGTTATTTCGTCAATTTAACTTTAATGTATTTTAACTGATAGATAACTATAGTTGAAGAAAGATAGAAGATAGAAGCATAAGAAGATAGTTTAAATTGTATAATTCGAGAAGTTAACCGCTGGTGAAGTTTTTGTACACATCTCATGAAGTACATGAAGTACTTCACGTGGAACATCCTCCAGTGCCTCTGCAACGGAAGATCTTCAATTTACTTCTGATAAAAAATAAACTACTCGATCCGGAGGGTCTGGGGAGCGTGGAACACCCTCCAGTGCCTCTGCAACGGGAGACCTTCAGTTTACTTCTGATAAAAATAAACTATTCAATCCGGGGGGTCTGGGGGTGTGAACACCCTCCAGTGCACAAATTTTAGAATGAAAAACATTCCAGAACATGCAGAACCCCCAGACCAAGTAGTTTACTTTCTATCAGAAGTAAACCGAAGATCTCCCGTTGCAGAGGCACTGGAGGGTGTTCCACACCCCCCAGACTCCCCGGTTTAGATAATTTATTATTATTAAAAGTGAATTAAATATTTAAACATATCTCAAGTTTATTAAAATTAGCTATGGTCAAGTAAATGTGTTTAATTCTTAATTTGACAATTAATTATAAATTCCGTACCCTTTGGGAGGCAGATCTCTGCAACAAAATAAAAAATAAACTACTTAATCCGGGGGGTGTGGACCCTCCATTGCTCAAATTTTGGAATCCCGTGAATTACTGCTGAATTATATGAAGTACGAAGAAGTATGCAGAATTATCATGAATTACGTTAAGTGTGAAGTCAATTGTACACGATTTCCTCTAGCGGTTGACCCTCGGTATAATTATATTCTGGAGCCGTCCCTGTAAAACCGTGACAAGCGCGTTATTTTCGCTTCAATGTAATTAATTAATCATGACAAAACAATGAATTAGCAAAGCTTTTTATTGAGCTACCAAACCTCCATGATATTTAAACAAATGAGATAAAAAATGTATCATCATGTATTTTCATGTATTTTACCAGTACTTCATAAGTACTTCATGTATTTTACTAGTACTTTATGTACTTCACATGCGATTTAATGTACTTCATGAGATGAGTACAAAAACTTCACCAGGGGTTAACTCCTCGGGTCACCAATATCAAAATTTTTGTGAAAAACTCGGATGTGGCCATGTCCATAACTTTATCATACTCTTATTAAATATTAAATAATCTTTAATAAAAAGAAAAAATATTTTCTATTAACCAATTTGTCCCAAAATCTAATCAGCTCTAAGTCTCAATACAAAGATACAAAAATATAATTTTGAAATATTTAATAGAAACTAATAATAAATAAATAGATTAAAAAAATTGTTTCCATGAGCTAATTTCAAGCAAAATTTCATCAGCTCTGATTCCTACCATAATGATACGAAATCTCAAATTTGGTTTTAAAAATTCTGTTTTTAAAATATTAAATAAAGACTAATATTAAATAATAAAATAAAAAAAACAATAGTTTTCATAAACCAATTTTAACTAAAATTTAATTAGTTCTAAATCTAGATATTGGTATGCGAAATCCAAAATTTGGTTCTGAAATTCTTATAACTTTTGAAATATTCAATAATAACTAATATTAAATAATAAAATTTAAAAATTAAAAAAGTTCCCCTGAACCAATTTTAACCAAAATTTAATTAGATCTAACTCATACTATAAAGATAGGAAATCTCAAATTTGGTTTTAAAAATTCTGTTTTTAAAATATTAAATAAAGACTAATATTAAATAATAAAACTTAAAAAAATAAAAAAACAATAGTTTTTTGAAATTCCTATTAATTTTTTAAATATAAATTAAAAACTAACATTAAATAATAAGATTTAAAAAAATTTTTAAAAATAGTTCCCATGAACCAATTTTAACCAAAATCTAATCAACTCTAAGTCTCAATATAAGGAAAGAAAAATCCCGAATTTGGTCTCAAAATTCCTATTAGTTTTTGCTGTAGAGCGCAAACAAAATTTGATCACAGACACACAGACATTTTTTGGAAATCGTCTTATTTTACTCAGGGGACCTCAAAAAGTGTAAATCCATCAAAATCTCAATTTTTTTTCTGCACAAAAATAATACTTTCTCATATTCCATTATGATAAAGTAAAAGTAAATGGGGAAAAAATATGCTAATTTCGTCGATTTGGAATTCTTTAGTGCAATTTAGTATGATTTCAATTTTGCTTATACTCATTGTTAGGCCTACATAATTATATAGGGTGAGGCATTAGTATCAAAGTTATTTTTTAAATGCTTAAGAGCCACCAATACTACTAAAAGAGTTAAAAAGTGTTTAAAATTAAATGGAAAGCAGTAAGAACATTTAAACTATTGCTTAACTGTAAGTTTAAAATTTAACTGGCCAACTATTAAAAAACCTTTTTTTTAATATAAACCACGCCTGGCAAAAATGGCATTTGCAACAGTCATGTTACTGTTACCTCACATCATGCAAATTTACCGAAGTTTTGAAACTACCCTTGTATACGGTATTTTTTAAAACAATAATTCAGTTTTGTTGAAATATTCGTTTAATTGATTTGTCGAATTACACTTGAGCTTTTTAAAAGAGGATACAATTTACTTTAAAGCTTGGTTCGAGCAATTCAAGTCGTCAATATGATTTTAGATCCCTATTGACTCGTTTAATTGCCTGGCAACAAGGTTTTCACTAAAATGAAATTTATCTGAAAAAAAGCTCTACTTTGTAACTGTACATGCGTCCATTATTATTATTGCTTTTTAAGTGATTAATTTTTTTTATAAAAGTAGACCAATATTTTAGTATTCGAGTACATTTACAGAAGCAGGATACATTTTATAAAAGTATCCTGCGTCGTATGACATTTTTTTCCAATTTGTTGAAATGATTTTTTTATACTTAAAAGTATAAATAGCTTTAGCCCGATAAAGGTTAATGAATATTTGTCGATCAGAAGGAAATCATTCATAAGCCGATAGTTTGGAAGGTCCTTCAAGAGGATAACAAATTTATCGAGTATTACCAATAAATTGTGAGGAGGGAGATAAACTTTTATAATTTTCAAATTCGTATAAACCAGAAGGTTATACAGGGTGAGCAAATTTCGATAGATCTTATAGCCAATACGTTCTTCCGACACTTAATAACGTGGGTTGAGCTTATCAAAAGTCACTCGACATTCTCGAACAAACAAACTGAAACAAATATTGCTCTATTTTGACCATCGGATGAAAAATGCACATTAATTAACCTTCTCGTTCAAAAACTCTGATTTGGTTAAAAATTCGTAGTTCACTAAACATTCCGAGAAGGTCAACCACACGAAATTTCCGCATTTTATATGTATTAAACTGCTCTTGAAAATTTCCCGGTTCTGACGATGTTATCTACCTTCCCAAAATAAATGAGATATTCATTTCTGGTTAAATATCCGAAGGAGGTTTGTACAAAACCAAGATCAGTGTATTCAGACAAATTCTGGGTTTTTCCTTTAAATGTAAAAATATTTCTAATACACTTTCGTTAATATTATTTCCATCTCACAAGCAAACGAACTAATAAACTAAGTTATGTAACTGAAAGGAAGAGTTAGCACAGATCACTCAGCCATCCCCAAACATAATCAGTTGAATGGCCCCACTGATTTTCTTACATTTTACGTTCATACCTACACCTTTAGAAAAAGTAACTGACCTTAACATATTAAATAATAACAACAATACTTCCAATTCAGCAATCGAAAAGCATTGATTAATTAATTAAAATTGCAAAATATAGGTAAAAACAATAATTAGATATCGCAACGTATGTACTGCACACATTCAGTGTATTTAATTATTTCTAATGTACTTATCGGCCATGAACATGATTATTTTAAATCTTAAGACGAAAAAGCCTTGATGGTTCTATAAAATGCGCTCTCACCAAAGAATCGTGCGGCAAAGTTACTTCTGCAATGTACAACCAAACAAGTTGGTGTATGGTGTGTTTTAATTATCCAGTGCAACAATCGGATTTTTGTGTAAAATTTTTAAATTTCTCGTACGTTTTGATTAAGTGATAAATAGAATGCACAGGATATACATTTTCACATTCATTTTATCTGTAACATCAGGTAAATAATATTTAAACATTTAATTAAAATTGAAGTGTATTTTTTGTTGATCGAACTAATATTTGTGAAAATAAAAAGTTTTGAATTGCTTACATAGCTTTTCCTAACCGATTAATTAATTAAAAAAATATGACGAACAAATAAATTTATTTTACAAACCTAATAAATTGATTGGATGGAAGTTAAAATTAAAAATAGGGAATCTATAATTATTATTATTAATAATCATAATTTTAGAAAATTAGGTAATTATAGTTCGTGGTTAACAAATTAGAAATTAGAACGTCACACCAATTAAATTTTACACAATTTCGTTTTTATGAAATTAAAAGAGTTAAAGAGGTGCCACTTTATTGTTGTAATTTAAAAAATTATAAATAAACGCAACGATTGTTAACAATGTAGTAGTTACACTTCCGCTGGTGCATTTGAGATAATTGCCGAAGGTGTCAAGTGCATGCAGCGTAAAAACCAACACCGATTTGCTTTTCCGATGTTCTTGACACACCTTAATAATTGTCATACATACAAAAAAAGTAATAATAAGTAATCCCAATTCAAAGACGAAAACAGGAAGAGTGTTTTATGAAAGGTGTAGAACATGAAATACTAAAGAACCGTCAGAGCAGTCATGCGGTTCGCCGTTCGCTTCCTGAACGGAAGGTTTCACTATCAGAAGTGTTGATGTATTAATTTTCTTTTGTAGGGCAGCTCTTCAACATACCAAACGAAATTTTACAATTACCTGGCGAAATTTTTCAAGACGTTTCCAATATAGTCTCCGGCGTGATTAACGTGGTGATCCCGAATTGCGAAGAAATTAAATCCGATGATATTCAATTTTTCCTCTACAATAGAGAAAATCATGACAAACCAATATCGTTAACTGTCAAAAATTTTAAAGACCATTTAAAACCAGCTCCAATCAAGATGTACATTCACGGATGGATTAGTAACAGCCACACGCCTCTCAGTGAAGAGTTAAAAAATGCGTATCTCAAGAGAGGGGATTACAATGTAATTTTGGTGGATTGGGAGACGCAAGCCAACGAAAATTATGCCCAATCCATTTGCAGTATTAAAAAAATTTCTTATATAATAGGGAAATTCATTTTCATTTACAAAGCAACGGCAATTTCGATTTAAGTAATATTCACTTAATTGGACACTCGTTGGGTGCACATATGTCAGGACTAGTGGGACAATATATTCAACGTCGAACCTCAGGACAAAAATTATTTCGAATAACCGGATTAGATGCGGCGGGTCCTGGTTTTCTAGGGTTCCCAAAGGACACTCGTTTGGATGCAAGCGACGCTTTATTTGTCGATGCAGTACACACAAACGGAGCACAATTTGGTTATCCAATAAATTATGGTAGTGTAGACTTTTATCCCAACTGTGGTTTAATTCAACCTGGATGTTTAACTAACTTCGAAATTAATCTTAGTAGTAACGCGACACTATTGAGACAAACGTCACAAACGCGTAAGTGAATTTTCGAATTTGAAATGAAAATCAAATGTTTTGTTTTTTATTTCAGTTGGTTGCAGCCATAACAGAAGTATTCGAATCTTCACCGAGAGCATTAATACGAAAAAATTTCTTGGAAAGAGTTTTCGGTTGTGTTTCTTATTGTATCGATGCTCCACGCTATTTAATTATGAACCCAGAGTTGTTATGGGCGAAGACGTTCCATTGAATGCTCACGGATCTTACTGTTTTGACACAAACGAAGAGGCACCTTTTGCTCAGGGATGATCAAGCCTGATCGAGATCTTTTATATCCCGAAGAGCGACTTTTTGCATTTAGTTAATCGAATTGAAGCAAACAATTGCTTTGAGTAGTTTCAATAATCTGCTATTGCAGCTTGAGATGAAGGCTTGTCGGTAATTTCACTACTAAACATTTAATTATTAACATGAAAACCTTAACGTAACTACGTTAAAAAGCAATCTAGTCAAAGTAATAAGTAAATTAATCTCTCATGAGATTTATAGCAAAAGCATAGTTTCAATATAAACTCCATTAAAGTGTAAATTAATGTACAGCGTAGTATGGCGTAGTATACGCCGCCTCCATAAGGCACCATAACACGAACAAATCTGATTACTAAATCTCTATTAATATAAATTAAGTTAGTTGAAAAAGTTGTCAAACTTTTTAGATTATTTGCAAACTTAAGCCTGCATGTCATTGTTGAAATTTATATTTATAGCTTCCAGTTTAAAGCATCATCCGTCAAATATAACATTCCGAACGAATGAAGTATCGATCCGTCCGTCGTTAATTTCACACACCAAACTATTTCCTCGTAAAATTTTTCACGACACTTTTACTCGATAAACTTAAACACGAGTAAACTACATCATCTCGAGTCGAATTTTGAGTAGAGGAATTAAGCTATTAGAAAGTTTTTAGAGGTAAAGAAATGAGCATTACATTTACAGGAGCCAAATTCCAACAAGTTCTGTGAAGCTGAAACCGCTAAACCACCCAAGATACCGAATCCCCAAGGAACTAACAGCTCGAGCGAAAAGCGAGGGCGATACACTGCAGATAGTCAGTTTAATTGGTAATTTTGAAAGCGAGATATCAAGATATGATGGAAAATTTCTTTTACAATTTTTTTACCACTTCGAAAATTTTGTCAATTTCAAGATTCACATTAAATAAATATCATTACACAAATTATTATTGTTGTTTGATTTAAAGCCAGCAGCATTCGGCATTGCATGGACAGACGAGGAAGAAATATGTTGTATCTAATGGCGTCGCGTCGAATTTAAAAATTGCAGGCCATTTTTATGCAATGCATCAGAATTATTTTTCCATTTTCAGGCATGTACATCGTTCATTTTATTTTCGATTTGCGGAAAACAAGTTTAACAGAAAACCGATTTAAAAATTGCAAGTTTTAAGTTTCAAGTCACCATTCACGTTTCCAATTTCATTTTATCAGCTAAATTAACACTTTCAAATTCGATTACTCAGATGTGTACTACATTGCAATAACAAAAATTTGTTAAAGTAATTCATGTTTTATTTACATTCTCTTTGTCTACGCCCTATGTATATGTCGATGCAATTTTATTCAAATCAATTGGGTTTGTAAAATCGTAAAACATAAATTACAACACTAATAAGGATAATAAATCTTGCGTGGTTGTAAAGACCCCCGGGGTAATAATGAAAATAAAGCAGTATCAGAAAACTTTTGCATTCAACATTATGCTCCCAGTTAATAGCATACTGGAAGAGTATACCATAACTCTTATACCACCCGGTATATGCAGTTTATATTTATCAAAATTTCTTTGTGAAGAATTTGTAAATTAGATTGTTTGTAAAGATTATTTTACCATAAAAAAAAAGAAATTCCTAATTTGCAAAAAAATTGTGACCACTAAAATTAAACAGTGAATTTAAAAAGGCTAAATTTAAAAGATAAATTAAAAGTGCAAACTGTTAAGGAAGTGGAATAATAAATAAGAATCTGAATTATAATTGGAATAATATTAAATTACGTTCTTTTCTAAGTTTTATGAATAAAAGGAAATAAATTATAAGTATAAAAAACCAAAAAAGATTGGATATGAAAGATTTTAAACGAACAAGAAAAAAACAACAAAATGGAAGATTGACATCTGTTCAGAAAATAATAATTATACACTGCAACTTACGGTAAAATTTTAAATTAAAAGATAATTGAACAACTTTTTAAAACCACGATTTAAATAACAAAATTTTAAAATAAATTTTTAAAAGTGGGCACAAAAACATTTGATGTTACTCACTTTTTCACAATTCAATTTTAAAAATTACAATTTTCCCGTAAAAAATACAAATAAGTGTATTATTGCGCAATATTGCGTAATAATTTATGCAACTTCCACACTTTTTCGAGTTATATCGTCTTGGGGAACGTTTTTAGTAAGTAAAGCGCTATTACTACATTAAGACTCCGATTCACACAAAAAGTAAATTTTTTCCGAAATTTGTTGACCAACCACAAATTTTATTTTTCAGTCCTATTTGTTAATTACACCCTTATCTTTCATAATTCATTGTAAAAACCGAGATTCTGGTATTTTTACTGTCGTCACAACCTATTTTAATTTCAAAGGGCGGGGTTACAGTTCAAAATAGCCAATGAGTAAATTGCATTGTAAATAAATTTTTAAAGCCGTTTTTTTCCAAAATTTGTAAACAATCGGCAAATTTTATTTTTTTTTATATGCTACTTAGAACCTCATCTTTCATAATCCACTTTAAAAATGGTCAAAATCGAAGTTCAGGTTTCTTACCCGTCCCCTCTTTTCAAAGTATTTTATATTTATAATATACAGTCAACTCGATACAACGAAAATCTCGATATAAAGAAAAACGGCCGGTTCTTTGAAATTCTCGCGGTATAACGAAATTTGGGTTTTGGTCCCCTCGATATAACGAAATTTTTTTGATCAAAATTTAATAATTTTTGTCATTTCTATGGATGTCCAATTTTAGAAAGTGTTATAACTTGGTGTTCAAACTTATCAAAACTGTTGAAAGTGCTCAAAACTTAGTAAGGAGCAAGTCACACTACTTTTTGCGGCAAATATGAAGAGTTCGGAAGTTGAAGTCCTTGTTGCTAGGCAAATCTACTAAAACAGGTTTTTAAACATGTCAAGTCCGTTCCTATGATAGAAAAGCAACAAAAAATCGTGGATGACCACTGAACTGTGGAACGAATGGCTTGAAACCCTCAACAATTCTATGCAAATACAACGTAGAAAAATTATTATTCTAGTTGACTCCCCCCCCCCTACCTTTTTAACATGCGAAGTTAATTCCTTCTCCGCTTTTTATTAATTTTTTTACATATTACATATATGCGTTATATTGTTTCTTTTATTAAACGACAATGAATTTGGGCGAAGGTCCGTCAACCCTGACTTCGATTTTTACCATTCTTTTTGCAAATTATGAAAGATAACAATGCCAGATACACATAAAAAAATAAAATTTGCGAACTGTCCACAAATTTGGTTAAAAAACAGCTTTAAAAATTAATTTGGAATGCAATTTTATCATTGGCTCTGGTGAACTATAACCACGCCCATCGTAATTAAAATGGGCTGTGGCAACATTTAAAATACCACAATCTCGTTTTTTATAACGAATTATGAAAGATAATGGTGTAATTAGCTAATAAAAAAATTAAAGTTGTGATCGGACAACAAATTTTCGAAAAAATCCCTTTTTGTGTGAATTCGTTTCTGAGGTGGTTGTACTGTCAAAACGTATTCTCCGCAGCCGCCCTCGCCCCTCCGGGGCTCGTACGGCGCTTCGAACGGTTTTGACAAGTGCTAAACTCATTAAAAATATCCCTTAAGCGGCTCCAACTCGAAAAGTTTGAAAGTTGACGCGGCAGATCTCAGGGAGCGACTGACTAGTTTCTACCACTGCTCTAGTTGGCCCCGCCTTAAGGTAGAACCGCTAGGGTAAATCAGCACGGACGGTCATCAAAATGCATAAAATTATTGCGCAATGTTACGCAATAATACACTTACATGTATTTCTTATGGGAAAATTGCAATTTTCAAAATTAAATTGTAATTTCGTTACAAGTCCGACAAAGTTCCTCCTGCCTTCAAAATGCTTGTATTTTTCTGTTCTTTCATTTGGTATAGCCATTTCTATAGGGAAAAGTGTACTTTCGAGTCAGGGTTAACGGACTCTAGCTTGAATTTGTAGTGTATAGGTTTACGTTTTACTTTAAATTTCTTACAAATATCGAATTTTAACGAATTTCGATATAACGAACTTTCGATGTAACGAATATTTTTCTCAGTTCTTTGAAATTCGTTATAATGGGAGTTGATTATAATTTCAAATGGTACCGAAGCCTTGGGGCTCGCAATAATTAAAAAAACTTCCCCGACAGCAACAGAACTCGAGATCATAGAACTTGAGCCGCCGGAATCAAGGGTCAAACGGTAAAACTCGGTAAAAACTCGGCTAAAAAACGGTAAAAAAGTAATCTAGAAATTAATAAATCTTTGAGTAACGGGGGTCCCGAAGAGGTTAAACTTATTAAAAACATTTCTAGGGGCTATAGAACTCGAAATTATGCAACGTCGAGCCATTGCTCGGCAGACCAAGGCCGGGGGGGGGTTTGACCACTGACCAAAAATGAGTACACCAAATTTGCATTATAAATAATTTGTAAAATTTGCAAATAATTTAAAAATTTCAAAATTTGCAAAATTTACACACATTTGAAAAATTTGCAAAAATTTAAACAGATATTGGCAAACAATTTCAGACATTTACAGACATTTGCAAAGATTTACAGTTATTTGCAAAAATTTACAGGCATTTTCAAAAATTTACACATATTTGCAAAAATTTACACACATTTGCAAACAATTGCAAAATTTGCAAAAATTTACACAGATATTTGCAAACTATTTCAGACTTTTACAGATATTTGCAAAGATTTACAGTCATTTCCAAAAATTTACAAGCATTTGCAAAAATTTACAGGCATTTGCAAAAATTTACACACATTTACAAACAATTGCAGAAATTTGCTAACAATTGCTAATCATTTACAAAATTATGTACACCAAATATACTAGGTGGTCAACCCCCCGACTATGGCAGTATGCACAAGCGGACACCGAAATTAATTTAATTATTACGTAATATTGCGCAATAATTCGCTTCCATATTGTTTCCTTATTACAATTTTGTGAACTTTAAAATTGAATTGTGGACTTAATATAGGACCTATCAAATTCTACCTCACCTTAAAAGTTTTGAATTAATGTCGCTTTTCGTTGTTTCTATAGGAAAGTGTACTTTCGAGTTCGGGAATATAAACTTTATCCTGACCACTAATTAAACCAGCAATAAATTAAAAAAAAACTAAAATTGATTATAAAGTTTAAAACTGCTGCGAAATGTTAGTTTTTAATAGTTGGTTCAAAAGCAGACTTTCTAAAAACTTTAAGGGCTTTTTAAGTAAAACTTTAACTAAAAGGTATTAAAGTAAAATTTTCTGCAATAGTTTTGGGCAAAGAGGTGAAGTTAGAAGTTATAAAAGAAAAGTTTTGATGGCAAAAATAAAGTTTAAGTAATGGATGGTGATTTATGAAAAAAATTTTGATAAAGAATTTAAAGTGGAAAGTTGGTGAAGACCACACATTACGGGAACTTAAAAAAGATTTTGGCCTATAAAAAAAAAGAATTGTATCATCAAAACAAAAGTGCACAGATAAAAAGTGGAAAGCATACAGAGAAATCGAGTTTGAAAGGGTATAAACCAGCAGCGCTACATTTGCATAAATAAACGTTTGGGACTCAACAAAAAGTAAAATCAGTAGCTGCAAGAAATCAACAAAGCGAAATCAGTACAAAAGTTGATATAAAAAAAAAGTTAGAACCTAATCAACTATAAATTTTTTTAAAGAAATGAAATTTCAAATGCCAACTGCAAACTGCATAAGATTTAAAATCGCATTTATTTTATTTAGTAAAAGTTTTGGATAGTAAACATCTTTGGGGGCGGGTAAAGTTTAATTTTTAATAGGCAATCTAAGGGTTGTTCTGTCTGATTAAGGATAATTCAATTTCTACTTAGATTACCTACCAATTGATTGATAACACATTTTATTGAAACTGAATTTGAAAATTCTGTACTTTATCATTTGTCGAATTTTCATTTATAAAGGAGATTTTAATTTTCCCCCCGAACAAAAAAAACAATTTCATGCACTTTTTAAAAGAAACGAGAAGAAGAAATTTTAAAGCGTTTGGTTCATTTCATTGGATGGAAGACGTCGGGTTACTTTCGATAAGTATTCAATTTTTATTATTTTACTATTTAGTATTTGCAACACCTAACTAATTTGATTTCGTGATCCTGAAGGAGGTCCTTAAGTCGAAACAATAAATAAATACGACACTGTCGCTATGACCAAGCAAAACTTTCCATTTTCTTGTGTTTCAAAATTTTCACCACAATGATAATAATTATAATTACAAACCGTGGATCTCTTACGACCTCCACAATCCAAACAAAGCCTCCGAGTCGGAAGCTTCAACGCTATTTATATAAACGTTCCAATTTATTAAATTAAAAAATGGTAGATTCACTGCATAAACAAAAAAATTAATATGTCAAACATTTACGTTAAAGCCATGTAAACAAACAAAGGGGGTGTTAATTAACAGAAAAGCGCAATCTTTGAACCAGAAAAAGAAAATCTTTTCAGTGTAAGTTGTCGTGTAAAAAAAATTATCTACCAAATCATGACTAACCACAGATATGACTATAAAGTGGATTTTCTTTCGGAATTATAAGAAAAAATGAAGGAATAAAATCACGAGTATTTTAAAAATTAACAGCAATTTACTTATGTAACTTAATAATCAAAATACGTATTATTTCGCGTTACGTTATTCTTGCGCTAAAAATGTAAACAAAAAATATAAATATAAAACGTTACAAAGACTGCTATCAAAAGCATTGTAAAAAAATATTCTAAAATTAGCAATTTATTCAAATTGTACGAATTTCAAAGCACATTTGCAAACGACCTGCAGTGGATTTTCCCTTGGGCTGAAAATTTAATTCGGCTATTTTTAACTCAGAAAATGATTGTCGACGTAGCATCCTGTTATATAAACTCATGTTATTGTTTTAGTTTGTTAACTACAATAGCCTGAAGGACGAGGTAATTAATTGAGGAGCATACGTGTGTACGAAGGAAAAATTACATTTTATAGCAATTTTCCTTGCAGTCGGATGAGTAAACAAACATTTGGTACAAGTTATGTTACATTGTTTGGTTAGAAATTTTTATAGTCGCAAAATTTATTACATCAAAGTCAACAATGTTGTGTACATTGTGTTAAAATAACTTATTTATATAGCAGCCTTTGAAGTCGAAAAATTTATTGTTGTAGGGACGACTTAATTATCAAATATATTATGGAGTAGACGAATAAGGATGAAATTTAAAGGCTAAGGCATAGCAAACAGTGCAAGGTAACAAATTTCATTTGAATAGCTCCACTTTGGAAAACAGATTAGAAAAAACTGTTTTGGCTTCGTTTAAGGGGATTAATTATTGCAACAAATTAAAAGAGAAGAATGAGAAGATTGTAAGTGGTTAAATAAAACACAACCTAAGTGACAGTTAAGTGCTTCTTATCTGAAATAAATGAGATAGTAAAACAGACAAACTTACTAGCGGTACTTACAACTAAGAACAACTTGACAAATTAATGATATTCAGAAAGCGCCACTTTAAATTAAGCATTCAAAACAGATTTTCACGTAACAATGGATACACCTAAATTAATTTGTGACCAATTTGTGAATGCGTGTGAGCAGCATTAAAAGACATGCCGAATACAAAATTCACAAATTGAAATCCCGTAAAATTTTCGGATTACACAAATTAATTAATGTTATTGTGGCGCTAAAGACCTTATACGATTAAATGTTGATTTAATCCTAAAATAAAATAAACATAACTAACCTGAAGATTTGGTGGACAATGGTCAAGCAATTCCAGCATGTGACGTATATTTTGGGCATCCTGTATAACAAAATTAAGCTCCATGTCGAATTCGCCACCCACAAGCTGAAACAATAGTCGTAATTAGTAAAGGATTACAATAAATGCGTCAGTATAACAACTGTACAAATTAGTTTGACTACATCCCCAAGCATAATACAATAAATTTAAATTCAAAATTTTATTATACTGCTAACTAAGCACAAACCACTTCGAATAATTAACTCGAATATAATTAAAAACACTTAAAAATAACAGAATTTTCTCTAGAAAATTAAAGAATAACGAAACATTAAAAACCAAAAACAAATTACTTTTTGGGAGAAGCAAACCCTGTGTGTGCAGGAAATTAATGTATATCCTCCAAAAACATTTGCGTCTTGTACCACTAATTTATTACAACTACGGAGATTTTCTACAACCTCATTAAGAATTCCATTTGTATCAACTAATGGGTCGGTGTGTAATATTGCACACCAAATTATGTCAACAATAATTATCTACCATTTTTGCTGCTTTTTAAGTTTAATGTTCTCAATGCGATATTGATCAAAGGTTCGTTAATTAATGTGCACAAAATAATGTCGGTGTATTCCATCGTGGTCAAAAGAATAATTCGTTTTGAACTATTTTTAGTTTCGAGTTCATTTAATTAAAACTCGCATCGGATAATTTATTTTAATCCCCTTTTTGATAAGTATAATTTGGAATGGGAATTTTCTAAAATTACTTATTAAAACACAGTAGTCGTGTATAGTCTCGAATTTGATAGAAACTGTTTCCCAAAGGAAGTGGAATACAATCTCCTAAGTTTGCCAAACAAGGATGCTCCTTATTACCAGAAGGCTCGGTTTTCCTGCATATGAATAGGTACATCGCGGTACATTGAAATGAATTTTGACGTACTCGTAATTATGGCATAACAATGCACTTGAAATTATGTTTCACAATTTATTATTAAATAAATTCTAACAATTGCTTTTAGTTCATACTCCTCGAGCTTCCTTAAAGCTTTGCAAGTGTGTTTCTGGGTTCTAATCAATTTAATGTTACACGAGCAAGGAGAAATGTTTTAATTATTATGAAAAATTCCAAAAATTTAAATTTAAAATTTCGTTTGAATCGCTATTATAATCACATGAATTGTGAAACTTCAAAGGTTCTTGCTGAAGTAGAATGCGTGTAACTGAAGCTATAGTTGATGATTTCAAACCGTTTTCAATCAATCTAGAATAAAAGAATCTGTTCAAAAAAGCGCTTTGCATTCAAATATTTCAATTTTCACGTTCTATTCAACAAAATTTATATTGTCGTAGGTAAAAACTATACTGTTTGCGACGGAAATAGCGAGGATGTCGATAAATCTTTTGGAGAAATTAAGGAATGAAAGGTGGTAATATTTCTTAAACTACTGAACGAAAAATACATTAGGTATCCTTACGGGCACACAGACACTGAAAAGAAAGCAATAAAAATCTTTAACTAAACGAATAACAGTCGTTATTTCAGCTGTTCAATGCTAAAAACATGCTAAAATAAGCATCAAATACTGAATCTTATTTGAGGTGGTTACACCATATAAATTGCAGTCCTTCATACAACAAAGCAAGTTTGTTCAAGGGAAATTTGTATATTTTTGCTTGAATGCAAAAAAATAACAACATTCAAATTTTTTTCTTTGAATTTAATTTTTTTTAAATCGAACCTTCTTCTTGTTTTCTCCTTCAATGTTTTTCAACTACAATTTTATTAATTTAATGATTGTTTATAGTAAGTCAGTACTAACACCAATGTGGCAGTGGCCTTAAAAAATAAATTGAAAGAGAACACCGTGGCAATGGATTTCAGGACAAATTTTTCACAAAATCGTGATAATTTAATGAATACGCACAATATATTAAGTAAATGAAATTATTCAATAACGAAGCAGAATAAAAGCGTTTGGGTAATTTGTTAATATAATAACATTTTTGTTTTCAACTTTAACTTCGCCGTATTGTAGCGTTGTACTTCACAAGCTTACTTATAAATTGTTGTATTGTTGAAGCCATTTCAGTTTCCATTGAACGGCGCTTTCATTAAAGTTTTACGAGAAACTCGGCAAAACGATTCGTTTAAGCAATTTAGGTATCGGTAATTACAATAATTGAAAAAGATTTGGAAGAATTTTCGTGCTCGTTTCATCGAATGGAAAATTCCTGATTTAGATGTAACGAAAATAGAACTGAATTGTTAAAACTCTTCTATGGAAGGCTATAATTTCCATAAAATATTCTGAATTAGAATGAAACTCGAGTAGTAAGGATCAAGAACCCAAACCAGGCCATTTACTATGTTTCCGTGATGTATGAAACAAAGAAAGGAAGCCATACCTCCATTTAATGTTTTTAAATTTATCTGTCTATCGAACTGCATTTCGAAATGCCTATATTGGCATGAATACCCAAATCAGCCAGATATGACACCGGAAGTTCTACTCTCCAGGTGATATTTTATTTTCGAGTGTTTGGGATAGAAAATATGATGTAATACAACAATTTTTAATCCCCCGAATAAAAAAAAAGTAAAAAGAATACGTTTTTTATAATAATTTAGTCTTTTTTTCTACTACATATTATTATTACTAAATTTTTAATACTACTAAGCAATTGAAGCTCGTTGATTGGTTGATTGTAAAATGCGAGTGAGTGAGCAACGGGGGTAGATTGGTAGGGCATGGAGAGCCCAGCTTCGGCTCTGATGGTATTTCCTCCTCAAACGTTCAATGTCATCAAACTTGGCGTTCCTTTAACGACTAGAAGGGTTTAAAATTAAAAACTTCTGTTTTATTTAGAAAAAGTAGAAAATATTTATAAAAAATACAAAATAGCAAAATAGTACTTGCATCCTTAGACTTATGTGTGGAAGCCTTCGGTTTTCAAGTTGAAAATATTTTTGTTAAATTAAGTCATTGAAATATTGATGGCGAAGGCTCGAAATATTTTTTTGACATCAACAAATGAGCATGAAACCGATTTCTGTAGTCTAAGTGCATCTCAACTTCTATTTGAATACATCAGCATTGTAGTTTTTTAAATAAGATAATTAAGATACAATAAGTTAAAATTAAAATAATCAAAGTTTTCCTGTTGAAAACTTTCCTTAACTGGGTGAGAGGCATTAGCACGAAACTTGGTTCAATTGGAAGAGGAAAAACTTTCCAATAGTAACTGCAGTAAAGTATAAATCGCCATTACTTATTTTATGTAAGATAGAACTATCGTAATCGTTAAAAATCCTGTTTTTAAATTTTATTTTGTTTTAGTTTGCCCATTTGGTGTGTTATGCCTTGTATATACATTTTTTCGTATTGGTTTATGTCGTTGCAGCGTTTACATTGTAAGGCTGACTACACTTTTTAATAATTTAAATTTTAAATTTAAAAATAAAGTTTTGAAAAAAAAATTAATTAAATATTAAACAAGTTGTAATTTAAAAACAATTCCTTTTGTACAAATATTTTCTTTTATTTCTCACTCGGGCTTAAAAATAAAAATACAAAAAAAAAGATATGAGGTCTTCTAAAGTCGTTAATGTATGAGTGGCATTGCTTTGGTTAATCGCTTTAATTTTGAGAATAAAAATGACATAAAATAGAAATACCTTTCAACTTATCAACACATAAAACCCCCTCGTAAACATTTTGCCGGACTTTCCTCTCAGATGTGCCGTTTTTATGGTCTCATGTGATTAAACGACTTGCAATGAAAAAACTCTCATTGTGGTAAGCTTAGGAAAACCTTTGCAACGGTTAAAGAATACTTATGAAAAATTCCTTTAATTCGCAAAAACACTGCACTAAAGCTAATGTTTCAATTAAGCTCGAAAATAAAACTTTCATTATTAGGCCCAAGTAATTTAGACAAAAGTTGAAAAATATCAAAATGTGGTAGGCACTTTGTGAATACATTTTGTACCTTGAAAGGCGAAATTCACGTGGCAACAGTTGTTTATTCCAAAGAGCCAACTAAACGTCCTCATTCCCACTGAAAAGTTGTTAGTTTAACAACGAACGGTTAGCTAACTTAAATTTTATGACCTTTTCAAATACAAACTTTGGGAAACTTTTAATCTCTCGTCTCTTGGTATAAATCCTTAAACCTATTTTGAAATTAACTTAAAATTGGATGTGTAAAATATGTAGACTGTAGTTAACTTTTAAAACTTGTATCTATGTACTTATTATCTTATGTAAATGTGATTTGCTTTTGACATTCTACTTTAATAACGTAAACAATGTAAAAGCTCCAAGTTCACAGTTGTACTAAGGTACTAAATTTACATCTTAAGCTTGTGTTGCCATTATTTTGTAAAGGTAGAAACCTCATGACTAATGAATGCTATTAAGAGATGTCAGTTATTTTCAGGACTGAGAGTAACACTTGTAATTAATTTAAAGTATTTCAGTTTGCTCAGCCGATGAATTTGAATTTATCATGTTAACTTGACTAACAAAACTATCTGTTTTGGTCTGAAGTTAAGTAAACCTATTATCGACAAAATACTGATATTATCAAAATATATTATTCAAAATCAACTGAACTCATAAATTAAATGTAAATCCATTATCAGAAAATTGAACAAGTGGAGTGGATTACATAATACACGATCGGCGGTTTTATTATTTTTAATGGGATCTTTAATTTTATGCGATTCTTTTGAAGATAAATCTAAATAAATATAAGATTGCTTTATGAAAAGAAGCTATGCATATGTAAATAGAAAAAGATAAAGACAGTTTTTCTCTGCTTTCCTCCATATTTTAAATGGGCTTCTTTATTGCGCGACTTGGTAGCTGGAGGCTCCGTGTTTAATTACTGTGTGCCTCACTTGCGATGTTTAAATTTTATAAATTACGACACGAAATTAAAAAATATTTTCTGTTTTGTACATTAAAATTAATTGTGATTAAAATGCGTTATGCTAATCGACGACACGTGTATCGTAACTTCAGCGAGCTTTGGTTGGGTTTATCAGATCTTAATTAACCTGAAAGATCTAAATAGGTTGCCCTCACAATCGGGAATTCAAATATTTCGCACAACTCCAAAGCTCTACTAATACCGACTGAATCAGATTTAGTTTGACACTTTTCGGTGTATGTAAATTGTAAAAACACCTTCGTTTTAATGGAATGCAATAATAAAAATAAATTTGCCACCTCAGCCAGTCCAAATATTATCCACTTTATCAAATATTCTGATGTTTTGCATACAATAAGAAATTTTCGATTATCCGAGTGTGGGTTATCCGATCTTAAACAACATTAACACTACAAATTCTTATGTATGCGCATTTTTAAAACAGTTCTGTGGGTCATAATTTTTAATTATTCCTATATATTCCGGAAATATAACAAGAAAATGCTTAATTACTTATAAAAATTATAATTATGTACATATATAATTAATATTCGGCATTTTAAAGATAAGTTGTTAATTTATTTATTTTAAATTCAGTGATAAACACCGAAAATATATTCAATTGATTACCATGCACAAATTACGCAATTTAGCACATTGATAATTATTTAATAATTTTCAGTCGAGAAATTTTACATCAAGAACGGCGATTTTTCTCTTTAATTTGTAATTATGTAATTTTCATGTAAACTAAAATCTACATGTATTCCTGGTTTCATGTACTTGTTTATTTATGCATGAAACTATTTGATGAATGCAGCAACCATTATTGCAAGTTCATGATGACAATAATTCCTATCTATTGTTTAATTTTAATGCTAATTTTTTAATTTTAATGTAGGTAATATAATATGAAAAAGACAAAATTACAAAGATTATAAAAAATAGACGATTTAAAAATTTTGACATTTATGCCCGGTTTCACAAAAACTTAAACTGTGATTAAATTATTTAAGCCTAAGGCCTAAATTTAAGCCGAAATCTCAGTTTAAATGTTTGTGAAACCGGGCATTAGTCCCAAAAAAATCAAAAGTTGTTAAATTTGTACCCTTAGCCCTGCCCATAGTGAGTATTATATACACATTTCGGAAAATAATGTATGTTTCGGTTTTTTTTATCTTGTCGACACGTTCGTTGGTATGTGTAAGAGTTTGCTGTTATTTATATACAATATTAAATCGCAACAATTTCAAATCGCCCAAAAATTTAAGCACTGGATTCCACACCCCAGATCCGGATTAAGAAGTTTATTTTATTATGTTGCAGAGATCTGCCTCCCAGGGGTACGGAATTTATAATTACGCAGTTTATAATTAATTATCAGATTACAAATTGAACACATTTACTTAGCCATAGCTAATTTTAATAAACTTGAGATATGCTTAAATATACAATTCACTTTTAATAAAAATAAATTATTTAAACCGGGGGGGTCTGGGGGGTGTGGAACACCCTCCAGTGCCTCTGCAATGGGAGATCTTCAGTTTATTTCTGATTCTGAAAAGTAAACTACTCGGTCTGGGGTTCTGCATGTTCTGCAATGTTCTTCATTCCAAAATTTGTGCACTGGAGGGTGTTCCACACCCCAGACCCCGGATTGAGTAGTTTAATTTTATCAGAAGTAAACTGAAGAACTCCGTTGCAGAGATCTACCTCCCAGGGGGTACGGAATTTATAATTATGCAGTTTATGATTAATTGTCAGATTATGAATTAAACACATTTACTTGGCCATAGCTAATTTTAAAAAACTTGGGTTATGCTTAAATATTTAATTCACTTTTAGTAAAAAAAAATTATTTAAACCGGGGGTCTGGGGTGTGGAACACCCTCCAGTGCCTCTGCAACGGAGATCTTCAGTTTATTTCTGATAAAAGTAAACTACTCGGTCTGGGGTTCTAGATGTTCTGCAATGTTCTTCATTCCGAAATTTGTGCACTGGAGGGTGTTCCACCCCCAGACCCCCGGATTGAGTAGTTTATTTTATCAGAAGTAAACTGAAGATCTCCGTTGCAGAGTCTACCTCAGGGGTACGGAATTTATAATTATGCAGTTTATGATTTATTGTCAGATTATGAATTAAACACATTTACTTGGCAGTAGCTAATTTTACAAAACTTGGGATATGCTTAAATATTTAATTCCCTTTTAATAAAAATAAATTATTTAAACCGGGGGTCTGGGGTGTGGAACACCCTCCAGTCTCTAACGGATATCTTCAGTTTATTTCTGATAAAAGTAAACTACTCGGTCTGGGGGTCTGCATGTTCTGCAATGTTCTTCATTCCAAAATTTGTGCACTGGAGGGTGTTCCACCCCAGACCCCCAGATTAAGTAGTTTATTTTTATCAAGTAAACTGAAGATCTCCGTTGCAGAGATCTACCTCAGAGGGTACGGAATTTATAATTATGCAGTTTATGATTAATTGTCAGATTATAAATTAAACACATTTACTTGGCCATAGCTAATTTTTCAAAACTTGGGATATGCTTAAATATTTAATTCACTTTTAATAAAAATAAATTATTTAAACTTATTAAAATTATAAAAATCAAAAGTTCAAGTTGTAGTTTTTTTTATAATAAACAAAATTTTCGTAACAGCGCAGTTGTAAACTCAACGGTTTATGAATTTTTTAGCATTTTTACAATTTTTATTTGAAAAATTCAAGAATTTGTATTTTTGATTTGGTTATATTTCAAAAACGGTACATTTCTTAGCAATTTTTTTAAATACTTATTTGTTTGTAATTATTAGTGCTATATAATTTTGATAAAATTCACAAGTTATTTTAGCGTACAAAAGGGGTGCAAAAAAGCTAGCATTTATTCAAGGGTGTAATGCCCTTAATATTTAGTATTTTTGCTTTACTAAAAAAGCAAAACGAATCAGTTTTGTACCAAGAAGGTTGTGGTATAATCGTTTTCAAAAAATATTTAACAGTTCAACAAGCTCTTTAAAGTGAGGATGAATTTAGTCGGATTTGTAATAAGTTAAATTAGTTAAGTTAATTTTTCATCAACTTTAAAATCGATTTTTAGCGTTATTATTGAAAATATAGAGTTCATCCATAGTACTTTCGGTTCATTTTAATGTTATCTGGCAAATTCAAAAAAAATTTTTGTTCTACAGCAGGAAAAAAATCTGGGAAAACCCCATTACCAAAAGTTTGATGAATTTGAAATTCAATGGGTTTGTGGAAAAAAAATAAGCAAACGACACATTTAGTAGGTTATATTTGTGCAATTGTTTGTTATTTTATTTGTAACTACAATAAAGATAATTTTAAACCAAAAAATAATTTTAAAGTTTATGACCTAGTTTTAAAAACTGTTTTAACTTTTGTGTGTGCTAAAAAAATCCTTAGAAAAAGTAGTTTAATTCTTACGTTCAATCTATGATTTTGCACCTATTTAATCGATTAAAGTGAAAATAAATGTTGTTGGTTTTAATTTTTGATACTAATAAAATGTAATATAATTTTAAGACAAATTGTTGAGAAAATAAAAACGAAAGAAAAACCAGGGGAAAAAATTCTAGAAAATTTGGGTGATCAAAATTGGAACGCCATAATGGGAGAATTGGAGGTCAGAACATTGCCCAATAACCTGGCAAGCTACTTTAAACATAAAACTGTTCTGGTAGAGAAGAGCATCCAAAGTCATGGATAAGCGTAATAGAGGTAACCGATCAGCCGTTTTTAAGTTTTTTACTCCACCTGTCGTAATCCTCGATGACGTTGTTACAGTAAACCAGGCGAAAATCATTCAATTAATTCAGAGAAACCATTAAAATCATTTTTAGAAAGATGACCGAGAAGAAATTAAAATTGTAATGGTAAATGTTTATTATTAAATGTAATTTAACGTTTTAATTTTAATTTTTTAAATTTAATGTTTATTATTTAGTTTAGCTGATGATATCTTGAAAAGACGAAACCACTTTGCACAAAGGAAGTCCTAGACTAAAATGTAAGTTGGAAAATTTTCAAATTTCGTTAAAATTGTTTAAAATTTTTTTTCAAATTTCATTAAACTTGAAACCTTTTAAAATATTTTATTCGACATAAAATTGTAATGTTAGAAAACATTTTATGCAATTTCTTGTTTATTTTTAGCCGAGTACTGAATGTGTCGACAAGTGCGGATTCAAGTTCAGCTTCTTGAAATATAATAAGCTATTCAATTCAATTAACTTGAATTATGTTAATTAACTCGAACACAAGCTTAACTAATGTGAAATTTGTATTTTCAATTTTAATTGCTTGCTTGTTTCGAAATTCGGAGATTACTGCTACATTTTACAATATCGCCAAATAACAAGAACGAAAATATCCTATAATTGGATTAACATATTACAGATATATCGTAATATGATTTAATTAAACAAATCTACTGTCTTATGTTAAAGGCAGAGCTACGTATGAGCCAAGATTTGGACGTGTATTCTTGCTTAATTCATGGAATCGAATGTGAGATTTATCCGTAAGTTGGCTTGTGAATCTAACTCGGGGATCAACCAAAGCCAATATGAGATATAATCCAGTTAATCATTTAATTGCTTTCAGGAAAACCACACTAACGAGGAAATGCATTTGACGGGAGTATTTATATTAATTTGCAAAAAGAGGTCTGCGCTGAACGGTCAAGTTGCAAAAACCAGGTAAGAGCGCATATTTTCCATTAATAATGACAGCAGTAATTTTTTCCAAATTGGACCACCAGAAGTGCTCGTTTTGCCATTACAACCCTGCCTTTTAAACACTAATAGACGTAGTCTTCGATGTAAGATTGTTCAAGATTTAGATAATTCGATATGTTGGAGTACTTCCAAAATCCGAGTCAAAAGTCCAACGTAGTACAAGTTTAATTAAAGTTCTGCAACTTAGCGAAACGTTCCTAATTACATTCTAAGACGTAAGTAGGTTGAGATTTAGTTTTAATTCAATATAATCTTGTTTACTTGTATAAGCACAACTTTCAAGTTGGAAACAAAATTTTTAGCCGTTTTAGGTGCTTCATCCACGTCGTACATTTGAAATAGATAATATGCGTGAGTTTTAGCCATCATAAATATCGGATGAACTTGGAAGGAAGTTTTCGGTTATCAAATTCTAAGGATTGCACTCGGGATTATGGAGTACGTTACAACTGCGACCAGCATCACGAAAAGTCGGGTTAGCATTTAAATTTTTCGGTTTTATTTTTTATCTTTTGGCACCGTTCCTTTTAAATTTATTAATTACTCGAAACACTTTCAATACTATTAAATCCTTTTCACTATTTTATCATTGAATAAAATAACTGGCGCTTCTTCTATAGACCTTTCACTTATTCTCAATTTATAGACACCCTCATTTAGTAGTGACAAGATTTCCACTCCTTACGTAGTCACAAGCACCACGGCTTGGTAATAAATTTTCCACCATCAGACATTTTGCATTTCAGTAAATCGAGTAAATCTTTTGGTTCAATTTGACATTGAACGTTTTTTGCCCAAGAACTATTATAAATAATAGTAGCTTTAATTTGATAATCTCGTTTCGAGAAGTTTCCTCGACGTTTATAAAGCTTAACCAATATGCAATTAAGAAATTCCTAGTTTATTTGTATGAGTGAAAAAAGAAAAATTGAATTTGTACTGGTATAGCTTCATCTAAGTAACTCGAGATTATCTTGAAAACTGAAGTATTTAATTAGTTTCAAGTTAGTTGAACAAAACTTATTAGTCTTAGAGTTCGCACGAAACTTTTTAATGCGGGGTATTAAAATCCATTAAAAGCTCGCGTGTGCTGTAATGTAATATCAACGTTAACACTACAAAAGATGGTAGGTATCCCTTTTAATATGTCCTGCCAAACTCGGAAGCTTTTAACTCAAGCATAGGTTATTTGTTTAGTAAATTATTGGAAAAACCAAAAGGTTAAATTGATACAGGGCGACCGAATAAAGTTGCCGTAACAGTTTAATTGAAAGTAAATTGCATAAACTGAATCAATATGTTGGAACTGGAAAAGCAACCAGGAGGACTATTATTAACGGAACGGGAAACGGCGGCAATAACCGACACCGATTATCAATCAAGCATAAATTCAGATTTCCTTTAATGGCACATTCCAAACGTCTTTCAGGAATGTACTTTAACTTAAATTAATCTGTGAAGAAAAGCTTCGTATATAACGATGGGAAAATGCATTAAATTTGATTTTCCTGAAACAAAACTCGGAATCATTAAAATAAAATACTTCGCTAAACATTTAATAAATTAACAATTTAATGTAATAGCAATTTCCAACAGTTAAATTTATTGAAAGGCACGAAAATTTAGACAAATATATTTACTGATTTAGTGGAGGAGCAAAATGCACTTTTAATATATTATATACAGAGTCGCAAATAATTGGGTGAACGGTTAACGTATTACCCAAACGATTCACCGTCATCAGATGCACATGGCGATACCAAAACAAATTTGTTCTTTTGATTGAGTCCAGTCAACCTGCTATTTTTATTGATTGGAAAAACATCATTGCGATCCTATTTCTCACACACCCGAAACTCATCTGCAACACCAACAACGTAGATTTCATTATTTGCATGCCAAAATACGTCCGTTGGCGTTATCGGCGAGAATAATATTTTACACGATGATTAATAACGACAACATTTTGTGATATTCTAAAAAAATTACAATTACAACAAGAACACGACATTTTCCGTTAATGTGCTCGAGACTAATTTAATGCTAACCTAACCTAAATTTTAACAAATTAAACTAATTAAAGTGATAATAATTTACAATTTAATCTACCCTCAAACTACACACCCTCAGTAGGCGATGACGTAAATGTAAACCTTTTGGTTTCGCACAGTTCGAAAGCAACTTCTAGTTGAACAAATTATGTTCACCGCTTTGTTAATCAAATTTAATAGACCCGAATATGTTTTGTTAGCGAAGACCATATATGTGTTACCCATTACACAGTAACCAACTATCTATCCTACCCTACGAGCAATATTAACTTAGTGCAGACGAAAATTGAAAGTTGGTAATTTTGTAAATTAACTACAACACAACATGCTCGACATATTTGTTCCCGAAGTTTGAGCATTTTGTGTTTAACAGTCCACTTTGAACTTTCAGCTTGAAAATAAAAACATTTCTGTTTGCGTTAATTTGCTATCAGAGTTAAATTTGATGTTACGGGCCCTTGGAGAATTAGTGGAAAGAACATATCGGATGTCTTAGAGAGTGTAGCAATTAGGATCCTATCCTATACGATAATGCCATTTGGGACAAGCTTTATCTGCCTACTGCAGAATAGAATCTTAGCGAAGCAAATTCCTAGTAATCCCTTATAGCTGTGTGAGATTGAGTACAAACTTATATAGACGTTCATTGAAATTTACGAGACTATGAAAACTTATTTGCTATACAACTGAAATTGTTTGATAAATATGACAGCCAATGTTGAGAGTTGAATAATCACGTTATAATCGCTAAATGTATCTCGAGTTTGCGCTTAATTTTTTTTGGCACACAAAATGTGAAACGCCATTTAGTTGAGAAATTGGGAAACGGCACTTGTACAACAAATGAGACTTGTAAGTCTAAAAAGTAACTTAATGGCTGTTGAAGGTTCGTGTTAATGTGATACATTTTCGTCCATAAAGCAATGAAATGTGAAGTCGAATCGTTTCAAGCAAATATGAACAATGGTAAGCCAGCAAATAAGTGGCGTATCATTGTGAACTAAACTTGTCGGGTGTAACTGTAATAATTCACATAGATAATAATTAAATGTCATCACGAGAGAATAACCATGAATGATATCAAAACTGTCCAGTTTTACCAAATTTGGGTAATGTTCGCATTGTTTAATTATCGTAACATCGCCATCGCAAACGTGTAAAATAGCTACAGAAGAGATTTAAACGACGTGGATAAAGCTTCCTTCCAAAAGCAACTTTAATTAATTTAAATTAATGTTTGTTTGGTCCTAACATCAGATTATTTATTTGTAACTGACGTCACGTAAGCTGTGATATTTTCTAAATCTCACTTAAGCTTTTACCTTAAATTACAAGCACCACGATTTAACGCAATTAATCAGATTTGATCGAAATAAACCAACTTAATTTTTAACCTTAAGTGGATGTAGTTAGTTTACATATTTTGTAAATACAAAACATTTTTATACCTCAGGTTTTCACCTTTAGTATTTTTCTTATCTTGCTTTGTATCTCCAATGCCGAACAAGGAATAAAACATCAAAGGGAAGCTCTTCTTATTTTAGCGTCGTCCTACTTTGTGGTCAGTTGACAATAGTTTACGTTCAACATCTTCTTTGTCGTGTTTAAATCTTTAAAATTGATGTTTACGACACAAATCGACTCCTCCCGCAGAAAAATTAATCGGAAAAAATTAGCATACAAATTGCACGAAATTTAAAAATGTTAATGGGGAAACCATATAATAAAACGTAATGTTTTTCAATTTATAGCGTCGGCAATACAAAATTTCTTCAATTTAAAAAATGAAACAATTGGTCATTTATGATTACCCCAATGTAATGTTTAATATTGTAGCCCTTTCCGTGACTTGACTACAGCTATGTAATAAATAAGTTGGATTAAAGCCAGAAAACCGGAGAGATGGTTCGGGCTCGAACATTTATATAAATAAAATGGCAAACTTACTTTCGATAAAAGAAAACCTTTCCATTTATCAATTTAAACTATACGTGTCGTGCTGGTGCGTAATTTAAAACATTTCATTTAAAAATTTTTCGAGCCGATACGCTAAGCTAGTTAAAAACAATGAGAAAATTTTAACAAGCCTTAATTCATTGCCCGTTTTAATAAAAACCTTGTAATAAATAATAAATTTTTTAAATTTTTCAACAAACAAATTCTTCTTCAATTTGTAAAACATAACCTATCGGCAAGGAATGAAAAATGTCATCGTTAAGAATGTTCGCTTCCGTCCAAAACTGTGATTGCGGCTGGATTTTGATTGTGGGTCAGCTCAACTGCATGCCTGAGCTGAATGGGTCGCATTCTTCCAAAAATCAATTCTCATTATGCCTCTGCTATACATACATGGCATTTTCTATAAGAAAATATAATATAATAATAATAAAGCAATAACCGTTTTAGGTTTTATTGCACGTTTCGTGCATCACTAATTAAAATTTTTAATGCTCCATCAAATGAAAATGTCCAATCGATAAAGTCGTATTATTGATGTCTAGACAAAAGATTTAAAAATTCTTTCTACTCTTCCCGAGTTTATCGTTTTTATGTGTATTTGATTCCTGGATTATTTTTTTCGCTTTGAAATCCCCACGTATACCCAAAAAATATGAAAATAATGGAAACATTTCACGTATTGCGCCATTATGGATGTCACTAAAATATCAGCAAGGCTTCGAACAATCTCGGTATTTTCGTTTGTTTAAACTTGGATCATAATCGAAAACTTTGTGGATTAAGTTTGTTAAAATGAATTTATGTCATATTCGAGCTACCGAAGCTGGAAACTAAATTAACTGATAAGTGTATCAGTGAATACCTTCATTCCTATTAAGGGTCTCCAAATTCCTTGAAAATCGTAGGAAATTTCTAGAAACGAAAATATGCATACCACCCAAGTTAGGGTTCGCTAGAGTGATACGTGAAAGTCATCGCTACATGATTTCCTTTTATTAAAAATTTTACGGAAAATGTTACATCGTTTATTGGGAAAAAAATGCTCAGATAACCTAAACCATAATTTATAAAAATCTATCCTTTAAAATATGACAGAAAAAGTTGTTGCCAACTTTTCACTGATTTTTACCAACTGCCAACAATATTGAGGGTGTCCCCTTCACAATTTTCCTCTTGTGTTCCATTGACCAGCAATGTAATTTTAATCATACTCAGAGTTTATACAATGTGTCGGTTACAATGCTGTGACCTAAATACTATTTATTAGTTACATGGTAATTCAATTGTGCACCACTCCGTATATATTAAAATTTAAGTTGGTACTGATTGGTATAAAGTGTAGAAATAGAACAATTACAAAAGTCTAACAAATTTTTGTTAATTAGTAAAATTCATTATTCAAATTTTCGGCAATGTTGTTCTGACTTACTCCGAATAACTTATGTAAATTATGCAAATTAAATGCTTTCAAAGCATATAAATAAAATTTTATGTTTCAAAAATTCTACGGTACTTAGGTACATGTAATTGATAAAACGTCAAAGAGATTTTGGTTAAAAACATTTTTTTGTTGCGGATAATTATTATCTTTTAGGCTTCTATACATAGTATAGAAAGAAGCCTTATGATCTGGCTTCGTGTCCGTCCGTCCGTCTGTCCGTCCGTCTGTCCGTCCGTCCGCATAATTCAAAGTCACTAAATTAGTGACAAAAACCTTTGTCACTAAATTTTACTTTTTGTGGGTAGATGGACAAACGCGTGAATGGATTAACAAGATTCAAAATAATTAATTGAGATCAAACACACAGAGTTGTGGACGCTTTTTTAATTGTTTATGAGATTATTTTATTCATCTTACACTTTTTTGGGTTGGTAATAAATGAACTAACCAATTAAAGGTGCGAAAGAGTGAAAGTAAAATTACGTAAAACGTAAAAATAACACTTACAAAATGCAAATCAATTTCTTATATAGAAAATTTTAGTTACCAACTAAAAAATTAAGATAATCTGATGATCGTGCAGATAAAGAAAAATTATAAATTTAAATTAAAAATAATTACAAAATATTATATAATTGTAAACCAAAAGGTAGCTGTATAGAAGCCTAAGAACTGCGGTCATCCGAGTTCCACCTTGTTTAAATTGGGTAAAAGTCGCCCGTTGATAGAAATGGCGCTTTTCCTTACTGCTATCAGTTGCCGAAACAAAATGTAGTTTCTTATTTCATAATATAAAAAGCAGTTACAAATTCCTACAGTTGGTTGGCAGAAAGCTGCAATAACCTAAATAAGCTGTATTAAGCAGCTAATATCTATCTAATTCTTCGTAATAATATGTAGCTTACGACAGTTAGCAAAATAACTAATAAAATCCAGAAATATTTTATTAAAAAGCAGGTAATACTTAAAAAAATAATCCTTACAAGGTATCCACGCAGGTAAATTTCATCGCCAACCCAACAACCTTCAGTAGGTCACGCTGTTGGCAAACATTTTTACGACCTTATCAAAAATGAAATTCAAGCGCTCGTGGTCGAACAACAAGTTCATTGTTCTCGCGATAAAGGCAACATAAAGGATCTGGACAACATCGCTTGAATGTTTTCCTCTGATAAGAAACCTCGTAAAACCATTTACCAACAGATTGACTTAAAGAAGGTTAGTTAGTTGGCATGTCTGGATACAGCTTTATACCGTAGACACCCTGAGAGTTTAATGATCATTATCACAAATGAGTATTGTTCGCAAGTTTTCTATAGATTTTTTTAAAAAGGTAATGATTTTAAGCAAATAAGTTGACAATTTACAATTTTAACTATACAAATTACAATGTGTCTGTGACAAAAACTGACATTTGCATTAATCACTTGTGTAAATGATAATTTGTGTTAGTGATTATTATTCAAATCTAAGTGTGTCGAGAGTAATACTTCGGCTACCTCTTCTAATATACATTTTTAAAAAGTTTTGTATACTTTCGGTTATGTTACGCTTCGCCTTACAAAAGCAAACAAACTAATGACTTTTAATTCAAATAATTCAGTGATTTAAGATTAAATTACAAGAATACACTAATTTTGACAAATGATTAAAATTACAACTCGGTACTAAAAAATTGCAAAAAACGCCATTTTGGATCCACCATCTTGAACTTTCTCATAAATGGTTTGTTCAATCATAACTTCAAAATAAATACACAGATTTTGAAATGCAAATTTTGTCATGAGAAAATCAGGGAACCTGATGGTAAGTCAGAGAATTTGTTTTAGGAAGTTTAGTGGGATCCCTGCTTAATTGTTTTTGGTTGAACAATGCAACTGCTTTGTCCAAAAATGCAACTGTTTTTTTAAATATTTCATTCATTCAAATTGTGAACAATTCAAATAGTTTTGTTTGATAGTTCAGCTGCTTTGATTAATTAATGTAGATGTTTTGTTCAGTAATTTAGCTGCTTGGTTCAATAATTCAATTTAACTGTTCACAAATTCACAATTGTAACAACAATTCAACTGTTTTTCCAATATAATTTAATTGTTTTGCTCAATAATTCAGCTATTTTGTTCAATAATAATTCAACTTGTTTGTTCGACATTTTAATAATATTTGGTTTGACAATTTATTTGGGTTTAATAGTTCAATTTTTTTTGTTCAATAATCATTATCCTTGATTCAACAATTCAACTATTTTGTTCAATTATAATTTAACTTGTTTGTTCGACATTTCAATTATATTTGTTCCGACAATTTATTTTGGGTTTAATAGTTCAATTTTTTTTGTTCAATAATCATTATCCTTGATTCAACAATTGAACTGTTTCTTAAACAATTTAAGATATTTTGCAAAAATTAAACTGTTTTTCCAAAAATTCAACTGTTTTATGCAAAGAAGCTACTAACAAAATATCAAAACTGTTTTCTAAAATAATTCAGCTGTTTGATTCAAATAATTCAATTATTTTTGTTTAAAATGTAGTTGTTTTTGATTTCATAATTCAATTTTTTTTATTAATAGTTTAACTGCTTTAATTAATAAATTCAGCTGTTTGGTTCAATAATTCAATATATTTACTCAACAATTCATGAATTTTTGGTTTGATAATTTAAATTAGCCTCAATCAGCCTTGATTCAACAATCTAACTGTTTTTTTCAATATAAATCATCTGTTTCGCTCAAGAATTCAACTGTTTTTGGGTTCAATGGGTGTTTTCGACAATTTAATTATTTTGGTTTGACGATTTAATTATGTTTAGTTTAGTAGTTCAATTGTTTTTGATCAATAATAATTATTCTTGATTCAACAATTCAACTTTTTCTTCAAAATAAATCATCTGTTTCGTTCAATAATTCAACTGTTTTTGGGTTCAATGGGTGTTTTCGACAATTTAATTATTTTTGGTTTGACGATTTACTTAATTATGTTTGATTTAGTAATTCAATTGTTTTTGTTCAATAATCATTATTCTTGATTCAACAATTCAACTTTTTCTTAAACAAATTAAGATATTTCGCTACTATTAAACCGTTTTTCCAAAAATTCAACTGTTTTATGCAAAGAAGCTACAAAATCACTCGCTCAATAATTCAATTTGTTTTTTCGACAATTTCATTATTTTTGGTTTGACGATTTAATTATGTTTGGATTAGTAGTTCAATTGTTTTTTGTTCAATAATCATTATTCTTGATTCAACAATTCAACTGTTTTATGCAAAGAAAGCTACTAACAAAATATCAAAACTGTTTTTAAAATAATTCAGCTGTTTGGTACAAATAATTTAATTATTTTTGTTTAAAATGAAATTGTTTTTAGTTTCGTAATTCAATTGTTTTTTTTTTTATTAAAGATTCAGTGCTTTAATAAATAAATTCAGCTGTTTTGTTCAATAATTGAGCTATTTGGTTCAATAATTCAATGTACTTACTCAACACTTCAAATATTTTTGGTTTGATAATTTAAATCAACCTTGATTCAACAATCCATCTGTTTTGTTCAATATAATTCAACTGGTTTGTTCGACAATTTAAATAATTTTGATTTGACGATTTAATTGTTTTTGGTTTAGCAGTTCAATTGTTTTTTGTTCAACAATTATTATCCTTGACTCAACTATTAGACTGTTTTCAACAATAATTCAGCTGTTTTGTTTAATAAATTCAGCTGTTTAGTCAATAATTGAGCTGTTTAGTTCAGTTAATTCAACTGATTCTTCAACAATTCAATTATAATTTTTGTTTAAAATGCAATTGTTTTGGTTTCAAAATTTAATTGTTTTTGGTTCAATAATTCAATTATGTTTTGGATGAACGATTCAACTGTTTCTTGCTCGGTCAACGGGATTTTTAATAATTCGACTTTTTGTCAGCAATTCGCCTGTTTTAAGCAAGAAAACTACTACTTTGTTTAAAAATGCAACTGTTTTATTAAATAATTCAACTATTATGTACAATATTGCTGCTGTTTTGTTCAATAAATTAACTAGTTTGTTTAAAAATGTAACAATTAACAACAAAATCAACAAAACAAATAAAATAATCAGGAAAACCCTGAAAAACTCAGAGAATTTGTTTTGAGAAAATTGGTGGGAACAAAAGCAACCACAATCAAAAATAAGATCATTTTTTGTACCCAGATTGTAATTCACTATATTCAACCTTTCTACAACTCGATTAATCGTACCGCGTTATATGCAAACCGCGTTATAAAAAACTGAAAAACGGTGATGTACCTTTATCAAAAGAAGGGAATGCCCCATTCATTGCAACTGTAAAAATTTAACACATACATAAATTAATGGTACAGAGACTCTTCTTAAGCCAATTAAACTGATAGAATATTGTTGAACGGAAACCGCGTTATAGGAGGACTGTCGCTACCTTAGCTCCGCGTTATATGGAAACGGGTTATAAGAGTACCGCGTTATAAGAAGGTTGACTGTATTTCGCGAAATTATTTTTCTATTCCACTGATGGACATAAAACCCTCCATTGAAAATGGTTTTAGCTTAAATAATTAAAATATTTGTGAAAAAATGCCGCAATCGGTTCATTAAAATTAAATAAACTATTAATTTTGCGAATTTTTATATAAATAGACAATCATAGTGAAAAATTGGTGTCTCAGCGTGAATTGTATAAAATATTTTATAAAAAAAAATTTAATTAATAGAAATATGAAAGACGGTATTACTAACACTAAGGTTTAGTTTTAATATAAAAATCACACAAAATCTCTATTCAACGTAAGCCGCATTTGGTATTTCAAACAATGAAAATACATAAAATTATCTTCAAGATAAATCTAAAAGTTGTTCCTGTTCTTGAGTCTTGCGTTTTGGTTCATTATTTTAGCGAGATAATAATAAAACCGACATGTCGAGTGCGAAATGAGAAACGGAGGCCTCAGGTAATTACGAATTTCATGATTTTATGATTCACTGACTTTATTTCTTATTTACACTTTAATATCGACTTTTCATCGTGAAAGAATAATAACAAAATGCTCGTTTTAAGCGAAATTGAAAATACAAATCATTTAGAAAAATATTCATTTGTTATTTTCATTTCAATACAGACTAGTTTTCATGTTTATGAGCATTCTTGTATGAAATGAACTATGGAGACTGAAAATAACGAGTTCGTTCTTGCGGAAATTACTCGCTGCAAAGATATATATATGTAGTATATTCGATATACAACTACTCAGAAACATCACAAAATTTTGTATTAATCCATGTCAGCATTATTACAATACAAAGCAAGCTCCCTAAGTTTCCAGACTTTAAAGAAGAAAAACCTTACAGTGTTATTACCATCAGTGACGGCGCTAAGCGTAGGTAAGCTGGCTACGCCCCCTTTCAAAATATGTTCATTTGTTAGGCTTACCAACTATTTTATGTCCACCCTAGTGCCGCCACTGCATATAATTTAACTAAAAAAAAATCCAAAACCTCTATTTGAAAATAAAATTTAGATATATACGAAACAGAACTACCTACCATAAATATTTCAAAAAATCACTGCTAACTTGCCCAGAGCTCTTCTTTTACATAATACGTTTTATATATCAATTCAACAAACTTTGAAAAAGAAATACCAAAGTAAATTGGAATTTCATATCATGAATATATCACTGCCCGGATTCCCTGGCAATGCATAGAAAGTGGACGTCATGATGTGTAATTTACAGTCCCGAATTTTTATCAAATTTGTTTTTATGAAAGAACAGCACAATTAATTTACAAATAATAAACATTGTGGAAGATAATTTTAAAAGGGCAATTTAATTAAAAAATGCAATGTTTCAAATTTCTCTTTTGTTGGACCGTAAAATATTAAATTTCCATTTCAATTGCAATGAAATAGGTAGGTACAACGATATAATAAAACTTGAAAGTTTTCTATTTTGTAAACTAGAACAAATTTAATAATAAAACAGTGGAAATAATTTGTTTAGTATTACGTGTGTTCATTTCAAGTTTCCATAATTCTGTTAATTAGCAAAATCATCTGACATATCGTGTTGTGGTAAACATCAGCTGCTGGGAAACTCGTATAGCAATTTCCCACTTGACCAGCTTAAACATAAATCAAACCAAATAAAAGTGAAGATGGAACAGATTCCAAAGCAACTAATAAAATTATAACATCAATAACAATTTTGCCACTCAAGTCTCGAGTGTAATCCCTAAAATACATAATCTCCAGGAGATTCCCTATAAGCTTAAAATATTTATATTCCAAATTTAATCTACCGGAACAAAATAATTAGATTCGTATTACGGACAAAGAAGCTTTATGAAAGCATTATTGATTAAGTAATAAACATTAGAGTAAAATAAGATTATAAAAGAGAAACAACAAAATTATGATACTTCCGAATACGTAAATTAAGGTATAAAAGCTGTAAGAGTACTCAACAAAATCGTAGCACCAAATTGTAAATTCATTCAGTAAAAAATCCAATTAGAAAAATAACGCAATTTCTCCAAATTTGAACGACATAATAAAATAAGAAATTTTATTAGGATAATACAGTAAAAGTAAATTGAATTATAAAATAACAATCAATGGTGAAATTTGAAGTTGTAAAATGCAACATCAAATCGAAACAATTGGGGAGTAAACTTTTCCTTCCAATTATCCGCAGAAATTTCACTTCAACATAGATTACACTTCTAAATAATTCAAAATTTGTAATTTCCGAAACAATAATTTTAACTAAAATGCGAAACCTTAATATAAACCTGATAAAAGTTTCAAAAACCAGCAACTCGAAAAATCAACTGTTGAATTAAAAATTGAACGAATCTTAATTTTCATTAACGAAAGTTTAGTTTTGGTTTAGTTTTCGTTGAAAAAAAGTTTTATTTTATAAGAAATATAAAACAGTTAATTTATGCCAAATTTATTCTTGTTTCCATTTCAGAAAATATTATTCAAATTACCATAACAATATTCGGTTTTTCTTAGCGAAATTTTTAAATTTAACGTGTTAATGTTGGTGAAAAGCAGAAATAATGTGTTGATGAAAGCGGCACAATCATGTAGACTGAAAATTATGAAATGTGGAGAAGCAGAAAATTGTTTTCTAAATGAAAAGACATTTTTTGCTCTTTTTGTTGTGTTGTAACAGCACAAATGTTAGCTTGTATCGTTCCGTTCTATTTTTATTATCTGACTAACATCATTGTTCATTTTAAAATTATAAACAAAATATTTATTATTTTAAACTTGGTAGTAGTCAGTTTGGTAGGGAGAAATAAAAAATTCAGTCGGTGATCAAATTTTTTAGAGTGGAAAATTAGATCTTGTTTTATTTTTTGCTCGATTCTAATTTTTACACGACGAATGATGTAGTGTAGGCCAATTTTATGGTTTTTTACTTTCACTTATTACCGCAAGTGTATATTTCACGTCAATTTAATCAATTAGTTGATGGATGTTATGGTTATTAGATTGTACACATGGAAGTATAGAGAATAGAACTGTAATCATTTTTCTCTTCAAATTTGATTGCGAAATCAATTATTGTTTGGTCAATTATGTTAAAAAAAAAGTATTTTGTTCTGTGCATTTTTAACGACAGAGGCGAGCGGAATTATTAACATCTCGTTTTCAATAGCACACCTGTTTGACGTTTATAAAGGTGTTTCGGAGAGAAACCAATTGGTTTTAGCTTTAAATGAAAATAATGAACAAAAACAGACATATTTTTATTTTACTACATTTTAGCAAAGTCTTCCTGCCACAATGAAAGGGTAGAAAAAGCGCAAAAAGAAGATAATCGCAAGGAAGTAATAATATACTAGCGAAACTGCTTCCCGAGCAGCCCCAGGCAAATCTGCTAGCAGTAAAAACGTCAAAACATATTACTTAAGAAAAAGATAATTTTTAAGCTATTTTCGCAGCATTGAAGCATATATATAATTCATATATAACTATAAATAAAGTTCAAAATAAATTTAAAAATATAAATAAATAGTCACGAATCTTCAGAAGAATGTAGCAGAATAAGGAAGACCTACTGCCAATCTGAAGAAAAAGTGTGGGAAAAAGATGAATATTTAATTTTGGACTTGAAACCGACTCTTCAAATTCGAGTAAAATAAACAAAAATCACCAATGCTTCAAAATACTGTAATTTTTGCGATAGCTTACAAATCCCTTATGAACATAACAAGAAAATGGAGCGCAACAAAATAAAAGCAAAAATCGATATCCACCCAGAAATAAAAAAAAATTACCAATTAATTTTCTAAAATAAAGTAAAGAATGCAGAGTACTAGACAACAAGAAAAAAGAATAATCAAGTTGAGCCAATCAATCAAGTTCAAGAAGGTAAAAATATCAATCAATCTGTAATCCATGTGACATTGACATAACAATTCCTGAAACCCAGTGTAATCTCCAAGTCAATACTTCTCACAAAAAATAACGAAAACGAACTACGCTTTTATGTTTGCCTACGTTAATGAAACCGTGGCGTATAAAATAATATTGGTCATTCTACAAAAAATCTCCTAGGAATCCGAACCTAATATTCTCGTTATCGCTGGAACCACTAACAACAACAATTCCCAAGTTATTGTAAAACACATTTTCACGACTAAAAACTGTGACCAAGAACGAAATCCTTGAATCCCGAAAAGCACTTTGAATCTATTTGAAAGCACAAAAGCTGAAAAATTCAAATACGACGCAATCATTTCAATTTGCTTTCTTTGATGTTCAAAAAAGGAATTTATAACTCAACTGCTGGCAGAATCTTGAATGAAAACTCAGAACCCAGAGTAGGTAATAAATGTTAACTTGTTAATACAGTAATTAAGATATCCGAATTAACATCAAACTTAATTAAACTTCCATTGCATTAAATATTGTAGTTGAGCTGCAGTTTCAGAAACTCCATTACTTTGCTCATCATTTTAAAACTTATCCACGTTTAGTATAAATAAATTGTAAGTACCTACGTCGTAACAAGCAAATCACCAACCATCATCGGGATTCTAAAACTAAATATATTATTCAGCCTTTATTATTTATCTTTCCCTTTCAAATACACGCACCCTTAGTTTAAGTTTCAAATCTTACCCAATAGGGAAATCTTGCATTTCGATAAATTTTCTTGCTACATCTTGGATAACATCCATGAATTATAAATTTTTAAATATTTTCAAAATACCTTCAGTATGACCGGTCAATACTCTTCCTGCTAAAAAGCGATATTTAAAAATAAAACTTATTTTAAGAGACAATAATGCATGGCTTCCTAAACCAGTGTCGACTTTCATTTCTCTTGCTCCCTAATCATATTTGATATATTTTATTGAACCAAAAAATTTTGTCTTCCACATTTCTTTGGAGAGAAAATTCTCGAGTGGTTACCAACCATAATACGATTTAATAGGCATTTAATTTCTCAAATATCTCAAAAAATTATATATTTGATTACCAGTTATGTGATAACTCCGCTTAGATTCCTTAAAATAAGTTGTAACATTTTCAATTGTTAAAAAATTAAAATAAAATCTGAAGGTCTGGAAAGGTCCTGGTGCGTGAAATTCAAATACGGAGACCACATTAATAATTACTTTGTGTAACAAAATACATAATAATAAAAATTATAGTTATAATTAACAATAAATTATTTTAATCGTATACCATAAAAAAAATATATACTAATTTAGATTTTTATGTAATATAATAATTATTTTAACTTTAAAATATTTAGATTATTAACTTGCAATTAGATATTAAGATAGTTCTAAATAATAATTTTTAAAATTAATACCGACGAGCTAGTATCTGACGAACTTCAATGAAATTGAAACACGTACATTGATATGCAAGCAATTCTATCCTTGTAGATTACTTGTGTTTTGAAAATTCTAATTTAAAATTATGTTAATAATTATATTACCATAATATTATGTATTTACATATTTTATAATAGGAATAAATTATTTATTATTCAATTTTTTTTTTTTTTTTTTATTTTAACTCCTTTACACAAGCAATCTGTCCATGACAATAAGCTTTATATTTTACAAATTATTTAAATTTAAAGTAATTAATACAAGACAAGTAGAGTATTGCTTCAGTAAGCAATCTCCTTAAATATGTGCACTTATTTGTTGTCTTCAAGTTTGAACCTATTCACTAAGTCATCCGGTATGAACCTATTTAGTCTGCGCGATGCACTGTAGTTGTTTGTAAATAGTTCAGTAGCGGGGTATTAGGGTGAACTGCGAGTCTATCACGATATTTAATACTGAACTTTTCGATTTCCTGTTTGATGGAAGGTAACGGTATGTCATGTTGGATGATATTGTTAGGAACGTATCTCGGCGCGTCGACGATTACGCGTACACTTTATTTTGAAATCTTTGTAGGATTTCAAGATTGGAGTTGCTGCGGAGCCCCAAAGCTGAATGCCGTAAGTCCAAATCGGCTTCAAGATAGTCTTATACAGCAGCACCTTGCTTTCTATGGATAGTTGTGAATGTCTACCTATCAACCAGTACATTTGTCTGAATTTTAAGCCAAGTTGTTTTCGCTTTGTAAATATGTGTTTACGCCACGTAAGCCGTCTGTCGAGATGCATCCCAAGATATTTTGCATCTTCCACCTGTGGAAGTTGACAGCCATTCAGTTTAACGGGTGGACAAGTGTTTCTTTTCAAAGTAAACGTCAAATGTACCGATTTGGTCTCGTTAGCCTTAATTCTCCACTTTTTTAACCAGTTTTCGATTTGCGTTAAATTAGCTTGTAGATTACGGGATGCAGATGTAGCATCAACATGGGAGGATAGGATGGCGGTGTCGTCAGCGAAGGTGGCGACTGTTGTGAGTCTTGTCGTTGGAAGATCATGCGTGTACAGCAGGTATAAAATAGGACCCAAGACACTACCCTGGGGTACACCTGAGTAGATAGGATGTAAATCGGTAAATTCGTTTTGATGTTTAATGAGATAATATCTATTACTTAAGTAAGATTTCAGGATTAAGTAAAATTGATATGGAATATTCTTCTTTAATTTGTAGAGCAGACCATCATGCCACACCTTATCAAATGCCTGGCTGATGTCGAGAAAAGCTGCCGAACAATAGCGTTTACTTTCTAGGTCTCGATTTACTTGTTTTACTACCCGGTGTACTTGCTCGATTGTTCCATGTTGGTTCCGGAATCCAAATTGGTGATTTGGCAGTAGATTTTTGTTGTCTATTACAGGTTTTAGTCGTTTTAATAACAACCTTTCGAAAACTTTGGACAGCAGAGGGAGCAAGCTAATAGGCCTATACGATTTTACGTCTTCGGGTTTTTTGCCTGGTTTGAGGATCATTACTATCTGGGCCACCTTCCACTGTTCAGGAAATTCGTTTATTCTTAAGATTGTATTGAATATCTGTGTTATGGCGTTAAAACACTTATTGGAAGATTCTTGCAGTACCTTCCCAGTAATAAATGTTAACTTGTTAATACAGTAATTAAGATATCCGAATTAACATCAAACTTAATTAAACTTCCATTGCATTAAATATTGTAGTTGAGCTGCAGTTTCAGAAACTCCATTACTTTGCTCATCATTTTAAAACTTATCCACGTTTAGTATAAATAAATTGTAAGTACCTACGTCGTAACAAGCAAATCACCAACCATCATCGGGATTCTAAAACTAAATATATTATTCAGCCTTTATTATTTATCTTTCCCTTTCAAATACACGCACCCTTAGTTTAAGTTTCAAATCTTACCCAATAGGGAAATCTTGCATTTCGATAAATTTTCTTGCTACATCTTGGATAACATCCATGAATTATAAATTTTTAAATATTTTTCAAAATACCTTCAGTATGACCGGTCAATACTCTTCCTGCTAAAAAGCGATATTTAAAAATAAAACTTATTTTAAGAGACAATAATGCATGGCTTCCTAAACCAGTGTCGACTTTCATTTCTCTTGCTCCCTAATCATATTTGATATATTTTATTGAACCAAAAAATTTTGTCTTCCACATTTCTTTGGAGAGAAAATTCTCGAGTGGTTACCAACCATAATACGAGCAATTCTAGGCATTCAATTTCTCAAATATCTCAAAAAATTATATATTTGATTACCAGTTATGTGATAACTCCGCTCAGATACTTTAAAATAAGTTGTAACATTTTCAATTATTAAAAAATTAAAATAAAATCTGAAGGTCTGGAAAGGCCCTGGTGCGTGAAATTCAAATACGGAGACCACATTAATAATTAATTTGTGTAACAAAATACATAATAATAAAAATTATAGTTATAATTAACAATAAATTATTTTAATCGTATACCATAAAAGAAAATAATATACTAATTTAGATTTTTATGTAATATATTAATTATTTTAACTTTAAAATATTTAGATTATTAACTTGCAATTAGATAAGATAGTTCTAAATAATAATTTTTAACATTAATACCGACGAGCTAGTATCTGACGAACTTCAATAAAATTGAAACACGTAGGTACGTTGATATGCAAGCAATTCTATCCTTGTAGATTACTTGTATTTTGAAAATTCTAATTTAAAATTATGTTAATAATTATATTACCATAATATTATGTATTTACATATTTTATAATAGTAATAAATTATTTATTATTCAATAATAATTATAAAATTTATAAATATTGTAATTTATAAAATAAAGTTAACTAACAAGGGAGACCGGCAACTTCCCCTCACTGAATTGATTCATTTTCATTGGGTTTTCTTGAGAACGATGACATATTATACTGGGGGGGAATTCATAATCCCCCCCAGATTCTTGGTCCCTGCTTTATATTTTTTTGTGCTAAAAACTTTCACCATTATCGCTTAATACTGATAACCATAAGTTTGCACATTTATCTATCACAGTTTGAGTGTTCCTGGGGGGTGCTCCACACCCCCAGTCTTTACAACTTTGGTATATAATTTGGACTAATTGGAATATTAGTTACTTGAGTGTGACTTGTTAAAGTTAGGATTAATTAGTTATTCTAGAGATTTTTCTAGATCGGTTATGCTTATGTCTTTAATTTAGTATTAATAAAAAATAAATTGAACAAACCGGGGGGTCTGGGGTGTGGAACACCCTCCAGTGCCTCACTGCTGAAAGGTAAAACATTCAATGTTTACAGATTTGTTAGTAGGGTTTACTATAGCGTTTTGGTTTTCTTGAGAACGATGACATATTATACTGGGGAATTCATAATCCCCCAAATTCTTGGTCCCTGCTTTATATTTTTTGTGCTAAAAACTTTCACCATTATCGCTTAATACTGATAACCATAAGTTTGCACATTTATCTATCACAGTTTGAGTGTTCCTGGGGGGTGCTCCACACCCCAGACCCCCCGGTCTCTACAACTTTGGTTTATAATTTGTACTAATTGAAATATTAGTTACTTGAATGTGACTTGTTAAAGTTAGGATTAATTACTTTTTTCTAGATCGGTTATGCTGATGTCTTCAATTTATTACTAATAATAAAGAACCTGCACAAACCGGGGGGTCTGGGGGGTGTGGAACACCCTCCGTGCCTCACTGCTGAAAGGTAAAACATTCAATGTTTACAGATTTGTTGGTAGGGTTTACTATAGCGCTTTGGTTTTCTTGAGAACGATGAATACTGGGGGCAATTCATAATCCCCCCTTTTCTTGGTCTCTGCTTTATATTTTTTGTGCTGAAAACTTTCACCATTATCGCGTAATACTGATAACCATAAGTTTGCACATTTATCTATCACAGTTTGAGTGTTCCTGGGGGGTGCTCCACACCCCCCAGTCTTTACAACTTTGGTATATAATTTGGACTAATTGGAATATTAGTTACTTGAGTGTGACTTGTTAAAGTTAGGATTAATTAGTTATTCTAGAGATTTTTTCTAGATCGGTTATGCTTATGTCTTTAATTTAGTATTAATAAAAAATAAATTGAACAAACCGGGGGGTCTGGGGGGTGTGGAACACCCTCCGGTGCCTCACTGCTGAAAGGTAAAACATTCAATGTTTACAGATTTGTTAGGGAGGGTTTACTATAGCGCTTTGGTTTTCTTGAGAACGATGACATATTATACTGGGGAATTCATAATCCCCAAATTCTTGGTCCCTGCTTTATATTTTTGTGCTAAAACTTTCGCCATTATCGCTTAATACTGATAACCATAAGTTTGCACATTTATCTATCACAGTTTGAGTGTTCCTGGGGGGTGCTCCACACCCCCAGACCCCCCGGTCTCAACAACTTTGGTTTATAATTTGGACTAATTGGAATATAAGTTACTTGAATGTAACTTGTTAAAGTTAGGATTAATTACTTTTTCTAGAGATTTTTCTAGAAACGGTTATGCTGATGTCTTCAATTTATTACTAATAAAAATAATCTGCACAAACCGGGGAGTCTGGGGTGTGGAACACCTCCAGTGCCTCACTGCTGAAAGGTAAAACATTCAATGTTTACAGATTATGAGTAGGGTTTATTATAATTTTTGGTTTACTTGAGAATGACGACATATACTGGGAAGAATTTGTAATCCCAATTCGTAGTCACTGCGTTATATTTTTGTGCTAAAAACTTTCACCATTATCGCTTAATACTGATAACCATAAGTTTGCAGATTTATCTATCACAGTTTGAGTGTTCCTGGGGTGCTCACACCCCAGACCCCGGTCCTACAACTTTGGTTTATAATTTGAACTAATTGGAATATTAGTTACTTGAATGTGACTTGTTAAAGTTAGGATTAATTAGTTTTTCTAGAGATTTTTTCTAGATCGGTTATGCTGATTTCTTCAAATTTCATTAGATTTCATTAGATTTCTTAACAATTTTTTTTGTCATAATATTTATTTTTGAAGACAAAATTTAAAATTGCATGAAAAATACTTGATTCAAAAATTTAATTGTTAAATTTTCATTTAAAAAACACAAGTCAACATATTAAAAACATAAAGGTCTGACTAGAAATTCCAGCTGTTGATATTATAGGTATATATTGCATCAAACTAAAAGATAAACAACCTTCAAAACTATCGCAATATTTTATTATCATTATCGCCCAGCACGATGTCAATAATGGCTGTGTTTGCTAACCCGTCCAATTTATTTTTACAATCACTTTTACTCTTGCACGCTTTTTTGATCTCCAGAGCTTCCAGTATGTCGAGGAGCCTCACCTTCTTAGCCTTGTGAAGCAGCTCTACGTCGGATTGCGGGTCAAAAAGCCAAATCCTCAGGAAAAGAGGACCCGTTATTGGTGGGGAAAATATGGTCTAATAATTATTTTTAATTTAAATAAATAAATTTAAATATTTAATGAAGTAAATAATTAACAGAAAATAGAATAATTTTACAAAATCAAAACATTTTACAATTCTTGTCAAGTGCGACATAAGCTCATAAAAAACATGACAATTTAAATATGATAATAATTTTTATATTAATTTATTAAACCAATTACAAAAGAGAAACGTTTCTGTATTCAAAACAGATCATATGTTATGTCCATGGCCTCGGATGAATCCTAGATCGTGGGTGGATTCATGTTATCTTCATACTTTCTGTGAGCCTCAATATCGGGATAAATTTGTTTAAAGAAGTGCTTAACTTGGTTCAAATTTTTGCAACCGGATATCATTACCTTACCCGTATCAAATGCATTAGCACATATTTTACCATTTTCTGCTTTTAATTTCAAAGCTGGAAATGTCTGAGACAAATATTTTTTTTGATCATTCGGTCTGCTTTCTACTTCAGTGAATTCCATTCTATACGGTAGATAATAGCCCACCACCAAATTTTGAACTTGAAAATTTCCCAATCTGACAGTATAACCCTGATTCTGTATAATTTTTGCATATTTTCTGCAGGCTTTTCTTGAAGTTTCGATCGTACCGGCACCTGTGCATACAATTCTGCCATTAGAAAAAATTAAAGCAGTAGAACTTGGATTTCGCAATTTCATGACGACGGCCGAGAAGGAGTATGGATCGTAAAATGTATTTGGAAGACGATTAATCTTTTTAGGTTAATTTTACAATTCAAGTCTAGCAATCCCGTTACATTTACAACTGTCGGGACTAAAGCATCAATGTCAATTTTTTCATTTCCGAAATTTGCAGTTGTTTTCACCTTCTTAATGTTCCTCTGCCTTGTTTTTACCACTTTAGGCGTCGTTGTAGGTTCATCCGATAAAAATGTCGCCGAAATTTTTGAAAATGGGTTTAAGGGAAATTTAAGATCACTTGCAGGTGTCCACCAGGTATTTCCAGTATGTGGGCTACTAAAGGTTTGATTTGTACCAGATGTAGAACTACTAGGCTGTTCATCCACTGTGTTTCCAGTAGATGGGTTACTAAGTATTGGATTTGTAGCTGATGTAGAACTAGGCTGTTCATTCACCGTGGTAGAATTTAATAAAGTAGCTAACGGTACGACCTTGATTTTTTGATCACTTCTAGGTAACCACCTAATTATCTTTTGAGTTGGTGCTTCATTTGTAATCGACGAAAATTCTGATGTTCTGAAAGTGTGAATGATTTCCATGCTGCGGATCTTCAGCAATGGACTCACATTGATCGTTCAATGCATGTTCCTTTGCTTCAAGCGATTTAAATTCATCAGATTGCAATATGCGATCAGTGAGTGAGCGGTATATATGGACAGTAATTTTTTGCTTTTCTTTGACCAGGTTTTGCGCAGTGACATGCTCACTTTGATTTTGGACGTTGGGAGATGGCTTTGTTACTAAAATCGAAAAATTATCAGGAACATGTAATTTTTTCCATTCCATTGCCATTGTGGAAAAGTCCACTATTTACCTAAAATATGTACTTTACCGTTGATCTTTTGATCCAATTATCCTTTGATCCAAAATCTTGGATTGCACACTAAACACAGTTATTCGTACACGCAGGGTTGTCCAAAAAATTATTGTAATTTCGTCGCCGCACCGTTTATGTTTATATTATAACAAACTTTCTTATATAGTAATCTATGTAGATAATCCATTAATCTCTTAATTCTATTATTATTTGATCCAAAATCCTAGATTATTAAAAACAACTTTGATAGGTCTGGTCATTAAATAAAACAAAATAATAAATGTTCAATTATTATATTCGTCGACGAGTTTCGGTTTCTTTAACCATCTTCAAAAGAACTAAAATAGGGTCAAATGTCGCGAAGTTATACGTATATTACCGCGGATACATGCGGTCGTTAGTTCGAACTAAGTCAGCTCGACCTGGCTAGTCCTTACATGTGTACACTTAGATAAAGCGACCTAATCCGCTAGATCGACCTTAGTTAGATCGAGCTATATCATTGCTTTCAGTTTGAACTAAAATAATAATAGAGGTGCCCGTAAAGTAGATTAACATTTTTCTGTTGGTACCAACCCATATTAAAGTTAATATTATAAGGAGCTCTACCGGAACTCTAAAATACATCAATATTTATCGGAGTCTTCCGTCATTCTTCAAACTGTTGGCCTATGGATTAAATAAGAAGAAGAAAGAAAGGTCGGTCGTGGTATCGCGGTTATTGAGGCCATATTCTGACATGGCGGAGAGGTTTTACGTGAATACGTCTTTTACCCGGTACATCCATTTTGCCCGGATTCACCGATTGGAGAAAAATTTCTAGTGACCATTGAACGACTTTAACATTGGTCGTGCATATTTTTTTACACACCTACACACACTTTTTGTTACATATTTATATTAAATTTATCAACATGCTACCGACTTTATTTAGTCCGGACATCCGGACACCACCCACCATCCGTTACACTTTTCGTTACATGTTTATATTAAATTTATCAACATGCTACCGACTTTATTTAGTCCGGACATCCGGACACCACCCACCATCCGTTACACTTTTCGTTACATGTTTATATTAAATTTATCAACATGCTACCGACTTTATTTAGTCCGGACATCCGGACACCACCCACCATCCGTTACACTTTTCGTTACATGTTTATATTAAATTTATCAACATGCTACCGATTTTATTTAGTCCGGACATCCGGACACCACCCATCCGTTACACTTTTCGTTACACGTTACCGATTTTAAAGACGTATTCACGTCAAAAGAGAATTGTAAAAAACTTTGTTTTTAAACTCCCCTAAAGTAAACAAAATTAGCAACAATATTTTTGTCCTGATTCCGACCTGCATGCTGAACTGAGCTTTCCGATAAGATTTAGTTCTATGAGCTTTATTGTTTACAGTGATTTTATAATAATTTGAATTTACATTTATGTAATGATAAGTTTTGGTCAACTTCTCTTGTGTTTCATTTTGTATTATTATTGTAATAATGCGGTTTACATTTCATATTACACTCATCGTGGCTTGTGTTTGATGATATTTGGCATTCATTCATAGAATATTACGCTGCCCCAACTCACAACACAAAATATCCATTATGAACACCAAACAATTTCTTTTTTCCGGATCATTTTTAAAAAAACATATAAAATAACAACTACAAACGGCGCCGCAGGCGAGGTATTCGTAATCAAATTTGCTTTACTTAAATTACAAAAACATGGGCTAGAAATATTTTCGAATTGTTATTCTCTCCTTCCTGATGGTAAGCATAAATAAATATTTTTAGGAACAAGAAAACTATTCCGTTTCGCCTTGAGATATACAATCTCATCCACATAAAGTTGAAATAAATATACCTTGGAGGTGAAATTTAGAATTTTCTATAACTTCCATGTTTATGAATAAAATGTTAATGAGTATTCGCAATAATGGGCATTTTGTGTAGGGTAGTTTAGATAATTTCCAAGTCCTTTGAAGGTTCAATTTTACATAACTATAACTTTCAGTGTTTTTGAATGAACATTAAATGAGCATTTGTGTATCGTAGCGTAGCATACGAGATAAATAAAGAAATAATCAAGCTAAAGATCTTTCAATTTTCGATTTTTATGAGGTGACGGGCAATTCATCTCTAAATAAGATAAACTTGAAAGGATCTGAGAAAATATTCAAAAAAATAATCCTATTTTTGCAAATCCAATGTACTTTCATCCAAATATTCGTGCAAAAGCATAAATATATTGCATATGATCAATAAGTAAGACTTTTCCTTTCATTCGAAAGAATTTATTGTTCAATGAAGAAGAAAATTAAAAAATGCCTATATTTTCTACAATAGTGCTTCCATTTGATGACGTTTATGTTTAAAACCATTCCATAATTTACGAAAAATGAAAATTTCTTTCTAGGGAAGAAAAATGTAGTGTAAAATATTTTACCAAAGCGTTGTACGAAAAAAAATACGGCTATGTAATAAATTTTTAATTATTCCAACTGAATTTGACTAAAACACGAAACAATTTAAAGAATCACACTGAGAAGTAATTTTGAAGTTTTCGACAGATTACGGTTCGCTATCTCATTCTAAGTCAAATAAAAATTAAATTTCTCCGTCTCGAGGGCTTTTTAAACAAGCAGGTGTGGTTTTAGCAAAAATTTTCTCCTCCGTGATTAAGTTCTTCTGAAAATTAAAGGCATAAAAAATTTCAAGAGTCATTGTAGTAGAGGACTAAAATGAGTGCAGTGCATTAGTAAAAATCTTGCTCGAGATTAAGTAATCTGCACTACTTCTTTTACTTTGTTGTTCTGAAAGCTTAACTGATGGCAGTTTGCCAAGTTATTTGTCTTTATCCGAGGACGTTCCAAGTTTATGGTAATTTTGAAATTATGAAGCTCTCGTTTATCCACATGAAATGTCCAAGACATCTCAACAATTAATTTTCCTCTTTAGCCTCCATCATTAATACAGAACAGTTTTAAACTCGTCCAATGTTAAAAATGGTGTGAAACACATTCGCTTAAAGCACTCTGGAATATTTCAATATATTTTGGTTTACCGTTTTAGGTGTTAAGTGGATTTAGCCGTAGGTATAAGATTCCAATCGATGTTGTCGAAAATAATTTTAAATAAATTGATTCGCGCGGTTCAGGTGATGAAATTCGATATTAATCATATAGCACTTTTCTAACACTTGAGAAATAAAAAATATATAATAAACAATTTTATTGTGCAATTTTGCATTTTTTCTTATTAAGAGTGCAATGCCTTAAAAATAGTTATTTGAGCACCAAGGCAGTCAAGTACAACTATTTATCACTAAGAAGAAAATTATTTGATAAGGAGGTAATGTAATAATGAAAAAATTGCATTGCATAATTATTATTATTATAATAAAGCAATATTAAGGAAAATTAATCAAATTAATAGACCAATTTAAATCAATGGAAACTTTCGAACAAAAGTGTATAACTTGGATAAATTTAATTTTTTTCTGAACACCCAATATTTCCTTCCCTTTGATGTATTGTTTTTATGTTCAAATCTGGAAACTGTAATTTTCTTAATGAAACTTTTCGAATTGATACTAACGAGGGAAATGATGTAAAACGCTTGAATAGAAATTTTAAAATCACAAGATTAATGTAATTAATTTCACTAAAATTTAAGTAATTACAACATAAAACGAAAATTAAGTAATATTTATAGCGTCTACTTTATTTAAATTACGACCGCCTGACTTTTAATATTTGCAAATTTTCGCGACGCGGATTTTATTCCAGATAATAGAAATTGAAATTTGACACAATTTATTTTCCTAACAAGAATTCAATACGTTGTGTTACCGTTAACAATTGATTTTACATCCGAACAAATTCTGTATTGTGTAAATTTAATAATGAATGTCGATGTAATCGAGTATTTCTCTAGACGTAGAAGAAAATTCATGCGTATCAATCATCTTCAATATCGGAAGAAAAGATAAATTCAAAGAGCGCTTTTGAAAAACTCCCCACTCGAATTACATTTTCAAATTAATTTCCAGCAATCGATTTATTTGGTTATCGTTTTCACGTTACAAAATTAAATTCAAACTAGAACAGAATAAAATAATTTAGTAATTAAAATTTCTTGATTATAAATTTACAAAGAAATGTTGAATAATATTAATTATATTCCTCTTCGAAATTAATAAAAATTAAAAGTGTAGTTCAAAACAGTTGAAAAATAAAATTGTTTTTTCGGTTAAAAAGGAAAAATTGGTCATTTGTGTTGTATTTAGAGGTTATATGCTATAAGATTGTATACTCTGCATGCTACTCTGCATCATACTCTGCAGTCATTCTACAGATAATTAATTTTTTCACTTCTATTGTTTTATTAACCTCGCCTGGCGCTTAGTAAAATCAGTTTGTCTTTTCCAGTAACCTGATGGGTTAAGAAACTCTATTTTATGATATGCCACTATGTTAAAACAATTCTTTTGAATAATTTGCGAACAATTATAATTATTATTGTGCCTCTGCTTCCATCCATTTATCATTAACATTGTGGCTGTTATATCTCTCAATGTAGTGTCTGTTAATGCATATTATTTGTTATGTCTTGCCTCGACATTAACTTGCCATGTATGATTACATAAGTAGTAATGCATTCCGAGTATGTGGGATCCGGAGCACGTCACTTTAATTAAACGTTCAATTAATTATTCGCATAGGTAATACTCGGCACTACTTTCTAACTACTACATGTTCAGAGATTGATAATGACATGTTTCGAACAGAACCTTTGATAAACAAGTTTGATGCAATTTGGTATTAATATGTAAACTCGCAATTTGGTTGCAATTATAAACCTGTGATGTAAAGTGAAATTCTATTGACTCGTCTTGGCAAGACTAGCCAATTATATTAGTTTACGAGTTAAGCGTGCTCCAAACTTAATTATTACAATAAATGAGAAAATCTTTATTACAGAAAGTTTCTGACGAAACGTGTAAGACACAACATTTCCTTCGTTTTCCAAAACTGAAGCTTTCCTATTTCAATACAACAAGCAAACCGTAAGACACTTTTTTCGCAGAGCAGACTATAACATTCAATTTGGGGTCGTAATAACTGGCACCAGCCGTAACTAAGCACTAATCCAAACCTTGTTAAAGGTTAAATCTTACAAAACACGAAAATTTAAATCTAATATCGTAAATGTGACTTTACAGATGATTTTTTAAGTACAAACTCGCATTTATTTCAAAGTTCTAGAAATATATCCAATATTTATGCACTAACTTTTGTCCGTTCTGTATTTTGTTGGCCCGGTCACTATAGATGAAAAAATGCTCCAACGTGGAAATAAATATTTGCACAGTAACATTTCAGCTTTATAAATCGTGTATGAAAAGTTTTCTAAAATTCGATGTTTGCATAATGTCAATATAACATCCATCATCTGATAGATTGCATTGTTCTTTGTGTAAAATTCGTATAAAATAAATTCCTAAAAAAGTTTAAAAATTGTTGAAAAAAGTTACAAAATAGGCATGAAAATAAATGATCTCTTATAATTTTATAAAAATTAACGTAAAATGTAATATTAAAAACGTGGCAAATTAAAGGATAACATCAAGTGAACCAAAGGTTTGTATTTGTAAAATTCAAGAAATTGAGATATTATCATCTTATTGAGAAATCCGTGAAAACACAATGGCCCCTTTTAACCTGAATATAAAAAGTATTCTTATTCATAAAACAGCATACTCCGTATATTTCATGTTTCCAGGTCCAGGGGTGTAGTCAGGCGCTGTATTTCTAAAATATGACAAAACTACTACCTCATTGATAAAATATTTTAAAACATACCAGTAAGTATTATTCTTCAACTTGAGAGGTGGGGATCTCGTAAATATATTCACGTGAGTCACCAAATATACGTTATTTGCCAGAAATTGTTTCAGGTTAGAACTATCAGTTTCATAGCAATATATACATTCAATTCAAATTATTGTAAAATATCGATAAAGACAAACATTAGGTACCACACAAAAGTTAAAGAAAAAAAATTATGTACACATTTCAATATTTGAATCAAGTACTCCTATGCTTAAAAGCCAACACTCATCTGCTCTTACCCCTAGGGTGTAATCCCTAATTACACCGAATAATTCCTAATTACACCTTATAGAATCTAAGATGAAAATGAAATTGTCTACAAATTGGAGGAAAATTGCTCTTAGATTTCCTATTTAAATTATTCTTACACTACCTATCCCTAAAATTACAATCATAATAATAATAACGAAATTTGAAATTTTGTTTATTAAAAAAATTTGTTTAAAGTAAGTTTTTCAATTTTAACGTGGTTGTTGCTTTTCCTTCTTTTTTCGGTTGCTATTGTTGTTTTTGAGTACCACTCGCCTTTGCTTTTTCAAAACTTTTTGTTTTTGTCCCAATTAATTTAGTGTACTTCGCTTGATTCAAAAAATTTAAGTACCGCCGACAACTGCCCATTTTCTTTTTCAATTTAACATAATCTCTTTGTCATTTCAGGTTTTTAATTAATTTATTATCAACCTCACTCGGTTGTCAAAACTCTTGTCGAAAATTTGGCTCTGGAATTGAGCGTTCGTTTTCACATTACCAACCTCTCACGGAAGATTAAACAGCTAGAATGGTCCTGTGCATGCGAGTTGCGATAAAGGTCTAGTTTTGCGGATTTGGAGTGTTTTTAATACGAAAACGAAGAGAGTCTGAAGAGCAAGAGAAGTTGAGCTTTGTGAAGACTACGTGATGTTTATGAGGTTGTGTTTGCTTGACAGTTAGTAAACAAATTCGTAACAATATAGTCTTGGTGTGCTCCAAATTTACAGTCCTTGCGTACATATTGAGTTCCGAGATTTTCGCATACAGCGAAACAGCGCTCCGTTTCCTTTCGAAGGGTCGATCCGAGGAATGGTGCGTAACGCGGTAAAATCAGAAAATCTAAATGAGCGTGAGATCCAATTGTGTAGAATCAATAAAAAGAAACAAGGAAGAAACTCCAAAAACGGAACGGGCAAGAGTTTTTCAAAAAAGTAAAAGAACACCTAAGTCGCCAACAGGCAACGGCCCCGGAAAGGAAGAGAATGAGGAAGAGTTGAAGGATAAAATAGACGCACTCGCGCTTTCAGTTGATGCTGGATTTAAACGCAATAGGGAAGAAATAAGGGAGTTGAAGGCAAAGATCGGTAGAATGGAGAAGCAATAGAAGTGGGAGAAACAGGAACTAAAGAAAGAAATTGAAGAACTCGGGAACAAGGTACTGGGTCACAAGTGCAATATAAAAGGACTTGTGGAAGTGGAGAATACAAAAGGAAGAGAAGGAAATGCAATATTATAATCAAGGGAATTCACTCTAATGATAAAGTAACAGGAAAAATGGTAGAAAGCTTCATTCAGAGAGAGCTTGCAGTCCAGGTGGAGGAGATTGAAGCATTTAAGATGAGTAGAGTACCGGGGAAAAGGTAATTATTGCAAAACTGAGAAATCTTGAGCACAAACTAGCGGTAATAGAGAACAAGAAGAAGCTGACGGGAACAAAGTTGTCTATAGAAAATGACCTCACGCAGAAGAAAAAAACAGTACAAGATCAAATTATAAGATCTGCTAAGAAAGAGGCCAAAAACGGCAGGAGGACTAGAGTGGGGTATAGAAAGCTATACGTAGAGGGAAAAATGTTTTTATGTATGTATGTGTGTTTAAATGTAAACTCAAAGCAATCATGGAGGTAAGCGACTTATCAAACAAACTGATAGGGGGATATGGGGTGGATGGATCGTCTCAACCGGAAACTCCATGTATAGCACCAGAAACAAAACCAACAACTAAGCAATTCAACAGGAAAATTGAGATGGATTATGGGACTAAAAACGGAGAATATGACCATGAAAAATATGCGAAACCGAGGAAGCATTTAAGGGAGAAGACATAATAAGGCTGCGCTGAGTTGCAACAAGTCAGATGGTTGATTCGTATTAGGCGTGGAAGTAATAATGAAGAGAATAACGTTGTGTACATCGCAGGAGAATAGAACGAGAGGAAAACCCAGAGAGTGGTGGTGGGATCAGGTATTGAGTGACTTGGGGGCGATGGGTGTTAATGACTGGAAGGCAAGGGTGCAGGACGGACAGTATTGGAGAGAAATCGTCCCAGAAACTGTTACGCACCTGAAGCTGTAGAGAAGACGTGCGACACGTAGCAGAAAAAAACTGAGCACGAGCTAGAAGATGTAGTGCTATGATATTTTTGAAAATTGATGTGATTTAGCAAACTAAGTTTCTTTACGTACTTATGGACGTTCTTCCAGCTAGCTCAGGTTCTTTCAATTTAAAAATAATTTCAACTTGATTGACATTATGAAATATAAATTTATTATCACAAAATAATTTTTAAATTGCATAAAAAATTCAAACTTAGAATGTAAAAAACCTTAATAAAACCTCTCATGACTAAATTTGGGCTTTGATTTTAAATTTTCGTTTGTACTTTTGATTACTAACGCCCGGTTTCACAAACATTTAAACTGCGATTTCGGCTTAAATTTACACTTAAATAGCATAGGCTTAAATAATATAATCGCAGTTTAAGTGTTTGTGAAACCTGGCATTAAAGTTTTATAACTTCACTTTTTTTAAATTCACTGTTTGATTTCAGTGGTCACAACTTTACTTAAAATTAAAGTTACCAATTCTTTTTCATGGCGAAACAATCTTGACAAAATCGATACTAAAATTGCCTTCACAATTCAAACTCAAAAACCTGCACCTGTCATCTTTTAAATTAAATTATTTTTATTCTTTTAATTTTAAACTTTGCGTGTTATAATCTCCATTTATTATCAAACGTTTCAGGAGTAAAATGCCTTTCCTGACAAAAATCTCACATTGTTAAAGTTGCTAATGTTTTCCTGCAACAGAATGTTTCTAAATTTTTCCTAAAATATTTTCATTTTTGACACAAATAAAATCATCTCTCGATTGTTGGAAACATCCCAAGACATTTTTTTTTTTCTATTCATGTAATCAACCAAACAACCCACATTGCATGATAAAATTCAAGATAGTTTCCTCGGGCAGTCTTTTAGTGTAATTTGCCCTCAGGGTTCGCTTTCGGGAAATCAATGAGCACTCATGAATAACAGAATGTTGTTGTATTCACACGAAGACGGAGATCCACACTGCGATTGGTCTTGATGTCACTCGAATGACGTAATGCACTTGGGTGCCTAAAATCCTGTCTCCTGATTGGTCCTGGGCCACTCGAGAAATATAATTGACAGAATTTTGTCTGCCTATCCCCAATTTTCTGCAATCGTGAATAAAAATATCTAATAACCGTATACTTTCTTTATCATTGATGTGAATATTTAGTTGTTTCTCGGCTTTCTATTTACCCCTTTGATAGAAGCTCAAGTGTGGCTAAGAACCCTCGGATAATAATAAGGTTAACATGAAGTTTTTATGAAAGAATAAAACTGACGCTTTTTACAATTGCGTAGAAAGCGTTACTAATCCCTTGAGCATGGCACTAACCCAAAACCATCCACTGTAAATATAACCTACCCTCTTCGTTTTAGTCGAGGGTTAACTATATTTAAGAACCAACTACTCACAAATAGACTTTTGTAAAATAATTAAATAAATCACAAAACTGCAAGCAACAAATCTATGCTCCGAATACTTCTTCGAAACAATCAAACTGATAATTCTTCTTGTACGCATCAACAATGCGATATTGTCATGATCTATTCTATCTGACAAGAAAACAACAACAAAAAAACAATTTTTGTCTCGCGAGCGAAATAAAAGTATCATGTCACGTCACATCGTATATAGTGAATAAGTAATAACTCGATCAGTTTTCATTCGAGATTTATAATACTAAGAAAATAGAAAACACAAAAACTAAAACTTCAGTTGAAAAGGAGTTCTGGACACCCGCTGCTAACCCAACGTAGTACAAAATACCTTAGCCTATTTCTGAAAATTAAAAAGTTGGCATTGGCTGGTTACTTTCAATTACCAAAATAATATTTTCAATTTGCCAAATTCTAGTTCATAGTAGACAGTCTTTTGTTTTCCATTTGGCTATTTTGCCAGTATTCTGCTAACGAACTACCATTACTTTGCAGATTAAACGCCACAGGTAACCAATCTTTGTTAATGTAATTTCAGTGTTAGTTCTGCACTATTACAGGTCGATGTAACAATTCGGAATCGATAAAATACGTATATACCAATGGGGCTCTAAAGGATTTAAAGTGACGAGTTTCTAAACAAAGTCATGTTTGTCGAGGGCGTGTTGCACTGCAATTACTGTTAGATACACAAATTAACGTTAAAATGTTAGCTTTTGACCACAACAATTATTTCGACACTGTTAAAACATTTTTGCATTTTTGCTAGTGGACTCAAATCTTCAGTTGGAGTACCATTGTTACTTAAAAACAAATCACCTTCTCGATTTTTATTAATTTCTCCTGGCGCCCGTCACATTATAACCAAATTCTATTATATCAAACTAAATTAACTTAAAACAAAACAAATTAGTGGTGGCAAGCAAGACATCTGGCTACAATCTTAAAATAAAGTTTTCAAAACACATTTTATCTCCAGACGAAAGTTTTCATTATTCACTCGAGGATAAAAATTTTTTAAATTCTTTAGGCAAGTTTTCGTTAGGTGAGGTATAAATTTAACGTAGCTCTTACCTCTTCAAGGGGGAGTACTAAAGTTATTTTATTTCATTGAAATTTTTAAAGCAGTCAAGTCATTGTTTATATCTATAAAAATTTCGAAAAGTAACTTTAAATGTCACGAATTTAAACCAAAATACAATAAATTATTAGAGACATTCCAGATAATTAAAAATAAAAGGCGATAGAACGAGAATGTAAGGGGATGTTTCCAAATCATCAAGATAGAGGAAGAAATTATATGTACAGCTACAAAATTGAGCCTACTAAAAAAGATAATGGATAATAAATATTTCTCGAGAAATTCAAACTTTCCACAGCGAATTTTTTGCCAATCACCAAATCCAAAATTTTCACACACTGAATTGTATGTATATATTTAGTTTTGTGTAATTTATAACAAACGCTGATTTTTCAACTGCTAATTTTTCATAAAAAATTATGTTAAATAGCAACCCAAAGGCGACAGTGTTTCCGCTATGGCAAAAGTTAATAAAGGAAGAGTAATTAGCAGTACCAATTAATAAAAATTTCTTTTGAAGCAGATTAATCACTTTCAAAAATAATCGTACAAAAGTTTAGTATTTTACCCTCGAGAAAATGACATCTTGACGACCACTGTTTTGGATATCTCAAATTAAACAAGAGGAAATTCGAAACGAAATTTTCTAATAGACAAACTTTTATGTCACGTAATATTAAATTCTTTTTAAAAGCGAAAGATTTCGGAAGTGGAAGGTTGAACAAAATATCGATACAAGGCAACGGTGTTCCGTTTCCGGTTTTGCTTAACAAGGGCCTTCCGATATGTCTTCCAATCTGAAATTATTACTTTTTAACCTAAAACATTTCAGTAGCTATTTTTCACCCTCTAGATTTTTATTTTAGAAGCCAGCACATAACTTCTCTCTATTTTTCTTCGTTACATCGAGAAAAGAATTTAACAAATTTCTTGCGAGACGTCTTGCCAGGCAATACGCCGAGACGAATTCCTTCTTAATTTGTTTTAAAGACACAGTTTAATTATTTTTTTGCATAAAATCCGATGCTTTGCAAAGGAAATTTAAAAAATGGTTGATTATCGTAATAAAGAAAGCGATTCAAAGCTGAAACAGCTCAAAACACGAAATAATGTGTTTTCAGATAAACGACAAACGTAGGTACAGATAATTTAAAATAATCACTACAGCAAACACCGAATGCAAATCTGTGGAAAAACTTAATGTCTCCAAAGTGACTCATTTTAATAAAACCTTATAATCGAAAACTTATAATCCATTGTCAGTATAAATTGAATTTTCATCAACAATTTAAATCTTTTATTAACTCGAACGTTATTACTTAGAATAAACTTTAAAGTTTTTAATTATAAACTTTTAAATCCAAATTAAAAATTTATTCTTGTTACAGAACTTATAATCTCATTACCTGTAATCTTCTTAACCTACACAACTCGTCTAAAATACTATTTAGTGATGAGTACTAAATTATTCTGAAGATGTAATATATATTTCGAAATTTTCTTAATTATTAAAATAAACGTTAAGAGCGATCTCTAAATTGACTTTTTAATTAACAGGACCGATTTTTCTTTAAAATTGAACAGCAGTGAGGTGCAAAAGAAAGGTACACCATTAAATAATTATAATTCAAATCTAACGTAACATTTAAATAATTGTTGAATTAAAAATAAACATAAATGCTTTAATCTTTGTTTAGCAATTTTAATCAATACAATTATTATTGCTTTAAGGAAGATATGCTCTATTCTATTCCAGGTGGATTATTCTATCCAGGTAACTAACCGTAGTTTATCCTTTAACCCTAATAGTTTGTCCTCAAATAATTTGAAATCGTTCGATTTTGTAAGCTTTAGGTATGCTAACAATTTCCCTGAATATCACATTCCAGTGAAAATTAGAGGTCACCCTAGCAAAATTCTCTTTCCAGATTTATTTTTGAATGAATTAAGTTAGCTCCACTTTGAATAATTTCAGGTGCATGTCCGATTTTCGGTATCTCGACTTTGCACAAGAATAATGGATGTGGCTAGGAAAATTCGCCACAGTTACCGCACACTGCCAACTTTAGTTGAAAGTTATTTTAAAATTTCGTAATTTCAGGTAAACAATATAATAATGAAAATTAATATACCAAGTTTGGGTCTGCTGTAATAGAAACTGTTAATAAATTACTAACTAGCTTGTTAGTTTAATCTGGACTTAATAGATTTCAGGTCGGTTTTGTTGTTGTGTTGGGTACAAAACATTGTAAGCTATTAAGAGGATACCGGAAGTTATTACATTTTAGCAACAAATATTGATTTCGTATAATCTTTCAAAATAAAATTGTTAATGGCAAAATATCTGATGTAGTATTACCATTCTAGGTCTTACCTTCACCAAAGTCTCCAATATTTAGAAGATAATAAAACCTTTTTCCATCCTACGGGATTTCAACCCGCTCTACATTTAGTGCAGCTTGATCCCGAGACCTGAATATCAAAGTAGGCAGAAATACAAGCAGTATCTACGTAGATACATCTAAATTTCGAATTTTCTTTATTCGGGTGATAAAACTACACGAAGAAAACGCGTCGTCATTCATATTAAACTCGCCGTATTAATTAAATTTTCGAATTAAAAAATCAAAGAAACTGTTTGATTAACTTTGAATTGAGTATTGTTTCACTTTTTTTCTTAAATTTTTGTAATTTAACAAAAAGGATTCCTAGTACTTTCGATGGAGGCTCGAATCACGTAAACAGATTTTCGCTATTCCTTCAATAAAAAATCTATTCAAATCAAAGTTTATCACTCTACATGCAATAACTTTAAAATATGCCATTTTTATTTCTTCCGAAATTTCCAAACCGCTAAAATTATGCACAATAAAAATGATATAAGAGCAATAAAAAGTTCCTTTGTTTTACATCTGCTCCGAAAGTTTACAGATTTTGCAAAAATCAATCAATCAGCAAAAAAAAACAAGAATTGATAAAACTACTTCAAATTTTGAATGCGAAAGTAAAAAGGGAGTATTTTGACGCACAAATGAAAAATGTTGTGCGTTAAAGCAAAGTAGAAAAGTATCAATGATGTTTAAATGGGCTATACCGAGTTTTACTATAAGCTTGCTAAAAACGCGTTTTTCACGAAGAAAATAAATCAACCATCAACAACGACCCTTCTTCTTGCTGTCAACGTTTTAGTACAAGATGCCACAAATATCGCACCATGAAAAGTGTTATTAAAATTGTCACACCAAAAATGAAAAATCAGTTTATCTAGAATAAAAATTAATTTTCTTTTAAAATTGGTATACCCATTCGGAGTTCACCAGGTAAATTTTGTGATACAAATAGTAAACTAGGTAAAGCCAGAATTATTCCGTTAATGGTTAAAAAAGTTACGATTATTCTTCCACGTGGAGGTGTAGATAATTTATAAAATTGGCTTTCAAATTTGGCTTATACATTGCAAAAGAATTTTAAAAAGCACCAAAACAGGAAGAAATAAAAAATAGGGGCAATCATAAATAAAAATGATGGTATCGACAGCACAATATAATTATAAATTAATGAATATTCATAAATTAAATAACCGATTAGAATGAGCACACTAGAAACGGCAGAACGGCACTTTTCATAGCAAGTTAACGTCGTAAAATAAGTGAAACAACTAACTATATAAGCAAAATGAATTCACAAATCCCATGATAATAGTAATTTACTTCACAAGAAATCTGTGTTAACTATTGGTCGATCAATTAATAGTTGACACAAAGCACTACCGTTTTCTGTAAATAAAAAAGAATTTTATGAATTAAAACAAGAAGTTAATTAATTAGAAAAATATGGCATTACAATTGGCACTGTTTTCCTTAAATCAAATGTCAGAATGAATAATGGTGCGGTTCAAACCAATTAGACGCGAAGTTTCCAGATGTCAAATTAAGGCTAAAACTTCGGTTATTAGTGGCTGAAGCAAAACCTTAAATTGAAGTTTCAATGGGATCGTAAGGTATACCATAAAGAAAGTGCAAGGAAAACGAAGAAGTTTTCTCCACGAAGACAAGCTAACTTTTTGCAGTACGACCACAGAAGAGATAAAATGTAAATTTTCATGCACCGATAAAAGTATATTCGCGTTTATTTCAAAAACTTGCGGGTCCACGAAATTAAATTTCTTTAAAAAAAAATTTAGTATTAACAAACAAGAAAATCAAAGTTTCAATATACGAATTCGTGTCTATTGTTACCATCAACTTGTCATTCAAGTACAGACTGGCGTTCGACATTATCTGTTATCTGTAAGGACATTTGTTCTCTAATGTTCCATCTAAGAGGCTCCTTCTTATTTATTTACTTCCTGAATCTTTTGTGAACAAGAGCAAAGGGGGAAGTTAAGCTTTTAAAAGGTCCGAGACGTTTCTTAGTTGGTTTTATCTCATAAAGCGACATTTATTTTACCGGGGTTCAAATTTCAAGGAGTTTATTTCGTTTTATTCATTTAATAAATGCGTTACGCCGCATTGCCTAATTTTCGTGTCATGTAGTAAAAACATTTAAGAAACTCGAACACGACAAGCAAGACAGAAAATTATCTGTTAATAATACAGAAAACACAGCAAAATTTTAATACAAAGGCATAGCATTCCAGTTAGTAATGTATCAAGGTGGAGTAACTACCATTATACATAAAAAGAAAATAGATGGTATCGCTTTACAATCCATACTGCTCTAGTCTACATCAACAATTCCTTTTGAAAATAAAATCACAAAGTCATATTCTACATTCTATCTCATATCTGAAGAGTAAAGTAAACATAGCAACTATTGTGATTTTGATCATCAAGGAGTCCTTATTATTCGTGAAAAAATATTCACGACATCAAGAGAAGCGAAGTAGAAGAAAAAAAATCAAAGAAAGATCATTTTCGTAAACGAGAGCGTCTGCTTTAGGCAATTTTAAACAAACTCACCGACGATAACAATAACTGCAAGTAGGTGTACTTCTAAAATCTTTGTTTTCCTCGAGCAAAAACTCGAGTTAATTTAATACGAAATGAGAATTTAAATAACCGGCAAACTAATAAATCATTAAAATTTAATTAAGGGGAAGTCGTTTTTATTTCGCGTGTAGTAAATGTAAATAGTAATGAAAAAAGTCTTATTCAACAAGTAAACTTGGTTTTAATTTAAGTGAAAGATCAAAGGTAAGAAAAGTAAATGATTGAGTGGAAAGCAAACATAAAAGGCAGTGAGAATTTGCATCATCACTTTCAAGCAATAACCATTCCGCACAAACCTCATAGATAATCAATTAATGGATAAAGCAGAATAGAATAATGCTCGAACCTTCCTTAAGGTGTTTCTCGTGTAAGAACTGTGAACATGCAAAGTGATTTATCGTGTCTGTTTTTTTTATCTGGCAATATTGAAGTGTTTGAGTTCTTGTACGAAACTTGAAAAGCAACCGAGTTGACCCATCAATCTCAAACTACAAACAAGGGCTTTACATCGTCAGCCAATGCTTTACATTTTCCAGATACCCAACTATCCTATTAAAGGAGGCTCTTTCCACTTCTTCAAACTTTTATCTCTCTCACAAATTATAACACCAAAAAATTTACGAAATCTAATTAAGGTATCCGCACATAGTTATCGCAACTTTACCCAATCGAAAACCTCACAAGTTTAGTGCAGGCAAACAATCGAAAGTTTGCTCTCTCGGTTATCCTATCAAAACCACCCTTACGGTAGCTACTATAAAATTTATCTAAAATAAACTCTTTTACCGGTTGTTTCGGCCAGTAAATAAAGTGCGAGCTACCAAGTTAATTTTTTTGGATAAAAGCAAACAAAGTAAATTAATTAAATTGAAAAAATAATTAACACAATTTGAAAGAAAGAACTACTGAAGTTTATCTAGCTCGGATGGTTAATTACATATTCCAAGTTGGTAGCGCTGACAACAAAACATCCTGAAAACCACTCGAAACTTTCACCTTTGCAATTACGAAACACACCCGTCATCTGTAAGGACGCCAATCTTTCAAACTAATTAGTTTGTTGTAATTTATTAATTGCTATATATTTTCAGAAAGACGACGAAATCCTAAGGTTAAATTTAAGTAGGACAATGAGAGCTTTAATAATATGAAAATCCGCTACGAAAAAAGTTTTATCAATATCCCCAAACGGTAAAGCAGGGTAAATAATAAATAGCAAAATGTCAGCCCATTTAACAAGGGTTATTCAAAATTCAACTCAAATTATTTATTAATTCACTCGACGGCTATGTAAAATTTCTACGTGCAATCAAAAATTTTATATTAAAAATGACGTTTTATTCTTATTTTTAAATTCTTTCTCTACGAGATTACCAAATGCGCCATTTTTAAAAACGCTCCTGGCATAAGTCCTTTGGATAATGCTAACTTCATGTTTAGATTAAAAGGTTTAGTACCTACTATGTAAAAAAACGTTGTGTGAATATGAAAAATAAAATAAAACGAAAGGAAATGCAACTATTTACTTTTGCTGTTAAAACACGTACTGACGATAAACTATAATTTCAATTGAACTCGTTCAAGTTCCATTCAAATAGACGTGATCTAGAAAATTTTAAAAACAACCATTTTCAATTATACAAAATCAAAAAATAAATTTCAATGGGAAGAAGCAATAATCCATTAATGGAAAATAAATAGAAAAATGTTCCACGTTACAAAGTATAAAATATCCTCAAGGAGATATGATCTATTTTAATTTTTAAAAAAATTGCGTTAAATTGCCCAATCGATAGTGTCAATCAGCTGGCACAACCAAAAATTAATTTTTAATTTTGCACGGTTTGCTTGTATTGGAGATTTAAACTATTTATCCATATTTTTAATTTTCAAAAATTCTTCTTAAGAAATGTTTTAATTAATAAGCCACCCATAAGTCATTCAAGCATGACAATTTTGTTATGTTAAAAGCTACCGAATCTCATAGAAAAGCAAACTTGTGGAATTTTATTAACAACAGAAAAGTTAATACTGGGTTGGCAATTTCCAATAACTTTTCTGTTCAAATATCTTCCTCTCTATAAACTGAACTTAAAGCAACCTTCCAAAGAATATTTAATTTAATTTTAATATTATTAAATCAAATATTTTCTTAAAGCAGAAGTTCAAATGAAAACATTTCTGTGTAAAACAATTTAGAACAAAAATTTATTTTAATCGAAATCAATGAAATAATTTCTAAACCTACATAAGAATCTAACCCAGAGATACTAACTTTTTGTAAATTAAAATTTTATTTTGTATCGACACCCGAACACCTCCATATAACCCCATTTATTTGTTTTCACGATGGGTCGTAAAAAATTTATATTTGGAAGCGTTTTGAAATTGTCGCTAATATCAGCGACATTTTATTATGTTATTTTATTATGTGGTGATATAAAAAAAACACTTAAACTGGTGCGATAGGAAATTAATTGTTTAGTACGCTAAATTTCAAAAGTTAGTTCCGACAAACTTTTCAAAATAAAAAAATTCAGAATGGAATATTGTTCCATTTCTCATTAGTATACAAATTTATATTATTTAAATAAGATGAATGGGAACTTTGCAATAAATATTAAACGTATTTATATCCTATATTCGGAGAAAATTCAAATGAACATAACTTTTAATTAATTACTTATACAGAACTTGAAGAAATCACAAATTTTCCTTTTAAATTCGTTTAAAAACTTAGTGGTTCCATTTCTTAACAATTTATTTTGTGAAAATATAAGAGACAAATACAGTGACTAACAAAGAGGCTTAAATAGACGTTTTCAAAATGAAGAAATCCCTCGCGAGTTCTTTTCTGCTGGGAAATTTGTTCTTTTCAGAATCGACTCGAAATTTGACGTTCTTTGATAAATATTTAATTTTCAAACTTTGCAAATAAACATGAAACATAAAAAGATTTGCGGCATCCGAAAAAATGAGAAGTATTTTACATATAAAAAGTCTGTAGTTTATACGCTATGTTGCTGCTATAACCAAACAACCTCCATAAAACGTCGAAAACGAGAAACCTATTAAATAATACAAAAAAAATCCGATTAAATTTCTTGCTAAAAGACGATATTACAAGGGAGTAATACTTTCAGGCAGTAAAAAGATAGGAATTATGCAGTAAAAAGTCTATTACTTGAGGGATCTAATGAGATTAGTATTTTGCTCTCAAGAACTCCATTCACAACTAGGTCGTATAAAATTTTCATTTTTGATTAAATAATTTCGAAAGAGTACGTAACCGTACCTACTCATATCTACCGTGTTGAAAAACAAAGTCTATAATTTATATAAATATTTACGGCCAACAGCTTTTTCGTTTCTAATTAAAAATACGTCAATTATTCATATTTCTACTACACCATCAGCTGAAATAATTAAAATCTAATGGTGTGTGAGCAGCAAAAATTGTCGTACCTTGGAGATTTTAGCTAAAAATTAAAAAAAAAAAATTTCAGAACACCGCATGTCGCTGCTTTCTTCCGAGAGGGGTTCTTAACCTTGGGGTTAAGGACAAGTATGGGACAAAAAGAGGCTTATGTCCAGCAGTGAGAAAAACATCTTTTGGTTGGATTTGAGTTCTCGAAATGCTCGACAAGAAAAACCCATAATTTATTTAAAATACCCCCTCCCATACTTTAACCGTGAGATTCCCGCGTGTCTCTTAATGAAATTTATTCTGGGTACGATCCTGGCTATTTATTGGCGCAGTCGCAGCTTGGTGGCTGCAATAGATGGGACATGATTGTGTTATTATTCTATTACCTATTCAAAGTTTGTAATAATATTAAGAATTATGTGCTTAAAATCAAATAACTTTGTGCCTTCTTTAGCCCTCTCCGTTCCAGCCACCACTGCATAGAAAAACGGAAATTTATAATACCTACATTTATTTAAAAGTCAAATTAGGACAAGCTTATTATCAAAATTAGATATAAAAATTTTACGTTTCTTTTAATAGTACCTTTAAAGGTTAAATAAAACCTTTAATATAAATATAAATTATGAATACACCCCAATTTATAATATTTTAACAACCAATATTTTTAAAAAAATACAACAAAATAAATATTTTTATTATTATAATGAATGATTTTATTTTACACACAAAAAATAACAAAATTAAGAAAAAAATATATATCTATCATACAATAAAAAGACTTTGTAAAAGTTTACTGTTTGAAATGTGCGGAATATTTTTGAATTGTTGGCGGTAAACTAAATATTTTGTAAATGAGATAATGTAAAGATGGTGCGCCAAAAGAAAAATATTGTTAATTTCATTTTGAGTTGTGACTACTGATTAAAATCCAACAGTGAAGTAATAAAATAAATAATAAAACTTAACAATTTGGAAAATCCTAGTGAAAGTTTAGTATTTTCAGTTGGCACTTCGTTAAATTTTGAATTCGAATACTGCAGCCTCATCAATGCAAAAATGTGAAACAAGTAATAGCAATAAATACAAAGCCGAAAGTATAAATGAATTGCATTAACTTAAACAAATTAAATTAAAATTAAGTTTTAAAGAATCGACTCAAAATAAAATTTATATAATTAAAGCGAAACTCCCGAAGATAAATCGAAAACAAAGACAAAAAGATTGGATTAGAAGATTTAAAAATAAAGGCAAATGTGACTCAGACCAAAAACAGAAATTTAAAGAAAACAATTGAAACGGTAAAAACTTGAAACTTTTATTTTAAAACTTTAATAATAGCAAATTAATTTCAACGAAAGCATTAATGGTAGGACCAATTTAAGCGGTTAATTTTACTTTTAGATTCTCTAAAATTGACCAATGACACAAAAACTTGAATTGATAAACCTTTACAAATCAAAAATTCAATTGCTGGATTTTCATTTGAAAGAGATGCCGCAACAAAAACAATTTTCATTAAGAGTTCATAGCTAGAAATTCCAGGAAGTTATTCGATTCTGACGCCCAAATGCACAGTCAAACAGTAGCAAACAACAAATGAATCATAGCAATATGCTATCAAAGACTATTTCGTAGAATATTTGATTTAATTCAAAAGTTTTCATTTTTTGTATTTCTGATTGTTTTTGCAAGGTTTCCAGTGTAAACTTTCACCAAAATTTGGAAGGAAAATGCAACTACATAATATGTATTTATATTTTAAAAAACAAAATATTATATTTAAACAAACTCAAATGAGATCTACAATGAATATTTAATGTTTTAATAATAACGTAACATTTTGTTAAGAAAATAAAAAATTTTTAATTTAAAAAACTCTTTTAATTCCATAGAATATAAAAAAAAATAATTATTTTTCGAAATAGCAACATTAATAACTTGAAAACATCAAATTGATAAACATCGTGTAGATATTAATTTCATGTAGAATCCGCGCCCCACGGTTTTCGTTAATTAGAAGTTTTCGATGTTTTTTCGATACTTTTTTTTAAATTTTCAACTTGAATTCGATAGAAATAAGCAATATTGAATATCATGGCTGTTTAAAAGCAGATAGCAATGGATTGGTGTTATTGATGTTTGAGTTATAGAGTGGAAAGTCGGTTCGAAACCATAAATGCTTCTTTAAGCAGTAAACATTTAATTTTCTGTAATTTCATCGCGGCCAGTCCGGCCCTGTAAACGCTAACAATATTTTGCATTTAAAATACTTTTAATGCTGATCCTATCCTATTTAGGGCTTTTACATGTTTGGAAAATCTGTGTGTGTTGACATTAGAACAGCGGTTGGAGAATTTAAAATGGAGCGTTAATTTCGTTCGTTGTACCTGACGGTTTTATTTTAATTTCAAAAGCTTTTTCTGGACAAAATGTGTCGCCTGGATCGTTTATAGAAAATAGTTTATACTGCAACACAGAGAAAGTTTTAATTCGGAAATGGCATTAAGCGAAAACTAAGTAATGGCGGTTTTAATTTATTCGGGTATATACGAAGCTTTTGTAAAAAGAAAGGTTGAAAATATTTGTGTAAACCAGTTCAGTCAATAGGGAATATATTACCCAACATGATTTCTTTCAAACTCTGTTCATACAACAGTCCCAGTTGAGTTTTCCCGTGATTTCTAAAACAAATCTCCAAGATAATTAAAATCTACTGCAATAAGACTTGGCAAAACAAATAATAGTTATACAGCAGTTTCGTAAAAATATTTCGACGTAACAAACTTCAATTAAAAATCAATTCATTTAAATTAGGTCGTAAGATACTTAAGATAAGAGAGAAAAAAATAATGCATCATTTTTGTGCAAAAAGTTTCGATTTTCGCAAAATGTATGAATGTTAAAATTAATGTCAGAATTTTCAACACCAAATGCGTTTAAAGAAATTGCGTTATTACATATTTTATATTCAATATTGAGATTGAAACACCGGAGGCTGTTATCTACTAAATGTGAGTGCATTGGGATGTAAAGTGAAAATGGCCAATAATATTGTAATTTACATACCACATATTTATTAAACAAACACATAAAAGCGTCCAACCCTAATTTTCGGCGCAGAAAAAAATTCAAAAAGCTCGAAAATTATTAGTTTGTATCGCGTTTTAAAATATATAGAATAAATCTTATAAATTCGGCCAATAAATTTGGAAAAAAAATATGTAAATTACACAAAATTTAAATTGCGTACGCCTAGTAAATGTAAAAATATAAAGCTGACTACCACAATTTACTTTTCATACAAAAAATTACATTCGAATTTAAACAGATTTGCACCGTTTAACATAATCATTATTCAAATGAAATTCGTCGGAATTTATTAAGACTTTTTTTTAAATATTTTAATATACAAACCAATCCTAAATCAATAAAATAATTGTTTATTGTTTAATTTGTTCGTCGACAAAAAAGTAGCACTAATAAAGAAATTTTCTGAAAAATTTCAACTTTCCACAAGTTCTACGGCCCTCATTTGTATGCTTTGTAAATAAGGGCATTGAGGAGTTCGAACAAAGAACCGGGGAAATCTGTTACAAAACAAATATCTAGAAATGGCCTCCTTGCACGAAAGTAAACTGAAAATAAAATGTTAAATAACTTAAAACGTGACACTTTCCAGGATACAATTGAGCAGAACGGCATGAGAGTGTCAGTTAAGATGTCTGTATAAAATTGCAATTTCCGTTTTTGACGTGAGCATGTCTGGTAGTGAAAATAAAAATACAATCGTCGTATAATGAAATTATTTAAAAAATCTCTTGGTAAAAAAATCTCCTTACATTATTTATAAAATATGAGGCAATGTATTTTAATAACAAAAAGCATTGAAGATCTAAGGCATACAAAGTGCTTTCAAAATAATAAAATTATTCTCATATCCAGTTCTCTAAATTACATTATTGATCTCTCTTCATCTTGGTAAAAAAAATTCAACCGTTATAAAATGACATTGTTCTTGTTTTGGAAAACTTGCAATTCTTTTCATATCAAGCAAAAATGCTACAGGTCGCTGAAAGAATTTTCTTTTATAATGTCAATACAATAGAAGTTGTTTTTATAAATCTTTTTGTTTAATTTGCATAGGTACGTCGAAACTCGCATAAAAAGAAATATTTCCAATAATTGGTAGGCAGACAAGTCAATATTTGATGTGTAGCTTGACTCAAGAATTACACATTTCAAATTTAATATATTAGTTTTTCAATCCGTCTCGATAGGCACCATTGCTTTCTTCGCACCAGCCCCCACTGGATAATAGCATATTATACAACATGGGAATAACGCAGAGTTTTGTTTAGAATGAGGCGTAGCCGTTTGCGAGATTTGATTTTTTTAAAGCACTTTTTAAATGTTTAAATAAGCAAAACGTATTTAGTTACTTTCTAAAGTAACAAACAACAAAAAAAGTTTTGTTGTTCTAATAAAACCGACATTAACAATAAAATATTATCAATAAAATAATATGTGTTTTGAGCAGAAAAAAGTATGTTGTGCCAACATACAACTTTATTATATCAGCAAAAAAACTTCACTACTAAAATATTTGTTGGTACAACAAAATTTTTGTTACGGTGACAAATCATTCTTATCAATGTGATAAAGTCAGCCAAACTGTGACTGGGCATACACGAATTATAGAATTTTTCCTCAATATTGAATGTATGAGTTAAAATTCTCTTTTTCTATTTTCTCTAACTATTTTCTTTTTAAATTACAACAAAAAGATGGGTGCCGGAACAAGCCTAATCCGTAAGCGAAGAAGAAAAAAAAGAAATTACAACTGTAGCAGAATTTTAAGATTTTTAAAATGTGGCAAAAGAAGAAATTTAAAAATTATTATTAAAACTGTTTGTGAGTTTGAAGATTGGGATAAAAACGTTTTAAGGGAGGCAAATTGTAGAATAGATTCGATTTATAATTTGGCATTTGCCATCGAAAATAATTTGGATAGTGCAATTGAAAATTTATAATTTGAACTATGTCATTGAAAAGTTTATAATTTGGATTTTGCCAGTGAAAATTTATAATTTGGATTTTGTCATTAAAACATTTATAATTTGGATTTTGCCATTGAAAGTTTATAATTTGGAAATATTTCCGAGGTTACAAGTTTGACAAGAGTTTAATTATAAATTTGGATAAAATTGGTTAGAGGGAAAATAATTTTTTGGAAGATAACTTTAGAATGGACGATCGGAAAATTGGACCAGCCGATTGTTTGAAGCAAGCTTCCTTGCGCTAAGTGGAGGATTGAAGCCGGCATTTTTTATTACCATCAGCCCCAAATAAACAGGGGTAAGTGCAAAGCTGTTTCTTTTACTTTTGAATTAGTTTGTTGGCACTTTTGGGCTGCTACGCAGCTGATCATAATTTATTTCGCTGATTGACATGCAGAGCAGGCAGTACTTGGAGGTAGAGGTGGCAATTTAGATCAGAGGCGGCGAACTTTCAGCTAAGTTTGAGAAAAAAATTTTACCCTTCGAACAAATTGTTGTTTGGCCTCTGGAGATTAAATTTTTTGGGCATACTCAGTGAATACGTCTTACAGTCCTTTTTTTATTAGTCGAACGGATGACAGTAAAGATACCCGAATATGGATTTTACAATTTTTAAAGTGGTTTATGAAAGATGAGGGTCTAATTATTAAAGTTTGCGGTCGGTTCACAAATTTAAAAAAAGGGCTTTAAAAATTAAAATGGATTGCAATTTTCTCATAGGCTCTTCTGAACTGTAACCCAGCTCATCAAAATTAAAATACGTTTTTGTGACAATTAAGACACCCGAATTTACATTTGTAAAGCGACTTAGGAAAGACTAAGATCAAATTACCAGATTAAAAAAAATAAAATTTGTGGTCGGGCCATACATTTGGAAAAAAAACACTTTTTAAACACAAATTTAAATTGTGGGCTTATTAAAGAACTCATCAAATTCATCCTAACCTTGAAAGATTTCTTAAATTGCCCTTTTTCGTTTGGTGAAGCCATTTCTATAAGAAAAAAATGTATTTTAGAGTTCGGGAATCTTAACTTTAGCTGACGAACGAATAAAAAAAATAAATCAATTTTATTGGACGCCTGGCGCACAACAAATTTGCTTGATCGTTCTGAAAATACCTGTTCTGGTTGGACTCACGAATATCCTACGCTCCAAAGCTGAGGTAAAAGTTAATTGCCTTGAAGCCAGAGCTAACCCTAATATCATTGTACGGTTGTCACAAGGTTGTAACAAACTTGTCAAGCATGTGACAATATTGTGACAATCTTGTCAAAACTTTGTCAAAACTTGTCAATCTTGTCAAAACACAATTGTCAATCTTGTCAAAACACAATTGAACAATTGTGGGTGCAATCGTATAATAGTGAAAGTGTAATGAATGCCTGACTAGAGGGTATACTATCCCCCTGGTGCTCGCCATTCATTTTTCTTTAGACTTGGAAGAAACTGCTACATAATCTTTCAATAGTGAAATCGCTTTTTACCGTGATTCCTTTCTATGCCATAGTACTTATATCATTAGCAGCTAAATACATTAGCAGCAATAGAAATCATTAAAATATTCCAACTTTTATTTTTTTGATTACAAAATAGCACTTAAGGTTTTGACAAGGTTGTCACAATATTGTCACATGCTTGACAAACTTGTTACAATCTTGTGACAACCGCCTTAACCTTAACGTGTCGCAAAATCTTGGGATTGCGACCCACTCGCTGCCGTTTTTTCATTTTCAATTTGCTATTTCTCGTTGACTCTACCACAGTAGAAACTGAAAATAATCCGTTTCCATAGCAACGGTCAAGCAGATATGGTGAAATCTTTAATTCACATCTGATAAAAAATTAAACTACTAGAGGGGATTTTCCACATCCCCACAGATACCTCTCAGTGCAGTAAATTATGAAAATGCTTTATGCTATTATTTTAGTTTTTTTGTGAATTATGACGTACAATAGGGAATATTTCAAACCCCTATCCCCCCTCCCAATCTCTATTTTTGCTTTTGTTGTGGACATATTCCCCAGTTCATTTATACTGTTTTTAGAAAACCATCAAATCGCTAATTCTAATGAATTTTCAGAACCACGTTCATTGCTGTTGTGGTAATTTAAAATTTCAAAAGCTATTGAGGGGAGGGGAAAAGGTATGTGTCTCTAATGGTCCCCTCTATACATTTTTAAAGAATTTATGAATTAAGAAAAACTAAAAAATAAGAATTTAGCTTTTCTGTAAATTTAAATCGTTCCCTTGGCTGGAAATTCAGTGAATTCATAAAAACAGTGCAAATATCCTTAATCTATTCGTGCGCACTCGCATTTTTAACGCCAATAAGTCCCTAGGGACATATATAGTAACTATGCAAAATAACTGTTCAGATATATAAGCAGGCTAATCCAAACAAACCGACGAACTCTTTTATATAATAATATATTGTAATATCCTGCTGAATAATTATCGCCCCACGTTGGAGAAGCCAAATTTGTAATGATATACTCCGGTAAATAATAATTTGATTGTTAATTGCAAAATAAACCAAAATAATTGTAAAACAAACCAACCTGAACCGCATGTAAAATTGCCAACGGTAGATGAAATGCCACCTGTGATGTACTTACGTTTGCTGCTTCTTTAACTGCAATCTTGAAGATAAAACTTCGCTTCTGTTACTGTGAATAAACTGTTTTTGAATTTTTAAATAAACTCCCGCAAAAACTTGGCGTTTTGTGTTGAAATCTGTATTAATTTTAATAATATTTTACAAAAAATTTACTAAAGATGTCACCAAAGTAGTTTCTTTCTTTATTAATCTATTGTGTAATGATGTGGTCGTGTTAGGACTAATACTAAGAAAACAAGTGGCCATTTAAATTAAAATTACTTAAAACTAATTAAACTAAAGCGTTGTAAAATCGTTCATGTTATACGTTTTTAAATTATTAAAGAAATAACAAACCGGTGGATGATCAGCTGATTATCAGGTCATTGCTTCCTCTTCAATACGCAGTGGTTCCAAACATGTAATCTAGTTGGACATCGTCATCAACATTCTCACAGGTAAATACGAAATTTTTCTTTAATAACTTTTCTCCGTTGCACTTTCTTTAAATCACTTTTTGTTACATAAAAATCTATAGCGTCACTAGTAGTTGCATGTTGTATGTCGACAAAATTATTTTATAATTTATTGTTCATTTTGAAATTTTTAGGAACGAAATTTTCACGTCCTATCTGGGCAAGTGAAAATTGTCGACTGATCGTATTTTTCGCATCGCGAAGCCTATTAAATTGAGGATTTCTACTTTATAACTGGGTTTTTTCCCAAAAAAACTCGATTCAATTGGCTGAAAATTCTTATCCAACGGATCCTTTTGAAACTTTCACGAAAATTAAAGACTACTAAGCAGTTCCACACAAAATTGTTAGAAAAATTCCAAGTTCACTGGTCGTTCCACAATCATCTGTCAAAGTACGAATTCTTTCTTTTGCACTCCATGTTTATTTCACACACTTTCCTATCATAACCACTTGCGTAACACTTAGTTTTTAATTCCTCATCTTACAATACTAATCTCACTTAAATCCTTATCCTATTAACAAAATTATCACTAAAATTAACATTTTGACATTTCTGCAGGTAACAGTTTCACATTTTTCAATGTAGAAGACTCAATTTTGCATCTACCATCCTCACTTGTATAGCAAATCGTTCTACAAATTAATCCTCAACTTTTGGTATGCCTTATGATGTAATTACAATTTTTATGTTATCTAAATCTCTTTTTAGATTTTCCGAAGGATGAAATTTTCTTTGCTCATTTTAGCTTTATTTGAAACTTTTGGATTTTGGATTCACTTACAATAGTGCCAAGAAATGCGGACGCTGCTATTGGATATGCAAAACAATTCCAACTTTTATCTGTGCTACCCGTAGGAAAGATTTTAATTTTAGAATGCTAACTGCTCTGGCCAGCTTATGAAATGAAATTTTGTGTTCAAAATGGCTCCAATGGTATGCCATGAACCTTCTATAAATGCTACATGCCAAAATTAACAACCCGTTCCAACAAAAGTTCCATCCGAGGTTACACTTCATCTATCGAAGCTGCGGTTTTTAATCGGAAGATGCAATTTACTTTATTAAGGTTATTTATCTTAGTTTTTTAAATTGATAACATGACAATATGTATTATTATATCTAAATTTTGGCACTTTTGGCACTAAAAACTGAAAAAAAAAGCCAAAATAATACGCTACTGAATTTGCTACGAAAAACGCTCTAAAATTATTTATAAAAAACCGAGGGGTCAACCGCTAGAGGAAATCGTGTACAATTAACTTCACGTACTTTACCAGTAATTCACCGTACTTCATCAATAATTCACGGTACTTTATCTAATTCATCGATACTTCATTGTATTTCACGTACTGCATCGGTATTTCAGAGACTTACCGAGATTCCAAAATTTGAGCACTGGAGGGTGTTCCACACCCCCCGGATCGAGTAGGTTTTTTATCAAAAGTAAACTGAAAGTAAACGGATTAAGTAGTTTATTTTTAATTTTGTTGCAGAGATCTGCCTCCCAGGGGGTACGGAATTTATAATTACGCAGTTTATAAGTAATTGTCAAATTACGAATTAACACATTTACTTGGCCATAGCTAATTTTAATAAACTTGAGATATGCTTAAATATTTAATTCACTTTTAATAAAAATTAATTATTTAAACCGGGGGTCTGGGGTGTGGAACACCCTCCAGTGCCCCTGCAACGGGAGATCTTCAGTTTACTTCTGATAAAAGTAAACTACTCGGTCTGTGAGTTCTGGGGGTTCTGCAATGTTCTTCATTCCAAAATATGTGCACTGGAGGGTGTTCCACACCCCCCAGACCCCCCGGATTGAGTAATTTATTTTTATTAAAAGTAAACCAGTGCTATGTACTTCACATGGGATGTCATGTACTTCATGAGATGTGTACAAAAAACTTCACCAGCGGTTAACCCCTCGTAAAAAACTTATTTGGTGTAAGTTTGGTTGCATAAATACACTATTAAGAGTTTTGATTAAAGATGTGAGCGCGCGAGATTCAAAACTCCATGTCCAACATTACATCAACTTGATAAATAATTTAATCTAAAAACCCGTTTAAAACACATGTTTATATTATATAAAATTATAAATCTAGAATAATAATTGTGGTCTTCGAGTTCTTCAAACTGCTTGAAAAAATTTATGAAGTTAAAATGTACGTAAAAAATAAAAATTTGGTTTTTAAATTTTAAAACGTTCCCATGGCTAGGAATTCAGTGAATTCATAAAACAGTGAAAATATCCTTAATCTATTCGTGCGCACTAGCATTTTTAACTCCAATAAGTCCCTAGGGACATATATAGTAACTATGCAAAATAACTGTTCAGATATAGAAGCAGCGAATCCAAATAATTATATATTGTTATATATAAATTTTAGCATTTTTTTACTAAAAAATGGAAAAAAAAATTACGAAAATAATACGCTACTGAATTTGCTACGAAAAAGAAGGAGACTACAAACTACGCTCTAAAATTATTTATAAAAAACTTATTTGGTGTAAGTTTGGTTGCATAAATACATTATTAAGAGTTTTGATTAAAGATGTGAGCGCGCGAGATTCAAAACTCCATGTCCAACATTACATCAACTTGATAAATAATTTAATCTAAAAACCCGTTTAAAACACATGTTTATATTATATAAAATTATAAATCTAGAATAATAATTGTGGTCTTCGAGTTCTTCAAACTGCTTGAAAAAATTTATGAAGTTAAAATGTACGCAATCACTCACCTATACATAATTAAATGTAAAACTAAGCCATGTGTTCCTGCTTCAACTTCAACTTGAATTACCTTGATTAAAAATCGGGATAAAGCAGACTTTAAAAACTACGATAATTATTGTGGCCTTAGGAATCTTTAAACTGAGTTCAAATGAAAGTCAGCATCACTTACCGGTCTGGAAGTTTTTCAAGAAAAATATTAAAATCTTACCTGAAACAAAGAAAAATATTAGTTTGGTATTCAATTATGTCACTTAAAAATTCGTATTACAATATAAGTCATGTAACAACAATAAGTCTCCGAATTTTACGTCGAGAAACTAAAACGTCCATAAATATAGCTGACAAAAGATCTGGTTTAATTAGCAACTTTTAGACAGGATTCTCTAGTTATTTATCAAAACTTAAGTCAAGCGCATAAAATCTATTATCTTATTATCTAAACTGTAAATGTTAGCTTTGCGGTTGTTTTAGTTCTGTGATTCCCTTGTTTCTAATTAATTGACACGCAAGTAATTTATATACTGAATACTGAAACTGACAATGAAAAAAATCGGGAAAGTTTAATTAACGTCTAAAAACTAAAACCGATCGTATTTTATTTCGAATCAGAAATTAAACTATTTTGCCTTATCAGATGTGTGCTAAAAAAACTTATAAAGGAAATTCGTAAATCCATCAATCTTTATCAGTCAGCTGAACAATATCGTGTACAAGATGGAGAGCAAGTTGATGGATGACAGTGGTGGTCAGCTATGGGATTTTATTTTAAGTGAACTTTACTTCCTCAACATTGAATTCCATTCTTTTCGAAAAAATTGTATGAGCAAGTGAAGATATCAGTCAGGCGCCTTTTTTGATTACCGCGCATTTCCTTCAATTACAAGATATCTTCCCTTTTTATTTTAAAGTTGGAATAGTATCAGCGCCCGCACAATTACATGCAATTTATCTCATCAGTCGCATCCCTTACGGATAAATTCTCTAATATCTGTTTAAATTGATAGGGGATATTTAAGGGTGATTGGAAACTGATGAGGTTAGGTTCGCGTTGTCAAGTCAGGCAGTTGATGAGGGTGTAAACTGTAAACGGTCATCGCAAAGATTATTCTCAAATGTAATTACTTTAAATAACCACAACTGTAATTAAAATAAGTGATATCAATTATGCACCAAGTTACTGACGGAACATCCCAACCATTCCACTATGAATCGACAGAAACATAATAATTTAATCCCACAATGATGTCAAATTTAATCACATTTTGTTTTAATAAATCAAATCGTACAACAGTTCTTGAAAACGGCTGTATTTGTGCTTGAAAATTCTGCTGACGAAGTAAAAAGTTTTAAATCAGTAAACGACATCGTAACTATATTACACAATCGTTCAAGAATTGGAAAAATGTAGGTTCTACGAGAAAGTAGTTAATAATTTGCAATCTTGCACAATTCCTGAATATCCAGACGTTCATCTAAATTTATATTGACGAATTCCATCCAAAAATAAATTTACCTTCCAATAGAAGAGAAGTCGAACAAATGTAATTATCCGGAGAAAATAATTTCTTTCGGTTTTTTTTATAAACCTGTAATTTAGAGAAAATAAATGAATAGTGAATAGAGTTTCATTTTTTAAATTAGAAAAAATTGGTAATTGTATCCATGCCTACAGTAAAATAGGGTGTAAGCTACGGCGCGGCCAATATTGCGGTTTATCATTAACAGTGTAAAGCAAATTTGTCGTCGGACGAAATCCATGTAAACCAGTGTTGAAATTACATTTGTTTAGTACAATTTCAATATAACGCCTAATTAGTTTAACAACCTATTAGGCGACGTTACCGTCAATTAGTATATATCTGTTGATGGAGCTTTCAACGACCACAACATCAAAATGCGAAAGCTAAATGTTAGCCTGACGATGAACCAACAGAGAGATTATAAAAAATTTATCAAAGTTGACTTGAACTTTTTTGATGTCATCAATTTTAAATGTTAAACAAACTTGACATTGTAGTCCAGTCATTTGGTGCTCAAAAGGGGTTACCTGGAAAGTTTTCCGGGAGTTTTAAAATTGGTATTTTATAGATTTTGACGTGCTCTTTTCGAATTTTCACTTTGCCACCTCGTATCGTTGCCGCTCGAGCCGCCATATTAGAAAAATGGCGGCCAAAACAGTTTTTGACAATATCTCCTTTTCTATTCATTTTATGATAAAAATAGCTATATAATAAATTAAACTAGAGAAAAATTCCTATAATTTTTGTCCTAACCTTTTTTTTGTAAAACAAATAGTTTTAGCGTACGAACGCCTTAAAGTCGACTCCTACACACCTTTTGCTAAAACTCATTTCCACGCCACCGATGAGGTAGAGTAAATGGCGCGTTTTTTTATGGTATCCCAGGAAGCTTAATCCACATGTAATGCAAAGTTTATTACAATATTACAAAGTTTAGCGCATTCTCATTCGCTTCTCTATCCAGGTTTTGCGAGTTCATTGTCTTTAGTACCGGTCGAAAATAATTTAAGTGCTAACCTTTTTTGTAAATGAATAGTTTTTACGTACGAGCGCCGTAAAGCAACACACGTATTCTCCAACACGCGTCCAGTGCCATCAAGCTTACAATAATTAAAAATCGGAATAAAGCAGACTTTAAAACTAAGATAATTATTGTGGCCTTAGGAATCTTTAAACTGAGTAGTTCAAATGAAAATCATCAGTCAGCATCACTTACCGGTCTGGAAGTTTTTCAAGAAAAATATTAAAATCTTACCTGAAACAAAGAAAAATATTAGTTTGGTATTTAATTATGTCACTTAAAAATTCGTATTACAATATAGTAAGTCATGTAACAACAATAAGTCTCCGAATTTTACGTCGAGAAACTAAAACGTCCATAAATATAGCTGACAAAAGATCTGGTTTAATTAGCAACTTTTAGACAGGATTCTCTAGTTATTTATCAAAACTTAAGTCAAGCGCATAAAATCTATTATCTTATTATCTAAACTGTAAATGTTAGCTTTGCGGTTGTTTTAGTTCTGTGATTCCCTTGTTTCTAATTAATTGACACGCAAGTAATTTATATACTGAATACTGAAACTGACAATGAAAAAAATCGGGAAAGTTTAATTAACGTCTAAAAACTAAAACCGATCGTATTTTATTTCGAATCAGAAATTAAACTATTTTGCCTTATCAGATGTGTGCTAAAAAAATTATAAAGGAAATTCGTAAATCCATCAATCTTTATCAGTCAGCTGAACAATATCGTGTACAAGATGGAGAGCAAGTTGATGGATGACAGTGGTGGTCAGCTATGGGATTTTATTTTAATGAACTTTACTTCCTCAACATTGAATTCCATTCTTTTCGAAAAATTGTATGAGCAAGTGAAGATATCAGTCAGGCGCCCTTTTTGATTACCGCGCATTTCCTTCAATTACAAGATATCTTCCCTTTTTATTTTAAAGTTGGAATAGTATCAGCGCCCGCACAATTACATGCAATTTATCTCATCAGTCGCATCCCTTACGGATAAATTCTCTAATATCTGTTTAAATTGATAGGGGATATTTAAGGGTGATTGGAAACTGATGAGGTTAGGTTCGCGTTGTCAAGTCAGGCAGTTGATGAGGGTGTAAACTGTAAACGGTCATCGCAAAGATTATTCTCAAATGTAATTACTTTAAATAACCACAACTGTAATTAAAATAAGTGATATCAATTATGCACCAAGTTACTGACGGAACATCCCAACCATTCCACTATGAATCGACAGAAACATAATAATTTAATCCCACAATCATGTCAAATTTAATCACATTTTTGTTTTAATAAATCAAATCGTACAACAGTTCTTGAAAACGGCTGTATTTGTGCTTGAAAATTCTGCTGACGAAGTAAAAAGTTTTAAATCAGTAAACGACATCGTAACTATATTACACAATCGTTCAAGAATTGGAAAAATGTAGGTTCTACGAGAAAGTAGTTAATAATTTGCAATCTTGCACAATTCCTGAATATCCAGACGTTCATCTAAATTTATATTGACGAATTCCATCCAAAAATAAATTTAACTTCCAATAGAAGAGAAGTCGAACAAATGTAATTATCCAGAGAAAATAATTTCTTTCGGTTTTTTTTATAAACCTGTAATTTAGAGAAAATAAATGAATAGTGAATAGAGTTTCATTTTTTAAATTAGAAAAAATTGGTAATTGTATCCATGCCTACAGTAAAATAGGGTGTAAGCTACGGCGCGGCCAATATTGCGGTTGATCATTAACAGTGTAAAGCAAATTTGTCGTCGGACGAAATCCATGTAAACCAGTGTTGAAATTACATTTGTTTAGTACAATTTCAATATAACGCCTAATTAGTTTAACAACCTATTAGGCGACGTTACCGTCAATTAGTATATATCTGTTGATGGAGCTTTCAACGACCACAACATCAAAATGCGAAAGCTAAATGTTAGCCTGACGATGAACCAACAGAGAGATTATAAAAAATTTATCGAAGTTGACTTGAACTTTTTTGATGTCATCAATTTTAAATGTTAAACAAACTTGACATTGATAGCTTTTCAATAATAGATAGAATTATTCGATTGGAGATATTAAAAAGTATCAAAAATGCTTTTTCTAAAATAAACAAATCACAAAACTGTTTTTAGTTTAAAAAATAAACACAGAAATGGATAGAAAAGCTTCCGATAACCGTCGCGTAGAAGTTTATTTAACTAATCGTAAAACTTCAGCAGATGGTGACGTCAGGATTTACTCGTCTTCAAAAACTTCTCTTTCATCAACGCTTTTTTCCAATATTCATATTCTTGCAAAGCATAAAAAAGATACTAAGCACAAATTTCAGCAAGGTTTGATTTTTCCACATTCCTAATTTGCAGCTGAAGTAACTGGGTTTTCGATAGAACATAATATGAAGGAGTGGTGAAAATAAATGGTTAAAAATAGAAGCTTTCATAATATGAGAAGAGCAACAGTTTATTATATGAATTAACTTCTCGGATGGAGGCTAGTTAGTTACAAGGCAATATGTGAATAACAGCATGTGAGCTGATTCCCCCGGAAAATTTACAGCAACAGCTAAATAAACTTTAATGTAAACAGTAAACTCACAGCATCAGCTAAAAAGCCTGATCAGTGTTACCAACTTCATTCACATTTGCTCTAAAGTAGTAAAATAGTTTCATTAACACAAACCTTACTTGTAGCGCTTGAAAAGGTTAGTTGAGGTTACAAATTTGAAGTGCAAGAACGTGTAAGTGCCAATTCCGTTAGCTTTCGAGAAGAGAACACAATCTCAATTTTATATTAAATAAGTAAGCGGAATTCTAAATTTGATAGCGATTACAATAGTGCTTTGATATGATTTTTTGAAGTAATCGGATGCTTGCTCCCACCCCATTTTGGGAGTGACAAGACCCCCAATCCGGCAATGAAATAACACCAAAAAGAAACCTTGTTTTCTTCAAACGTTAAAATAATATGACTGTCATTAAATTTGCAAACTTAAAGATTCCCTTTTTTGTAAAAGCAATTGCTTTACTTTGCCGCTCGTCGTCGGCACTAAAGTAAAAGTGTTATTTTATGCAAATAGCAGTCTGTATAGAAGATCTACCGAATAAGAATGGCAATTAACCTCATTAATCAAACAGGTAAAATCAACAGTAATGGGAATCTCCTTAATCCAGTGCAACGACGCGCACAATTGGAGAGTTAATCCCTCTTCACCATTGAAGTGATTAAAAATTTTAAAATGCATATGCCACGACCGTAAATCAGGAGAAACCTCTTGCGTTAAAATCGACGATATCGAATGCTTCTGAAGACCGCGATTCTCTAATAAACACATAAAATGGAATTTTTAATATAACCGCTTATTCCAGGGTAAACGCGGGAGTTGACCACTGACCCAAAATGTGTAAACCAAATTTCCATTTATAATAATTTGCAGAAAATTGTAAAATTTGCAAACACAATTGGCAAATAATTTCAAAATTTGCAAACATTTGTAAAAATTTATACAGATATTTGCATACAATTTCAGATATTTACAGATATTTGCAAAGATTTACAGTCATTTCCATAAATTTACAGGCATTTGGAAAAATTTACAGGCATTTGGAAAAATTTACATACATTTACAAATATTTCCAAAATTTGCAATCATTTACACAGATATTTGCAAACAATTTCAGATATTTCCAAAGATTTACAGGCATTTACAAAATTTACAGGCATTTGCAAAATTTACACACATTTGCAAAAATTTACACAGATATTTGCAAACAATTGCAGACATTTACAGTCATTTGCAAAGATTTACAGCCATTTGGAAAAATGTACACATTTACAAATATTTCCAAAATTTGCAATCATTTGCAATAATTTACACAGATATTTGCAAACAATTTCAGATATTTCCAAAAATTTAAAGGCATTTGCTAAAATTTACACACATTTGCAAAATTTACACACATTTGCAAAATTTGGAAAATATACAAACTAACGCGATAAAATTTGAATGAACCAATGGATGTACAGTTCCGTACAATTTAACCAATGAACGTATAATTCTACTAGCACTAAACACGCCCACTAAAATTTATTATATGGAAGCACTGGAATTATCGGAGATGAGAAGATAAACTGTCATATGTCTCAAGAAGTAGGTAGTGCTGGCATTTCAAAAATCATTGGAGGGGTTTTATACCGTAAAATTTAAACGGAATGACAGAGTAAAAGCACTTGGCATTATGAATGCAGGCATCCGTATAAAAGACGACATTATCCCCATTAATCCTTTGTTAATATTTCAAAGAATGTGCATTGCTAAAGAATCTGATAAAGATCCATCAAGGATAGGGAAGCGAATGAGAATGTGCTAAATTTTGTAATATTCCATTACACGTGGATTAGGCCTACTGGGGATACCACGAAGAAAAAACGCGCCATTTACTCTATCTCATCGGTGGCGTGGAAATGAGTTTTGGCAAAAGGTGTGTAGGAGTCGACTTTAAGGCGTTCGTACGCTAAAACTATTTGTTTTACAAAAAAAAGGTTAGGACAAAAATTATAGAAATTTTTCTCTAGTTTAATTTATTATATAGCTATTTTTAACATAAAATGAATAGAAAAGGAGATATTGTCAAAAAACTGTTTTTGGCCGCCATTTTTCCAATATGGCGGCTCGAGCGGCAACGATACGAGGTGGCAAAGTGAAAATTCGAAAAGAGCACGTCGAAATCTATAAAATACCAATTTTCAAAACTCCGGAAAACTTTTCAGGTAAAACTACCAAATGACTGGACTATTGATAGCTTTTCAATAATAGATAGAATTATTCGATTGGAGATATTAAAAGTATCAAAATGCTTTTCTAAAATAAACAAATCACAAAACTGTTTTAGTTTAAAAATAAACACAGAAATGGATAGAAAAGCTTCCGATAACCGTCGCGTAGAAGTTTATTTAACTAATCGTAAAACTTCAGCAGATGGTGACGTCAGGATTTACTCGTCTTCAAAAACTTCTCTTTCATCAACGCTTTTTCCAATATTCATATTCTTGCAAAGCATAAAAAAGATACTAAGCACAAATTTCAGCAAGGTTTGATTTTTCCACATTCCTAATTTGCAGCTGAAGTAACTGGGTTTTCGATAGAACATAATATGAAGGAGTGGTGAAAATAAATGGTTAAAAATAGAAGTTTTCATAATATGAGAAGAGCAACAGTTTATTATTTGAATTACCTTCTCGGATGGAAGCTAGTTCGTTACAAGGCAATATGTGAATAACAGCATGTGAGCTGATTCCCCCGGAAAATTTACAGCAACAGCTAAATAAACTTTAATGTAAACAGTAAACTCACAGCATCAGCTAAAAAGCCTGATCAGTGTTACCAACTCCATTCACTTTTGCTCTAAAGTAGTAAAATAGTTTCATTAACACAAACCTTACTTGTAGCGCTCGAAAAGGTTAGTTGGGTTACAAATTTGAAGTGCAAGAACGTGTAAGTGCCAATTCCGTTAGCTTTCGAGAAGAGAACACAATCTCAATTTTATATTAAGCAACCGGAATTCCAAATTTGATAGCGATTACAATAGTGCTGTGATATGATTTTTTGAAGTAATCGGATACTTCCTTCCACCCCATTTTGGGAGTGACAAGACCCCAATCCGGCAATGAAATAACACCAATGATTTTATAAAAAGAAACCTTTTCTTCAAACGTTAAAAAATAATATGACTGTCATTAAATTTGCAAACTTAAAGATTCCCTTTTTTGTAAAATCAATTGCTTTACTTTGCCGCTCGTCGTCGGCACTAAAGTAAAAGTATTATTTTATGCAAATAGCAGTCTGTATAGAAGATGTACCGAATAACAATGACAATTAACCTCGTTAATCCAACAGTAATGGGAATCTCCTTAATCCAGTGCAACGACGCGCATGATTGGAGGGTTAATCCCTCTTCACCATTGAAGTGATTAAAAATTTTAAAATGAATATGTCACGACCGTAATTCAGGTGAAACCTCTTGCATTGAAATCGACGGTATCGAATGCTTCTGAAGACAGCGATTCTCTAATAAACACATAAAATTGGAATTTTATAATATAACCGCTTATTTCAGGGATAAAAGCGGGGGGGGTTGACCACTGACCAAAAATGTGTACACCAAATTTGCATTTATAATAATTTGCAGAAAATTTGCAAACAATTGCAAAAATTGGCAAATAATTTCAAAATTTGCAAACATTTGCAAAAATTTATACAGATATTTGCATACAATTTCAGATATTTACAAATATTTGCAAAGATTTACAGTCATTTCCAAAAATTTACAGGTATTTGGAAAAATTTACACACATTTACAAATATTTCCAAAATTTGCAATCATTTCCAATAATTTACACAGATATTTGCAAACAATTTCAGATATTTCCAAAGATTTACAGGCATTTACAAAAATTTACAGGCATTTGCAAAAATTTACACACATTTGCAAAATTTCCAAACAATTGTAGAAATTTGCAATTGCAAATCATTTACAAAATTATGTACACCAAATATACTAGGTGGTCAACCCTCCGGGTAAACGGCTCTCCAAATCCAGCGCCAGTTACCAAAACTAGACAAAGGAGCACCGTGCGAACCGAGAGGTTTAAAGCAAAAATAGCAAATTTCATTCTGAGCAAAATCTACTTTTTGTGTTTCGCCATGAAAAATCCTGCTTTTGCTATTTATAAAACAATTTACAATTTAATTTTTGGGTATAATTGATGTTCAACGTTTGAGCTTCTATTGCCATCGTTTGAACCACAACCGTCGCGAAGTTATTCGCAAAAACTTTTGGTGGGGGAATGGGTTTTCCGTTCCAGTTCGAATTTTTTGTGTAAATTGCGTAAATTTACGAAATTACAGAAAAGTGTGTAAATTTACGAAATTACAGAATTCGAAATTTACTATAACTCCGTGGTATTCTATTCTATTTCATCAGTTTAGAACTTAAGTGTTTAAATAATTTAAAAATAATTGAAAACTCCTTATATTTTACTAATAAAAGTTACAAATAAATAAAAATATAAAAACAAAATTCTAGCGATCGACACTGAATTTGCACAAAAATTCGAACTGGAACGGAAAATAGAAAAACCCTTCCCCCTGCTTCTTCAAAAGTTTTCGCAAATAACTCCGCGACGATTCTGGTTCAAACATGGGAAATTGAAACTCAGTGTAGCTCAAACGTTTGAGACCAATTTTACTAAAATTCGCGATCGGGGAGGGGGGGCGACAAAATGTACCTATAAAATTAGGCCAAGGACTTGAAAAAAATACTTTGTCATTTTTTGCCTTTGTTCATGTTATTAAATGGATTTTTTATTGGATTTTTTATTTTATTGGATTGGAAAATGGATTTGTATGTCTGGGGAGCGCCTAATGATGGCGAAGACGATAACAAACTCAAACGGGATGCGATAAATATCGCTGCCAAAAAGTTTCGTTGTTAAAGTATAAAATGCGATTAAAACGCCGTTAAAACGGCACAGACATTTTTGCAAAATAATGCTTAATGTCTTGAACTGTTGTGTCTATGATTTATCTATGTTTTCTCTTCGAATTAAAACATTTTTGTTCAGCAATTTCTGGTTTTCTTGCTTCTTATAAAACGTAGTAATTATTTCCTGACAAAAATCGAAGGAAATGTAGGAACTATTCTCCGACAGAGAAATGGAAAAAAATTATGAAATGTATAGTTCTTTCAAAAGTCTTTTAAAAACTTAATAAAAAAATTCATTTTAAATTCTCATAAACACTGAAATAATTGGGTTTGATTGGGTTCATCGTGTGCCACTGAAATTTCGTTATCGAAATATATTAGCATTAGTAAAAACAGTGTTGTTTTCTTCCAGAATCTATTTTAGGTCGCAAACTGTACATTTTTAGGCAAAAGTTCCCATCGAAAGATCCGCCAACACCATTGAACTAAATATTCATTTTAAACCCCCATAAAGAGTGAAATAGCATATTTAATAGAATTCCTCGTGCGTCTAAAAAAATTTCTCATCGAAATGTATGAATTTTCTCAAAATTCTTCGAAATTTTTCTGCTCGTTTTGTTGAATAACGAGAGTAAACGTACCTAATTCCAGCCCCACACATAATATGTCAGCAACAATTTTAAATTACATTATCCTTTGATTTACATTTACCCTTTGATGCATGGAGATGCGAAGGGCTGGGAAAATTAACTTTTGTATGGCATACAGTTGCCCCAAAGTTGCTGCCAAGTTTTTACAAGACTGGATTCAAAAAACTTCGCTTTGAAGATTCATGAAATGTAACTAAAACATGTGTTTTGTCATTTGGTATAAAAAATATATGTACCCAAGACTGGAGCCCCTCAAAGGAGTTGCTCGGTAACTTAAATATTGCAAGTCCGGATCTGGTTAGATTAACCCCACCCCTATTCGGTAACTTAATTTTAAGCTTAATTTTATATTATGTACACCAAATTTTCTTCTTCTTCTTCTACTTTTGGCTAGGAATAACCCTGTATGCCCAGATCTGTTGATCTGTTTTACTTAACAGTAGCATCGGCGATATTCCGAAGCCACTGTCAGTACCTTGAGCACTACTTGCTTTACATCTGAAGTAGCTTGCTAGGCTTGCCTCAGATGTGCCTGTTACCCTATTTTTATTATTAATGGTGGCAATTCATTAACATAGGAGGACCACCATCTTTACGTGCCTTCCGAAGCACGGAGACGTCATTGCAAAGTGAGCTCTGCCCGGATTTGAACCGGGGCGCCTTGCATTAGCAGTCCTTGCGCTAACACCCAGGCCAATGACCGTCTCACCAAATTTTACAAAGTAATAAGAAATTCGTTTATATAACAAAGCAGGTACAGAATAGGGGTGTACGACTCTCACCCTTATCTTTAGCTTCTGTCATTTGATGAAACAACATGTTAGTTGTAAAGGTATGACTTACTGTGGACACCTATATATGGATATAACACCCCGCAAATTATCATTACTTTTGTTTTGATGTCTTTATTTTTCAATTTCTCTTTCTCGCAATAACGGCATATTTATAAGAAGTCTACTTGAGAAAAGCGAGAAGTTCTCAATTCTATTCAGAAACAAAATAAAAATATTGAACGAAAAGTAATAAAAAATAAAAATATTATCAATGCAGAAACACTTCATGAACATTGTATGGGTTGGAACCCATAAAGAGTCAGGCAAAATCAAAAAATATTGACGTAATGAGACAAGAAGCAGCGACTCAACTGGCTCAAAGACAAATTCAAGAAAAAGAAGACAAGACAAGCTGCAGATTCCAGAATCAAAATAACTGGTGGGACGGAGGTACAATTTCAGGAGGCGAGTAAACTAAAATTTAAATAATGTATAATGAAATAGAATAATAATGAATTATTGTAATTCTTAATCTGAATTGGAAATTAAAGTAAGGGTATAAAGCTGAGATTAACTGATTTCAAAAACTTTTTTGAGAGGAAGGACAAATTCACCAAAATATACTGTAGCGGTCTGAATGACCCCTAACCTGCTTTAGCAGGGTCGTGGAATTAGTGATTATATTACTTCTAATATAACTGTTATTTTGCAATTGTGTCTCTTTTATGTCGTAAAATACGAAAAAGAAACACGATCTGAGTCGCAACACAAACTGACTGCTTCTTTATATGAACAGCTGATTTTTTTTGAGTTAACAGAAAGCTATTTGATATATTGAATGATATGTTTATACAGCGAATAATTTAATTCTGCACGGTGATAATAACAAATTATTATAAATAATATTCGTTGATGAACCGAAACTTCCAATTAATTAGCAATAAAAATTATGCAACCCTTTGATATGTTCCCGAGCCTACATCAATAATTTATAAATTAATTGCCAATATTCGAAGGCGCTTGTTTAGAGCAAAATTAAGCCATGAAATATGCCTACGCTTTCATCAATAATGCAGATCAGGTTGATTGTAATAGACATCCTTTGAAGGCGAGCTTTAATATACCTACCTTAAACAGTTTAAGGGAGCATAGTGAATAACATGCGCATAATTAAATAAATTAAAATTTATAACGTGACAAAATAATAATTATAAAATTATGTATACCATATGAAAATTGAGCGATAAAATCAGCGTTAAGTGGAGAAGGAAAACGTAAAGCACTTTAAATTTAACGTTATCGAGTTTTATTGAATTTATGCAGGCAAAACAAAATATGTACCTATGTATAACCAGCGTTTTAGATGTTGTCACTGATTTAGAAGTCACTTCACGTAATAAAAAAAAACATCTCGGATTTAGGTGAGAAAGTTTGATGGGGTGCGCACGCATTGCGTTGCCAAATTGTGATTATAAAATAATATAAAAAATATTCGCAATATATTTTGAAATTTGTCAACTACAATAAAAATAAAATCGATAATTTAACATATTTTGCAACGTTTTTCGTCGATCCAAGTTGTTGTTTACATGTTAAACAAGCAGGAATATTAAAAAAAGATCCTAACAAGAAGCAAAAAATATGTTTAACGGATCATCCCGGGATTACAAAAGTAAAACATAAAGAACGTTAAACAGTTTTTGTGGAAAAAAATATTTTACTTTTAATAAACAAATTGAAAATTTTAATAAACTTATAAGAGCATTATAAAACACAACTCCCAATAGGGACATAAAAGAAAACAATCCTGATATCTCTGACTGTAAAAGAGGGCATTCTATTGAAGTAGAAAATGTTTGCCATTATTCTTCTGTCTTTTTACTTTCAAATAACGGAGAAAAAGTATGTAAAATGTCCCTTTTTTGTTAGAATGTCAAAAACAGAAGATATTCTGCATTTGATGAGAAATATTGCCGTTTATGTTAGGTCAATAATAATAGAAGAAAAGGAGGTTCCCTCTTATCATTTTATTGCTTTCCTTATAAAAATAATAAATTTTTAAGAGGTTTCTAATAGAAAATCATATAAGAAGTTAAAAGAGAAATTCGACATCTCTGGAGATGATCACAACCGTGACCCACATAAAGAATACTAAATGTGTGGAAAAATCGATAGTGAATACACAATACTAAGAAAAGTCGTATATTTTAGTTCACGTGCCTCAAAAGCGACGTGACTAGATTGGTAAGTTCCAAAGGACCCATTATTCTTACAATGTTCATCTGATGGAGACAGATGAATTCAAAATCAACCATACTGTCACTAAAAGTATCTCGACAAAATGAGATCATTTCTAAGGAAAAATTTTTTACTTAGTTACAAATTGCACTTACCGAGAATGCTTTCAAAAACACTAAGCACTGAATTATTCCTTCCATGGTGTCTCCGGTGAGACAAAACGTTCCAGTTAAGTGTCTTCCTCGACGACTTACAGCAGCAGTAGTTGCTAAACTTGCATGAACTAAAGCTCTTTGGGGTAAGGAATTGCCAGCTGCCAATGCAGGCAATGGCTTTGCTGCACCCATTAAACGTTCTATCGAGTCCATAGCCGCATCGGTGACTTTAAACGTTTAATTAAATCATCACTTTCTCACACTATATTATATTTATTCAAGTATTGCGTTCAAGCTGTAAAAAAATTAACCAAGAAGTAAAAAAAAATCCGTCTCGAAACTTTCGGCATTTTGACAGTTCTGGTAATGTAAAAGTATTGTTTAAATTTTAAAGTAGTAGGCACGACTCTGGAATAAAGAAGGAATATTTAAAGTAATAACGCGATGAGGGATTCGTGTCACGACACAATCTTTTTCGGACTTTTAATCCTAAATTGCATATTGTATTACTTCGTATTGTGCTTTCAAGTTCCATAAAGAAGATGAAAGCAACACTTTCGCATTAAAAAACTCAATTAGACAGAGTATGACATTATCCGGCTAAAATACATTTCGCACAATTTTTAGCAACGAAACCGTCGCCAACAAACAACTTTAATTCAGTCTATTTTTCCAATTTTTATTCGTACACACGCATTTATGTGTGTATCCATACAAAATCGAGTTACTTTCTAAATTCCATTAGAAAAAAAAATGAAAGCTTTTAGAGAGCCCAAAACAAACTCTTGTTGAAAAATTATGCAAACATAAAGGTTTTTATGCTAAACGACTAAAGCGGTATCACTAACTTATTGATAGTGGTTTCTTACAGATGAGAAATATTTTCTATACGATTAAAATTTTCTTTTGCAAAAACTTGAAAATGTTATGAAAGCACTTTAAACTTTTAATGAAAATAAAAAGTTTTGTCTTACGCCGAAGAATCTCGTACGGAATTTTTGGGCGGTTAGTATTATCTAGTTTGTCATGCTCAAACAAAATATAAAACTAACTAGAGAAAATGTATTCGCAAATTCAATTACAAATAACTTTTGCTGTCAATATTGACGCAAGGTTTATTTTCACTCAAACTCCACCTCCGCAAAAATAACATGGGAAATTTTCTTTTATAAACTAACTCATAAAAAATCTGATGAGACCAACACAGAACTTGGTCCAGTAAACGTATTATTTTAAAATGGTTTGGCTTGCGAATTCTTTAAATTGGCAAAATCGGTATATGTCACGATATTGTAATAGAAAATCGACGATTCGTGATTACATGGCGATTCAAAAATAAATGATAAATTTTAACTTTTGGTAGCAAAGTTTGGTATTACAATTAATACGTAAAAACAATAAAAATAGATTTCTATCAATTTCTTCCCTTGCTGTTTTATTAAAGTCATTTGGCGCTCAGCAACACCATCGATCTTACAATTTAATGTTAAACTACAGAGAAAAAGTATGGGACAAAAGGGGGGCTTAGTGATCAGAAACATAAACAAATTGCACGTATTCATACTAACTAAGTCACAAGGATTCAAATTCAGATCTAGGACGATATTTTCGGCAAACCATCGCGATGATGCAATTGCGTGGGTTGAGAAAAATCAAAAAATCATCGTCAATTTATTAAAATAAATTTTATCGTCTCAATCGCATTTATAGAAAATTTCGCAAATATTGTAAATAAAACACCTACGGCTAAATTGTGTTGGCAAGCGATCAATTTCGGAAGTTCAACTTTGAAGAAAGATAGAATTGCAATTTAACGCCACGAGCGAGATGTACGATACTCAATATCGTTGATATCTCCTTGGAAAAAAGTCGATTGAAATGTAATAATCATTAGAGCTGAAAATCTAATAGTATCAAAAAACATCTATTACTTTAAAACTAAACTTTTTCCTGCTAGTTTTCATTGCAAACAAACGGGTGGAAGTTCGAATTAATTTAGAAATCATGTTTTCGTTTGAATTCACATTCAAATAAATTTCTTTTTATATTTTCTCATCAAAAATTCCGAGCTAATTCCAATCAAATTAACCTAAAATGTATTATTATTTAGGCTGACGTAAAAATATCAAGAATAAGCTTTTATATTAAAAAGCGTTAAGCTTGGAAAATGCTTAATCGCATTTTTGTTGTATTGTTATATTTTCACACCACACTTTAAAGGTAAAACTGTTTTCGTTTCCACCAAAAAAAAATCTTGATACAGGAAAAAATTTACGAGCAAAGGTATTAATAACATAATCCGAATTATCGTAGGTGGAAACGTAATCCCGAAAGCAATTTCCAATATTATAAGTAAAACTACAAAATATTTTATGAAGCAATCCACTTCATCAACAAAAGACGAAAAAGCTTCGGTTCGGTGCACACAAAAGGATTTCAACCTTCTGCTGGAAAGGAAAAGTTTGTTTATCCGCCAAAAAAACAGCGTAATTATTTTTCAATTCGTAATATTTTCGATAACTTCTTTTGCAAAAAGTAAATTTTGCGTAAAGTACACAAAAGAAAAACAAACACAGCAGAATTTGTCAAGGAGTAAAAACAACTCTCGATAAAGGTCTTATATAATCAAATCAAAATGTTTGCAGAATGAGTGCAAATATAGATCGACTGAAGTTATTTTTTCGATTTGAAATTATATTTACCAACCAAACTTTAACTAAAATAATGCAATTAACCAAAGTAATGTAGAAGTGTTTGCAAGACAATAATAAAATAATTAATCATCTACATTAAATCCATCCACTGCCAACTCAGAACAGAAATAAATAATAAAATCAAGTTTTTAATTGTTTTGTGATTTTCGAGTTATTTAAATAATTGGAAAAGTAACTAATTTGCTTCTCTGGGAATAATAAAATATTCAACGATGTTAAAAGACACAGCTCCTGTAGCTGTGCGGGTTGCGGTGCCGAAGTGTTTCGTTTCTCCTATAAAAAAACCAATTAAAATCCCACTATAAAGACTGTATTGTATTAATTAATAATTTATTTTAAGATGAAATAGAAACAATCAATAAGATGAAATAGTTCAACCTCGACGTGAGATTAAGAAAATAGAAAAAGCAAGGTGAAACAACTTATATTATTTGCTGTGTTAATAAAATATTGAACCATCCCCTTGCATACCCCAATTCTGGAACTTAGAAATCTTCGGTTCAGGGTAAACAATTTTTTTTAGCAAATTGAAAAAGCAAAATATCTATGGGCAGCTCGAAGGAAGGAAGTAACCCAACTTTGTATGCTTAGATACCACCCTTGGCAGTAGATGAATCTCCAGATTTAATAAATTCGCGAACAGCGATCAACATCATCGATATTTTAGTATTCACCTACCGTAGAAAAAATGGTGATGGATACGCTGCAATAATAATGACATTTGTAATAAATTTTAAGATTTCACAATCACAAATCATGTATTATAGCTAACTTTCGAAAAAAACTTTTGTATTTTATGGGATAAAGCTTTACAAAGACGAAAAATACTTTTGTTCAATCTGTGGCACTAGCAGCAGGAATACCTGAACGAAAGAGGCAAATTTTAAACAAATAACAATCCCTTTTTCGAGTTTTATTTCATTTTATGCAAAGCGAAAACTACCCCTAAAATGATGTTAAAAGTGAGATACTTAAATCGGTCACGATCTTCACATTTTTAAACACACTCTATTTGCGCCTCGTCCATTAGCATGGATATAACTTTGGTTATACGGTAGATTTCCCGTGGGCCAAAAGCAGTGTGAGTAATCATATGAGCCGGGTGCGATGACAGCTTGTCCGATTTACCTATGTAAATATGAGGGTTGAGCCTTTTATACTCACACGCAGAACTCTCGACGCACCATTCAGAGTACGTAACTTTCGTTCTCTCAATGCTTTTCGATTACTCGCATGTGTCGATTCAAATTTTTCTTCTTAATGTTCTATCCATTCAAGCTTTTCTTCCTTCATCGTATAAAAATCTATTAAGGATATTTTTTTATATAAAATTAGATTATCTGTACTCAAAAACACGTATGCCATAAACATAAGAGGATTTTACTCGATCGAGCCAAAAAAGAGGATCAAGTTAAAAAGTCGATCTAACAAAAAAGTCAGAATTTCCTACGAACTCCTAAATAATCTAGAAAATCAATTAAAAACTTTTATTCGTGTTCTATCCACTTTTAACCAATTTAGTTTTTACAAGTTGAAGAATTTTTAACTTGTTAACTTTTTATCAATTTCGTTATATTTTACTTTCGTATAAAAGATGAAAGACTTTTTAATGCTTTCAATGATGTATTTTACATCACGTTTAACAAGTATTTAAATTCTCCTAGAAAAACTTCTTTTAAAGTATACAGATTCTGCAGTGTTGGTATTCAAAGATGTGTGGCAAGTCACTTTATCAATTTTCCATTTATGTATGTCAGTCACAGCTGTTGTTGGTCGACCCATTTCTTGTTAATCTACTGCTCTCCACCTTAAAGATGGTTTATTCGCAGTGTCATTGTTCCAATACGAACATGTCAATCGAATATCGACATTTCAATTTTGAGTTTTACCGTCAGATAAGCTTTACCGAGAAGTAAAACTAAAAGTTACAAACAAGTGAAAGAAGTTACGGAAAAGACGTGAATTACTTCAGGCGGCCAATCGTCAACAACAAAACACGCATTAAACGAAAACTATTGGCAAGTTAAGCGATTGCAGCGCTGCTAACCACGCCCATGCCAATTTTGTTAGCTCGAATAAAAATTACAAGTTCATAAAACTGACATAATATGCAAATCCACTCTCACTTTAATTATACCTGTATAATAACTAACCCCAGCAATAAAAATGTACATTCCACGAGAAATAATAAATTTAAGCTTTCAAAAAAAATCAACACTCAGAAAATAACACGATTAAAATGCCAACCAAGCAAAAATTTATAATGAAGCGAAGAAACTGTCACCATTTAAATTAGAAATTTGACATTTTTGCTGCTTCCAAAATTTAAAAGTCTAAATAAATATTTTCGGGGTTGATATGACGAACCAGCGCTTTACTTTTGAATAATTTTTAAAACTAAGTTTAATATTCGGTCATTTTATTTTTTCTATAATTTTCAGTTTCATTTTGAATTTATTTTCGCCGTTATTTTTAGTATTTTTATTTTCCATTTTGTTTTAATTTTAAATTTGTTTTTGTCTGAATTTTTACCTTTTTTTCGATTTTTATATTTCAAATTAAATAAAATGTATGTTGCACTAATATATAAAGGAGAAATTAATTTATTACCCCCCCCCCCCCAACTAAAACAAATGAAAAATGACATATTTGAATAAAGAGAAAAGAATTGATTTTTACCCACCGCCCGCCCCTCCTAAGCAAAAAGCACACCATTTTGTTATTTTCGGTTTCGAAATCTCCCTACCGAAAATTTATAAGTGCGCTCCTGCCTCGATTTTTAAATAGGAATAACCTGGAAGCAGTGGATTACTTTTGTCTTTGTTATCGCAAAGTCAGCATGCATCTGAGAATGGTAAGTTTTTAAATCACCGAAAACAGTCATATTACAAAACCATGCTTTTGTATTTGTATCCTATGCTGCAAGTACTACTTCTGCCGAAGCTTCGTATAAACCTTTGGATATGTAATGCAAACTACCTATCTTTAATAGATCACGCCATTTTACTGATTTGAATTATCAAATATTACATTAATACTTTTTGTTTTTTTTAATTATTTATTTTAATATTTTTACTCCTTCGCAGACTTTTAATATTTCACAAGTATTTTGTAACTGCATTGCAGTTGGGTATATTAAGTATTAATCATCTTAGTATACAGGTAGGCACTTTGCAAAATGTTACCTCTATTTTCAAATACACTGTATATTCCTTTTTCGGCTAGAGCAAAGAGTATCTGTACACTCTTTGGCTAGAGTTAATATCCCGGACTCAAAAATACCCTTTTTCTATAGAAATGGCTTCACCAAATGAAAGACAACAATTTTACAAGTCTTTTAAGGTGAGGATGAATTTGGTGGGTTCATTATTAAGCCCACAATTAATATTTGAAAATAATCATACGCATTATTGCGTAATATCACCAGTCCTTATATGTTTTCGAGTTTTTTCGCGTTCTAGAATTTTTTTAATAAGTTTAACCTTCTCTAGGTCACCGTAGCTCGAAGATTTATTTTCTAGGTTAGTTTTGGCTCCAATACATTTTTTATTACTTTTAATAGTTAGCCCTAGGATCATCTGGGTCTATTTAGAAAATTCCCTGCAATATCTTTCGCCCCTTCAGCAATTAACGTATGGTGAATAAAATACGAACTAGTATAGAATAAACAAAACATGTGCAAAAAAATTATTTTAAATTAAGTTTTATTTATTTTTATGCTTCCATGTTAAAGAACACTCACAAAAAAAATTGGCTCCGTCGCGATTTGTTTTCCTAATTTTCTTTGGTAGTTCACTCATTGACCTCTGAATACCCTTTGTATTTGTGGTTTTCAGCTCCTTTTTTATTTATAGAATTAAGGAATCAACATTTTTAGCTCTGTATCCGTTTTCGTAAACTCTTCTTTTCAGATTAGCCCAAAAAGTTTCAATAGATCGCAATTGTGGAACATTTGGGAGGTTCATTTTCTTTGGCTCAAGTTCTATTTTTTTATTCTTCAAATTCTCTATTGTGGATTTCGCGTTATGTGAGGACGCCAAATCCGGTCAAAAATTATTTTTCTTTTGATAATATTTTTCGATAAAATTGCTAAGTGCTGGAACACATTTTCGTTGTAAACTTGGGCATTCATAGCTACACCACCTTTAAAAAACTGCTTCGCTGACACCACGTTCGCTTATGGCTAACCACAACAAAACTTTTCCTGGAAACTTTGTCTTACAAATAAATTTAGCTTTTTGGTTTCTTTGTGACTGGAAGACTCAAAATAATGTTTTGGCTGCCATTCATTTCCTTCCACGGTAAAATATGAGTCGTCATCCTTCACGCATTTGTACTCTGATGAGCAAGAAAAGTAATTTCTGGACAGCTCGCGTAACCTGCATTTATACCCTTCTGTTGTGTTTCAGCAGTAAATGGTGCTATTTTTTCTTCTTTTCTGGACTCCCATCGATTCTAAATATTTCTTAATTGTGTTTTGTCAAAATTATATTTCTTACCCAATTGGCGATAAAATTTACACTGCAACCTGCTGTTTCACTTTTTAGTTTTAACCGAACTTTGGAGTCTTGCAAACTACATTTCCAACCTAATCCACATTTTCTTTCAATTGATTTATTATTCTTAAATAAGTTTATTGTCGTGTAGATAAATTTTTTTGAAACCCATGTCCTTAAAATGCCTAAAAATTCTTTTTAATTTTGTTTGAATTTTCTTCACAAAATTTACAAATTAATTTGTGGCGGTTTAGCACGTTTAGTGTCATTTTCATAACTAATTTTTAACTGACCAGAGCAATCTTAGTTTTGTTTTTATAAATAGACAGTACAGTTAACTTTGCCGTGTTTTTGTTTTTGTAAGAGTATTGTGTCGTTTTTAATAACAGTGTTGTACGCGTCGTATTTCATTCACCATACGTTATATTATAATTTTAACAAAACTTATTTACAATAATTATTTTTAGCGCTAGTTTTTGATTTTTTTTTTGATTGAGTCTTATTTTGATTTTCGATGGGCGGGGTTACAATTTTAAAAGAACCAATGAGAAAATTGCATCCCAAATTAATTGTTAACTCCAAAATTTGTCAACCGACCGTAAATTTTATTGTTTTAATCTGCTAATTAGACCCTCATCTTTCATAATTCGCTTTAAAAATCGTTAAAATCAAAATGCGGGTATCTTAACTGCCACCCTTTTTCCATTAAAATGCCTTCTTTGCTATTTTCAGGTTAAGTCAAACTTTCTTCCTTGTTAAAATTTATTTAAATAATATGAGATAAACTTTCTGAATATAGCAAGAGCTAGATTACTGAAACGTTACCGCATAACGGAATGTGCTGGATAATAGAGCGTCCTCTTAGCAACGATATACATTAAATATTAAATTCCGCACTTGATTATAATATAAAGTGTGTTTACAATATTTATTTACTTCGTATATCTACATGCGCCATTTGAATACATAACAATAGCGTCTTTATTTGACGAGTAAATATTTGCACGTGCTCGGCTACGCAATGCTTCGCCTCGCAAGCTATAGATTTCTACGTTTTTGTTAATTTTCTTCCTTTTAATTTGCTTCATCGCATGATTCAATTTTAATTTTCAAAATGCTGATGTTAACTTCATGAAAATAAATTTTTGTTAGAAAAGTTCAGCTTTGTTTCAGCCCTAAAAGGTCAAAATACCATCGGACAAGTTATATGTTCATAAAACAGTGGTTGCCTGTGTAACTTATAGTATGAAAGTTGAGAATATCTGTTTGAATTTCCTTGGTCAATAATACAATAATATAATTTCTTTGATGTTGAATTTAAAGAAGAATATTTAAATTGATCGATTTCAGCAGACTTCATGAAACGAATTGGAAAAAAGGAGAGGAATACGGCAAAAAAAAGTTAAATTAATCTCTTTCAAGTGTAAACCGATATTTTCTTTTGTAATTTTGTATGTTGGCTGTATTGTGGAGTGGCGACACAAAAATTTAAATACATTTTAAAAATATTCTGAAAAATCGACACGAAAGAAAAATATCAATCGCGAAACATTATCCTACTTGTTCAGGGCATGAACATCATTGAAAGATAAGTTGACAAATTATTACGACGTGTTTGAAACCACACAAAAACTAAATCACCTTTATTGTTGGCAATCAATCAATTATACAACAACGCTCAACACATCAAAGTTTAATAAAAAAAGTTTGATCCTCGAAAAAGATTAAAATTTTATAAGCACAATAATTATAAAAATAGATGATTGATGGCAGCTTTTCCAATAATCGAAACACATGTAGGAAGTAAACGATCGATATACATTAATGCTATTTTTAATCCAATATAAAATTCAATTAGTGAAAACAAGCACCCCTTGAAAGCTCAGAAAAAAATAAAACCATCAAGATTCGTTAATTAAATTTAAATATGACCGTGCAATATTATGCAAATTATATTCTAAAATCAACTTAAAAATTTAACTTCCATTAAATTAAAAAAGGTTTTTTATAAGTAATAATTGAGATTCAATTTTAATTAATGGATTGAAAGCTCCAAGCTCCTTTGATTTGTTGTTTTGCCTTTTGTTCAAAATGATGTGGGTTGCGCAAGCATCTGTTTTCCAGCGCATATTCACAAATTGAAAATATCTATAAGGTGTCAGAATAAAAGCACAAAACATCGATAATTCTCTTGTATCAAAGAGAAGTAAGTAGGAGTATATCAAAAGAATTTTTATTTATTAAATAAAAGCACCCCACGAATTCTACGGCGTGTTAAACCCGGTAAATATGAAATTAAAACATTCCTGATAAAAAATAAAATCTTAAAGAGATTTTAAAGAGTTTGTAGTTTACACAACGACGTAAAGACCATTAGGTAAACTTCTCTGCTAGTAAAAAAAAATATAAATAAAACTTCTGCGAGTTCCTTGCGGTGAGAAACGAATGTGGATTTTAACTCGGTCGAGTGTTTCTTTTCATTTTCCTCTTAATTTAAAACTTTGTCCTGTTATTTCCAACTGTACCAAGTACATCTATTGGTTCTGTGAGCACTTCAATACTACATTCTAGTAGGGTGTCATCCTATAATTAGTTGAAATTCTCGTTTTCTTTTATCGCAATCTGAAAATTTTTCTATATTTAGCACAACTTAAGAAGTTAATTGAAATAGTCAAAACTAATTGAAATCTTTTATAAACTTCAGAAGTTAATGGAATAGTGCAAAAGAAAATATCGCGTTTTTAGACAAGCATACCCACTCTAAAAGCAATAATTGTAAACAATTGATGCAGTTAAGTACTTCAGCTATTGATTCAATTTCAAATGTAGTAAAACCTGTTAACGGGAGGTTCATAAGTGAGGTTATACCGATTATGTCAAAAATGAGAGAGGTTATAGATTGAAAATCCCAAGAACTCAGGGGAACTACTACCCCGATTGCATGTCACGCATCGAGTAAAAGAAATTTCGAAAGAAATAACACAGGGGAACTCTTTGCATCAATTTTGACCAGAGGCCAACCCCTTTGAAAATTCAAACCACCTCTTCGTGTTTGACTTGAATTTGAATTCGTTTTTGTAATCTGCAACTCATACCGAATTTAAATTATAATAAATTATTTATTTTACGTGTTGATTTAAAAATTATAATTTTGGTCCTCGATTTATAAATAAACAAACTTTATCGATAAAACCTGTTAAAATAATTTACAATTTTATTCTGAATGATTGAAAAGCTACAACAGTTATTACATAGTAATATTTAAATATGCTAATTTCCAAACATTTGCATTAGAATTTTAAAATTTAATGATTAAATATCAAAGCAAAAATAGAGTTAAAAATCTTTTTGAGAAGTAAAATTTCGACAGGAAAATTAGCACCTACATAATATGCAACTGTCAAATTAATTTAATTTTTCTAATCTTAAAAACAATATACTGCATTATTTTTTACGCTGTGCTGCGACTTAATTCTTACGACTGACTTTCACTAGCTACCCCTGAATAATCCTAACGATCGCAACACATATTTCGTCTAATTAGTGCCGTTTGTGATGCAATAAACACTAATTGTCATACTGCCATCATATTTATAATCAATCCATGTTGCACTTTAATTCCACAATTAAATCACAACAAGTAAATAATAATAATTATTGTTTCCACGCAATAAAGGCATACGTGATATATCCCCAGATTTAAACTTTCATAAAACGGGAAATGTCATTTTTTTTCCCAAAATAATATTTCAAAATAAAATTAAAACGTAAAAATAATAAAATATGACAACGATATGAGTAATATTAAAAAATATCTCCCGTTGAATGATTAAAGTAAATGTAGGTTGACAGTTAAATTTCCTTCGGGAACATTCTAATAATATTAAATTGTAAATATAATTAATTTGTTATTTTCAAATAAAAAACAGTAAAATTTTGATACGTCTTTGCAGTTTTGATTACTTCCGAGTTTAAAAATGTTGATAAACCTTTTGAAGTGCCAACTTGAACCAAAACAATTAAAAAAGTAATTAAACTGCTTAAAAACAAGACCTCAAAGAGAACTACCTCCACAAAAACGAAATAGCATAAAAATTTAAGTTAACCCCCGCTCGGAAGTGTACTGAAGTTCTTAAATTTTTACATTATAGATCAACGTCAATTTCGAACAAGTAAATTTAAGAAAAGGTTTTGGTATTAAGACCTCTCGAATGCCTGGTTGGGAAATTGTGATTTTAATTTTAGCTCAAACATGATTCGAGACCTTAGCTAAGAGAGGGGGCATCTAAAACTCTATTCCTTGATTCCTGCAACCGACTTCTAGATAATTGTTAAATTTTGTGGTTTAAAGAAGTCCTTTCACTCCCCATCTACATTGTACATTTCTGCACGTTTGCCCCCAACCCGCAAACTAGGGTCTATTATAGCTAAACGACTATAGAAGCTAAATTAAACACACAAAATATAGTTAACCGCGATTAGTTAAACTTTAACCGAACTTAAAAAATTAAATCGAAAATTCGGTTAAAATTAAATAGAAAATTTGGTTAAAATTTAACCGAATTAGTACAGTTCCTTATAGGAAGGTTCAAAAAGTATATTTAAAATTTTTCAATTAAGGGCCGCAGTTTTTCCATTATCACCATAGATGTATCAAGGTCTAATAATGAAAAACCTGACGCGAAATTTTAAATTGATGACAATCAATGACAAAATTAACCTTAACCGGTTAACTTTCAAAAAAAATTTTAGTTTTATTATAATAGTGATAGTTATAATAATTTATCTATAGAGATCTATATTTCATTATAGAGTGAAAATTTAAGCATTAATCTGTAAGTTTTTAGGTCCTTTTAGGTGCATTTTGTGGAAATTTAAAATATCTAATAAGGCGTAAAAAGATACAAATTTTATTATTGTATTAATTTACTGTAAAATTATAGAGCTCGGTTCCGTATTATAAATTTTCAGCAGATTAGCTGGAAAATAAACGAAAAATTCCTTTGCATACGCATACAATCCGGGTTCTCTGGAAACATCGATACATTATTTTTACATAAATCACGACGTTTTTGGTGATTATTTTTCGCGCTTTAAGATTGAAACTTTGTAAATTTCGAAAATTTATTCTTGAATCAACTCTATTTCGTAATATTATAAAAATGATACGATCTGTTATTTTAATATTTAAATTTTACTCTTAGCAGAATAAACAACTGTATTGATTTTTTATAGGAAACCTTTCAAGCGTTAATTCCTTCTTGGGGTGCCTTCTTTAACCAAAAGTTGGCGATTATCCCGGATATTTTTGTATTATGGTAGTGTTTCGAAATTGTACCCCAGTTACGATTTTAATAGAGAAAATGCGCGGTTAACCCTCGCATGCCCCGTAATAGTTCCGTTTCCACAAGTACATCACTATATACTCGTAATTCTAATAAGTTTCAGTTTCCAAACCGCACCGACCAGCCACACTGCTATTGTGAAACCCAAAATTGATGCACGAAGCCCGAATTTCTGGAATCAAAATTTTCAGCAAAAATTAAAGCAAATTTACACTAACTTGTAAGAGCGAATAAATTCTTAAAACGTTCAAAATGTAAGTAAGTATAAATTCGTCTTAAATGTAAAACACTTTCTTATCCAAGTTTTAATCGAGTTTGCATTTAAAATTTTTCATTACGTGATGATTCTCTCTTTAACTTTCACACTTACGTATAATATTACCTCCACTTTTTATTGTAATTTAAAAATCTACCCAAATTTCGCAAAGGTACATTTATAAAAAAAAATAAATCGAATCTCCTATATTCGTAGGTACAACCTGCATTTGCGGCTTTCTATGAGTGGGAAAAACGAAATAGATAAAAACCAGAACTGTCAAAATTTAACCTGTAAAAAGCTTTGGAATATGCAAATACTTTAGATAGAGAACCTTTCAAGCAAATGAGAATTTTAAAAGTTTTGTCAAGTCGAGAAATATCGAAAAATATTTTTCGCAAGTTAAAATGTTGTTAATATCCTGAGCTTTGTGTCACCAAACTTTATCTCTTTAAAAATAAAGTTGAAGCTCGGTCTTAGTAGGAGATATCATAAATATAAGTTAAAGCAAAAGTCCAAAGCATGCAACTCTACGTGTCGCCGTTAATCTCTTTTAGAACTGAACTTGACACTTTTCTACAACAGTAACACAAGGATTACATCGGTCACACGCCCGCCGTCCGTGATTTACTCCACTTATACAGGACACTCGCTAATCTCGACTTCTTCTGACTGTTCGCAGATAGTGTAAATCACCTGATGCAGTTCCGCCCTGGTTGAGGAGGACATATTTTCGATCGTTCTAACATTCTTACACTGCAAAAACATTTCACACAGTTCGTAACACAGAAAACAAACACCTAGTATAATGAAAGTTTCCATCACGATGATATATTAGGTCATCCTTCCTCTATTGCTAGAATTTTCCATCATAACTCTAACGGCGCCAGATACCCTGGCCTTTCTGCTAATGCAAAAAGATTCTCGAAAGAGAATTGAACAAAAGGTTTCGGTTCAAATAAAAAAAAAGGATTCGTAATGGAGCAAAACTCTGCGACAACTTCGTTTATGTAACACCGAATTTCACAACAAGTAAAGCACGTGCAAGTAACTTTTTACATTTTTTACAACAATTACAATCAATTATTTAAATTCGTATCAACACCCTGTAACGATATGCACTAAGTTCGTTAAAATTTATAAAAGAGCGGAACACGAGGTTTAGAGAAAATTGACAACACTTCGTTAAATTTACTTCGATGTCGACAATACGCCCGGAATCAGGATAACGTACAGATGACGTCGAGGTACTGCAGGAGTGGTCCAGGCGCCGTTATAGGGATGCTGAACGAAAATATACGATCAAGGACGAAAGGATAATACGTAACACATTGACAATAAATTGTGCTGTACGAATATAAAAAAGTCCTGACAAGTAGTGAAACCTATTTTGAAATCAGGACTCTACGGTAAACGTACCAACATTAAAAATGTTTATAAGATAAGTTCATCGGTAATATTTTAATTGGATAATTTATCCAATCCTCCATTTCACTGTCAGAATTATTTTAGTCAAAATCCCTTTTTCTAAAATCTAATTATTGCAACCCACTCTACGTCCTAAATCAATTCTGAGATATTAGATATAAAAATTAGGGCTTATTATAAATTTATAGATTCAACCCCGGTTGCTGTTGGTTGCAAATTTAATAATCAATAGGGATTTCAAAGAATTACTATAAAGATAATAACATTTATTTGTAATGTTCCATATCTTTTAACAAATATAATTATACTTGGCTAAAAAATCTAATTGTTACGTCAAAAGACAATTTAATATTATATTTTTAAGAGAGAAAAGAAAAACATCGGTAAAAGCTTGAGAGATAAAAATTTCAACATGTAATTTAAACTTTTAAAAAAATCAAAAGAAACGAAAATTAAGTTAGCCAATTAAAACGTTTCTTAAGCATTTTGGTTCCTAATAAAGTTCTAATAGCCTTAAAAACTATGCAAATTAATTTCCCCCAAATTTGGTATTTAACTGAAATTAGTTTCTTTTGTTTCTAAGTCGTTTTTGTACAATTTCAAGTTAAACATTGTTATTACTCTTTTGTGAGAACGTTTAATTGTTTATTCCATTAATGGGATTATTTCATATCATAATTTATTCATCTGAAAACGTCTTCAACGTAAAATCAATTATTATTGTCCATCTGTTTGTTAACAGCAATTCGATTTACTCACTCGTGCATTCGTTATACTAATCGGCTTTACAGACAGTTCTATAGATTAACGTTTTGCCCCTTATATAATAATATATAAATAACGTATTTTGCTTTATATAACAACTTTGAGAGATCTGTCTGTAAAATCACCAATAAAATGCACTTAAAGGTATTGCTAGCTAAACTTGTAACTTCGCAACATTTTCAATTTTTTAAAATGCCGCATTATATGGATTAAATTATAGGTTTCAATTTTAAAAATAATATATAAAAAATATCGACCAACCAATTTTGGAATTAACAGAATCTTCGCAATTTCTCTATCCACAATCACAATGTTAATGCAGTATTGCAACATGCACCTTCGAGGAATGCAACACAAGTGAAATATTTCCTTGAACCGCATAGCAGGAAGTATTTTCCACGTAACATATTTGCACGTAATATATTTACATAATTAGATTTATATCCTGCACTTTTGAAGCATCGAGATTGGAGGAATTGATTTCGAGGTAGATCTGAAACTAATTTGGTTTTCTCTTTCATGCTACAGTCCGAGAAACGCTCACGACTAAGACATTCAGCATAGCTTGAAGTAATAAATCGAAGCAGTTTGGTGTTGTAACCAAGCAGGTAACTTCCTCATCATTTTTTGATGCGTAAAAAAATAACTTCTACTCCCAAGTTAAAAGTCAGCAGTAACCTGATGATTTTGTTCAATTAATTAATTCTTTTATTAATTTATGTCTCTGTTATGTTAAAAATAAACGAGATTCTGGTTTCGTTTAAGAAATCTATGTAGATGATCCTTCCAAAAGGTTTTTTGTCTTAGTTTTAGTTTTTCCAACTTACTTCATCGTCAAAATCAGTTTTAATTTTGACAACATAAGTAATCTTATCTCTTTCTGTTCAATCCTAATTAAACAAGCATGTCCGACAGCACCGTCGTGAAGCATAACAAACGGTGTAATTCTCTTGGCTCTTGTAAACCGCCCTCAAATACCAGCAAAGGCTAATAGATGACAGCAAGTGAAAATCGTCGAGTTAGCGTTAAGAAGTAATAGGCTCTGTTTACATCAAATCTTTAATCTAAATTTATCTATTCCCCATTTTGTAACCTCTTGAAAAACAAAGTGTCATACATGAATATCATGTTTGTATTCATTCGAGAATCAAAATTGTAGACATCAAAATGAGACGTTTGAAACTGACTCCAATTGTATCGTTTTCTCAAGTGCAAGACTACTTTGGATTAATTGTTGTTGAGGGAGATGAAGATTATACAAGCTTAAAGTTACGTATAGACGGAGGGCCTGCGGCCTCGCATTTAATATTTAAGCCAGATACTTTGTAAAGAAACCCATCCGCATTTATAATTGAAAAATAGAAGGTATTGTGATGGGATCGGTTAACTGGAAACTTATTATTGCTGCGGTAGATTTACTGCATTGCAGATAGAGAAAAATAGAAGGATTTGACAGAAGGCATTCGCATAATGTAAAAACGACAACCCTGTATAAATAAATGCGCTCTGTTTCCTGCACATATCCCATATTTGTCATATTATCCCTACATAAATCAATGACTAAATTTTGAAGAGAAAATTAAATATTATGATAATAACAGTAATAATTTTAATGTCACAAATTTATTATAAGCGACACAATAAATTGCATTATCTCAATGAAAGTTGGAGCGATTTAAAAATATAAGCACTTCCCGTAACGGTTCCACGCATTCGCAAACAAAACCATATATGCAATCCTTTTTGGTTTTTTCATAAACCTTGATAAAAAGCGGCCAAACTAATTTTCCCTTTAAATAATAATGTTCAATGGCATGGTAATTTAAAATGGGAAGCCCTGTATACGTTCGTCAGGTTAAAATTAAATTCTACACCTCTTCGTCAATCAGAATTTCAAATGCGGGCGCGCTGTTAAATAACAAATATGTTAACGAAACTGGTGATGTTAGCAATAATCAGCAAGTGTTTAAAATGTGAACTCGTTAAAATAAATTTTAATAAAGCCGCTTGGAAAGGAATTGTATTAAATGATACAAGAATCCAACCGTCTTCCTCATACCGGGGGTTTGAACAAGTGCCTCCTGCTCCTGGTTTTCCCTCGCTTCCATTGCACTCGTTTTCATCATTAGATTCAATTATTCAATCCGCATTATTACCCCCAGGGTTTGTTTGTATTCCGATTGGAACGTGCAAACCCGCCGATGCCAATGACCTAGTTATAGGAACCACAACTCTGGTAAGTTGAAATAATTTTGAAAGATATAAAAAAATCGTTTGTTTTAACGAAACAATTAAAATAAATAAGATTTAATCGATAACCTTTCAGAACAACGTTCCACTTTGTCCGCTAGGACAAATACCTTGTTCGAATAAAGCAGGTGGAAATCAATGTGGATTGAGATTCGTGAATTCAATTAACCCGGCCGATGGTGATGCAACTCCAGGATCATATCCGTGGCAAGCCTACATTGTAAATCAAACGGGTTTTATAGGCGGAGGGGTCCTTTTAGACGAATATCATATTCTCACAGCAGCCCATAAAGTTTGCCAGGACACGTAAAGATTTCAAATCGAAATTTATAAAATCTGTTCCTTCACCGAGTTATTTTTAGTGGAAATGCGACTACAGTTGGTGTGTATTTAGGAGTTAATAATTCCACTCAATTAGGCGTGCGTTATGATGTTGACAGAATATTTCTTCATCCCAATTTCAATCCAGCCAATTTGTTTAACGACCTAGCTTTGATTCGCTTAATGAAACCAATTATTCCGACTACGCAAATGTATATAAATGCAGCTTGCTTACCACAACAAGGACAATCGTTCGTCGGACAAACGTAAGCTAATGAGAATACGAAGGATTTTAAAAAGATATTTATTAACTTTTTAGATGTTGGGTATCCGGGTGGGGTAAAACGTCGTATGGTTCCAACGAAATACCGACATATAAACAAAAACAAGTTCAAGTTCCTATAGTGCCAAGTGATGTTTGTTATGCATCCATGAGCAGTTTACAACTTTTAGGTTCTAACGTAAATAAATACTTGGATCCTTTTGGCGAAATATGTGCAGGGGGAGAAATGGCAAAGGATGCTTGCACAGTAAGTAAATTATTCAACATTTTTGCTACTAAAACAACAAGAAGTAAAATTTCAATTAAGGTAAATTTGTTAAACGCTGCTATTTTAATCAAAATGTTGTGATCCGTTCAATAAAAATGCCCAATTTATTATTATTAAATGCCTGCTCTTACGGGGATAAGCTCGGCTTGAGTACCTGGTATACACACTTATGGCAATAAATTTTCTTTATTAAATTATGCTGCTGCTGCTGTTTTGTTGTGCATGGAATGTAAAAAGTATTACTAATATTTATGATTTACTTTTATAGCAAGATGGTGGATCTCCAATGGTATGCAATTTTAACGGTAAATTTACAGTAGCAGGAATTGTAATTTGGGGGAAAGGATGTGGACAGCAAGGCGTTTATGGAGTATACGTTAATGTTGCACATTACGCTACTTGGATATCCAATACAATTTCACTTTTAAATTCGATTGCGTAATGCTATTTAAATAAAATGTTAACAATTAAAATTACTTTTTTTCTTGCTAAATTCATAAGCAAAGAGTTTATTTTGCCAAAAGCGTTCGTTTATTTTCTAGACTTTCGTTATAAAGAAAGAACATAAAGAAGCAAAAAAATTACATGTTGTGGCTTCACCGTATACAAGCAAAAACTTTAGTCTGACCGCTTTTCTTCCGAAGGCGGTGGTAACCCACCAAGACAATTTGCTAAGAAATTTCTTGTAAGAGTCGGGGCACTCGAAACCGAGTAACGGCTTAACCGTGCTAATCTTGGCACGAAAACTAACATAACACGGTAACCACTCGGATCATCAATTACTTCAAAAATTAACACATAATAATTATTTTTGCGTTAATTATGCGTTAATTGCGTTAATAATAATTATTATGCGTTAATTCCGGTGGCAATAATTAATTAAGGCAGTGAAAGTACCAGGTTCACCTCTCGGTAAGACTACGCAGAAAAAATTAATAATTATACTGGTTACGTTTTCCGAATTTTTCAATTTTTTTTTTTAGTTTTCAATGAGCGGCGGCAGTGCCGAAGACACCGCAACCATTTGCAATTATGTAATAAATATAAAACGTATAAATAATACTGTTTGATAATACTTTTTACACATCGTCGCGATTCAATATTTAATGCAAATAACAGCAAACAACAAACTTATAAAATACAAATTTTTTGAATCGCCCATATTTTAAAATCTTCTTTATCTTTCATAATCCACCATTATTTATTTAGGAAATTTTGAATTGCCGAGTTTGATATATCGATAGTTGTCGATGTGTTGACGTAAGATGCGGACTTCCCGCATTTTTCTGTTAAAATTTCTGCAATTTTCTGTCCAGCACGGATAGATAGCAACATCCTATATTATGACATTTTCATAAATGTTACAAATACACCTATCCCCCGATTTACACGGTACTTGTTTTACACGTTTTCGCTTTTACACGGTTTTCCAAATAGGTTTTTTTTTGTTTTTATCGTACTCTACTAAATGCTACTGTGTTTGAACACGTGCGCTGTGTACACATCTCACGGGGAATCCCGAGCTTATGTGCTGACTTGCTGCACATGCACACTGTGTCTGTATTTCTTCGCATAAAATTAAAGTTTTATCTACGGAAAATTGTATTTGAGTGAAAGTTTCACAGTTTCAGAAAGATTTAATTTTCCATATTCGTAAATTACAAGTGAGTGCATAATTTAGATTATTATAAATTAACATAAATTAAAAAAAAATTATAGGCTTATGCATTTTCTGCAAGCTTTTCGATTTACACGGTTTTGACTTGAAAATTTTTAATTTTCGATTTACACGTTTTTCTCAGGAACGTATCTACCGTGTAAATCGGGGGATACCAATCAGCCTTCCTAATTTAATTTACAATTTACGTTGATAAAAAATATTTATCAAAGGGAGATAGAAAATGTGTGAGGAATTTTTTTGAGTTTTGCGAATTTTAGAAAGATTAAGTTAGATCTTCGCGAAAATAGCGGTGACTTCTACTGTCAAATTCCTGTTTGGGAGATTGAGGAAATTTGAAAACTGAAATTGAAAAATTGAAATTAATTATCGGAAAGATCTGGAAATTTGTTCGGCCGCCGTGTAGAGACCATTATCACGTTTAAGATTTCCGGTGGTAAACCATCGTCCCACATCTTGTGCGAGTTTCGGCGGGACCCCTCAATTAAAGTTGAAAACCTCCCTTCAACGATTGATTCCAAAGACCACGAAAACACCTTTGCTGAGATTTTGTTTAGTGTTATTTTTGCCGTTTGGGGTAGACTGGCAATTCCAGTCAGATAATTGAAATTTTTCCGATTTCACCGATTGAGTTGTAGATTCATACCTCGTCCAAGGAAGTCGACTACTGCAGGTAGTTAGCCACTCTTTACTAATCCATTTTTCCGTCACTACCAAATAAGGGTAACTCAATCGTCGAGATTGAAGTTATTTGTTTACGTTAATTTTTTTCAAATTGCACAGATTTTCTGAAATTGATAGCTTTAAATCCCACAGTAACGGAAGCGAGTATAGTGTCACTTTGAGGTGCACTCGCTATTTGTTAACATTAATTTTGAACGCCTGTTACAGTTTAATTTTGTCGGCGCACACACCCGCAATAAGGCCGAAAATTTCCGACTAACTCGCCGTGAGGTCGGGATCAGATTTGAATAAATTTTTATTGCACATGCGCCGGAATACGTCAAAATTGAGATGGTAACGATATGATTACAGAGAGCGCCACTACTAATGTCAAACGATATAAGTTAGGCGAAAAGTTAGCAGTCTTTTCCCTAAGCCGTTCGTAAATAAACTTACTATTTCGAGTATCCCATCCAACTGAGTCTTACATTTTGGACCTGTAACTAACATAAACAGAAAAACACAGTTATACAGAGAAACTTATAATTGTATCAACTGTCAAGGTCATGTGAGTATATTCTTTCGTTTGTTATCTAGAAGTGCCAACTTTCGAAAATAATATTCGAAATTATTGGGTCTATTCAACAACGATTATTTCCAGTAATATTACTACAACGCAAGCGCATTTGTGCATAATTGTGCATAATTTGGGTCTGACGGGACGAAAATTGACTAATGCGCTTGCGCTCCAGTAATATTACTGGAAACAATCGTTGTTGAACAAACTAATAATTTCGAATATTCGAAATTAGTTATCAAACAAAGAATGAACTACATGAACAGTTGATACAAATGTTCTAACTCAGTTGGTGGAATTCGAAGTAGTTTTACGGTAAATAATAAAGATTTGACGAAAAATGAACAAATCTAGTTGTATTGAGTGACGGAAATTGTTAAATTTCAAAGCTTCGAAGCCTTACAAAATTATGACATTGACGGTACGTACATTCCTCAATGAGTTACTTAACGGCAATTCAAAACTATAACGGATCCGACATAAGCTCGCTGCTCGTAACAACACTTGGATGAACGAAGCACTTCAACATCAGAAATGATTCCTCGGAACACGAAACGACTTGTCTTATTAAAGTTCAAAGCCCACTGACGTTGCGTTGTAAATGTACGAGAAGGAAACTAAGCCTTCGTTTAAGCAATCAACGTAGATAAGGTACTCTAATAGTTGTAGAAAAATCCATGAACCCACGGTAAAATTGGTCAATGTCGAAGTGCTGACACTTAGTCGAGTAGAGTTTCCGACTTTTTTCAGAATACTAGAGGGTACCTTAATTGGTTTCTGGATTGCTATTGGAGCGGTGACAATTTTGGTTGTCGGTTGTAAAAATCGCCGACGGATGTAGCGACCTCTACAAGCACTTCTTCCAACCTAATATTTACTTCGTAGCAGCGGTCCCTTTCTTCGTTGTTGACGGTGATCACCTTGAAGCGGCGAAATAACATTCCTCGTAATATTGTTATTGCCTAAATCGATGGGCGTAGGCGACTTATTCAGCGAAAAGACGTAATTTGCGACAGTATTTTCAATCTTTACGGGAGGCGATGGTGAGAACACAGCTTGGCGATAATTTCAAACATTTCACTAACTTGATGGGATAACCTCTGTAGGTAAACGTGTAGTCAAGGTAGTTTCGAAAGGTCGTCGTCTGCATTTGAGCCATGGTAGTATCGCACTTTACCAAACCATCCGCGGCAGTTGTGCGTAGATTGGCGTTTGCGTTCAATTGTCATCTAAAATTTCAGAATTTTGGAAAGTCATTTTCTTCTAAAATTTGCAAGTAGCCCGCACATTTTTTACTATGGTTGCCATATCAACCGTGCCACGAGTGCAAATTTATGTTTCTCTGAGATTCTGCTGAATCTATTAGTTTAATAACACACTTGTGCGGGAGTCTTAGAAAGCTAAGATAGCAAGACCTGAAAGCCGCATTAATAAAAAATTATAAATTCACGAGGGTTTTTTAAGTACATACTGCTATGATATTTTTGAAAAATAATTTTGAATTTGTTTATATAAACATTTTTTAACTTTCTGTTGGCAACTTAAACTCACCTACAACTATTTTATTCCTCGACTAGCTCACTATGTCTTTTTGTGTAAATAATTTCAATGATTACAAAAAAATAAATGTTTATTAAAATAATTATTAAATTCTTAACACACACCTTGCATATGACTTCGTAAACCCCCTGTATATTAATTAATAAAACAAAATTAATTATAATTGCTTTTGTTCATTATAAACTTCGTTGACTGTCGTTTTTATTCGTCGACCTTTTTGTAAAAAGTACCAAAAAAATTCGTGTGAATTGTGACGCTGTCTAAACTCCCAAACAACCGTGTACTGGTAAGTGTTTTTTGTAAATTCCCTTGCTATAACAATTGATCCTTGTTGGTATGAGGTAAATATTTTCTTGAAATTCGTACAGGATGAACATTTACAAGGAGACCACCGACCTTACCCTCACCGATTTGCTTGATTTTTGTTTTACGAGCAGGTTATGACTAGAAATGAAGCGGGCCAAAATATTAGAGCGCGATATTCACCCGTTGCCGAGAAAATCTACTTTGAAAATATCGTCTTTTTTCATATTTTATGGGGTACGGCTGAAGGGTCTAGTAATTTTCTTATTGGTATCTGTGGATATAGGGATAACAAAAAATACTATATATAAATTAAAATTATAATATATCAAGCTGTGTACTAAAAATCAAAAATCTTATTTTTATCTATTAATCTTCGGAGGAATCATCCGAAAATTCGCAGGAGCCAGGGTGATATTCGTCGTAAAACAAAAAAGCAATATGTTTCACTACATCGAGCGCACCTTATAAATGCAGTTTTCTTACACTTGCAAGGATTGTTTAAAATTTCTATGGGGAAGCACATTTGGTTTACATTTATGAAAACATTTCTCTCGTCAGTGAGCTTGGAAGCAAACCACGCGTACTGCAGCATATCCGAAAAAATTGGTGAGGACAACTGATGTTGTACTATCGATTGTATTTTATGCAATCTTCCGAGAATTGATTTCACGTTGTGTCTCGATCAACTGTGCACAATTTTGAAGACGTTTGATAAAATTTTTTACTTGTCGATAAAAGTAAACATCGCAAGGCTGGACCAATGGTGTACATTTCGGAGGAATTACTTTAATCGTACAAGTTGATTGACCTTCTTCATCCTGAAATACTTCATCGTATAGATCTAGATTTGTTTGGCCTCCCAAGAATCGATTATAAGTAGAAAACGTTCTTTTCCACGTATGGCTTAAAACGTTCGTTAAATAATCTTTATACAAAGATGTTGTCAACTTTCCCGACTTTGAAGAAGTTACAACAACATTTTTTTATTTTCTAGCATATTCTTCTACACATATTTTAACCCTCGGCCCAAATGATCCTGTCGCCTCTTGTAGGCATACAAAAACGAGAGGTAATAGTTTTCCGGAGAGGGTAATGGCATACTGTGCTGTATAGGAATGGGTGACCTTGTTCATGTCCTTTGTATTAACAATAATAACTTTTGATCCCGCTCCGCGAGAGTTCGGTTATAATTTGACTGGTATTGACACCCAGTCTGATCTGTATTGATAACAAGATCTTTGTCAAATTTCGGTATCAACGCACGAGTCTGGATTCGAAATCTTTCAGCGGCAGCCAAAGTTTCCTCCAGTGTCGCGGTTTCTCTTTGGCTTACAAATTTGGTTATTTTTCGCTGGCCAATTCGGTGTCTTCTTTTGAATCGAACAACCCAATTTTCAGAGGCTTTGAATTCAAAATTCTCAAACTGACCCGCTGCAGATAATGCCCACTGTTGCAAGTTTCTTGTTGATACTTGTTGAGAGTTTTTGCGAGCTTCTACAAACCTGTCATTGCTCCAAGAGTCAATAATTTCAAATTTATCAAATTTTGTTCCACCATTTTGAATTTGTTTTCTCCATTTCTTCAAATCCTTAAAGCTTTTTAGACGGGAACATCCTCCTTTTTGAAGAGTTTTAATGCTCCACTTTGGATGTTGCCTAGCAATATTAGAAACCTTGATTTTGTAATCTAGTGGAATATTATCGATTTCTTCTATTTTCATCCTTTTCTCTCTGGAGAACAATCTTCGGTCATATTTTCTTTTACTTCTTCAAAATTTCGTCCTCCGACACAATTGCTTTTTCTCCTAACGTTGTTATAATGTAATGGTAAATGTCTTCTCCTACTACCACAGCGTCTTCACTAATTACCGCAGAAGCTTCTGGCGCCATTAAATTATTTGCAATAAGGAGTTGCTGACAATACACCATCGCATCTTTCAATCGCCTCCTAGAAATTTCACTATACAGAGATTCTTCATCGGTTTCGATTTCTTCAACTGTCGAAGGGCCCAGTGTTTCCATGAATTTGTAGTCAGACATTGTCGAAACGATATATAGGTATAACTTGATATATTATAATTTTAATTTATATATAGTATTTTTTGTTATCCCTATATCCACAGATACCAATAAGAAAATTACTAGACCCTTCAGCCGTACCCCATAAAATATGAAAAAAGACGATATTTTCAAAGTAGATTTTCTCGGCAACGGGTGAATATCGCGCTCTAATATTTTGGCCCGCTTCATTTCTAGTCATAACCTGCTCGTAAAACAAAAATCAAGCAAATCGGTGAGGGTAAGGTCGGGTGGTCTCCTTGTGAGTCTTACATTTTGGACCTGTAACTAACTTAACAGAAAAACACAGTTATACAGAGAAACTTATAATTGTATCAACTGTCAAGGTCATGTGAGTTCATTCTTTGCAACTTTCGAAAATAATATTCGAAATTATTAGGTCTATTCAACAACGATTATTTCCAGTAATACTACTACAACGCAAGCGCATTTGTGCATAATTGTGCATAATTTGGGTCTGACGGGACGAAAATTGACTAATGCGCTTGCGCTCCAGTAATATTACTGGAAACAATCGTTGTTGAACAACTAATTTCGAAAATTATTTTCGAAAGTTGACACTTCTAGATAACAAACGAAAGAATATACTCACATGACCTTGACACTTGATAAAATTAAGGTGTTCTAACTCAGTTGGTGGAATTCGAAGTAGTTTTACGGTAAATAATAAAGATTTGACGAAAAATGAACAAATCTATTTGTATTGAGTGACGGAAATTGTTAAATTTCAAAGCTTCGAAGCCTTACAAAATTATGACCTTGAAGGTACGTAAATTCCTCAATGAGTTACTGCAATTCAAAACTATAACGGGATCCGGCATAAGATCGCTGCTCATAACAACACTTGGATGAACGAAGTACTTCAACATCAGAAATGATTCCTCGGAACACGGAACGACTTGTCTTATTAAAAATTCAAAGCCCACTGATGTTGCATTATAAATGCACGTGAAGGGTTGAGGTCGGAAAACTAAGCCTTCGTTTAAGCAATCAACGTAGATAAGGTACTCTAATAGTTGTAGAAAAATCCATGAACCCACGGTAAAATTGGTCAATGTCGAAGTGCTGACACTTAGTCGAGTAGAGTATCCGACTTTTTTCAGAATACTAGAGGGTACCTTAATTGGTTTCTGGATTGCTATTGGAGCGGTGACAATTTTGGTTGTCGGTTGTAAAAATCGCCGACGGATGTAGCGACCTCTACAAGCACTTCTTCCAACCTAATATTTACTTCGTAGCAGCGGTCCCTTTCTTCGTTGTTGACGGTGATCACCTTGAAGCGGCGAAATAACATTCCTCGTAATATTGTTATTGCCTAAATCGATGGGCGAGGCGACTTATTCAGCGAAAAGACGTAATTTGCCAATATTTTAAACTTTACGGGAGGGTCTAGTAATTTTCTTATTGGTATCTGTGGATATAGGGATAACAAAAAATACTATATATAAATTAAAATTATAATATATCAAGCTGTGTACTAAAAATCAAAAATCTTATTTTTATCTATTAATCTTCGGAGGAATCATCCGAAAATTCGCAGGAGCCAGGGTGATATTCGTCGTAAAACAAAAAAAAACAATATGTTTCACTACATCGAGCGCACCTTATAAATGCAGTTTTCTTACACTTGCAAGGATTGTTTAAAATTTCTATGGGGAAGCACATTTGGTTTACATTTATGAAAACATTTCTCTCGTCAGTGAGCTTGGAAGCAAACCACGCGTACTGCAGCATATCCGAAAAAATTGGTGAGGACAACTGATGTTGTACTATCGATTGTATTTTATGCAATCTTCCGAGAATTGATTTCACGTTGTGTCTCGATCAACTGTGCACAATTTTGAAGACGTTTGATAAAATTTTTTACTTGTCGATAAAAGTAAACATCGCAAGGCTGGACCAATGGTGTACATTTCGGAGGAATTACTTTAATCGTACAAGTTGATTGACCTTCTTCATCCTGAAATACTTCATCGTATAGATCTAGATTTGTTTGGCCTCCCAAGAATCGATTATAAGTAGAAAACGTTCTTTTCCACGTATGGCTTAAAACGTTCGTTAAATAATCTTTATACAAAGATGTTGTCAACTTTCCCGACTTTGAAGAAGTTACAACAACATTTTATATTTTCTAGCATATTCTTCTACATATTTTAACCCTCGGCCCAAATGATCCTGTCGCCTCTTGTAGGCATACAAAACGAGAGGTAATAGTTTTCCGGAGAGGGTAATGGCATACTGTGCTGTATAGGAATGGGTGACCTTGTTCATGTCCTTTGTATTAACAATAATAACTTTTGATCCCGCTCCGCAGAGTTCGGTTATAATTTGACTGGTATTGACACCCAGTCTGATCTGTATTGATAACAAGATCTTTGTCAAATTTCGGTATCAACGCACGAGTCTGGATTCGAAATCTTTCAGCGGCAGCCAAAGTTTCCTCCAGTGTCGCGGTTTCTCTTTGGCTTACAAATTTGGTTATTTTTCGCTGGCCAATTCGGTGTCTTCTTTTGAATCGAACAACCCAATTTTCAGAGGCTTTGAATTCAAAATTCTCAAACTGACCCGCTGCAGATAATGCCCACTGTTGCAAGTTTCTTGTTGATACTTGTTGAGAGTTTTGCGAGCTTCTACAAACCTGTCATTGCTCCAAGAGTCAATAATTTCAAATTTATCAAATTTTGTTCCACCATTTTGAATTTGTTTTCTCCATTTCTTCAAATCCTTAAAGCTTTTAGACGGGAACATCCTCCTTTTGAAGAGTTTTAATGCTCCACTTTGGATGTTGCCTAGCAATATTAGAAACCTTGATTTTGTAATCTAGTGGAATATTATCGATTTCTTCTATTTTCATCCTTTTCTCTCTGGAGAACAATCTTCGGTCATATTTTCTTTTACTTCTTCAAAATTTCGTCCTCCGACACAATTGCTTTTCTCTAACGTTGTTATAATGTAATGGTAAATGTCTTCTCCTACTACCACAGCGTCTTCACTAATTACCGCAGAAGCTTCTGGCGCCATTAAATTATTTGCAATAAGGAGTTGCTGACAATACACCATCGCATCTTTCAATCGCCTCCTAGAAATTTCACTATACAGAGATTCTTCATCGGTTTCGATTTCTTCAACTGTCGAAGGGCCCAGTGTTTCCATGAATTTGTAGTCAGACATTGTCGAAACGATATATAGGTATAACTTGATATATTATAATTTTAATTTATATATAGTATTTTTTGTTATCCCTATATCCACAGATACCAATAAGAAAATTACTAGACCCTTCAGCCGTACCCCATAAAATATGAAAAAAGACGATATTTTCAAAGTAGATTTTCTCGGCAACTTGCTTTTGTTCATTATAAACTTCGTTGACTGTCGTTTTTATTCGTCGACCTTTTTGTAAAAAGTACCAAAAAAATTCGTGTGAATTGTGACGCTGTCTAAACTCCCAAACAACCGTGTACTGGTAAGTGTTTTTTGTAAATTCCCTTGCTATAACAATTGATCCTTGTTGGTATGAGGTAAATATTTTCTTGAAATTCGTACAGGATGAACATTTAGTAAACTTTAAAAAATATTGCACAACTGAGGCAATGATTTCGTAAAATTCGAATAATCTTAATTTTTGGATTGTAGTTTCTTATTCAGCTTTAACGGTAAGTATGTAGTATAATTCACTTTCTTAATATTTCTATCAAAATTTTTTAATAAACTGTAATTTGTAAATTTTAATATCCAGCAACTTTTTCCAAAATGGTAGTTGATCACTCATTAAAAATGGAAGTGTCCTCTTCTCGTCACAAGTTGTCCCCTTCTTGGGATTTCGAAAATTTGTATTTGGTTAATTTATTGGCGCTTAATCGCTGTTTGCTTAAGAACTGTGGTGTTTCACTTCGATTTAAGATTTTAAAATATATAAACACTGAGAAACTGAGAAGTATTAAGTTTGTTTACCTCTAACATTAACAACAATTTTAAGGTAAATTTTATTTCAAACAATTTTGTTCTACATTAACAACAATCAATTTTCGGCAAGAGTTAATCAAACCTGATTGCGATTTTCACCTTTTTTTGTAAATTATGAAAGATAACGCCATATACACATAAAAAAATTGCGGACAGTTCACAAATTCGGTTAAAAAATGGCTTAAGAATTAATTGGGAATGCAATTTTCTCATTAGCCCTTTTAAATTGTAACCCCGCCCATCGAAATTAAAATAGGTTATATAAATAGGCGACCATAAAAATACCAAAATCTAGGTTTTTACAGCAAATTATGGAAGATGAAGGTGTAATTACGAAATACAAAAATAAAATTTGTGGTCCGCCAACAAATTTCGGAAAAAATATATGTACTTTTTGGGCGAATCTCAGTCTTGACGTAGTTGCGTTTGTCAAGCGTTTTAGTAAAATCATCCCCTAGAACAGTCCAACTCGGCAAAGTGTGGATATTGACCAGGAAAATATCCGAGAGCCACTGGTAGCTACCCACCGCTAGTCACTGTCGACCAAAATTACTATTTAGATTAATATGAATAGGTTAAATAAACAATAAAACGAAATTATTCGCGAGCTTTTAGTAATGGCTACTGCTGTCATCAGACGTTTAATAACAATTAATTTAACCTATTAATTTTAAAAATTTTAATCTAATATTAATTTCAAAGGTTAATAAATTTTAGTATAGAAATTAATTTAATTTTAGATAGCAGCGCCAAAATTTGAATTTGGAGGAATTAGAAAAATTAAATTTATTTGTTTATAATCAAAGCCCTCTTTTACCCGAAGGTGTCGAGGTGGAAAAATTAGATAAAAATTTAATTTTTTATTTAATTTTGTTTTTATAAATTTAACGATGTACATAACACTCGTGATATAAAATTTTAATGATTTTCTCTGCTATTTCTGACACACAAAAATTCAATGTGAGTCCGTTAGGATTGTTTTAAAAGACAAAAGGTCAATGAACTTGTCACAAAAGATTGGAATATGAACTCTTGTTTGAAAACAAAGCAAATTTGAAATATTGTTAGAATCAGGAATAAACAAATGCAATAGACGGTCCCATCGCAAACGTCAATACGTTTGGATGCAAAAATGCGTTGAGTAATCCAAAAATTTTCAGAACTTAGGTTTAAATTCCACAAATTCAAGTGCACCGAGTGAAATTAATGAAATTTGTGTTTAATTGACAAATTAAATTAACGAAAAAGTTTTAAATAATAATTAATGGAGGGCTGCGGTGGTTGGCGATATTTAAAAAAACAGCTGTAATAAACGTTTTATAAATCAAGGGGAGCGCAAAAACAAACTGGGAACGAAAATAAAAGAATTAGATTAAAGGAACCCAACAATAATTTGAAGAAGCAAAGGCGGAAAAGGGACTCAATAGCAACAGTAACCGAAAAATAAACAAACGCAACACACGGTAAAATTTTTATAAATAATTCATTAACTTGTGAAATTATGTTAAATAAAATTTTAGTAAAAAATTTTTTATATTAAATTGATACATTTTAGTTTACGAAATCGTTGTACAATTATGTTTCGATATATCAGATCTCCTCAGATAAACTTGGCCCTATATGTTTGAATAAGGTTTAAAATCCAACGTACATATACTGAAATCACAATAAACTTTTTGGGAAAAAAATTGTAACTGGGAAAAATTTAATAATTTAATAAAAACCATTTTTACTAAAATTTCACTTCACTTGTAAAAAAAATTAAAAAATTTGAAACAAGTAAAACTTTTAAACTCAATAATTAACAACAGAAAGTTAAAACTTAATTAAAAAACAAAATTTAAAAGAAAAGTGGTTATTACTTGAGATTTCTAAAAACATTTATTTTATTTTATAAATTATTGTAAATTTTGGGGTGGTTTTAATTATATTTTTCAAGAGGAAATGGTGATTAGAAGACATTTTTAAACTTATCGTGGGTTAACCCACGACATTTAAATTTTATATGGGAAGAAATGTACTTGAAACTAAAATTAAATGATTCAATTGCTATTCACATGAAAGAATTTTAATTTTTCCCTTAACAACAAAACATTTTGAATTTACGAGCTCATTCAAATCGGGAGAGCGATAAGCCGAGAAAATTGAAAACAAGAAAAAAATTAGATTCGGTGGTAAGTCTTTCGGTTCATGGCGCCCAAATTTTCATTTAAACGTAGAAATAACAAAATGAACTGTAGCATTATAAATTTGAGTTATTATGTTATATCTTAATTACAAAATATAAGTTGGTGTACTCTTCGGTACTAAAATTTCTATAAAAATGCTATTATAACGACGATGAACTTCGCTTATAAAACCGGAAGTGAAAAGGTACTTCATTTATTTACTAAATATCCGTCACTGCATTGCACTGCTCATTAGTTTAAGGTAACTTTGACTCGATAGAGAAATTAAATAATTAACCCTGTGGTAAGTGGTAGGGTTGTCCCTTTGAAATAATTCACAGACAAAGCGTACAGTCAGGCCTTCAGTTCTGGAACCCGCTTGAGCTTATTTAATGTTGGATGTCCTATATTTTGAAATTTAAAACATTTCGCTCCACTTGAATCTATTATTTTGGTATATAATAATAAAACGGTCTTCTTCGTCTTCATGTTTTATTAATTTCACCTAGCGCCCACCAAAACTTGTCTTTTCTTCGCACATTCTTTAGTTCGAGGTAAGTAAAATGCATTTTTACTCGAAACGTTTCCATAATATCTACTAGAAAAACATGTTACTTATCGGATTTTGCATTTTATGGGCGACTGATACCGGAATGTCAAAAAGCTCTTACAGTAAATTATCGACACTCAACAGTAATATAACAAATGCATAGTATTGTGCATAGAATGTAGGGAGAGCTTACCTTTTCAATTTTCGTATCACATGTTATGGAAATATTTTATTTTGAGTGACTATTGCAAAAGTAAATTTATCTAAAGTTCAAACGAATATTCTGTGAAATTTTAATTGTCAGTATCAGTTTCCAAAATACATCGTGGTAATTTTGATCTGCTCAAAAGGTGGACATACTCATGCAATGATGGCAATTACATTTTTAATGTGTACAACAGCATTTCCTCTTTGGAGTTTCACTGAATTTAAGCACAAACATAAGTCACAACAATGTAGCAGCTAAGGTAATAAAACAAAAAATGAAATATGGTTCATCCCGAACATTAATATGGCCCCTAAAGCATTTTAATCATTATTTAGCATTTCAAGTGTACATGGTGGTAAAAGCAAAAAGTAATAACTCATACTTACAATGTAATGTAATGAAGACGAGTTCATGCAAGGAACAAAGTTGATTAGAGGTTAGTAAGGGGTGCGATCAACTATGGAATTTACAAGCAACTAAATTTAATTATGTTAATTTTCGTGCTGTTACAATTTACCTAAAATATTTCATAAAAAATTTAGCCCTCATTTATCTTTCTTAATTTCGCATTACCTGTGTCCTTCTTTGTTACCGTATAATCAGTAATTTTTACAGCGTATAAATATTGTGGTTGATTAATGTTGATACACGGTTCGAGCATTAAATATATTTTTTGCTTCTATTCGGGTTTATAAAATTTTTAAATTTTCCTCCTAACCAATAACGCAAAAAATTTAAATTGGGTCTATTTTAAAAAAAACAGAAAGACATTGATCCCGAATACTGCAGCGAGAGAATGTGTAATTTAGAGATTTGCAGCAGTAGATTGCTGGCTCCATTCCAGAAAAAGCCACCCTGAGCCTTTCGAAGTATTAACTAAATCTGATTAGTATGGCATTGGAAGTATTGAATTACTTTCGACGCAGTATGGAAGCTAACGTAAATAAATGTATAATTACATATAACAAAAATAATATAATACGTATGGTCCACGGGGATTATTCTTCATCCTTATCTAACAATTGAACAATATGGCATTATCAAGAGGAATACAAGGGATGTTCAACAAAAAACTTAATTATTTTTGGTTTCAGCAATAAGCTGATAAAACAAAATTTGAATTTGTTTTCAAGGAAAGTTAATTAAGGCTGCAAAGTTAAATTGAATCAAAATATCGCGAGGTACAATACAGAATTTAAATTAATTCCTTTGAAATTTGGATTGCCATCATCCAGGTGATAGCTTTTAATTTATTGGACTTTATTACTATTGAAATTGTCAAAAAAGTGCACTGATACTTCTTTTGTATTATGAAATGCAAAAATAATAACACCAAACAATAATTTAAATTTTGACCGTTCCAAGCTTATACCCCAAACCCTTCCAGATTTTGAACAACCCCGGCAATATAATTTACAACTTTTACCAAATTAATAGTAAACAATATAATATTATAATAGAACAAATTTGTGTGGGTAAAATTACAAATTATATACTACTAATATTTATGAAACATACCACAGGCACGATCATAATAATTAACCGAACAAACAAAGTTGGCATCATGTAAAATAAAGTACAATAAAAAATTTCGTGTAATTTTACACTACGGGGCGAAAAATTTTACATTTAAATTTCGCTTTATAAAAGCGTATAAATTACGTTAAATTATTTAAGGCCTTAATAATTTAATAAAAACTTGAATGTAATTTGCATATACACACGCAATATTTCAAACTAAGAGGATAGGTGTGTAAAATGTAAAACTTGGAACAACGAACAATTGACATTACAATAAAACGACTCGCGCTTTGACCACTCATTTATCATTCGGTCTTTATTAATCCGGTCACAGTAGCAGTAGCATTGATTTAAACTAAGATTAATTATTGGTTTAATCTTGGAGACTAGGACAAAATACGAGAAATGCCGAAGCTATTAGTTATATTTTTTCAGTTATAATAACATAAATTAGAAAAGCCAGGAAAAATTATTAATTCGCCTTGGTTTGGTATGATGATTTATTTCTTCGAATGTCACAACACAACATATTGGATACGAATCATGGGGAAAGAAAACTTATGTCTTCCGGAAAAGTTACATCACAGTTTTTATCTAGTTTTCAGATGAGTACGTGGGGCTTATAGTCGGCCTCCTCGTGGTTGGTAGACGAACTAAAAGCTATACGGTGGACAAATTTTGTTTTAGTGCAAAAGAATCCCCAAAAGAATAGCCTTAATAATTTAATAAAACTTGAATGTAATTTGCATATACGACGCAATATTTCAAACTAAGAGGATAGGGTGTAAAAATTTAAAACTGGAAACGAACAATTGACATTACAATAAAACGACTCGCGCTTTGACCACTCATTTATCATTCGGTCTTTATTAATCCGGTCACAGTAGCAGTAGCATTGATTTAAACTAAGATTAATTATTGGTTTAATCTTGGAGACTAGGACAAAATACGAGAAATGCCGAAGCTATTAGTTATATTTTTTCAGTTATAATAACATAAATTAGAAAAACCAGGAAAAATTATTAATTCGCCTTGGTTTGGTATGATGATTTATTTCTTCGAATGTCACAACACAACATATTGGATACGAATCATGGGGAAAGAAAACTTATGTCTTCCGGAAAAGTTACATCACAGTTTTTATCTAGTTTTCAGATGAGTACGTGGGGCTTATAGTCGGCCTCCTCGTGGTTGGTAGACGAACTAAAAGCTATACGGTGGACAAATTTTGTTTTAGTGCAAAAGAATCCCCAAAAGAATAGAATTCGCTTTGAAACGTAGCAATTGATCGATGTGATGATATTAGTGATTTGAAGTAATTGAAACGTGGAGAATATCGACTACAGCAGTCGAAGTAACAAGAATTTATAGCAAAGGTGATTTTCATAAAAATTTGGTTTCTTAAATTTTATGAATAAAAATGCACATTCTTCTCATTTTTCTGTTGTACGGTCAGTTTGACTGTTTTCAATTGTCAGATTACCTTATGCCGCAAAGCTTATTTTGTGCTAAGGTCTCAAACGAAAATGTAATGGCTGCTTCTCTTTTCAGAATCGTTTCTGTACAACTCACCACAGGTGGGTGGACAGAGGGAGAAGGAGTGTGATAATATAAGTTCGCTTTAAATTGACAAACACCTTGTTGAGCGGATCCACAAAATCAGTTGTTAAACTTGGAAGTTTCTAACCTAAAAATGTGTCGTGAGGTATGAAAAGAGTGAGATGTACCCCTGGGTCCACTACTGGCTTGTCAATGAACGTTATTTTTATTATTCGTTGAAAAAGCAGGCGATAGCATAGCAGAATAAATTCAACGTCCAACCGCACAATAACATGACCCGATGGACGGTTTAAAAAAGAAGCTAGCCTATTGGCTATAGATTATTTCATTAAAAATTCATTTGCACAATACAGTGAGTTGTTGTAACTGCGTAGAATGTTCATTAAAAATTTGGTGATTTCTAGAAAGCACTCATTGTGATGCCCTAGTGAATTTTCTCAGCTACAGTTATTTTTTGTAACAATAATTACATCATTTCTAAAATTTAGCGCTTTATATTTTAAAATGTAGTAGTTTATGTAAATTAATTAAGAAAACAAATGTGTGCGAATCGACAAAGTGACATTGTTAAATATAAAACTAATAAAATTGTTAAGGTGTGCGGCCTGCAAGCCGCACTGTCCTGTTACTCTGGTAGTTAATGTTGTTCTACCACAGTGTTATCATCTCGTCAGATGTCATTTACTCTCTCATCACAGTACCAAATTAATTAATGCTGCCCAACCCCAGTTCCAATTTACCTCCTCCCACAATGAAAAAACTAAAACCACAATGAACATTTATTTTTCTCAAGATAAAATAATGTTTTATACAATAAAATTACAAAAGTTGTCAGCCGAATCGCACAATTTCAATGAGAAGTGCATTCCAACCTCAAAATCAATACAGACTAAATTAAGATCTGACAATATTACTGGACAGAATATAATAATAATATTAGTTTATTTTTAAGTTGTAAAATCCGTTACAGGAAAATATAAATACTTTTGATTTTTAGGTTAAATTCTTTACATTATAATGTCAAACTAAATTCTGATAAGATAATAGTGGCGTACGAAGCACTATTAGCCATACCATTTTCGCACAAAAAGTAAAGAAAATAAATATCTGAGAAAAAAAGCTTCTGCAAATATAAAAAAACATAACTTTATGTTATTCAATTGTCAAACTTTTCACTTTTTTGTTTGCACGTTACCATAGCAACGGTCAAGCAGATATACTAAAAGATTCAAAAAAGAAACGCAAATAAATCTCAGTACCGAAAGGTAAAACATTAATGTCCGTTTAGACCGTTTTCACTTAAGTGAAAACTTGTTTAGACGGCGCCAAATTAGAATTTCGATAAATTTGTCCGTTTGCATTGCGCTATTTCAGAATAACTGAAGTTTAAGGAAGTCACACCGCTAATAAAAACGTTTGAATCATATAAAATAAAAGCAAAAAAAAATTATTTTTAAAAATAAATTATGATTATGTCAATACTCGTGTTCGTTCGTTTTTACGAACTAAATACGAGCGCTAAAAGGTATTAAATTTAAGCAAAAGCTTAAGTTTGCTACGCAACTCACTTAAGTTTCTGATTAACTTTCAGATTTTTTATCGCTCGTTTTTTACGAACGAATACGACTATATTTTGACGTAAGCATAATTAATTGATTTTTAATAATTATTTATTTCATTATTAGAGGTGCGACTTTCTTAAACTTCAGTTTTTCTTAAATAATGCGATGCCAACGGCAAAATTAATTAAAAGTTTTTAAATTTCTCCAAATTCTAATATGGCGCTATCAAAAAAACTTAAGTAAAAAACGGTGCAAACGGGATTAATAATTGTGGAATTTTAATGTTTTAAAATTATACATTAAATCAAGACAAAAAAATAATTTAATTTAAAATGAAAGATGCAGGATTTTTGTGCAAAAGAATTTTGAAATAATGGCGGTAAATTAAATTTGCTAATTTGATTTGTTAAAGATTGCTCGCCAAGAAAATAAGTGTTAATTTTAATTTAAGATTGAATTTTAACAAAATGTGAGTACACAATGCATAAGGGGGCGTTCAAGTGTTACGTAAGCAGACTTAGGGGGCAGGGGTACAATTTTTTCTTACTTTTACTGGCAAAAGCAGCGGGGGATATTCTGAATCTTACGTAGTAAGATAAAAAAATTGCAAAATAATGAAAATGTTTTCAAAATAATTTTTATAATTTAAATTAAAATATTAAATTAAAATTTTCAAAATCAAATAATTCAAAATAACATTTTCATTTCAGATTTCAGAGGTTAATAATATAGGTATAATTTAAATTAAAAATACTATTTTATTACGGTTACGGGGGTCACTATTTTCTTATTTTTGCTTATACAGTGGGGAAGGGGTCTAGAATCATTTGAGAACTTGAAAAATGAAAAGAAAATCAAGAAAATTAATTAAAAAGTTCAAAATAAAACATTTGTGTAAACCAAAGTTTCATCGTATTTTGTTGGAAATGTAAAATAGTAGATAAACTATGCCGGTTCTAGCAAACTTTTGAGCAAAACTTGTCTAAATCCAAACTTGATTAATCGAAATTTTGATTTACGTTTAATCTGCTATTTTCGCGTTTGATAAAAAGAATTTCTGGTGTATTATGAGAATGGTTTCACGAATATCACAATTTTGAGATTAAATTTAAACTAAATTTTGAAATCAATTTAATCCAAATTTTGATAACATTTTTCGGAAAACTGCTGATTAAACGTAAATCAAAATTTGGATTAAATTAATATCATATTTATACTAAAAATTTGTTTTAATACAACCTAAAAACCGTGAAATTATTGCAATTAATCGCAACAATAAAAATTACTTTAAAGAAATTATTAATATATAAAATTTATTTTTAACGTTTATTAAAATAATTTCTATTGTATTATGAAATCAATTTCAATAATTAGGGGTTGAATTAAAAATAAAATTTGATATCAATAATACAAATTTTGCTAACATTTTTCGGAAAACCGCGAATTAAACGTTAATAATAAGTTGAATTAATTTAAATCACATTGATATTAAAAATTTATTATTAATTCAACCCCAAAAACTGTGAAATTAATGCAATCAATCTCATAATACAATAGAAATTATTTTAAAGAAATTATTAACAATAAAATTTATTTTTAACGTGTAATCTGCTCGGTAATCTGCGGTTTTCGCGCATAGTAAAAATAATTTCTATTGTTTTAAGAATTTGATTTCAATAATTTCACGGTTTTGGAGATAAACTAAAAATAAATTTTCATATCAATTTAATTCAAATTTTAATAACGTTTTTCGGAAAACCGCGGATTAAACGTTAATAAAATTTAGATTAAATTGATATCACATAGATAGTAAAAATTTATTTTTAATTCAACCCCAAAACCGTGAAATTATTGCAATCAATCTCATAATACAATAAAAATATTTTTTGAAAAAATTATTAAAAATAAAATTTATTTTTAACGTTTTATCTACGGGTTTCGCGTTTAATTAAAATAATTTCTATTGTTTTAAGAAATCGATTTCAATAATTTCTGTTTTTCGGAAAACCGCGGATTAAACGTTATTATAATTTGGATTAAATTGATATCACATTAATATTAAAAATGTATTTTTAATTCAAACCCAAAACCCTGAAATTATTGCAACCAATTTCATAATACAATAGAAATTATCTTACAGAATTATTATTGTAATTTATTTTTAACGTTTAATCTGCGATTTCACCTTTAATTAAAATAATTTCTATTGCTTTATGAAATGGATTTAAATAATTTCACGGTTTTGAAGTTGAGCTAAAAATGTATTTTGATATCAATTTCATTCAAATTTTAATAACGTTTTTCGGAAAACCGCAGATTAAACGTTAATAAAATTTGGATTAAATTGATATCACATTAATATTAAAAATATATTTTTAATTCAACCCCAAAACCCTGAAATTATTGCAACCACTTTCATAATACAATAGAAATTATCTTACAGAATTATTAATGTAATCTATTTTTAACGTTTAATCTACGGTTTTCGCCTTTAATTAAAATAATTTCTATTGCTTTATGAAATGGATTTAAATAATTTCACGGTTTTGTAGTTGAGCTAAAAATGAATTTTGATATCAATTTCATCCAAACTTTGATCACTTTTTTCGGAAAACCGCGGATTAAACTTTAATTAAAATTTTGAATAATTGATATCACATTGATATCAAAATTTATTTTTAATTCGACCCCAAAACCCTGAAATTATTGCAACCAATTTCATAATACAATAGAAATTATCTTACAGAATTATTAATGTAATTTATTTTAACGTTTAACCTGCAGTTTTCGCCTTTAATTAAAATAATTTCTATTGCTTTATGAAATGGATTTAAATAATTTCACGGTTTTGTAGTTGAACTAAAAATGAATTTTGATATCAATTTCATCCAAATTTTGATCACGTTTTTCGAAAAATCGCGGATTAAACGTTAATTAAAATTTTGAATAATTGATATCACATTGATATCAAAATTTATTTTTAATTCAACCCCAAAACCCTGAAATTATTGCAATCACTTTCATAATACAATAGAAATTATCTTACAGAATTATTAATGTAATTTATTTTAACGTTTAATCTGCAGTTTTCGCCTTTAATCAAAATAATTTATATTGCTTTATGAAATGGATTTCAATAATTTCACGGTTTTGGAGTTGAACTAAAAATAAATTTTGATATTAATTTAATCCAAATTTTGATATAATTTTTTGGAAAACTGCGGATTAAAAGTTAATCAAAATTTAGATTAAATTGATTTCATATTGATATTAAAAATTTATTTTTAATTCTACCCCAAAACCATAAAATTAATGCAATTAATCTCCATAATATAACAGAAATTATTTTAAAGAAATTATCAACAATAAAATTTATTTTTAACGTTTAATCTGCGGTTTTCGTGTTTAATTAAAATTATTTCTATTGTTTTACGAAATCGATTTCAATATTTTCACGGTTTTGGGGTTGAACTAAAAATAAATTTTCCTATCAATTTAATCCAAATTTCGATACAATTTTTCGGAAAACCGCGGATTAAATGTTAATAAAATTTGGATTAAATTTATATCACATTCATTATAAAAATTTATTTTTAATTCAACCCCAAAACCGTGAAATTATTGCAATCAGTCTCATAATACAATAAAAATTATTTTAAAGAATTTATTAACAATAAAATTATTTTTAACGTTTAATCTTCGGTTTTCGCGTTTAATTAAAATAATATCTATTGTTTTATGAAATTGATTTCAATAATTTCACGGTTTTGGGGTAGAACTAAAAATAAATTTTATATTAATTTAATCCAAACTTTGTTATAATTTATCGGATAACCGCAGATTAAACGTTAATCAAAATGTAGATTAAATTGAGATCACATTGATAATAATAATTTATTTTTAATTCAACATCGAAACCATGAAATTATTGCAATCAATTTCATAATATAACAGAAATTATTTTAAAGAAATTATCAACAATATAATTTATTTTTAACGTTTAATCTGCTATTTTCGCGTTTAATTAAAATCATTTCTATTGTTTTATGAAATTGATTTCAATAATTTCACGATTTTTGGGGTTGAACTAAAAATAAATTTTGATATTAATTTAATCTAAATTTTGATATAATTTTTCGGAAAACCACTGATTAAACGTTAATTAAAACGTGGATTAAAATGACATCAGATAGATCTCGAAATTTATTTTTTATTCTATACCAAAACCGTGATATTATTGCAATCAATGTCGTGATACAATAGAAATTATTTTAAAGAAATTATTAACCATATAATTTATATTTAACGTTTAATCTACGGTTTTCGCGTATAATGTAAATAATTTCTATTGTTTTATGAAATTTATTTCAATAATTTCACAGTTTTTGGGATAGTCTAAAAATAAATTTTGATATTAATTTAATCCAAATTTTGATATAATTTTTCGGAAAACCGCTAATTAAACGTTAATCAAAATTTAGATTAATTGATATTAAAATTTATTTTAAATTCTACCCCAAAAACCATGAAATTATTGCAATCAATCTCATAATATAAAAGAAGTTATCAAGAATAAAATTTATTTTTAACGTTTAATCTGCGGTTTTCGCATTTAATTAAAATAATGTCTATTTCTTTATGCAATTAATTTCACTAATTTCATGGTTTTGGGGTTGAACTAAAAATAAATTTTCCTATCAATTTAATCTAAATTTTGATAACGTTTTTCAGAAAACCGCACACTAAATATGACAATGATATACAAAACTTGAATTAAATTGACATCACATTGATTGAAGAGGCCCTAAGATAAATAACGTAAAGGCAGAATGTTCAGTGGAACACTATGCGCAAGTCGTGATAGATTCTATTTTATTATTTATGATATAAGTTGTCAACAAATACGCTTATTGTCCTAGGACAGATTGCAATGTACATAGGAGTTAAATAAAAAAAAAAAAAAACATTGATATCAAATTTTATTTTTAAATTAACCACAAAAACCATGAATTTATTGAAATCAATCTTATAATGCAATTAATTAAATTTGGCCTTACAATTAGAGAAGTTATGCTCAAACGTGAGCTAGAACCGGCTTAGTTTAACTACTTGAAATAAATATCATCACACATTACAAGAGCTGAGTTTTGGAATACAATAATTAGTCTCATATTAGTCATTGGTCAAGTTACAATAGCTTTTACCTATATGTTTAATTACGACTACATCAAAAAATTGAGAAAATGTGGTGTAATAAAAATTTAATTTAAGATTTATTAATTGAATGTTTTTCAGAAAAAAGTTTAATAGTAATTAAAATATTAATGCTTATAGAATCCGCAAGTGTAAGTAAAATACAAAATGATTAAAAATTAACTCAAGATAAAATATAAAAGTTTTATTAGTGCGATGCAACAATCTCAGATTAGCCTGGAGAAATATGAAGTAATTAAAATTTTAAAAGTGCAGACAAATAGGGCTCGAAAAATTAAAACTTAAAATTTAATAAAAAAAACTTAGTAATTAAGAAAAAAAAATTTTTAATAGAAATATATCTTTTTCTATAGCAAATGTTAAAGTGCGGTTTGTTCGACTGAAAATAATAGAACAAGTGACACTTTAGCCGCAAGAGTAGATAAAGTAGCATTTTAACAGCAAGGGTAGATAAAGTACTTTAATTTATTTTATTGCATTTAAATAAGTAGATACATTATAAATTACTTTTGATTTACAAAAATATTTCAATTTTGCAATTGATATTGCCAGAAACCTCTATTCTTGGAATTGTACCACAGCTTGTGTTTATTTGTTGCGGCAATCGTACAGGGGTATTAGTCTGCATTTCTACCTCACTAAGAATATGCTTTGATGCGGCAATCTTAGTGGCAACCGATTCTTCAATGTAGGTTTCTGCCACGGATGAAGATTTCCACCCACCAACACGCTTGACTGTCATCAGATCAGCACCAGAGTTTGCCAACATTGTAGCTGCGGAACGGCGGAAACAATGTCCAGTATACTCTTCTGCATTTGGTAGCTTCAAGAAATTAGCAATCTTCTTAGGAACTTTATATAGGGTATTTATCCCTACAGGTTGGATGGTACATTTTTTTTGTCGATAATTGATGAAAAACTTCTTGTGAGGCACGTTTTTAGGACGCAAGGCGATGTATTTTCTTATGATTTCTAACACACTCATTCCACATTCCTTATCAGCAATGCAAAACGATCGATCTTTTTTGGTTTTAGTATCAATAAGTGCAACGAGCATGGCCGATTTTCGATCATCAACATTTGAAACTTCCAGCTTGTACAATTCATCTGACCGACATGCCCCATACAACCCCATTATAGCAACAACCTGTAATTTCAAATTCCAATTACATAAATTATTCAATCCAGTAATTCTAAAATCGTACCTTCATAAACAGATAGTCCTCATCTAAAGCTTCTTTTAAAAATTTAATGATATCATCCGGTTCAAAGATTTTCGACTTTTAGGCTTGTATCCATCACCCAATCTTTTCAGCAATGAAGTCAATTTACTGTATCTGCAAAATATTCCACGATATTATTTGTTAGTGCTTCCGCTAGACCTATATTCACTTACTTTGAAATATCACAATTTTCATTAATCAGCAATGTACACTTTAACATCGAGTAATAGGACCATAATGTTGATGACTTGACTTTCTTGGATTTTTCTGAAAAATATGCAAGAAGCACCTTTTCATTTGAGCTAGTGTTGATATTTTTTGCACTTTTCCATTTCTGAAAACACTTATATTCCTTTTCATACACCATTCGCGACTTTAGAGGCATTAATTTTCCAACTGCTTTTAACGCCTCTTCTTCCACATCCGATGGCAGATTTTCTTCTTCGTTTTTGATCATTTCTAAATTCGCTTCAGCAAAAAACAGAATGAAACGAAATTTGTAAACAAACTCTATAGCAACCGATGGAGTTCCAAAGTGTGTTTGATTAAAACTGTCGATAATTCAAATTTATAATTGGGATTTCTTATAAATGTTTTCTTTAACATTGCTATAGAAAAAAATTAAATTCTACACGACGATAAAGTTTCATTATCGACTCGCGAAAAATAATTTACTCGCGACTTCGTCGCTCGTAAATTAACAATTTTCGCTTGTCGATAAAATAAAACTTTATCGTCTAGTATAGAAAATAACTATTAATTAAATAATTTTTGTATTAATATATTGAATACACGATTTTATTTTATTCAATTCATCCTAGAATCTCGTTAATCCATTCGTGCATGTCAGTAAGAGAAAAAGTTTTAAATTGGACAGAAATTACAATAATCAACAAATTATAGGAAATCAGTAGAATATTCATCTTCTATTCTTTAAGTTCTTTTCGGTTTAAATTTATTTATTACCATACAACAATTAGTAGGAAATCAACCAAAAAAAATTACCTATGAACCTGTATTTTTTCGTAAAACGTTTTCAAAATGTCAATTATTTACATATTTGAAACATGTGTTGAAAGTGCAATATTGAAGTTGTAGAAAAAATAGTGTATATATACCGAGGAAGTGTACTTTTCTTTTAATTATGAATTTGTCTTTCTTTATATTCTATTATGTGAATTAGTTAGTTAATTTCTTTGATAAAATAGTTTTTCATTACTTAAACAAAACTGTTAAAGCAGCTATTGAATCTTTCAAGTGTATAACCAGTTCAGCTTAATGATACTTCATTGAATACAATTTTCTTTTGTGAAATGAAAATTGAATTTATACATGTAAACTCGAAACCTGAATCGTATAACTTACTTTATGTGCACTACAAAGATTGCAGGGCACTGGAAACCTCGTTCAGAAAAATTTGTCTGATGAATGAACACGGACAATACTCGATTTCTTCAGCGAGTATTCAAACGTAAAGAACTGAAGAATTGCGTTAGCACATAGTTTCAGTTTGCAATAGAATTGTTGTACCAGACGAACAATTTCTGTTTTCATGAAGTTATCAGCAAATAACCCAATTTATATGGAACAGTTTTGTTTTGATTTCTTTCAACTACAAGTTTCCCATTCTTACATAATAAAAGCTGTGTATTGATTTTAGAATTACAAGAAGACATTTAATGCCCTTGTTTAGTAAATCGAAAATTTGGATTTTACAAATAAGCCTTGTTAAGTTCAACGATTTAGGGAAAACAAACTTAATTCTCAGCAAATTTGAAGTACATTTCTGGCAATTTAAAAAAATGGATGAAGGTACGTCTAAATAATCAATTATTATTTCTTTTGGTATCTTTAACTCAACACACGAAACTAATCATCTAGGAAATTTTCAACTCGACATATAAAAACTTTTGATTGAACCTTGTTTAACGTTGAGAAAAAAAAATGTAAGAAATAATGATCTATTCAGTTTCTTATGAAAAGTTGAATTTTTGAACATTTAGGAAAAAAACTTTAATCCAAAATGTAATAAGTTCGAGGGAAACTTTTGAAAACTTTCGCTGCTCAAATTTATAATCGTTACAAGTTTAAAACATAAGTTACATAAACCATTTTGATTATTAACTATTCGGAAAATTTTCGAGGTAGCTTCAACATAAACTAACAAAGTTGGGAGAGAGAAAAAGTTAAACTGAAAATGTTGCGAGAGCAACACTCACAAAGAAAAGCCGATCTCTTAACAAAATCTAAAGCTTTGCAAGAAGTGCATGACCTAGAAACGAAACATGAAAACTTTTTTTAAAGTTCTAAATATCTTCCGGCAACGTTTTCGAGGGAATTTATGCGCAAACCATTAAAAACATTTTAAAATTAAAAATTTTTAAACAAGATTTGTAGAATAATCGATCGGTGTGGTGGTAAATTGAATTTTTTTAAATAAAATTTGTTAGATAATAATGAAAAATTGTTTTTCAAACGGTTTTATTAGCTTAAAATTTTTCTTTGTTCCTTTTAATCTCCATGATTTCCATATTTCAAGGGAAAATAAAAGGAAAGTTAAATTAAACCTTTATAAATATTAAAAACAATCTAAAAATTCAATTTACTTTAATAAATGTGTTTTACAGGTTGACGAAACACAATAATCGACTCGATTTACATGCACATTGAGTTTTTTTTAGGTAGTTCTGATTTGCACTCAACTTGAAAATAACGAGAAAAACTACATCATTCGTTTTTTGTACAGTATGTCGAAATCAATGCAGCTTTGAAGTGCATAATAGAAGTGAAAATCCACACGTATGTTGTGTATACTCGTACGTTCCATGCAATTCGGTGTAAAATAAGCAGATAAATGTGCAAACATGGAACAACTAAAAAAAAGCTGTGAAAAGCGTTTTGATAGAAGCTCGTTCGAAAACGTTTTGCACTATTTTTTCCAACAATAAAATCCAGGTTTTCATACGCAAATCAACTTTTAAATTAGAATTTAAACTGGAAACCTAAATTTCAGCATCAAAATGCCATCCGATATTAAATAATCCCACATTTTTATTCTGAAAGCGTCGTCCTTTTCGTTGAGCTAAGAAAAGCGTTGCACGAAGCAACCATTTCGATTATTTTGAATTTTTTCCCTAAATTAAGGGATTTCTCCACCACTTGAAGTAGAAACAAATTTGTTTAAATTTTGATAACGTCAACACTGATTACTAAATTTGCATTCAAGTACATTATCGATACACTTTTTCAGCCACTATTTGCATTTCAAAGTTTAACAACTTAAATATAAAAGATAAATGCTAAATAAAGAGGATGATTGCATGAATATGCATTATTCTGTAGCGACGACAAGGTATACGTACTTACACAAATAATTCGAATTGAAATAATTAGATGAAATGCAAACCATCAGCGCACAGTACAATTTACATAGATGAGGTTAATAAAAAGTAAACTGCACTTCATAACGGAATTTATGACTTACTTACCAAATTATGGCTTCAATTAAAGTAATTAATTAATGCTTACCTGTAACAAAAAATCAATTACTTATAAGTTACAAATTATTATTACAACTTATGAAACTAAAGTTTTAAATGCACCTGTAAGTGTACAAAATAATTTAGAAGGAAATAACATGGGAACTAAAACGTATGGATCCTAATAAAATATTAAACGGCAGAGTCCTTATGGGAATACGAAAGGATACTGAACATTCTATCCCAAATGCAATGCTCATGATCTGTAAATTCCTTATAAATTAACCACATCGAATACGAATTCTTAAATGTACATGCTATGGACCAATAAAATTATGGCAATGTTGAGAGATATATTTACTGATTTGTAGTATTCCATGTTTTTAAAAATTCAAAACTTGGAAAAATTGTAGTCTCTATAAAAACACTACGATAGCCGAAGGGTGAAAATTAAATATAAATTTGTACTTAATACAGCAGTAAGTATGCAACACGCCATACGTATGTGTATTTGAAGAACTCACTTTATATAATTCAGCAGTAACTCACGGGACTTTACGTACTTCACCAGTAATTCACCGTACTTCATCAATAATTCACGGTACTTCACATAATTTATCGATACTTCATTGTATTTCACGCATTCATCGGTATTTTAGAGACTTACTGAGATTCCAAAATTTGAGCACTGAAAGGTGTTCCACCCCCCCCACCCAGACACCCCGAATCGAGTAGTTTATTTTTTATCAGATGTAAACTGAAGATCTCCCGCCGTTGCAGAGACCTACCTCCCAGGGTGTACGGAATTCATAATTATGCAGATTATGATAAATTGTCAGATTATGAATTAAACACATTTACTTGGTCATAGCTAATTTTAAAAAACTTGGGATATGCTTAAATATTTAATTCACTTTTAATAAAAATAAATTATTTAAACCGGGGGGTCTGGGGGGTGTGGAACACCTCCAGTGCCTCTTCAACGGTAGATCTTCAGTTTACTTCTGATAAAAAGTAAACTACTCGGTCTGGGAGTTTTAAATGTTCTAAAATGTTCTTCATTCCAAATTTGTGCACTAGAGGGTGTTCCACACCCCCCAGACCCCCCGGATTGAGTAGTTTATTTTTATCAGAAGTAAACTGAAGATCTCGCGTTGCAGAGATCTACCTCTCAGGGGGTACGGAATTTATAATTATGCAGTTTATGATTAATTGTCAGATTATAAATTAAACACATTTACTTGGCCATAGCTAATTTTAATATACTTGAGATATGCTTAAATATTTAATTCACTTTTAATAAAATAAATTAGTTCAACCGGGGGTCTGGGGTGTGGAACACCTCCAGTGTCTCAACGGAGATCTTCAGTTTACTTCTGATAAAAAGTAAACTACTCGGTCTGGGGTTCTGAATGTTCTGCAATGTTCTTCATTCCAAAATTTGTGCACTGGAGGGTGTCCACACCCCCAGACACCTCGGATTGAGTAGTTTATTTTTATCAGAAGTAAACTGAAGATCTCCGTTACAGAGGCATTGGAGGGTGTTCTACGCCCCCCAGACCACCCGGATCAAGCAGTTTATTTTTTATAAGAAGTAAACTGAAGACCTCCCGCTGCAGAGGCACTGGAGGGTGTTCCACACCCAGACCCCTCGGATTGAGTAGTTTATTTTTTATCAGATGTAAACTGAAGATCTCCCGTTGCAGAGAAGAAGAAGAAGACAAGTACTTCACATACTTCACATGAGATGTCATGTACTTCATGAGATGTGTACAAAAAATTTCACCAGCGGTTAACCCTCGAAATTAACTCTAATATTTTAAAACGATATTTTACAATATACATACTGTAATGAAATGCTCTGCTGAATAATTATCGCCCCACGTTGGTGAAACCAAATTTGTAATGATATGCCTCTACGTAAATAATAATTTAATAATTTGAAAATATTTGTACGATAAATAGTAAGACAAATAAACCTGTAATTGCATGTAAAATTGCTAAATGGTAGATAAAATGTTACCTGTGATGTACTTACTTGTACTGCTCTCGATGCAATCTTGAAATAAAACTTTGCTCCTGTTAATGTGAATAAATTGTTTTGTAATCTTTAAATAAACTGCCGCTAATCTTGACATTTTGTATTAAACCTTGTATTAAATTTTTACAAATGACTATAGGTGTCACCAACATAGCCAAAGTTACAATGAGTTTACTTTTTGTTGGTGCATTATACTGTAGGTGTGGATGCTTGAACAGTGTATTCTGTGACTTAAACTAATATGCAAGTGATCATTTGAAATTAAATTACTTAAAGCTAAATTAAACTAAAAGTGGTGCAAAAATCGTTTATGATACGAGTTTTAAATTAAAGACGACTAACCCGTGTTTCACAAACAGCTGTTAAAGTAGGTCATCAATCCCTCTTCGATATCCAGTGGCATCAAAACGTAGGGTCGTCGTGGTTTCGTGTAACATTTACACAGGTAAATACGAAATTTTTATTTATTAACTTTTTCTTCGTTGTATTTTCTTGAAAATCACTTTTTGTTACATTAAATATCCATGACGTCACTAATAGTTATATGTTGCATGTCGACAAAATTATTTTATAGGTTATCGTTCATTTTATAAATTTTTCAGGAACGAAATTTTCACATGTTCACTCGGCTAGTGAAATGGGTCGACTGAACGTATTTTTCGCATCGCGAGCATATAAAATTGGAATTCCAACTTTTTATTGTGGGTTTTTCCAAAAAAACTCGATTCCGATTGGCTGGGAATTCTTATCAAACGGATGTCCTTGAAACTTTCACGAAAATTAAAGTCTTCAAAGCCGTCCCGCACAAAATTGTTAGAAAAATTCTAATTACACCGGTCGTCCTACAATCGTCCGTCAAAGTACGAATTCTTTCTTTACACTTTATGTTAATTTTCACACACTTTGTTTATCCTAACCACTTGCGTAACACTTAGTTTTCAATTCCTCATCTTTCAATACTAATCTCACTCAAATCCTTATTCTATTAACAATTCTATTACTAAAACTAAAAATCTGACATATTTGCAGGTTACAATTTCACATTTTTCAATGTAGAAGATTCAATTTTGCATCTACCATCCTCACTTGGATAGCAAATCGTTCTACAAATTAATACGCATCTTTTGGTATGCCTTATGATTCAATTACAATTTTTTATGTTATCTAAATCTCTCTTTTTTAGATTTTCCGAAGGATGAAATTTTCTTTTGCTCATTTTAGCCTTATTTGAATCTTTTGGATTTTGGATTCACTTACAATAGTGCCAAGAAATGTGGACGCTGCTATTGGATATGCAAAACAATTCCAACTTTGATCTGTGATACCCGTAGGATAAAATTTAATTTTTAGAATGCTAACTGCTCTCGCCAGCTTATGAAATGAAATTTTGTATTTAAAATGGCTCTAATGGTATGCCATGAACCTTCTATAAATGCTACATGCCAAATATTACCAACCCGTTACACAAAAAGTTCCATCCGAGGTTACAACTTTATCTATCGAAGCTGCGGGTTTTAACCGGAAGATGCAATTTACTTTATTAAGGTTATTTATCTTAGTTTTTAAGTTGATAACATGACAATACATATTATATGCATTGACAGTTCAAACCGAATTAAGATTTGACGTTTAAATGGAATATTTAATTTTAAAATGAGGATAGATGATTCCGATTTTCAAATTGATGGAAATCCGGCCACAAGTTCAAAAATTGAAAACAACAAAAATTGTCCTTGATTTTTCGTCTCAGTTAAAGATGTGAAATTACTTTAAGTATATTTCAAAATCTGGAACGTTTAAGGATATTGCTTATGTCTATAGAAAATGGCATTTTTGCAGATTGGAACATGATTGGATTGCATTACTTAGCTGAGATTCTGTTTTTGTTGTTGAACGTACCTTTTATAATAAATTATTATATTATTTTATTTAACCTTTTAATTTTAAAAATTTTATTCTAATATAAATTTTTATATACATAATATATAGATTTCCAAAGTTGTGCGGCCTGAAGACCGCATTTTGTATAAATCGGACATCTATCAGGCAATTCTAGGAGACGTCCAAGATTAAAAAAATAGCGGTAATTACTTTTTCTGGTGCCGTTAGGTCAATTAAAGCGCAACAGGAATCTATTCTGCCAATTTTATTAATTTTATTGCCAAATGTTACAGCTCCGAACAACATACGTGACGGCACTTCAAACCTACATTACAATTAATTAATTAATTAATAAACATTGATAAAACAGTTTAAAAAGTGCTCCAAGCAACATACGTTGTGAGCGTGCTGCGAGGACCATGAGTGACGAGCAAACCAGATTCTACCGACTAATATACCTATTTTTATATTTTTACAAAAAATTCTACTTCACATCCCGGTTATATTTCGTCACGAGCGAAAATTTTTGGAATTTTCATCAATATCATTGCTCCGAGCAGTATGCGGTAAGAAAACTGAATTAACTTCACAGGTAGGGATGTGCGTGAAGTTAGCTCTGCCATTTTTAAAAAATAAAAAATAAATAAAGTTATGCCGAAAATTATTTTTTCTACTTTATTTCGGTTTTTATAGAGACCGAGTATTTTGAGGGTGGAAGGTAGCCCTGTCATTTTTGAAAATTACAAAAATAAAAATTGTGCTCAATTTGTGCTGCTTTTTGCAGTAATTCAGTAAAAAATAAACAAAAATTCATTTTATCGACGGAAGTTAACTTAGCCATTTTTGAAAATTACATAAATGAAAATTGTATTAAATTGTACTCAATTTGTGCTGCTTTGTGCGGTACTTAAAATTTTTTATTGTGAAACAAAACTTCGTGACCAAAATTTATTTTTTTACAGCACAAATTGAAACTATTTTTTTTTAAATCTTATTTAAAATTAGTTTTTATTTAATATTTTAAAATCTTACGGGAATTTTAAAACCAAAATTGGGATTTCGTATCTAAAACTAAGGGTTAAGAGTTGATTAAATTTTGCATAAAATTGATGTGTTTTTTATTTACGGCACAAGCAGCACAAATTGAGCACATTTAATTTTTATTTTTCAAAATGGCACGGCTAACTTCCATCGATAAAATACATTTTTGGCCAAAAAATTTTATTTTTCAAAATACAATTTTTATTTACGGCACAAAGCAGCACAAATTGAGCACAACTCGGCACAACTTTAAATTTTTTATTTTTCAAAAATGGTACGGCTAACTACCACTCTCAAAATCCGCGGTCTCCATAAAAGTCGAAATAAAGGAAATAAAAGAAAAAAAATCACGGCACAAAGCAGCACAAATCAGCACAACTTTTATTTTTTAATTTTAAAAAATGGCACGGCTAACTTCACGCACATATAAAATTGGTTCATTGAAACTATTTTTTTTCAATATTTTTATTTAATATTAGTTTTTCTTTAACAATTCGAAAACTAATGAGAATTTCAAAATCAAAATTGGTACTTCGTAATTTTATTAGACTTGTGCTGATTAGATTTTTTTTTCAAATTGATTATTAATAGAAAATATATTTTTTAAATATTGATGTTTTCTTTTTATTATAATATTAAAAATTATTTTTTTATTAATTAATATTTAGTAAAAGGATGATAAGAATTTTATTATTTTAAAGTCGAAGTCAAACTTAAATATCAGTTATTTTAGATTTTTTGAGTGCGTTTAGCATGAGAAATTCAAAAACAGGCAGGGTTATGACGTAGTTGCCCTAAACGAGCGAGGTTTTAAAATCAATCAGAAATGACGCCAAGCGATTTTTAAAGAACTCCTGTTAGTGCAGATAATTATAAATTTTGGGTCCGTCCGGGTTTTACCCTAGCGGTTCTGCCTTTAAAGGGGGGGCCAACTAGAGCAGTGGTAGAAACAGTCAGTCGCTTGAATCTGGCGTCAATTTAAATTTTGAGTTGGAGCCCTTAAGGGATGTTTTTAATGTGTAGCGCGTGTCAAAACCGTTCGAGCCCGTCCGAGCCCCGGAGGGCGAGGGCGGTTTGCAGAATAGGTTTTGAAAAGCGCAAACACTTCAAAAGGAATTCACACAAAAGTAATTTTTTAGAAAATTTGTTGTCCGATCACAACTTTAATTTTTTATTAGCTAATTACACCATTATCTTTCATAATTCGTTGTAAAACGAGATTCTGGTATATTTCTCGCCCCAACCTCTTTAATTTTGGGGGTTATAGTTCAAAAGAGCCAATGATAAAATTGCATTCCAAATTAACTTTAAAGCCGTTTTTTCAAACATTTGTGAATATTCCGCAAAATTTTATTTTTTATTTCGCTAAAGACCTCATCTTTTATAATCCACTTCAAAGGTTTAAAATCTCAGTTTCCGGGATTTCGAACCGCACCTATCAAACCTTTGCAAATAGAATGATACACATCACTATTTTATTTTTATATTATAAAACTCGTGTCATATCTGACTTTTTCAAAATTGTACGGAGAGTTTTAAGACCAACCAATTGCATCAGTTTCCTGCATTTTCAAGCGACTTTCATATTTATGTTATTTCAAAAATTTAAAACTAACAAAACTCCTCCATTCAGCACACTTTTCATTTTTATACTTATCAAAAATTGCAGTGCTAACTTCCATCGCCAAAATGAATTTTTGATTATATTTTTCAAATGAAACTTTTTATTTGGGACAAGAGCACATATTCAGCAGATTTTGATTTTTCGATTTTCAAAAATGGGAGGGCTAGCTTCTACTCTCAAAATACGCAGTTTCCATAAAGACCAAAATACATAAAACAAAACATTCTTTTGCAGCACAAATCAGCAGAATTTTAATTTTAAAAATGTCGGAGCCAACTTCACGCACATCAAATAGTGAGGGTTTTACAGCAAATTTATTCGGACGCCAACTTTCGATGAAAAAATATTGATAACACAAATTCAAGTCGGAGGATTTTAATTATTTACAAGAATTGGCTGTTATACACTTTGGTTAAATTAAAAAGTAGATTTATTTTAAATAATTTTAAACAGATTATAACAGTAAAATGAAAATAATTGCGCATAAAAAAAAACAGCAACAAAGTTATGAATTGTGAGGTTATCTTGGTTTTATTCGGTAACTGATTAATTAAATTAAAAGTCGGTCTTTCCCTAGCGATTGTCTTTGCTTTTAAAACTTTTTAAACAGTTTACAGCGGCGGAATCAATTTTTAATAATATATTGAATATTACTTCGGTAAAATGATTGGATAGAAATAGTAAACCTAAATTCAAAAGAATAGCTTCACAAAACGAAACAGGATAATTTTAAAACTGTTTTAAGGTGAGGTAGAATTTGGTAGGTCATTTAATAAGCTCACGATTTAACACATTCTATCACCAGTCCGTGCGGTAGTAGGTGGGTCGAAACTCACAACCGGCGAGGAGCTACCAGTCGCTCCTGGTATCTGTCGGGGTCAACATAATACTACACTTTGCCGAGTAGGACCGGTCTAGAGGATATTTTTAGTTAGTAAAGCATTTGTCAAAACGGCCTGGAGTGGAGAGAACCGGAGGAGAGGGTCGGTTTTAACTAACGCAACCACGGCAAATCTTGAATTGAGTTTTAAAGCCAATTTTTTCAAACTTTTATTTTTTTATGCGCTAAGTAGATCCTCATCTTTCAAAATTTACTATAAAAATCGTCAAAATCGAAGTTCAGGTTTATTACAGGTCCCCGAATGATTAATTGTGCATTTTAATGGTTTATAAAATGTGACTTTCCAGTAGACAATGAAAATACTCTTGGAAATCGGTCAAGCATTCGATGAGAATTTAAATTGAAAATCACAGGTTTTTGGAATCAAAAATCAATCAGCAACGTAAGAATATTGGCCCGTTTTAACTATGATTGATAGAAGGTGAAAATAACGTACTAACATTGCCTACGGACGGAGAACTTCAGTATTGTCATGACAACATCTCGAATATTACCTAGAAGCAAGGCAAACTAGCGTCTGCAATTCATTTACAAGACGGAAGATGTTTTCGATTTACGTTCACCAGTTACCAAAATGCCTTGTACACCGAAATCATAAATTTTTCGGTCAAATTCAGTAGACCACCAAGTTAGAGCAAAAGACACTGCACTCCATGGGATACCGCTGGGAACTGTTTACTGTATACTGCAGCTTTTATTACAAAAATCTATGCGGAGATCTACTCTAATCTTAAAAATTATTGATTTGTATTGATATTTCTATCTCATAATTTTTATTCATAATAATTTCAATGCTTGCAAAAATATAATATTATGTAGGTATTATAAATTTAACAAAATCATTTTTGTAACTTTTGTATAAAACTACGACTTCCTTGCAAAATTATAAATTCAAATTTGTTGCAAAATACTTTATAATGATATAACTTTAATAAAAATAAAGTGCTTAAACATATTTATTTAAAAAAAGGCTCTAACTTAATTTATAACGATGTCAAGTACAAGACAAAGTTCCTTAAGAATAAAAACTTCCAGTATCGAACGAACGAGAAAATTTTGTTATTTCAGTATAACCGATTCGGAACAAAATTGTTAAATTTTATACTTGCACACTACAACGATCTTAATTTTCAACAAGTGTCCTTAGAAAACAAGAATGCGTACCTTATCAGTATCATAAAAAAAATTAACTAGAAATCCACTAAGTTCAGAAGACTGTTTTGTCGTTAGAACCTAACAGACATCGACAAATTAAATGTCATGTAGAAGGAAAAAATACGTGAAGGTACATTCCTACACATATTTTTATAAATTTCTTTAGAAGCTATTTTTATATCTTTTGTATGATCAAAAGGAAATTTCCAACAATTTAGTAGTTGTACTTGGCGAAGATACTTGTACAAATATTTCCTGACTGTTTGATTAAAAGAAAATGTCGAGAGTACCTGCTTGCGTATGTTGGGAACAAAAAATATTAATGATATTCAGCTTTTTGAAGAAAGGTAGCTAATATTTTTTTGTATACCTAGGTTCCTCGCATGTAAGAAAAAACATGCAAAGAATTTGCAACGAGTTCGGTTCTGTTGATTAGCTAGGAGATGTCGGGTTAAATTCAAATCCAAAACAGCCAGTTGAGAAGGTTCATTAAGGTTTTTAAAATTAGTGTTGCCACACTTGGAAAAAAGAGAAAATATGGTAGGTTTTAGAATATTTAAAAATTAATACACATTTATTATTGTGCGTTGAGCTTTTAACTAAAAGAAAGTTTCTGAAAAATTTCTCGACTGTCGACAATAGCATTCCAGAGAAATTAATTATAACGACATAAATTTCGAGGTAATAGAAATTAATAATTATTACGAACACGAATAAAAATTTAAAAAGAAAGTCACACAAGCAACTTGAATTCGTCACAAAAAATATCGGGAGACTTAAAAGCCCATGGCAAAAGAAAAATCATCAAACTTACGCTGTAAACATGTCTTAGATTACAAATAAATATTCGCATTTAAAAACTCATCCACCGAATAAAAAGCACACACCAATAATGGCTGTTTTTCACTTTTAAAACGAATTCTTGTTTATGTTGTAAATTTTTCATTCATTGTGGCAGCTTATTGAAAAGTTTCACTTCCCAAGTGTCTACGTATCATGTTGTTTTGCATAGCAAATGCCTTGGCAGCCTCGACAGTTCTCGTTGCTTGGTGTCATATTGCTAAGTATCTCCATTTATAGAAAACGTCTACAGATGAATAAAGACATTTAAGAATAGTACGTACATATTATAATCTGGTTTTCCTAGGATTGCAGTTTGTGAGTTATGCTAATATTTTATTTTCCTTTTAATATGCAATATATATCGGTTCGTTCATGTATTATTGACGTACAATTTCAAACTTAAGTGAACGACAGCATCTGAGTGTTAAACACCCATGCTCTCGACACTGACGATGAGTGTAAAGTTTAGCTGCCAAAGCATCAGTTGTCAGTAGCACATAGATTTAACCACATCTGTACTACTCAAATAAATTTGTATTCCACCCTGCATTCTCAAAACACCCCCTTCACGTACATACCTAAACAAATCTAGCTGTAAAGCATATTCGAAATATTACAAACGTCTTGGTACTAATTCGTCTTCATCAATCGATTTCAATTTACACTCAGGATAAATAAAACCATTATTTAATCAAGTAAGTATTAGGTATATATATAGTAAAGGTGCAAAATTTCAAGATAGAGAACGAGTAAGAGGATCAAAGAAAATTCAGATTTACTGAGGGCTTGTCGAAATCACATCGAAATGAAACATTTGAAATATTTAAGTGCGGTGTTGTATTTACATTTAAATGTTAACCGCCAGAATGCAGTCAACAAGAAGTTTCATCTCTACGTTTTATGTTGAACCTCCCTCTTTAGTTTCATCATCACTTTGAAACGTTATAACAAAATGAATACTTTTAAATAAACATTCTTGCAATTTTCAACTAACTATGTATACCCAATTTGACAAAGAATTTAATATTGCGCTGAAAATAAAACAATATTACAATTTAGTTACAAAATATTTGTATTAAATTAAATACTCCACTGCTTCTTGAATATTAAAAATAAAAACTTCGCATAATTATAAGTACGAGATGAGTGGATGGAATGTAATATTTTACAAACAAACTCAGTGCAAAAATGTGGTGCACTGCCCATTTTTAAATAACTAAACCCTGAAAGACAAAAAAAATAAAATTTAATCTATCCGCACTTTCCTATCGTTTCGTTAATTTTTCTGAAGGGACTTGTTTTCTCCCATGCGCTCGTTCGATTGTTTCAGATAGTAATTTTCCCCAACTCAACGCGTTTTCCATAATACATTCCAAGTGCTTAAAAATTCACCTACTTGAAAATTAATAACGACAAATTTGATGGTTTATTTATAAGCGGAACATTATGATATATTTTGAATGATGCATTTTATTGGTGCGTAAACGAACCCACGTTTTAAAAAAAGTGGTCGTATATTCCAGAAATTGTTCTCATTAAATATTGGTTTCTGGAGAATCCAACCACGTTTTAAAAAATTCATACGTCGTAAAGAAACTCTTCGAAACGAGTAAAAGGAAGTTGCTTTTAATAATTAATGTATGAACATAGCATTTTACCGAAAATGCGATTTCCGGTGTGGATATATGTATTTTTACTTGCATCTAGCGAATTAGTTTTTCTATTAAAAATACATCATCAAATTATTGCTGAGTGCTGTTGCAAGAACGGTGTTATTGTAATTTGTAGGCACATGTTCGGCGTAATGAATTAAAGATTAAGAGATATATAACACCCAGGCGAGAAAATCGAAAAACAACAGATGCGCACACATCCCCATGCTAGCGCACTGTTACCCCCAACTATTACTTTTATTCACAGTGTTCATTTAATATTTAAACGATTTGCTCCAATTTAGATCGACTTGATGCGTTTGCATAAATTAATAATGTTCTGGCGGTTTAGCCATTTTGACATAGTTAAAATCATGTAAGATGAGCTGAGTTCTGGATGGGATGAGTTGTGAACTGCCCTCTGAATACAAGCCAAATTGGAGCCCTATCGTTAAAACATCTCACCAAATGACCAACTTCAAGGATCTGCTTGGAAATACGTCCTTATGGATGCATTGCATATCCAAAATAACTACATCGACATTTATTAGATTGGAAAATTCGAAAACCAGCGTGCTGTGCAACTGAAGGGGCTAATATATACAATAGATTTCACTTCGTTTACATTATAAGCACGCTGTAACGTTTAAATAACTTCCCCCTCATAGAAAAATGATAGCTTCAACTTCGTGCGTGCCAAAGTAATCGTAGCATAAACAAGAACCAACTTCTAAAAAGGCGAAGATTAGGCCCAATATAAATTTAATTCGCCGAGTACACTGTTACTACGTTAGGGAGTTAATTGGGATGATTATTATTAATCCTATTACAAAATAACAAAATTTGAATTACACCCTCACCGAAACTTAATAAATTTACTCGTTTGAAAACAGAAGAATATTTGTACAACTTTCTCCATTTCAAAACTCGACAAATTAAGTTTGCTAAAACTTGTATGTACAGGATGTTCAAAAATTTGAAAACAATTTTGCTTCGTTTTTGCATGATTCAATTGTCATCACAAACTGTGGCATTTCTTATTAATTTCCGACAAATAATATATCTCAAACAATTTTTCAGCTATTTCAAAAAATAAACAAGGGTATAAATCTCCCCAGAGAGAAAAAGTCCATTTGATCGAACAAATAGGGCTAAAGGAGATCACTGATGAGTCCTACTTATTGTTTACACTATCGCTCTCAACTCCTCCACAGAGAGTTCAGATTTCTTACTGCTTGTCGATATTTCACACTTCTAAGCTTCGGCTAGGCCCCCAGATAAAAGCAAAACCAGCTGAAGTAAAAACGGCGCTATGAACAAACCATTAAACGATAAATATTTATTATAACCAGTAAATGTTGCTCGTTAAATTAACGCGAAGGGTTTTCTTTCCTTCTGGGAGTAATTTTAATAAAAAACGTTATTTTTTTGAATCTTTAAATAACATCTAATCTGCAAGTCCTGCATACTATATTCATAAAGTTGATTATAGATACGAGAATGAGATGCATTTACTGTGCTGCAGCATTCAAAGTATCTTCATGAAAATATAAATTAAATCAAAAATTCGAAATATATTCAATCAGTTTCGCTTGTGGCAATTTGTCAATTAGAGTCGTCTCAAAATGACATTGAACAAAGATTTATTTTCTTATTTCTATAATGAGAAAAATTTCTGTAAAATGTAATCCACGTATGAAAAATATTAAATCCGTAGATCAGGAGAAATCCCAATTTAGCAAGCTGTCCAATTTTTAAAATTGCGTTCAATTTGGCACAAAAATGTTTTGAAAATTAATAAGGTAATACAGCGTTAGATTAGAAATTGCTTTAATTTTTGTAAAATTGGCTCGCACTTTTATTTGAAAAGAAGTTAATTAAGAGGCGAAAAACGTTCTGCATAAAATTTAGTTTTATAAAATAATTGACAAGTATTTTAGGAAATCCGATTGGTATGCCAAACTGGAAAATTAATTTGGAAAGTTTATTGTGTCGTCAACAGCGAGTGACAAGCATGAAAGGGGAACTAAGAACGACCTTTCAGCCATTGCAATACAATCCGAGATTTGCTTAATCTAATTTCCACATGCGGAACTCGTCTGAACCACCGAATTGTATTATCGATTAATTTCAATAACTGAAACTTCTTCCTTCCAAAAAATCGAGATTATAAAACAACGCAACACAATATATACGGTACGTATGCTGTTTCGAAGTTAAAATGTTCGACTAAATTATGATTTCCACACCATATAACTAAATCTTCTATTGTATTCTTGTCATCGCATAAATGTTATATTGCTCGTAAAAAAATAAAATAATGGCAGGGTGTAGGATGCTATCAACAGAAGGTGTGGTTAATAGTATTGTCACACCATAAAAGCAGTATAAAAGGGTTAAGCTAAAAAAATTGCTAATAAAAACTTTTAATATTAGGATCTCCTAAAATGTAACTCCACATTTTCACAATGAGCTTTCACTGTGGTAAGTTGAAAAGATCGCTAAATTAAAATGTATAATATGTAGAAAATTAATACAAAACCATTACCTTTTAAACGGGGGGATTAAATAACTTACTTATATTATATTATTGTAATTATCGCTTTAAGATATATTAACAATTATTATTAATTTCTTGAGTGAGTTTGAATTTTCCCATTTAAGATTTATTTGCTAATTTCGCGTGTGCTTCATGTTGATTTTTCCACTAACAAGAGGAAACCGGCAACTCCCCTCACTGAATTGATGCATTTTCATTGTGCGGGTAGGTCTTGTATTGGACTTCAATAGATGCAAGTATAAGGGCACGTTTCTTTGCCAATCTCGAGAAAATTGAATTTGAATAATTATATATTACTGATGAACTGCATAAAAATTAACATAAATTTGGTAAGTGGTTAATGGAATTGCATAAGATTGCAAAAAATAAAAACATATGCGAAGGGTACTGGGATCGCATCCAGCTCCTGCCAATTTGGTTGTTTATTTATTTGATTATTAATTTTCGCCGCTATAATTTATGTCATCGTTCGCAAAAAAACCAAAGCGCTACAATAAATCCTACTCATAATCTGTAAACATTGCATGTTTTACCTTTCAGCAGTGAGGCACTGGAGGGTGTTCCACACCCCCCAGACCCCCGGTTTGTGCAGTTTATTTTGGAGTTTACTCCTTAAGAATCGATTTTCATATATAAGCGCTTGGTATGAGAAAATATGAGAGTAAAATCTACTGATGAATGACCTCGTTACTTTTTTGGTGCGCACCTATGGTGCGCAACTTTCTATGTTATTGGGCTTGTTTGTTTCTATCAGTGTCAATGTACTTATATTGCTGTTTTTGTTTGTTATACATATCAATAATTAATATTGTTATTGTGAAGTTATAATTTTTATCATTATATTTCGCTAAAGTGAACTGAAAGTATTTTTAAATAACTATGGCAGAAAGGGGTGTAGATAATATTGCCGTAACATCTAACAACCACGTGGGTAAAAGGTACGTTATAATTCATATATTATATGCATGAGCAGGTGCGATTTGTATTTATTAAATATTTCATAATTATCGATGTAGTTCATATAAATATATATTTGAGAATAACACATAAAATTAGATATTTAATCCAATTTAGACAATTTCTAACCTAACCAAAAATTATTTTCGATGTCTATAAATTTCTCCAGGTTATTATGATTTATTTTATGAATAATTTTAAATATCAATAATTCAAGTCAATAATTCGATAATATTATCTGAAAAATCAACAATATTTCTTTATTATAATGATGATTATTTTTTTACTGGAGTAAACCAGTCGTGCGTCGGAGCTGACACACGGTTTTTATTAATAATAAATTGAAGATATCAGCATAACCGATCTAGAAAAATATAATATGTCATCATTTTCGAGAAAACCAAAAAATTATAATAAACCCTACTCATAATCTGTAAACATTGAATGTTTTACCTTTCAGCAGTGAGGCACTGGAGGGTGTTCCACACCCCCCAGACCCCCCGGTTTGTGCAGTTTATTTTTATTAGTAATAAATTCAAGATATCAGCATAACCGATCTAGAAAAATCTCTAGAAAAACTAATTAATCCTAACTTTAACAAGTCACACTCAAGTAACTAATATCCGAATTAGCCCAAATTATAAACCAAAGTTGTAGAAACCGGGGGGTCTGGGGTGTGGAGCACCCTCCAGGAACACTCAAACTATGATGGATAAATTTGCAAACTTATGGTTATCAGTATTAAACGATAATAGTGAAAGTTTTAGCACAAAAAATATAAAGCAGTGACCAAGAATTGGGGGGGGATTACTAATTCTCCCCAGTATAATATGTCATCATTCTCGAGAAAACCAAAAAATTATAATAAACCCTACTCATAATCTGTAAACATTGAATGTTTTACCTTTCAGCAGTGAGGCACTGGAGGGTGTTCCACACCCCAGACCCCCGGTTTGTGAAGTTTATTTTTTATTAGTAATAAATTGAAGATATCAGCATAACCGATTTAGAAAAAATCTCTAGAAAAACTAATTAATCCTAACTTTAACAAGTCACACTCAAGTAACTAATATCCGAATTAGCCCAAATTATAAACCAAAGTTGTAGAAACCGGGGGGTCTGGGGGGTGTGGAGCACCCTCCAGGAACACTCAAACTATGATGGATAAATTTGCAAACTTATGGTTATCAGTATTAAGCGATAATAGTGAAAGTTTTTAGCACAAAAAATATAAAGCAGTGACTAAGAATTGGGGGATTACGAATTCTCCCCAGTATAATATGTCATCATTCTCAAGTAAACCAAAAAATTATAATAAACCCTACTCATAATCTGTAAACATTGAATGTTTTACCTTTCAGCAAGAGCACTGGAGGGTGTTCCACACCCCCCAGACCCCCGGTTTGTGCAGTTTATTTTTTATTAGTAATAAATTGAAGATATCAGCATAACCGATCTAGAAAAAATCTCTAGAAAAACTAATTAATCCTAACTTTAACAAGTCACACTCAAGTAACTAATATCCGAATTAGCCCAAATTATAAACCAAAGTTGTAGAAACCGGGGGGTCTGGGGGGTGTGGAGCACCCTCCAGGAACACTCAAACTATGATGGATAAATTTGCAAACTTATGGTTATCAGTATTAAGCGATAATAGTGAAAGTTTTTAGCACAAAAAATATAAAGCAGTGACCAAGAATTGGGGGATTACTAATTCTCCCCAGTATAATATGTCATCATTCTCGAGAAAACCAAAAATTATAATAAACCCTACTCATAATCTGTAAACATTGAATGTTTTACCTTTCAGCAGTGAGGCACTGGAGGGTGTTCCACACCCCCCAGACCCCCCGGTTTGTGAAGTTTATTTTTTATTAGTAATAAATTGAAGATATCAGCATAACCGATTTAGAAAAAATCTCTAGAAAAACTAATTAATCCTAACTTTAACAAGTCACACTCAAGTAACTAATATTCAAATTAGCCCAAATTATAAACCAAAGTTGTAGAAACCGGGGGGTCTGGGGGGTGTGGAGCACCCTCCAGGAACACTCAAACTGTGATGGATAAATTTGCAAACTTATGGTTATCAGTATTAAGCGATAATAGTGAAAGTTTTTAGCACAAAAAAATATAAAGCAGTGACTAAGAATTGGGGATTACGAATTCTACCCAGTATAATATGTTATCATTCTCAAGTAAACCAAAATTATAATAAACCCATCATAATCTGTAAACATTGAATGTTTTACCTTTCAGCAGTGAGGCACTGGAGGTATTCCACACCCCAGCCCCCGGTTTGTGAAGTTTATTTTTTATTAGTAATAAATTGAAATCAGCATAACCGATTTAAAAAAAATCTCTAGAAAAACTAATTAATCCTAACTTTAACAAGTCACACTCAAGTAACTAATATCCTAATAAGCCAAAGTTGTAGAGACCGGTGGGTTTGGGGAGGTGTGGAACACCATCCAGTGCCTCACTGCTGAAAGGTAAAACAGTCAATGTTTACAAATTATGAGTAGGGTTTATTATACAGTTTTGGTTTTCTTGAGAACTATGACATAAATTATACCGGGAAAAATTAATAATCAAATAAATAAAAAACCAAAATGGCAGGAGCTGGATGCGATCCCAGTACCCATCGCATGTTTTTAATTTTTTGCAATCTTATGCATTTTCATTAACAACTTACCAAATTTATGTTAATTTTTATGCAGTTGTTTTAACTTGCGTCCACAATAACACAATCAATATTTTTCGTATTTAGCTAAGAACCCACAAGGATTTTGAGATTTCTGTAGTGTGAAAATAGTATTTTGCCTATTAAAAGTGGAAAGTGAGCCTTTTGTCCTCGAAAACGTAATTTGAAGCAAGTTCCGGACAGGAAGTTTCAAAAAAAGGAACAAAAAGCATTTTTGACGGTTTTCCGGCTGTTTCGAACTTGTCACATTTATTAGCTTGGTAATGTTAGTTTTATAATATTTTACTATGTAAATAAAGCAAATTTCAAATGATCTTCCTCAGAGTCTACTAAAATAGACCATCACAAACCAACAAAATTACCAAGAAAAGTGAATTTATTAATTTCAATTCAAATGTATTTAAATGAAATTATTTTAGTGATATTTCATCAAATAGGCTGTTTTGGTATAAAAATTGATAGGGGGTGAAAGTCATTTGAAGCCGGAAAGTAGAAATCTGCACTATAAAATCATTATTGCTGGTACGTACAGTAGCAATCTTGTTTTTGTGGCTTAGTTTACATCCCAAATGAGAGTAATCAGCAAATCTCTGAAATCCATAATTCCTCAACTTTAATTCTCATAGTTCCATTGTCTGTCTAATTTTCATCATGCACTTATTAGCCTCCGCTTCCTTAATAATAAGCGGAAGTTCTGTTCGTGCTGTCACTTGAAGTGTCTCTGTAGTTCACATCATAAAGGCTGATAATTTCTACACGATTACACAAAGCGTTATTTCGGAAACGTGTTATTTCTAGGGAGCATTTTCTCAGTCGATGCATTATTTAGTTTTCCACATTCAATCATTCACGAGTCACGACAGAATTTCAAGTTGTAAATTAGAAAAACACAATGTCGACGGAATGCATCAGTCCGTGATCAACAGTTAGCATTGTTAAATAAGTGATCCTTAAGATTTTATTACCTTACATTGGAGTTGTCATTTTATAAAAGAATATAAAAGAAAAATCAATGGCTCTTGAATTATGAAAAAAATATTTTATAGAAGGAAACATGATTACCCTTTATAACGGGAGAAAATAAAATCAAAAAAATGCGATATACTACGTAATATTCGATCATATTAAATTGAAATATATGATGTATATCGAATAAATCCTAACGCAATATACTTCATCCCTAAACAAAGTTTGTCCAAAAATTCGATATCTTTAACTAAAAATTCTTTCGAAAAGATTAAAAAAGCTATCTAGGTAATGAAGAAAAGTTTTAATCTCTTTTCCAACTTAGAAAATGTAATCAAAAAATAACTAAAAACGCTACCTTTTAGAAACCAATACAATACGAAATAAAATTTTTCTTTCCAACAATCGTAAAGTAATTTATAACTTTTTACGTATCAGCAGTAGTAACAAATGCGCCTGAGAAAAGTTACAATTAAAAAAATATTTCGCTAATCTTCATCCCTCGAAAACTGAAATAACTTTATCGAAAAGTTGAACGACACTGGGAAGGATTGTATAATCTCAACGATGTAGTATTAAATTTTCAAGAAGTTTTACTGACAAGATTTATGTCGGTTAAAGTAAACTTTGTCCTTCGGTGTCTCTATATATTTTCCAAGTTTTCATGCCGTTCTTCCTAAAGTATTTAATTAACCCCGCGTGGGTCAGATGAGACGCAGCTACGCATCCAAATTCATACTCCAACTGATTAACGAAACTTGAAATTATGCCGTTAGCAACATGAAAAATGTGAATCACTACCCTAAAATGTAATAATTTTGAGAGGATCAGTTAAAGTGGGAAAATTAAACGCCGACAATATTTGTATTTCGGTAATAAATAAATTTTATCAAGATGGATGAATTGGAAGTGGCGAATGATGTATCATCGAAAACAACATAATATTGATGTTTAGGCAAATTTCCACTATTATGATAAGTTGCTCGAAGCGTCCTCTTTGTTCGGAGTTTGTAATTAAGGCATGAAAATCTATAAAGTTTAAAACTTACCGCAACCTAGCGGAATTTTCATGTAACATCGTCATAGATTTCCCGGAGGTACAAATGCTGGGAAAATAGCTCTCTGCTGGAAAAGCGCCACACGTGAACACTCGTATGAATTACAAGAGAAGGAAAATTTTCACCTAGCTAGCTACCTATCCAACATCACGAATTCGGGATAAAGGATTCCACGTTTCTGTTAATATTGCATTTTACAACTTCAGTTTGATTCCCTAAAGTAATAAACGTCACGGCACGGACGTTAATAAATTTTTCGGCAACGTTTTCATTGGAAACAAAATTTAATTGAAAACTTGGATACAGAAACCTTTTCTGTAATTAAAATTTTAACGTAAGGTTTGCCTTCGTTAAAACTGGGTTTGTTAAATTAAAGCGTTTCGTGTATTGCATGTGTGCATATTAAATATGCGAACGAAATAACATAGTGGATGCCCTCGAACGCAAACCGAATTATCTACAACAGTAAGCCTCAGGGGTACACTGTCGCATCCCATGCCTCATCCAACATTATCACAGTTATTAACAATAGGATCCATAAAAGCAGCGTTCGGTAAATTACTTCACATTCATCATAACATGCAATTACGCACTCGTAAATAACAACAAAACTTGTTACAAGTTACAATAACGGCTACCATTAGTTTTGTGGTAAGTGCAAAAGATGAATTTATGAACCCTTTCGTTGTTGTGTCAGTAAGGAAAACCATTTGGAAATGCTCTTGAAATGTATCGGTTACAAAAATATCAGACAAAGAAAATTTCAGAATCATTCGCCAACGTGAAAGTTAAGTCTTTTATTATTTTATTAATGCGTCGATGGTGAATACATTAACAAGTCTGAAAGACTATTTTACTGTTCATGTCATATTGATTGATTTAACTTTTCGTTAACACAATTTGCCGTGCCCCCGAGACTGAATTAGCAGAGGAATTTTATAATATCCAATGAAAACATAGCAGATATTAAGAAATGTAAAAATAATTAAAAAATATTGTTTTATTATAATGTAATCACGATGAATTAAAATTTTTATAAATCAAATTTGAGTTTTCCGACAAAAATGAGTTAGAATCTGCATTGTTTACCTACTACATTTTAATAACGATTATACTAATTTAACAAATCTTCCGATTACATCCTTTGCATCCGGAGAAGCCATCAAAAAGTACTCTAAAAATTTGCAAACCAAAATAAATGCTGGTTTTTGTAATAATCGAAACATTTTAAAACTGAAACTAGGTAACTACTGAAAATATAAATACATTGCAGAAAATATTTCATTATATCGATTACCCGCTGACAAATCGTTGTAACATTTTTCTGAAAGGTTATTACTTGAACGCCATTATTTATCGAATACAATAGTCTAAAAAAAACAAACTTGTAATGCATGCAACCTCATCGACGTTTACGATGTGTCAAAGTGTTAGAATTTTGTAAATCATATGAACGTTTACATTTTACCTAACCTAATATAAATAGAGACGCTTTACGGATTTTCAAGCAGACTCAAGTGATAAGTATGTCAACTTAAAAGATTTTCCAGTCATAAGCGTAATGAAAATTTTACTTCAAAGTTGTAGTATTTACTAATGATAAAACAATGTAGAAAATTTACTAATTTATAAATTCAATTAAGCTGAAATCGAGATGATATTATTTTAATGTCAGAGAAACTGACGTTTATAACCGGTCGTTGGAAAACTTTTTTTCATTAAAGTCAGTTAATACTTCAATCCCTACACCCTTTCGATGGTCACAAGCGAATAATTTATATTTTTTAAAAGAAAATCCAAAAATATCGTATAAAAGTTTACCTGCGTAGGAATCATTGAAAATTCTTAAAAAAATAATTAAAGATAAAATTAAAAAAGTTTACCAAAACCGTCAAAGAAATGTTTCCATAGAAAAGTTGAAGATAAAACGGAGATAAAAAACTTGGGCGATAACAATAATTAAATTTCCCGACGTATCGCAGTTCCATCTAAGCTGAAAATAATAAGTTGGAAAATAACAATTTGTATATTATTTTTAAAATGGGAAATGTACAACTAATTCATGAAAATTTTGGATAAACATTAATTAATCGGTAAATTTTGATGTTCTTGTAAATTCTAAATTTAATAAAATCGTTAGATAACTTAGTAAGGTTAAATGTTTAATTACTGGAATGTTAAATCCCTAAAATATGCATTACGTCTGATATAAATTAGTGGAACAAAACATCTACCTAGTCAAATTAAATTTAATTAACCTGAATCTATTGTATAAGAATCTTATACATTGAACAAAACAACCGAAAGTTTTGTTTTACGTTAATAGCAGATATTAATATACACGTTAAATATACATAACAAACTGAAAAGATAAGAAATTTCCTTGCTTTTGTTCAATTTATTAAGACCAACGAATTCAAACTAAAATTTCAACCCCGACAGCCCCCGTACTGGCAACTCAATACTAATATACAATTTCTTTGTAATTGAAATGTATGAACCTCCCGTGGTTAAAATGTAGGTCCCCTGTGTCTGTATAGGCAACTTTATCACTATCACTGTGAACATGAGAAAACACGAAAGAGAGAGCATCTAACGGAATTCTGCCATATTACAACAAAACCATAAAACAGATTTAACCCTTGCTTAAGATTTATGCCCTCCACGTCAGTTTGCTTACAATAAATTAATTATATTCCAGGTTACAGAAAACTACACATACAAGAAAGCAAAAATGTATGTGTATTATTGAAAACTGAAATTTTATTTCTGAATCAAAAATTGCAAATCGAAGGGATCGCGGTTTGAGTCAGGTAATCCAACCTATTTCGTCAATTTAATTCCATATCATGATAAAGCGATCTCGCTCATACAAATAACCCAGTACATGATGATACACGACGAGATCAATTTCAAATTATTCAGTTATTTATAAATAAATTCGTAAAAAGACATAATGAGGCAGAAAGAGCATCAATACAAATCGTTACCAGTTCTGAACCTTCTAATATTGACGAGTTGCACAATTCCAGCTAACCTATGTAATTTGAGACAATACAATGACAATTATTTTTTGTAATCAAAATCTGAACTTAACAATAAAGATAATTAACAATAATGTGTTTTCAGCCTTCTAATGGCCGATATCTCTTAGATAATCTAGCTATTAGATAAATTAACAAAGTAACCAATCAGGCAGCAGCAAAACAAAACAATCAGAAATATGATTGGCTACTTCGTTAATTTATCTTATAGGCAGATTATTATCTAAGAGATATCTCTACATGAAGAAACTGCCTTAGTCGCAAAGGTGGACATGGAGCAGTTCTGGTTACCAATAATATCACGTTCACATTTTTTTCGTACATCTTCTCGTAAATTGGTGACCCCGTCAAGCATCTCTTATTCTAAAAATCTAAATTTTACGAAATATCACTTGTTTTCAATAAGGAAACATCCGAGGGGTTAACCGCTGGTGAAGTTTTTTGTACACATCTCATGAAGTACATGACATCTCATGTGAAGTACATGAAGTACTTGTGAAATACATAAAGTACTTGTGAAATACATGAAATACTGGTAAAATACATGAAGTACGTGTAAAGTAGGTAAAATACGTGTTTAGTATATTAAAGTACAAGTGAAGTATCATGAAGTTAGTAAATTTTTGGAGAATTACATGAAGTTGAACCTAGCTTATGCGCATGCGCTACGGTCAATGTGTATCATAGCTAAGACACGTGTATTCAGTAATAATTATTTGATAGCAAATTAACTTACATCAGTAGATTTTCTTAACATTTTTTTATCTTAAACGTTGAATAGACCTTTGGCGGTCATTATTTTACTAATTAAAAGCTTTGGTAGTTGCTAGTTTAACAGTAATTAATTAATTAAATTAAACTTAATTAAATTAAATATTTAAGCATATCCCAAGTTTTTTATAATTAGCTATGGCCAAGTAAATGTGTTTAATTCATAATCTGACAATTAATCATAAACTGAATAATTATAAATTCCATACCCCTAGGAGGTAGATATCTGCAACGGGAGATCTTCAGTTTACTTCTAATAAAAATAAACTATTCAATCCGGGGGGTCTGGGGGGTGTGGAACACCCTCCAGTGCACAAATTTTGGAATGAAGAACATTGCAGAACCCCCAGAACTTCCAGACCAAGTAGTTTACTTTTATCAGAAGTACTGAAGATCTCCGTTGAGCACTGGAGGTGTTCCACACCCCAGACCCCGGTTTAAATAATTATTTTTATTAAAAGTGAATTAAATATTTAAGCATATCTCAAGTTTATGAAAATTAGCTATGGCCAAGTAAATGTGTTTAATTCGTAATTTGACAATTACTTATAAACTGCGTAATTATAAATTCTGTACCCCAGGGCGGCAGATTTCTGCAACAAAATAAAAATAAACTACTTAATCCGGGGGTCTGGGGTGTGGAACACCCTCCAGTGCACAAATTTTGGAATGAAGAACATTGCAGAACCCCCAGAACTTCCAGACCGAGTAGTTTACTTTTTATCAGAAGTAAACTGAAGATCTCCCGTTGCAGGGGCACTGGAGGGTGTTCCACACCCCAGACCCCCCGGTTTAAATAATTAATTTTTATTAAAAGTGAATTAAATATTTAAGCATATCTCAAGTTTATGAAAATTAGCTATGGCCAAGTAAATGTGTTTAATTCGTAATTTGACAATTACTTATAAACTGCGTAATTATAAATTCCGTACCCCCGGGGCGGCAGATTTCTGCAACAAAATAAAAAATAAATTACTTAATCCGGGGGGTTTGGGGTGTGGAACACCTTCCAGTGCCTCTGCAACGGAAATCTTCAGTTTCAGAAAAACTACTCGATCCGGGGGGTGTGGAACACCCTCCAGTGCTCAAATTGTGGAATCTCGTTAAGTTTCTGAAATACCGATGCAGTAAGTGAAATACAATGAAGTATCGATGAATTAGATGAAGTACAGTGAATTATTGATGAAGTACGGTGAATTACTGGTAAAGTACGTGAAGTTAATTGTACACGATTTCCTCTAGCGGTTGACCCCTCGGAAACATCCTTCCCGGTAAGAATATACTTCATATTCGTAAGAAAAACAGTATAATTCGTAGCAACATGCAAAAATTGTGATTCGAATCCGAATCACAAATTGTCCTTTGTTGTTAAAAGCTGTACCAATTAATTAAAAAGCGCAAAATAAAAACTAATTCTTCTCGTAGAAATTCTTAAAGCGAAAGAAAAATTTTATGCGAATTAAGAGAACCCGAAATAGTTGCAATGTACAAAGGAGCAAACACAGTGGAAATAGATTGCCGGAAATCCGATTTGCGATTACCACAAGCTAAAAGTTTCTCTTCAAACACATTCAAACTAATTAAATTGCTAAATCGATTTCCATAAAAATTGGTTAAAATTTAATACAATTTTCCTCAAGTTTAAATGTAAAAATCCATCATCTCAATAAAATTTTACGCAGGGAAGTCGATCCGCAGAAAATGATAAAGCACATAATATTTTGTTGGTAATTTAAAAAGTAAAAGTTTACTATTATAGTCGAAAAATTTTTTACACGACATACAATTGGTCGCAAACTTGTATTGGAAATTCCGTCTTCAAGTTCCAAGTATCGAGTTGATCCCTAGGGACTTTTCCCAATTTTTTAAATTGAAAAGATCCTGTACTGAAAATGAACAAAATGTACAACAATTTTAACATTTCAATAACCCAAATTTTTTTCGATAAGCTTATAGAATCAATTTGATTAAAACAGAAATTTCATTTCAAAAACAAAAGAAAAAACTACATTATTATAATTATATCCTTGGCTCATTAAGGATCTGAATATAATTTTTAAAAAATATAAAGAAGAAAATGGCGGGATAAAATAATTCGCTTCGAGTATTTCAAATTCTGAAATTTATATTAAATTCTTATCTACAAACAATTTTTCTGCTAATTATTAATTTTCTTTTCACAAAATAACAAAATTGGAATTTCCTTTCACTTCAGTTTCTACTAGAATTTGTCACTGGAAAACGCAACGACACCTAACTTTTTCTTCGTTTCGTTTGTCAAAGGAGGCAACTTCTTGCTCACTTCGCTATAAATATTAATTCGCTTCGAATATTAATCAAGATATTCCATGGTTGAAAATAAAAAGCATCCACTCTTGCAACTGCTGCAGTAAAGTATACTCTACAGCGTTTCAGGCGTCTTATTTAGACTGAAGAAATTCATCCGAATATTTCCATAAGAATTAACAGAAGTACCAGCAGTGTAATATTACACGAATTTTATAGTTTAATTAATGAATATGAAATTCAAGCTCAGTTCATCAAAGTTCATCCTTTCACAAGAGACTAATTACAAAATAATGAAAATCCAACGTTTTCATTAAATAGGGTAAACAAGAATATTAATTAAAGAAATTTTATGAAAACCCCTACCTGAAGTCTATACAAAAGGCAATAATAAAAGTAAAAACAAACAGATATGTATACGCAAAAAATAATCACCAAGTATAACATGAAAAACCGATCTGAAAATTAGGAAAAAATGTAATCGTACCTCGTATTATCTACGTCAGTTATTAAAATACTCCAAGGATAATCGATACAACTGTTGCCATAAATTAGTGTTTGAAAAATTATAAATTTTATGATGTCAAAATTAACAATTAATCACCAAAAAAAGGGCAATTCATTAAGCCCTAAAATGCTCTAATCCTTTATCCGGAAAAAAATTAACCAAAAGTAAAAAAACCGTATAATTTAGACTTAACAAAATGAAAATATATACGTGTAGGGATATCAAATACGACTAAATTAAATTAATCCCCTACAAAGCGCTTATAAACTGAATGAAGGATAATATTAACAATTTTTGCTTATTAAGTTATCCTTTTGTATAAAATAAGAACCGATTCGAGCACAATATAGTTGAGCGATTGAATTAAATTCATCACTTACAAATTTTAATATAGTAGATGAGATGAAAAAATTAGCATTTCGATTCAATAAACTCCGTTTTGGAAAACTCCGATATTCATTATTCTTGGTTAGTGTTGGTTGATCCAATCAAGTGTTGCATTCGTTTCAATGGCATCCCTACCTGGAGTATTCGTTCATTTGGCAGGATTCGGGGTGAAATTTACGTGCCCATTTCATTCTCCTTGGCCTCCTTTATTATTTTTTTCTAACTTTAATCCGAAAGCCAATATTAAAAGCTCGCGCTATAAAAGATGAATTGCGTTTTCTAGTCTTTTTTTTAAATAATAAATTCTGCATTGCTAACCTACGCCATTGTATTCCCTTTAATAAATCACTCAAGTAAGTGCAAGTAGAAACAGAAGAGGAAAATGTACGTGGTTTAAGTAAATGAAGGCGCTTACAATTTTCACGATGTACATTTCGCTGGAGTGGTAATGAGCGTAAGAAAACCACGGGTCGATGAAAAACGAAGAGAACTATGATAAGAAAAGTCTCGAGTAACAATAAGTGCTCTCTATCATGTTACGACGTCTAATTAGATTTAATAAAACCTGAAGTTTGTATCTTGTACCGTTCCTGCCAGTTAAGAGCTTAAAATTAAGAACAATTTAAAATTTTAAACCTTAAACAACAAAAATATTACAAATTTAAGGAAATATATTTACAAGAAAACGAAAACACGTAAATTACCGGTTCAATTTAGCAGCTAAGCAAATTCAGCATGCTAAAATCAACATACGAAAGTAAAAATGTAAAATTATTCTAAAAGGGAACAGCAATGCGCTTGTTGATTTTGTTATAAGAGGCATGAAATGAAAAAAATTCGAATTATTTTTGGTATTAGTTTGTACCATCAGTATCTTCTAAATTATTTAATAAATAACATATGAAAATTGACATTGACGACAAAAATAGAATGTAAGCAGCATCGATTGATAAGGTTTACAAACCTAAACCTGAAAATATCAAAACCGATTCGAGAAGGATTAACGTTCCTGTGTTAAAACGGTATAAAAAGTTGATATTAGTGGCAGCTGGTATGGTTTATGTTGGTACGTCAAGTTCTTGTGGCTTCCCTAATTACCTTAGACTCCTTAGAGCTTTAAAGATTCTACTACAAACTACAATAATAACAAAAAGTAATCTCGAAATCTGACAAAAAGAACAAATGATTATGCAAGCAAAACAAGGTCAGAAATAAGAAAACTATGAAATTACAGAAGATAAATCGAAATAAAGTACATATTAAAGCCAGGTTTACAGTACTTAATTCTGTCTTGCTAATGCACTTTTTAATATTATTCAATTAATTTTTGAACAAGGACCAACTGTCTCCTTTTAAGCTGGTGATTAAGTGGTCATCTAGCGATTAAAAATTCCAAATAAGAGAATTCGGTTATAAACATACAATGTGAAATATTAAATCTTATTTTTGAACGAAAATTTATAGACGTGAAAGAGTGGGGGGGGGGAGTCCGATTATATTCCTGCAAACAGACAAAGAAGCTCGCCTCTCTTAAGTCAGCTTTTCTACATTTTGTAGAAAGCTGTTATATAGACCCTACTACAAGTGTTATTTATTTTACATAACAGAATCGGATGAAAACGGATACCCCAATCCATATCGATTTTAAATGAAATCTGCAATCGGCTTAAAACGCTTGAAAATTAAAAATAAATACTTTCGCCCTAGTATACATTAAAACTGAGCTAACGCCAAAACAAATAACTTCAGGTTAAACATGCAAAGTGTATAATGCATAATTTAATATTATAATATATTAACATGAAAATAATATTCCTAGTTTTGTATTCTTGATTTTTCAGTTAATTTTTTTATAAAATTTAGAATTTCGTCGTAGCTCCTTAAACAATCACTAGTATATCTTTTACAAAAATATGATGAGCTAAGATGCTTTTGAGTTATATCGGATCATAGGGTCGGGTACCTGTCCTTGGTAGATATTCAAAAATTGATAAAAACTTCTCCCTGGCAGCATTAATCAACATAATTATTTACAGAATCTAATTCCATACATTTTTTGTAAAATTATCACAGGATTCACATTTAAATACTTTGAATTTTAAAAACGATCACGTGACAATTTTGAAAATGATGTATCTAACCGTTTGCAATTTAATTATTATATTACTTCATTTACATAAATGAGTATTTCCAAAAGATTATTAGCAACGTTCTCAAATCAGATCCAAAAGGCAGTTTTGTAATAGTAAAAGAGATTCTAATTTAACATTTGAAGACTTTGAAAAGACAACAATCACTCACTAATTAATTACCTAATTACTGATCAGGTTCTTGCGAATTAAATGCATACTGAAGTACAGAGAAGGTGGTCCTACCGTCTCATATTCACCGTTCCTTTTCTAACAGCCATCGATTTTTGTATTGACTTTGAATTTAAAATTGCTAGGATTAATCGTATACATTGGCTGCATTAGCCGTTTATTGTTCTAACTGTTAAGCCAATAATTCCCAAGAAGAAAAGAATTTGTATAATTAAAAATATTATAATGTAAAAATTTGAAAATTCTTGAAATAAACAAATATTTGCGTATAAATAATAGTAAGGTAATTTAGAATTCCAAAACAACACAATTTAAATTTCAAATAAATGTCGATAATATAGTGATTGTTCTTGCTTCTATAGCAAGTGGTACTCTAAAATTTATTAGTTTTTTTTCGAAAATTCAAATTTAAACAAAAATTTCCAACAAAAAAGTTAGAAAAACAAATTTTACTTTCGCACTTAATTTACATAGTACAAACTAAAGAATAAACTCAATTCAGCAGATAGAGAAAAAGGACACAACTTTTCCTATTCAATTCATTTCGAATAAACCCATAAAATATTGGATATTTTTAGATGTCAGTCTTCCGAAGAAGCACCGAAAATTGTTTTACTCAAAAAAGTCTGATTATGGCAGTAAACTCACGGTACAAATTTGAAATTATAAATATTATTAACTTATGAAATTATTATTAAAATAAAATTCTAAAAAGGAACAAATTAACTACACAATAAAACGAAATTATTTGTGAGCCTTCAGCAATGGGTATTGCTGTCATCAGACGTGTAATAATAATTAAATTATTAATTGTCGCTGAAAGCTCACAAATAATTTTATTTTATTATTCAGTTAACCTTTTAATTTTTTTAATTTATGTGTTTGGGTATAGTACGGCAAGACGAAGTCGAAATTTAAAATTCCCTATAGAAATGGTATAAAATTATAGGAAAAAAACATACAGTCGATTCGCGTTATAACGAATTTCAAGGGAAAAAAGAAAAACATTCGTTATAATATCGAAATTCGTTAAAATTCGATATTTGTAAGAAAAATTCGTTGTCGTTTAATAAAATAAACAATATAATAACGCAAATATGTAAAAAAAATTGGGTAGTCAGTAAACCCGAACTCGTAAGTACACTTTTTCCTATAAAAATTGCTTCACGAAACGAAAGAGCACAAAATACAAGACTTTTAAGGTGAGATAGGTTTCGGTAGGTCCTTTAATAAGCCCACAATTTAAATTTAAAATTAACATATTCCCATAAGAAATACATATAAATGTATTATTGCGCAATATTACGTCATAATTGTCCGTATTCTATCACCGGTACGTGTGCTGTAGGTTGGTCAAAACCGACTTCCTGCAATCGCTCCCTACTATCTTGGGGTTAACATCTCCAATTTTTCGAGTAGGACCGGTGTAGGAGATATTTTTAATGAATAAAGCGTTTTTCAAAACGGCTTGTAGCGGCCGTAGTGCAGTGGAGCGTAAGCTGCGGAAAGTCAGTTTCGATTAATGCAACCACGGCCAATTTCGAATTTTTAAAACCGTTTTTTTTCAAAATTTGTGGGCCAACCGCAAATTTTTTTTAATGTGTAGAGAACAATGTCCTCTTTCATAATTCACTTCAAAAATCATGAAAATCCAAATTAGGGTTTTGTGACAGTCTCCAAAAATTTAATGAAAAGCACAGAATGAATTCAATTCGCATGTTAAAAAGGTCGGGGGAAGGGGGGGTTAGGTTAGGACTTGACATGTTTAAAACACCTAGTTTTAGCGGATTTATCTATCAGTAACGGCCTCAACTTCTCCGAACCACCCATATTTGCCGCAAAAAGTAGTGTGACTCCCCCTTACTAAGTTTTGAATACTTTCGCCAGTTTTGATAACTTGAACACCAAGTTCTGACACTTTTTAAAATTAGACAACCGCAGAAATGTCTTTGGCCAAAAAATTTTCGTTATATCGAGAAGACCGAAACCCATTTAAAATTTCGTTATAACGGGACAGGCAGTTTTTTCTTTATATCGAGATTTTCGTTATATCGAACTTCGTTATAACGTTGACTGAAATTAGAAAAATTATGAACTATGAACAATTCAAAAATTTTCACGTTTAGGCATTAAAAAATCAAAAATTGTAATATTTTTCTACGATAGGCTAAATTCGAAACTCAACCCCGCCCATTTAAAAATTTTTTGCAATTTTACTTAAAATCATGTATTTAACACTTTTTTGATGCAGGCATAATGCAGATAAAACATTGAACTGTGTCGATTTAAGAAGTATTTTTACGAAATTAATTTTTAGGGTGAATCCGCAGGTGATTGCGTTTTTAAAACCGAGGGGTTAACCGCTGGTGAAATTTTTTGTACACATCTCATGAAGTACATGACATCTCATGTGAAGTATGTGAAGTACTTGTCTTCTTCTTCTCTGCAACGGGAGATCTTCAGTTTACATCTTGTATAAAAATAAACTACTCGATCCAAGGGGTCTGGGGGTGTGAACACTCTCCAGTGCCTCTGCAGCGGAAGTCTTCAGTTTACTTTTATAAAATATAAACACTCTGATCTGAGTGGTTTTGATGTTCGTGAACACTCATCCAAATTTTGGGACTCTGCAACGAGAATCTTCAGTTTACTTCTGATAAAATAAACACTCAATCTGGGTGTCTGGGGGTGGACACCCTCCAGTGCACAAATTTTGGAATGAAAACATTTTAGAACATTCAGAACTCCCAGACCGAGTAGTTTACTTTATCAGAAGTAAACTGAAGATCTACGTTGAAGAGCACTGGAGGGTGTTCACACCCCAGACCCCCGGTTTAAATAATTTGTTTTTATTAAAAGTGAATTAAATATTTAAGCATATCGCAAGTTTTTAAATTAGCTATGGCCAAGTAAATGTGTTTAATTCATAATCTGACAATTAATCATAATCTGCATAATTATAAATTCCGTACACCCTGGGAGGTAGATCTCTGCAACGGGAGATCTTTAGTTTACATCTGATAAAAACTAAACTACTCAATCCGGGGGGTGTGGAACACCCTCCAGGGCTCAAATTTTGGAATCTCGGTAAGTTTCTGAAATACCGATGAAGTACGTGAAATACAATGAAGTATCGATGAATTAGGCGAAGTACTCTGAATTATTAATGAAGTACGGTAAATTACTGGTGAAGTACGTAAAGTCCCGTGAGTTACTGCTGAATTATATGAAGTACGAAGAAGTATGGAGAATTATCATAAAGGACGTGAAGTGTGAAGTTAATTGTACACGTTTTCCTTTAGCGGTTGACCCCTCGGTTAAAACAGATTTTCAGCAGCCTTCGCTCCGCGAAGCGCTTTACTCATTCAAAATATCCCTAGAACGGTCCAATTCGAAAAAGTGTGGATATTGACCTGACAGATGGCAAGGAGCAGATAACTCACTCCTCGCTGTGCTTTAGTTGGCCCCGCCTTACGGTCGATTCGTGTATATTAGGACGCACGTACCGCCAACAAAATACAGAAATCGCTCATTTTCATGATTTTTAAAATCGATTTTTAGTGTTATTATTGGAAATATCAAGTTCATCAATAGTACATTTGACTTGTTTTAACGTTCTCTAATTGTAAAAAAAAATTTAAATCAAAAATCAAAACAAGACAAAGACTTCGTGTTATAGTACTTGAACCTTAATATTCTCACTTTGTGCTCATTAAAACAAATACAGTGTTGATACTCGGGAGCACAAAATACCGCAAAGTCACCCTGAACGTCTAAAAGAAAAATTTGCAAAACTGATCACTACAAGAACTTTTTAAATCAATGCAAAATATACATTGCGACATTAGCAAACAGAAAATAGTAAATAGCAGCGCAAAATTTGAATTTGGAGAAATTAGAAAAATTAATTAAAAATTTAAAAAATATTTTAAAATGATTTTGGAAATTTTAGAAATGCAAAAAGACATAGTCGACCTGAACTATAAATTGAAAAGAAAATATAGGCCAATGATTCATTGGCCTATCACTCAACTATATTTTCTTTTCAAGAAAATAGTAAATCTTGGAGGGATCGGAAAAATAGAATTGGCAATCTGGGGATTATTGCAGAAATAATTCAAATAAACTGAGGAATTTATGAAAAACATGAAATGAAAGGAATCGCCACTCCAAGAAAAATCAAAAATCTTCTGCGTAATTTTAAAAGTTTAATGTTCTGCCTTCAGCTGCCCCGTAGACTTCGGTCCTTGTTTTTATCAGATATAAATCGAAGATTTTCACCTTAATTTTTATTTTCACTAAATATTTCCGCATTTAATTAAATATGGAATAGAGAATAGTTGTGCCCTAGTATTAACCTATGCAACGCGTGCTTTTGTAAAGTTTCATGGTTCCACATAACTAATAAATTCGATTTGATTTGATTAGACTGTGCCATATCAAAGGCATTTGCATAAATATTTTGTGTAGCAATCTAACTTCCTATGCACTGAACCAAATACTTGTGCAATTATCAGTAACATCCAATAATTCGATAAATAGAATTATCTCTGATTGGGAGTCAGACTCTAATATTGGGTATTTTTATATTCTAAACTTTCAAGAAATAAAAAAAGTTGTCATAAACCGCGAGTCCTTTATACAAAAAAACACCCATCTACGGGTGTTTTTGAAAACAAAAGTGAAAGTTTTGAAGTGAAAACAACTTTTCTCTTCATAGTGGAAATTACTTTTCTTATTCACTGTTCTTAGAAAGCGGTTACTTCCTGCTGCTTTTCCACGTTTTTTCTAAAAAATTTCCACCCTTAACACCCCCTTCCCACTTAAGATATCGGTCCTGCTGAGAACGTTTGGGAATTGCACGGGGTGACCGCCGACTTTACGTGCCCTCCGTAATATCAGATCAATAACTTTTTAAAAGTAAGCAACTGGGTTTTATATACAGTAAAGCTCCTTATTCGCGGGTATACGTTCCAAAATTATGCCGCGAATAAGGAACCGTGAATATGGAATAGTGATTTGTATGGAAATGCAAGGGTTGGGTTCCAAGGTACGAAAATAAAATAAAATAGATAAAAATAAAATCAGTTTAATCACATACCTATCATTATTATTAATTATTATTGTTTGAATTATTTGGTTTAAAATATTTAGTAATTTTTCTTGCTTTGCCGTCTTTAAAATGCCTTTTAATTCCGCATGGTATTCAGCTGTGGCAACTTCAATTTTCCTTTTAAAAGGAAGGTTTCTTTCCAAAAACGGGTCAATTTTAATGAAGTGATCTCACAGTTCATTTGCCATTTGGAAACCTGCGGTCTGGTTTTTTAAGGTGATTGTCATCGTATCATTGTAAGATGTTGAAGCTTGAAGGGTTTTAACATTTCCTGCAAGTCGGCTTCACTTAAATCTTCATCGTGTGATTGAAGCAGCTCTTGAACGTCACTCGAATCTATCTGTTCAAAACCATCATGTCCTATTCCATTAGCAATTTGTACAATTGTGTCAGTTAATGTTTTAATTTGTTTAAATCCTCACTTTCACAGACTGTTAGATCAACCTATAGTTTTTCCAATATGATTGCAATGTGTATGCAATGCTTGAGCTCTTGTAACGATTCCTTTATGTTAACAATGCACATTGCTATGTTAAATTTTTCCAGAATTCCATAAAACTCACGTCAGAATCACATTCCATGATATCCAGAATGATTTTAAAGGTTCGCCTAATGTAAAAGAACTTCAAAGCTTGAATTATTCCCTGGTTCATTGGTTGAAGTAAAGTCGTCGTGTTCGGAGGCAAAATATCACCTTAATATTCGGATGCATAGTTTCAAGCTCACAAGGGTGACCCGGAGCATTGTCCAAAACAAGAACCTCCTTGAAGTCTAAATTTTTTCGTTTAAATATTATTATTTAATTTTGAGTTTTGAATATAAATTATAATATTCAAAATCGTAAATTATTAATCCGCGAATAATGAAATTTTCGGCCGCGAATACAGAAAGTGGTCTCAATTTTTCTTCCGCGAATACTGAAACCGCGAATAACGGAACCGCGGATAAGGAGCTTTACTGTATTATTATGAAGTGGAGCGAAAGTGTAGACTTACCTGGGGAGTAACTTAAAAATCTACAACCTGGGGATCTATTATTTCTAGTTCACCCTGTATATATGGTATACATCAACGATTAAATTTAAGCTATTTCCATTAACAAGCAGAAATATAAATAAGAAAAATAAAAATAATCGAGAAACATAACTAAAGCTAAAATTGAAAGAAAGCAGTGATACAAAGACGACTAGTAGGATTCCTCTCCATTTACTGATATTGTGACCGTAAACAACGCAGTATAGGATTTAAAAAATAAAGTTTTGAATTTTTTTTTATGATTCCATAAAAACAAATCGACCGCGAAACCCATAAACTGGCATCTTTTATGTCCCACAAATAAACTTTTCTTCAATTTTGCTGCGTTTTTATATTTTGAAAGTGTAATCAAAAGATTTTAAAATTTCATATTTCATTACGAAAAGAAAGTAGAAATTCTAATGCATCACTTAAAAAGCAATTTAAATAAAATTGTGTTAACAAAAAAAGATAATTATTACAGAAATGAATTTTCAAGGTAAATAAAAGGTAATAAAAATAACTGGCAAATACAGAAGATGATAAAAGTGTTGGAATAAAATTATGGGAATAATTTTCCAATTTAATATTTCGTTCGATAATAGGTACTCAATCAAATTGAAAGAGATAAACTTTTAAAATAAAAAAAACCTTTTACTAATGAAAATGAAAATCAATATAAAATGAAAACATCAACTTATTCTGTTGACAAACCAAAGTTTAGAAGCTCAATCGAGATATTAACGATAAGACTAAACGGATTCCTTTAAGCATCCAAGGCAGTTCCACCAGAGCTTTGAATTTAAAATTTCAACAACCCTTGAATTTAAATTTCCTTGCGAATAAATCTAGCTTAGACTAGACACTGAGATACTGATTTAAAGGTATAATCAAGTAGGTACTTCAATATAAAGTTGATTAAAGCAACTTCATTACATAATTTACCACTTTATAACTTTTTCAGTACCATCCATCTCCTGCTTTGTAATTTTCTCCAATCTACACTGATTGTAATTGTAATAAGAAGTTACGTTCAACGTTTATTGTGCATTGACAAGAATTTCGTCATAATGAAATTTTTTATTATTAAAAATTGTGGCGCCCAATGCGAAGTGTTCGCTAACGAACAGAAATTATTGATTTAATTTAAGGTATAAAAATTTAAAGCTTTAAATTCTGTTAATTACGGAAATTCTTGCTTATTTGAATTTGATAGGGTGTAAAATAACACTTTTCTAGCAGCCATTGTTCAGCTACTACTCGAGAGACCATATTATCCGATATTTCAGAAAAGAATGAAAAGTGAAGAGCTCTTAAAAATGTAGGTATATATTTCAGACTTGCATTTTATATTATATGATTATAAATGTAGTGAACTCTTAAGTGAAACGAAAATCTTACCGAGTTGCCTATGTACGTATTATTTATTAAACGACTTCATGAATTTTACTGTTAATATTCCGAGAAACTGAAGAGATTTAAGAAGCTTTTGAATTTTCTCCTCGTGTTGAACTCCCGGGCTCACGCCCCTCGCCGCCCGGAAGTATCAACGAAAAAGTAGGAAGTTACAGTCGGTCTTGTATGTATTTATCAATAAACAAAATATACATAAATGGATAAATATGCCACGACCAGACTAGTAACACATAAATCGCCTTGTATCGATTCAATATCGTCTGAAATAGTTGGAAGTGCACCTGAAAGTTTTATGACAGTGATTCACGGAATAATGTTTAACATTCTATCGAACGATCGCGAAAATGTACAACATCAAAAATTATAGTCGTCCCTCAATAAAAAAAAAAAGACATTACGAACTGATAATTTCGCCTTTCGGCTCTCAAAGCACAGGAAATAATAGTTAGTTGCAATTTTAAATGATTTAAAAGTGTGAATTAATTTTAATAAAAAAAACTGCCTACTCCTATCTACAGGATACTACGTTATACTTGAATTTCTCAAAAATGATTTTCTCAGCACTGGCTGGGGGAAGTGTGCCCTACAACTGTTGAAGTCGTAATCATGACCTACATGTATAAAAATATATCAGATCAAACAGAAATCGTATCGATGGTTGTGGTTTGTATTATGAAATCGTAGTAAATTCGAGAAAAGCCCGACAGAAAGCGAAAACGCGGAAGATCCCCCCCATTGCGATGGATTGATACAATTACAGAATCAGTCATGAACATCAACATCAAAAAGGCCGTAGAACATCGGACGACAGAGAGAAATGCCGTAGGGTTATGGAGAAGAAAATCTATAGTCACCACGCGTTTGTTAGACGACAGGACTAGAGAAGGACGATATTTACTACTATGGAGTATTTATTCGATTCGATTAAGATGAATTATTATTAAAAATAATCATAGTTTATTTTGGCGTTGGCGTTACATCTTAATAAATATTTTAATTATATTATTTGTTCAACCTGTTACATAAACTATCAGCTCCACAAAGGTAGATACTCTTTGGTAAATATTATTATAAACTTTATGAAAACGAACCGGTGTAATACAATTAATTATTGTAACCTTAAAACACCCAGATGCTAAAGAAATTATGTGTACCTTATCTAAGCTGTTAACTAATTCAAATTTTTTGCTCCAACTGACAAACACACAAATTTTATAATATGCCCATAGCTTAAGCCTCCCTTCTTGTTCAGCTCTTGTTCAAGGGATGAAAAATTAAAGTAATTCAAACATAAGCGTGATGGATGGTCATCTTAATAACACAGTAAGTCAGGCTTTCAAAAATAAATTCAGCTACAGGTACATAGTGCCCATATGATAAAATCGGTCATGCGAGATGAAATTAAAAAATCAAAATTATAAAATCTGACTGAAAACTTACAGTTAGCTGAAACCAGAGAAGATACCAATTGTTTCGTAAAGTTTGCGAAGGTAATCATGCGTTTAATTCCATTACGGTTGACTGAACGTGCAATATGTTTAATGGATTATAAAATTTCAGCAGAAAATCACAAATTTAGAAAACTCCACAAAAAAGCATCGATAATTTCCAATAAAAATCCACAGAGGCATTAAATAAAAATTTATTTCGAAATTTAAATGTAACCCATTCGATAAGGAAATTAGTTTATCATTACAGAATGTAAATTTGAGATTAGGGATTTTCGCAAGTCGCTTTTACCAAAAAGTAAGCAAACAAAAAACGGAATTTCTGAAACGCATTTAAATAAAGTGCGAAGAATTTGGATAATTATTTAAATAGATTAAAAGTTTTCCACCCTTGATAAATTTAATTGAGAATATTTATCACGTTCTAAAAGAGTGTACTTCGCTGTTAACCTAATTGGATTCAAAACTATCGCTACACGAATTTGCAATTATTTTTGTGAAGAAAAAACATCAACGGAAGGACGTAGTTAGCTGTTAACTACATGAGCTAGTTAGCATAACGTATAGTATCAATGCTCAAACTTGAATGCTACGTCATCAAGTTAATTAAATAAAGTGAGCGTTTTAATATTTTTACGCAATTATTATTATCCCATTGTGAACTGCACATAAAAAATTATCCATTGTCTCGGATTTCCTTTCAAATTATTTTTTGTAATTTTTAGAAATTAGAACAAAATATAATAGAACTGGAAACGTTCTAGGTGACCAATAGAGAAAAAACAGTGAAAGAATGAAAGAGAAGCTTATGGAAACTTCAATAGAAAACGATTCCACTAGTTAGCTCCATTGTCAAGTTATTATCGTGCAGCTTCAATGGATTTCAATTTCTGAAGTTGTCTATTGACCACCATCATCGCTAACGTAAGATATTTCCCTAAACTCGGCACCCGAAATCCCAGATTTCTTAACAAAACTTCCTGTTGAAATATTAGAAAAAGTGTATTATGATTTCAACTTTTTCGAGATCCTTTATCGAATGCCCGGTAGACTCGCATACAAAACTTGTAACTCATCAATAGCTGACGGTTTCGCTATAATTTCAAGTTACGCGGTTTTCCACAATATTTCGAATGTGAGTGAAGCTTACAAATACTTAAAGTTTAAGCAACTTTGCAACTCTGCATTATAAAAGATAAAATTAAAAACTGATTTAATTAAAACTTTATTATTAAATTTATTAGGTAAACTTGTACAAAAGAAAAAGTACGTACGAATGAAATTTTCTAAAAACAGCGGGTCATAAATCACATCCACGTAATATTGCTGAAAGAAATTTCCTTTAAAACGATGATTTATAGCAATTATAAAATAGATTTATTTCCTGTTGCAGACAATTATATCTTTCCGAATTGACTTAAATTGGAAAATGGAAAAGTTTCGGTGTATACGACAAAATTCCAATATTAACCGGTTTGTAACATTTTTTGTGATGTACTTAAAATAGGGGGAAATTTAAAAGTGTGTGTTTATTTTCATCATACAATCGCCGGTTTTGTAAGCGACAAGTTTTGTCACACCAAACTGTCACAGCAACACAAAAACATTTCTCATGATTTGTTACGCTTTTAACAGTGAACCTGGTAATGGAGAGAGCAAAATTGAAGGGAAGATAATTGCAATTTTAATGAAAAGTAGATGCTTTTGTTATTTAATCATTTTTTTGTGGTTTCATAAACTCATTTTCATTTTATGAATGTAAAATTTGGACAATTAATTCGGCAAGTTAACGGAAATGTGAATTTTCCTTGACAGGTTTTAATTTTTCATGTCTTTTGTTCAACTTTCCGATGTTAACTTAAAAACATTTAAGAAATTAACACAAAATTTTCATCTGCAAGCTAAATGCAGCACTAGAAGCTAAACTAAACCATAAAAGTATTGTTCATCATCATAATCGATCCGTTTTTACCTTGTGCTATCCGCAGGAAGGAGTAACAACGTAACCACACAATCTCACTTTGATGGAGGCTGATATTCACATTGCAGTAAAAAATTTTAAAATGATTTATTTTCTCGAAGCTTTTCAAGTGCTTATGGGGGCGTGTTACTTTGGATTGTTCTCGGGCTATATCTTTTTGTATATTATCAATTTGAATGTTATTGCTAAAATGTGTGGCTGATGCTTCTTAGGTACAGTGACTTGCTAGCTTAGCAGTGAATTATGTTTAGTTATTAATATAGGCGCCCAAAACTCCTAGTGCGTGAGTTAATTGGAAATATACTATAATCCATTGGGATGAAGGATAGCTGGGTTTAGCCGGAAATAGAGAAGTAACAGGTTGATATTAAAACTCCCTGATGGTAAAACAAAGATTTCCATGAAATAGTAAATTTTACATTGGATCCTCTGCAGTCTTCATTAGCAGCTACATACGTGAATGATTTGGAAACTACCTTCGGAGTAAAAGAGACACTTCAATATCATTTTTTTCCAGTTTGGCGAATAAATTATCATTTTAAAGTAGATTACAGAGTTTATGGGCAAATTTTATGTTTATTGCGCATTTGAATAATTATTACCATTTAACATCGGATTTGTTAGACATAAAGAATCCCTAGTAAATGATGTTTGTCCAAGTGTGCGATAAAAGCTTGTAATGCCCTTGCTTGGATTGGCATGGTGAATAAAAACTGTTGATGGAATAGCTCGTGCGTAAAATATTATTTCATTTTACTGCAACTATTTTACAAGTGTTAACAAGTCATTTAAATACAAAAAACTCTTGTCCTTATCGAGTTTAACTCCCTTAATTTGGCCTGGAAATTTTTTTCACATGCAAATCAATCGCCCGAGTTAAAGTATCCACGAGTTCTCGCGCTCTCAATGCTGGATATAAAGGCTAGCCGCCCTTAACAAATAAAAAATCTACACCCTAAGACGTAGAGACCTACAATTTTGCGCAAATAGTTTCTGTATTACCATATGCATATTTTGTATATGCATTGTTTTTGTACCTAAACTGCTTGTGCAAGCATCGACTAGCTTTGCCAGTTAGAAGTGCCAGGTGATCCAAGATCTCGTGAGTTCTTTTCCTCAGGTGCATGTAGAACAACTAAATGGGGAAACTAAAATACTTTGATGTAAAGGATGCCAGATAAAATAAATAAAACAAATAAGAAAACAAAAAAGACTGTTTTATTATTATATCAAACATACGATAAAAAAACAAGTAAAAATAGTGATAAGAACTGAAGGTACTCACCCCACATTGAAACAAAAAAAATGCGAGATGTGGAACTTAAATTTGGCACCCAACTTTTAGGGCTTTCGTTTACTTAACTTTCTCATTCTAGCCAACCAAAAATTCCGAAGCAACTAAGTTCGAAAGCACAGAGCGTTGCAAAATAAACCATCCGATTCAAAATCATAAAATCTGAAAGGTGGAGGTTTGTTAACAAATGGTAACGCAGGTTTAAATGCAAACCGCCCGTTACACGCACCGAGGGGTTTGGCAGAGTGCCATAGCAACTTTGTTAATTTTTCTAACGACAAATTATTAGGTACGTAATCTACAGCGGCATTTTATTATAAATTAGTTCTTTTACCCCACTCGCTTACTCGAACTCATATTATACCATGTTTGTAGCCCACATTCTGGATTAAGGGTGAACGGTAAGAGAAGCTCACACGCATTTAGGCAACTAAATCAGGGTCATTATTTTCGGTTTGACCTTTTTTGTTTTTGAATTATTTAGAAAATTAGTTGGGAGGGCTGCAAACCAGCTAGCTCCACCTTCACCTTTTTTTGTTGCCCCCCTCCCCAAAATATGTCACAATTTTTTTAGAAAACTCAAACGGTAGCGGAGAGTTTCTACTAAATTTTCAATTCTTTAATATGTTTGCCTGCACTGTAATATTTGGGTACTAAAGGGTGTTTCACACCCCCCAAACCCCCCGGATTAATTAGTTTATTTTTATCAGAAGTAAACTGTAGATCTCTCCATACTTGGGCACTGGAGGGTGTTCCACACCTCCCGGATTGAGTAGTTTATTTTTTATCAGAAGTGAACTGAAAATCGCCCGTTGCAGGTGCACTGGAGGGTGTTCCACACCCCCGAGACCCCCGGTTTAAATAATTTATTTTATTAAAAGTGAATTAAATACTTAAGTATATCCCAAGTTTTTTAAAATTAGCTATGGCCAAGTAAATATGTTTAATTCATAATCTGACAATTAATCATAAACTGCATAATTATAAATTCCATACCTCCTGGGAGGTAGATTTCTGCAACGGGAGATCTTCAGTTTATTTCTGACTAAAATAAAGTATTTGATCCGGGGGTTGGGGGCGTGGAACACCCTCCAGTGTCTCTGCAACGGGAGATCTTCCGTTTACTTCTGATAAAAAACAAACTTCTTAATCCGAGGGGTGTGGGAGATCTTCAGTTTATTGTAATAAAAATAAACTGCTGAATCCGGGGTCTGGGGTGTGGAACACCCTCCAGTGCACAAATTTTAGGGAAAGAAGAACATTGCAGAACATGTAAAACCCCAGAACTCCCAGACCGAGTAGTTTACTTTTTATCAGAAGCAAACTGAAGATCTCCCGTTGCAGAGGCACTGGAGGGTGTTCCACACCCCCCAGACCCCGGTTTAAATAATTTATTTTTATTAAATGTGAATTAAATATTTAAGCATATCTCAAGTTTATTAAAATTAGCTATGGCCAAGTAAATGTGTTTAATTTGTAATCTGACAATTAATTATAAACTGCGTAATTATAAATTTCGTAAGCCCTGGGAGGCAATTCTTTGCAACAAAATAAAAAATAAACTACTTAATCCGGAAGGTCTGGGGTGTGGAACACCTTCTAGTGCCGGCAACGGGAAATCTTCAGTTTACTTGATAAAATAACTCGATCCGGGAGTGTGAACTCCCTCCAGTGCTCAAATTTTGGAATCTCGGTGAGTCTCTGAAATACCGATTAAGTACGTGAAATACAATGAAGTATCGATGAATTAGGTGATAGTACGGTGAATTACTTGTGAAGTACGTGAAATCCCGTGAATTTCTGCTGAATTATATGAAGTACGAAAAAGCATGGAGAATTATCATAAAGTACGTGAAGGTAAAGTTAATTGTACACGATTTGCTCTAGCGGTTGACCCCTCGGCACAGCCAATATACCTGCAATTATCCGCAGATTGACTCTGGACATCTTCAAGAAAGTAAAATGCGCCATGCAGACCGCACAACCTTGAAAATCCAAGTTGCTAATAAAACTCACAGCTAATCTTTTAAATATTATGTCGCACAGATTTCTTTTGAATTTCCTTCTTCATCGTTTTCGTCAGAATCTTATGATTTGCTCTAATCTAATCGTTAATTGATTTACTTTGTCAAAAAATTCCTTCTCAAAACCAGTTCTTACCTCCTATTTTGTAATCTGAGAAAATTTATAAATTTTTTAAGCTTTTGGTACTTACTGAGCCCAATTTCATTGTTTAGCTTAAAAATTTCAGTAGTACCACCGTAGTTTTCGCAATTTCCCCGATTATGTTGTCCGCCCCTGTGTCTTTCCTGGCATGGCTTTTCTTATTGCCAATTCCAACGCTGCTTTGCGTGAAATATTTAATGTCTCTATTATCGCATTTTTACTGGTGGTTAATTTAAGGTTAACCCTGGTAGGGTAAGGTATGTGTAAGGAAAATCTACATGCCGTTCGAGACTTTGTGTGTTAATTTCTTTGATAATTGAAAATTTTACGTTTGTAAAATGACGCAATAGCCTGTTTGTGTAAATTTTGTACTAATTAGCTTAAAACTGTCCCAAGTCTTGCAATTTGTTTTAACAAATTAATTTCAGCGGTTTTGTTTTGCGTTTTATTTTCAATAGCTCCGATTGTCAATTTTTTATCGCCGTTTTCTTATCTAGTACGTATTTCTGTGATTAAACGGATCTGGATGAAACTATATATTTCCAAGGAAAGTCTTCGATTCTTATGTTAACTGACGTCCACTTTAATTAAAGCCTTTTGTTCGTTTAGCGCATGAACTGCATTTCGAACAAGCTAGGCTTTCAGAACCACGTCAAAGTTATCTACTCCGTATAATAATATCCTCAGGCAAGCTAGTGCTGATGAAATTAGAGTAATTTACGCTTCGAGCTATCTTAAACCACTTCTATTCCTTCACTCTTTGTCCTTTCTTTGTGATATTTTTTTGGTTATTAGAATTTTTGAAAATAATGCCCCAAGCTGCTTACTCTTCCGCGTCTGTAATCAATGTTCCATTATTTTCTAAATAATTTGTTTCGTACAAAATTAAATTAGGTAAAACTAACGAAATTTTATTATATAAAACAGCATTTTGCTCATTGAAAACAATTATTAAGCCTACAAATCTTAACTATCTCAAAGAAAATCTGTATATTCAATTAAGTAAGCTACGACAAAAACGGAATAAGAAAATGTCCATTACAACTTGTACACTCGAATGGACCCGCAGTATAAACGTGACTTGAAATTCAAAAACTTACTGGATATTGAAACTTCTTAATAAAAAGTTGCTTTGAAAGAAAATTATATTACAAAAGTGCTGACATCAACCGTAATCACGTAAGTTAATAAGTTTTATCTTACAGTTCTCACCTTAATTTAATCAAAATATCTTAAGAAGAACACCGATGCGTGGATTGATTTTTGAAACTATCTTCGAGTTCCTTCACAACAACGGAAGAGAGCTATTTAAGTAATGAAACCGCAGACAGGTGGCAAGGACATTTTCGATCATGTTAAAAAAATTTATTAAATTTGGCGTATCTACTTCCAAAAAGAGATATGTTATTGTCTCGATTTATCCCTGCCTCTACGTTTCAATCGACATGTCAGCTGACACAGATAATCTAATAGAAAGAGAACAAAATCCTGACAGTAATCCTTATAAGTAGGTACCTACCCATGGCAATTTTGAAAATGAATTCTACAAATAAGCAATATAATTATTATTCTCCTCAAGAAGGATGAGGATGCGCTTCTAATATTCATTAGCACATTTGTCGATTTTGTCCATTTTTCTATATCCTCCCTGTAGTCTCTGTTTATTTATTGGAAAACTGTCGCTAAAGGCGGTATTACACATTTATATGCATTAACAGAGTGCAATATCGTGCAACGTGGGGAGCTTACATTAGATTTGCATTATCGCTTCGCCGTCTTGTAATGGTTTAGGTATTCCCACAAAAGGACCTTGATGCAAATAAACAAAATTATACCATTTTATATTTGGTAATTGTCAACCAAGTATAACACTTAAGGTTTTGGAACTGTTAACAAGGTTTTGATTCATTGTGGGTTTAAACAAAGCTCTCTCGTACGGAATTAGGTGTACTTCAATATTTGCTATTCTCGGTAGACACTGAAGAGCTGGACGAAGTGCTATTTGCATAGTATTTCGAAAGCACTCAACCACAAAATAAATTTGATTTTAGATTATAGATTGTACAACTTTCGTATGCCACAAAATTGAAAAGCATTAATATAATAAACAAATATTAGTGCAAAATTGACTTGCGTAAATTTTCGACCCCTGCCAAAAGAAATAATACTACAATTTTCGTAGTAGCGTAAAAGATAAAGCCAAAAATTTAAATAATAAATTGTAAAATTACAGAAACGCCCGTATAAATTGCAAAAAAAAAAAGCTAAAGCGTAAACCTCAATTTGTAAAGCTCCTTGCAACACGATCAATTAGTCTCGACGTGTCATAGAAATTAATAATTCAAAAGCCATTTCTAAAAGCGAGACCGTACGTTCTTATATGATTACATGACAACCTTTTGTAGTATCTACACAGATCCCGAGACTTTATGACGCGGCCTTCATTTTCAGCATCCCTATCGATTTTCTGTTTATTCGATATTACGCCCCACCATAATCTATTTCACCCATGTATTGCATACTAAAACAACTAAGTGATTTGGCAAAATTCACCACCTAAAGCTTAACAATAAAAAGATTACACAAAATGATTTAAGTTACAGCCACAAAAACGTCTTACATTCCGTCCACCCTAATCCGCTAATAAAATTGTCGTCCCAAATTAAACGACAAATTCTTTCATAACGATTAAAGATGGCGAAGTGTGTAAAACTTGGTTGGGCAGGCTTCGTATGAATAGTTTTGTGCGTTGTCACATACAACAAGAAAATGCGTCCGGTTCAAGAAAATTAATGCTTAACTGGGATACCCTTTTTTGTAGAAAAACGTCCAACAAGCACGCCATTATTAAATTCGGTCACACAAACCAAAAAAATAATAGCAATAACATAGCAATTTATTATAAGTAATTTATATGTTTCTAATTTTAATTTATTACTTTTCATTATAGCGCCTAAGCTCTTAAAATCGCCTAAATAAAAAACTAAGCAAAAACAGATGAATTTAATCTTAAATTTTCACACGTTTTCGTTACTGGGGTATAAAAATTTTAATCGTTCCCAATTTGTGAAACTTCAACAAAGTTATAACATTTTTAATTCATTTCGATTGAATAATTTACAAAGGAGCACACATACAAGGTGCTGAAAATTTAGTCGAAACTTGAAAATATAGACATTCTGAAAGCCAAACTTTGATTAAAGATTACGCTGTTTAATATAGAAAGATTACTTGAATAATAAAAAAATATTACCGTATAAAATAAATTCCTGCAATAAACCAAAGGGGATGTAAGAATCTCTAAACATTAAAACGTTACTACCATAGGTAGTAAAATCTTGATGCAAGAAACTTTTCTCGTATTCATAAATTTTTAGTCAATATTCCTAAGTAATATCGTCAGTTTTGATGGTTAACTTCTAGATATGGACGAAGGGATGTGATGGTACCTACGGGGTCACGTGATAAGGACGCTGGAATTTTTTGAATAATGGGGTGTCGACACAATACTCGATATAACCAATGACTTTATCACGTGACCCCATTTTCTATTGCATTTGACGGTAGCAAATGTGTATGAGGCACCTCTCCACAAGAAGAAAAACTATGGTTATTCATCCCATTACTCGTTGCTTCGAGATATTTCAATCATATTCATGCAAGCCTTACAATTAATTGGCATTTTACCGTATCGAGGTATTAATTTGCACTAGCACTAGGCAGTTAAGCTTGGGTGATTAAAGCTGCATTCCTATTTTAAAAAGCGTAAATGTAAAAGGCATCCACTAATTAGTAAAACGCAAGCACCATTGGAATACAAAAAAGGACTAAGTAATTAAAATATTTCGTTGTCGATAAATATAAAAAGTTAGGCTGATGAATAACAAATCGATTGATTTCAATTTTCTAACTTCGTATAATCTATTAATTTGTAAAGTAGGTAATTTTTGAAAATAAATTGTCGAATTACTTTCTCAAAGCTAAGCATTTGGTACAACAAAATATGTCACAACTAAACCGACCGCGTGGAGAATGTAGAAAATTTCGTACGGTTCGCTTCCGAAACAGAAACTTTAAAAAATTAAAATATATAAATTAACAAACTAGGCGAAAACCTAATTCAAAAGCTTTCGCTAATTATAATTATGTTAAAAATTATATGCTAATAATTATATACTGTAATACGTAAATCTATATCTACAAAATAGTTTATTTTAGTTTACGTTTCATGTTCATCGCTATTTCAGGAGGTCATTTGTAGTATGTAAGTATATGGTACTGGTTACGATGCTTATTCTGAATATAAAGCTTGTAATAATTGCACAATTTGCTTTTATGTATAAGGTTATTTCATGGCCGTATAAAAATACGAATATAAGCATTTTTAACAAAACAAGTTAAATTAAACAGAAAATTAAAACACGTCAGTATCCGGCTTCGCTCAGGTTTAGGCTTCAGGTTTTATTAAAATAATAAAGATTAATATATTTAATTTCCAATCATTTATTGATAGTATAATCGAATTATTTCAATAGTTGGCCGCACATAACATTGGTAGTTTTCGGTTTTTCATTGGTGATAACGTATAATTTTCTTAGATCTCTTCCAACATATTATAGCCGTCCATGCAAGAAGCACTCATCTGTCAAACTTTAAGTGACTGTCTCTGCGATTTATGAATGGTGATGGCACATACAAGTCGTACAAGAAATTGCAAAAGTTTGAATGGAAACAGTAAATCAGCTAAAATCAATGAAATTCTTGGAATAAAAACATTATCGCCTTCGAGTGGTCCAGTTAGAATCCTCGCCTGGATGACGTGAGTATACAAAGCCTTCACCATCAGCATGACACTAATTTACGTAGCGGTACAGAATATTGGTGGTTAAATTGATGGGTGTCCCAGTGAATCTCAATGTGATCCAGGTGTACGCACCAACCTCACACTCTTCACAAGAAGAAATAAAAAAACTTCGGACGTCATCCGAAACATTCCCAACAGCGAAATATTCATAGTTTAGGGAGACTTCAATGCTAAGATCGGGAACACAACTCAAGCAATCGCATAAAAACAGTGGTGGGAAAATTTGGTCTCGGACAGAGGAACTAAAAGGGGGATATGCTGCTAGAGTTTCGTACTGAAAACCAACTCTTCGTGGCTAACTCAAATTATCAGCACCACAAACGTCGACTCTACACCTGGCTGTCACCGGACAGAAAAATGCGAAACCAAATTAACTACTATCTCATCAGTAGATATCAAAACATACATACTCTGGCAAAGACAACGGTACTGATCATAATGCACTTAGTATGATGAAAATATGCCTTAGGTTACGTGCATTCAAAAAAAGAATGATTCTGCCAAACAGTTGGCACCTCGGAGGCGACATAGAATATTATGTGTAAGACGAGCAATACGAAAGCAACAGAACAAACAAGAACGGCAAGTCGGAGCCAAGGAAGCCATGGATAAGTGAAAATCATTCATGGTTCTAACACAACAATCAAACATGGGAACTAATTAAAAAGTGGCAAAATGTGAATATTGGGGAATTTAGCAGCAAGGATGCATACGAAACATTACATCAACAAAAGAGATCAACCGGGCAGCTAGAAGAGTCAAGAACAACTACATCTCTTCCATATGTGACAAAATAGGAACACACGTCAACAGTAATAAGCCAACAGACCTATTCGGCAAAGTTGAAACGCTAATTTACACTGAAGAATTTACCAATAAAGGAAGAACTAGGCCAAATATTGACTACCAAACCTGAAACCATAGAAAAATGGCGCCAATGTTGTGAAAGCCTGATGACTACGGAGAGTGATGGTAATACTACTAATAATGAGTGCAAGCGACATACTCTACCAGATAACAGTTCTTAATAACCTCAAAAATATGGAATACCAGCAGAAATGCTAAAAGAAATAGGAGGGAAAGGACGGATATCTTACACACTGTATACAGTAAAGTCTGGACAACAGAAGTTTGGCCGAACTATTGGACGAAATCAATCTCGATACACAAAAAAGGCGACAGAGACAACTGCTCAAACTACCGAATAATAATAATCATGTCCCATGCTGGTAAAGAACTTTTCCACGTAATTCACGAAAGACTTAAACCGTATCTTTACGCCCAAATCCCTCAAGAACAAGCGGGACGAGGAACCAGAGAGCAACTTATAAACGTGAGACTAATGATAGAAAACTTCTATGAATACAACGTCCTGGTAATCTTCTGCTTCCTAGACTACACCAAGGCTTTTGATACTGTCCAGTAGAGTAAGGATACGTAAGGGTGGGGAACGACCTTTAGAACAGCTTTCCAGAAAAGAAGTAAGGCAGAGATGCATCCTGTCGCCTCTGCTCTTCCATGAAGAATGGATAATTAGAAAAGCAACAGAGGATTACAAAGCGGGACCACTCATAGGAGGAAAGAGAATATATAATTTACGGTACGCGGACGACACGATTATCATAGCCAGATCAGAAAAGGAAATGGCAATGTCCTACGACAAATAAAACAAGAAAGCGCAAGAGTAGGTCTGAAACTTAATCTGCTGGTGGTCCACCGAGTAAAGACTCTACCACCCCAACTGGCTACTATTGGAGACATTGAAAGAAAAAGCAATAATATACACCTTGGAGCACGCATGTCGGAGATGGGAGGTTCTAATAGAGAAATTAGAAGGAAAATCGGAATGGCAAAGTCGGTGGTGACGGCTAACAAAGATATAGAAGGGTCATCATTGGAAAAAATGCCAAAAGAGATTGATTGAGACAATGGTATTCACTATTGCCACATACCAATGCGAAACCTGGACAGTGAAGGCGGCATGTCACAAGAAGATAGAGGTCTTTAAGATGATATGTTATCGAAGAATGATGCGCATTCCTTGGACAGTCCACACGACAAAGACATCGGGTTTGCGTGAGCTAAACATAGAAGCCACAAAATGGCCACTGTCAACAATTCAGAAACACATAATGGCTTTTTCGAAAATGTCATCAGACGGGATAGAATGGAGAAGCTTGTCAAACAAGGAAAAGTCGATAGCAAAAAAAGGAGGAGACGGTCACCCAACAAATATATAGCCAACTGGCGAACCTCGCTGGCCTACCAGTGCCGGAAATGATATGATACCTAATTTACAGATCACAAGTACTGGTTGTTCGAGCACTGACCTCCGCCAACTTGGGAACGGATCATAACTTGATTCTTGGAAAACTGCATATGGAAAGAATCCCAGGATATGGAGAAATATAACCTTGAGTCACTAATAAATGAAAGTACGAAGGAGTTATATAAAAATAGACTAACGGTCAAACTTACAGAGTTTGGGAATGAAAATTGTGACGTGGCAGAATATTGGAGTAAAATTAAAAATTGTCTACAGAAAACCCCAGAAGAAGTTATTAGAATCAGGAAAATTAACGTAAATGCTTGGAAGAAAACTAACCTTGGTTTTCCCCAGAAATTTAAGAACTTGCAGAACAAAAAGGAAGAGCTTATCAATTATACAAGAGCTCACCATCAAATGAAGAAAATGAAAAATGAAAAAAATTCAAGAATTAAGGAAATAAAGAGAGAATATTGGAGAGGTGATGGAACATGACTTGTACGGTCCACAGAGAAAGATATGGAATACGCTTAAGAATAGAAAAAAAACAGTAAACGAGTACATACAAACCAGGAAGATCTCCGTAGATAAATGGGAAAAGCACTTTGAAAATCTGTATAAAAGCGAGGTAAAGACTAAACCGCAGGAGGAGGAAAGAAAACAGGAGGGAGTAGAGATAGAGATCGAATATGAAAATGTGCTTGAAGGAATGAGCAAACTGAAAAATAGAAAAGTTTCTGGAATAGACAACATCTCAAATGAACTCTTAAAATATGGCGGGTCCGGAATGTGGAGTGCAAGACTTAATTAGGTGGAGAAGACAAAAAAGCCGCTACTGGAACGAACACGTCAAAAGAATGAATCTAACAAGATTACCACGTATCGTCCTGGAAGGAAAACCTGAAGATAACCGTCAACCGGGTCGACCTCCAAAGAGATGGACAGACATCTGGCAGTCCATCTCCCAAGAAGAACAAAATACGGTTTGAAACAGATCATCAGATCTTAATAAAGAAGAAGAAGACGAAAACCAGGTTCGAATCCGAACAACAATGAAGAACAAGAGTAGTGTAGCGGATTCAAAGAATTCAGTGGAAAGAGCGCCTTCCAAATGGCTTCAATCGTTCCTTGAATAAATTTGTTGCTGCCAATGTTGAATAAATAGTTGTTGAAATTGTTGTCAGATTCCAAAACTTACATGTTGGTCGTGCTGCATTGTGGTGTCGTCTCTCCAAAATTGTGATGATTTCAGACAGGCTTTGATCATCGCATCAACCATCATGCCTCTTGGAATGATTGGAAAGTTTTGTCAAAAATCACCAGCAAGAACAACAGTTAAACCACCTATAAGCTTTATTGCTACGAATACCCTGAAATGTTCTGCATCAAATCCATGCTTATGCATAATCGAGATATCATACCAAAATAACACTTTAGCTTCTAACAGTACTTTGGCCATTCCACTTCTTTTTCTTGATATTGCAAGCAGGGGCTTCATTATAAAACAAATAAATCGGGATTTGAAGCGTCGAATGCGCTGTTCGTTCACTAGTCATCAATCTTGCAGCGACCCTTGAAGATGCAATTGCAATCTTTGTTACTCCTCTGATGTGCGCCAGCAACAGCAACCAAGCGCGTCGGTAAAAATTACTCCGTCTTTGCTACTGTAATGCCGATGGAGAAGTTCTGGATAAATAATTTATTGCTCTGCATTGAACTGTGGCTCATTTTGCACATTGCAATCAAACTTACTTTGCGTAAGCGCTTTAGGTTTTTCCTGCGAAGAGACTTCCTAATTTTCGTAACGTTTCATCCCATTGTCGTTTTCAAGTAGTCTCAATGCCAGGCAAGCTATGTGATAAGTGTCGTGTTCAACTCAACAATGTTTTCGTCAAATAGTCGGTTTTGGACGGCAGGACGAAACGGAAATAAAAATGAAAAAGACAAAGAAAGACATGATAATTTTAAAAATCTCTAGATGCAAGCAAAGCTTTAATGATGTTAAACCTTTAAACTTGGTCAGTACTAAATTAAAATAAGTAGAAATATATCTAGGGGGTTATATCTGGGGATAGAACCATAGAATATTAAAAATTTTATTTTAGGGAAGTAAAGTTTTCATAACTCCAAGGTGCCCTCTTCAACTACGTATACTGCATTCTCTAATTTTTCTTTAAAAGAGGCTCGGTTTAACCATGAGATTAATGGTTTAACTATTAAAAAAAAATTATAACTTATAAATATTTTTATTATATTTAAAATATGCTATTTGGCCATCAAAGTAAGAAGTAAGTATTATATTTAAAAAAAACTTATATTTAAAAAGTGTTTTGCGAAATTTGGTGAGGCAATGCCTCCCTTGCCTATTCTGACAAACCGCCACGGACATAATATATACTATTTATATTACATACTGCATAAAATTTAAACGTAAATTGAATTGAAAAGTGAAAGAGATAACGTATTCACCTCTACTACAAATCATATTATTCAAAACGAGAAGAAATATTTATTTAATATCTATTAACCTACCTGACGAGCTACATAAAAACGAAACAAAAAATGTGTCGAAGGTAAGTTCTGATCAAAAAGATATAATTATTACTGTAGCATAAAAAGCAAATTATAAAATACTCTTGATTAGAGAAAAACTTCTTCAATTGAATTTCCTCCTATCTATGCATAGTTTTTGTGCAGGTAAAATAACACGAACTATTTAAGTTTGTTTACAACAAAAGCAATCGTAGCTTTCTAGTCTAATTCTGTGTAACTGTATGCAAGAGTGAATATGTCTGGGTAGATAAAAGTAAAAACTCCAAAAGTCAACAAAGTTTATTAGAAAATAAACAAGTTGATGAACTTTTCACCCACAATTTTACTCACATTTCACTTTTATGATAAAAATATCCGGTAGGAGTATATTTTGCACGTTTCCAAAGCAAAGAAACGACGCGACGTAGCAAAAATGCTAATACAAGAGCAATGGCGTAAGTAGGTTTTGAAATGTTTGAATCTTGAATGGATATGACACTGTATGGCACATAAACCTCCTAGAAAAAGAACAAAACAGCGCCATGAGAGCTCAGTAACCGCAGACTACGGTAAATTACAATGTGTGCTCGGTTGTTTGGTAATTCGAAACCGAGAATTTCCTGAGCCATAAAATACTTAACATACATTCAAACACATCTGTATCCTATCTTCTTCGGATATACTTATCAGGGCCGGCGCTAAGCGTAATTGGGGCGCCGTAAACAGTAAAACTATTTTTTAAGGGAACAAAGGCATTTATCAACACAATCATTCCAAGTTCCAAAGCCTAAAGCTCTCTAAATAATCATCATCGTACAGATAGTTTTAGGTTCAGTCGCTTTCCATCTCTCTGACGTCTAGGGAACCTACTGTATATTCTACTAATCTAGTCTACTTCACTCTGAAGAGGGTTACTACGCAAACAATACAATAACACCATGCCAAATTCATCTTGTCGAACTTACTAGTATAAAAATGTAATAATTAAAAACTGAACAAAATTTAAAAAAATTAAAATGGAGAAAATTTAGCTGGCAGTTAGTTGAAGTTTCGAGATTTTTAAAACATTCTTTTAGTATAAATCATTGTTAACCGGAAATTTTTGAACAAAAATCACCGAACTATTGGCTAGGACCACGCAGCGGAAATAGACGACAGTTCCATTGCTGTAGTACTTTGATGCTGTCGTAACACTTGAAGCACTTTATACTGCTTCCCTATAACGCTACTAGGATACGAGCGTTACTTACTTCCCAGGGGAGTTAGATGTAAAATATATCAATTTATTGTAAATTTACTGCTTATTTGTGGTGAGCGGAGTATTTAGCGAAAACCGAATGAAATTGACCGAAAAACCAATTAATCGAAAGAGTGATTTATCAAAGTTGATTACATTTCTAATTTTCTGAAAACCGTTATTTTCCAGGGGTTTTTGCTTTGTTGTTTGTATTTTTTAGTGATAAAAAACAAATTAAATATTCATCCTACTTTTTTCACCTCGTTCAGTGATGAAAAAAGAACGAACAACAGAATCTTTTGTAATAAGGGCGACGTATCTGATACGTTTCAAGTTTTCATGTTCGTTTTTAAACCGGCTCAATGTACCTATATAGCTATAAATTTGGAAATTATGTTTACAAGAGAGCAGCTAAGTGCATAATGTAAAATACAACTTTCATAATATTATAAGATCGGTTTCAAATTAGAAAATAGAATTTTTGAAAATGAATTTTATTTCCATATAAAATGAAAACTATCGTTCATTCAATATTACAAAACATCTCGAACACATAATGTACCCCTCCCTTAACAAAATAACTGCACTTATTGCAACGGGAAAACATCATTAAAAATAAATTGCACATTTATCTATAATTATCTACTACTAAATACTATTGATTTGTTATTAGTGCCCTTCTATGGGCATATATTCGGATTTATTGCCTCTCGTGGACTGTTTCCACAGATATTTTCCATATACCTACCTAGGTAATATTTGTACGTGAATATTGCTTAAGATAGATTATTTGTCGTTCAGTGTCAGAATGAAAAGTACTATGTCTCTATATTGCTATGTTTTTGAGCTCAAATTTAAACCTCCCGCTTAATAATTTTGCTTTGCGTTCCAATCGAATTGACCCGCTGCTTTCGAATTTATAGAATTCATAGACTTACTGCTTTTTTAATGATCTTGCTCCAGCCTAGCTCAAACTTTGTATGAAATTGCTTCAAATATAAGTCAGATTGTATAATTTCAAATAATTGCCCTTAAAGTTTCATAAACATCCTGTATATCGTTGGTTAACCAATTCCAAACTATTTTTTAATTTATCAAATCATTAAACATAAATTTCCTTAATATTAATCAATTGTTTATATAAAAAAATGCTGAAATATAAATCTATCCAATAAACTATCTTTAATATTTTTACTCCCGCAATCGCGATGATATTTCCACGCACGAACCTTAAATAATTTATAATGTTAATTGATTATTCAACATCGTTAATTTTATAATTATTGTGGAATCTCTGTTGTATTGACATGATGAATGTCGCAAAACGTAGTCGTTGTAGAATTTCAAGTATTTGTTTACCATAGTGTGTTATTTTATCAATCGTGAAAAGGTCACTTAACCTTACAACATGTGAAGAAATTACCATTTTACCATTTTCCAAATTTAATGACAAATTCATTGATACGTATTTGTTTCTTAATTTATTTATCATTTTCAATTAAACATTGATTGATACTTTGTCACATTTAAATTATAGCAGCACAGCATGAAGAAATTTGACTTTCAAAATTTCTTCACTCTTCTTTAATTAAGTACTTTTTATTCACCTTTCAATTACTTGTAATTCATTGCTCGAATTAACTTAATCAAACTGCCTTATTGTTTGTTATTAATCACTTATTTTATGTTAAAACGGTTGCTCGTTCGAAGACATGCGTTTTCTTCTTCGAGAACATTGGTTGATGAAGTACGAAAATTTAACATAAAAGAAAACTAACTTCGTTAGGCTAAAACTTTCAAATTTATTTTGCTATTAGGAGATTTTGAAGCAAATTGTATGTGGGAATTATTAAAAATAATTTGAAAATACCTACTTAATTAACAAAATAAAAGATTGCCACCCCAATTTTTGTGTGGTTATGTTCAAGATTACGAATAGCACAGGCGGGTTATGTTGTTAATAACAACTTTAACAGATGAAAATAATTATTTCAAAAATGTAAACATAAATATTCGCGATAGGGGGCAAAGTAGAAGATTTTATTAAATTTTTACTTGTTATTTCCATCTAAAACGTGCATTCATAAAGTGTAGGAAACGGCTCCTGCGTTTCTACTTATCCAATGATATGGCAGTGGAAAAGCATAAACTAACTTAAAAACATGAGCGCAACTTAGAAAATTTATAACTTGACAAGCTGTAACACTGAAGAAACTAAACTTTCGAATGAGGGAAACAATATAATTCATCTACAAATTATAAGTACCTACCGTTTCGGGAAAAATAATGAAGCAATAAATAACCAATCTCGAATTATTAAATCGAAAGCTCTCCCAAACACCATTAAATATAATTTAGCTGATCGATATGCCCCTTTATAAAAAAAATTGACTTTGTATTTAACAAAGAGCGTACCATATGAACAGGAACAATTTAAAAAAGCGAATGAATGAAGAATGAGTACATATAAAAGGGAGAAATAAAATTACTCTAAAATGAGCAACCTGGGACAAATATAGAGCAGATATATGCGATAATCTTTTTGATCAATGCAGCCTACAGCAGAAACGTTACTTTTCAAAACTTAAAAATAAAAAATATATCAATTCAAACTTTTCGCTTTAAAAAATTTAATTTACAAGGTTTCCCAGAAATCAATAACAATTTTAATAATGCAACGTTTTCCCTGTTCTATTAGCATGACGCCAAGCTTTCAGGTTTCCATAATATGATTTGTCAATAAATTAATATTGCACCAGCCAGAAATGTAAACACATAAGAAATATTAATTACCTAATAATTAAATTAAATTATTTATGAATGAATTCATCGCAAATAAAATTTTTTCTGCTGGCGAGGAGAAAACTGAAAGCTCCCAAAATAATTTTAAAATTAAATATCCACTACTACTATAAAAAAAAATTTAAGATACTATTTTTTACAAATAAGCTATTTTCGGGAGTGATATTCACACTTTAAAATTAAATGACCCGAAGCGGCATTGCAAATTAATGTAGCGTTAGAAACCGGAGCATTCTTTTTAATTCGTTTTGAAAAGGCGCTAAGGCATTGTTATAAAACCATGATCTAAACTACTAATTAAACGAGCAATAAACGTTTTCTATTAAAATTTATATTTACGTTAATCATTTTAAGTCTTGATTGTTATTAATTATGCAAAAGCAAAATAAAACCATAAAATTAAACCTGTCGAAATAACGCAACTATTTATAATTAATTCTTTCAATTTAAACCGACAACCTAAATAAACATAGAAAATATTTAAACATTTCAATCGCACACACGTATCAGCGTTAAATAATACGAAATGCAATTTATGAATCTTAAACCACCCCGCAGGTACAATTTTCTGGGACAAATAAAGAAGGATAAGAAAATCGTGCGTTCCATTTTCTCGAGTCCTCGACCTTACCCTATTTGTTTTTTTAAGTAATCCTTTGAGAATCCTTAAATAATCTGTCATGCATTACTACACGCAAAAATTCAAGCGTATACTTTTCGAAAGACTACCTATAAATCTTTCCGTTCAATGAAAATAACGAAAATGGAATGAAAATTATGTTGATAAATGTTGAGCGTGTATCAATTTATTGTGTCAATCAATGATTTAAAAAAATTTACAACGCATCAGTTTGAATAATTAAACAATTGAGTTAAAATTTTACATCGGTCATTTATAAAATGAACAATTTTTTGCTGTAAACTCCCAGTTTCAGATTCGTTAATTAGAGATAAAATGTTGTTATTGTGAAAATGATGATGAAGTGATTAATTTTTTACAGGTAGGTACGGTTTGGTAAAATTATTTTGCAAAAAACTACTTACAGTTTCTAGTTTGGTATAACATGCGTAAGTACTCACCTGAAACAAAAAAAGAGAATTTAATACTTTTTCATTAAGCAACACATTTGTGAAACATACAAGTTGAAACATTTATTACAACATCCAAAACCTTCTACCAACAGCATCAAAGCTTGACCCTTGTTTGCACTCGTAAACCACTAAACCCTGCAATTCTTTTATACCCAAGTTAATATTTAAGGTAGTTAAAACACTCAAAGTAGGTAGGTTACACATTATTGGCCTTATTTAAGTAAAACGTTTTTACATTTTTAATGATTTGCCAACGTTCAAAATGTTTTATTATAACAAAAACATAAAATTTCGGTTTAATAGTAAATTAAAAATTTATCGTTCAGGTTAAACCAGTAAATATTGCAAAATAGAAACGAATTCTATAAAAACCACCAGTAATGAAGTTACTGTAAAATAGTCACAAAAACAAACAAAATTAGAATTAAAGTTGTACCTTTACTTTGCACCTTTGTGTATGCTCTCGGTTGAAAACAAAAGTTGGTAGTTGATACTTACATTAGCAGTAAGTATCAAGTAGCAGTAATTATGATAAAAGGGCATAGCTTGGGGTTCTTCAGAATAAAAATTTCATTTCGACCGACTCCTTTGGAAGGAAATTGCAAACAACTGAAGTTTAATCTGCTTTGTGAAGCTTTCCCAAAATGAAGTGTATTATACTTTCAGTAGTTCGGACGAAGGGTTAACCGCTGGTGAAGTTTTTTGTACACATCTCATGAAGTACATGACATCTCATGTAAAGTACATGAAATACTTGTGAAATACACGAAATACTTGTGAAGTACATGAAGTACTGGTAAAATACATGAAGTACGTGTAAAATAGGTAAAATACGTGTTAAGAATATTGAAGTATCATGAAGTTAGTAAATTTTGGTGAATTACATGAAGTTGAACCTAGCTTATGCGCTACGGTCAATGTGTATCATAGATACGACACATGCAATCAATAGTAATTATTTGATAGCAAATTAACTTGCATCAATAGATTTTCTTAACATTTTTTTATCTTAAACGTTGAATAGACCTTTACTCTTTTACTTTATTATTTTACTAATTAAAAGTTTTGGTAGTTGCTGGTTTAATAGTAATCAATTAATTAAATTAAACTTAGATTTCTTTATTTAATTTTGTTTTTTTTAGCTCATTTGTTTGAATATCATGGAGGTTTGGTAGCTCAATAAAAAGCTTTGGTAATTCAATATTTCGTCGTAATTAATTAATTACATTGATCCCCCGGATTGAGTAGTTTCTTTTTTATTAGAAGTAAACTGAAGATCTCCCGTTGCAGAGGCACTGGAGGGTGTTCCACACCCCCGGTTTAAATAATTTCTTTTTATTAAAAGTGAATTAAATATTTAAGCATATCCCAAGTTTTTTAAAATTAGCTATGGCCAAGTAAATGTGTTTAATTCATAATCTGACAATTAATCATAAACTGCATAATTATAAATTCCATACCCCCTGGGAGATAGATCTCTGCAACGGAAGATCTTCAGTTTACTTCTGATAAAAATTAAATACTCAATCCAGGGGTCTGGAACACCCTCCAGTGTCTTTTAACGGAAGAACTTCAGTTTACTTCTGATAAAAAATAAACTACTCAATCCGAGGGTGTGGAGAGTGTGGGAGATCTTCAGTTTATTTCTAATAAAATAAACTGCTCAATCCGGGGGTCTGGGGGGTGTGGAACACCCTCCAGTGCACAAATTTGGAATGAAGAACATTGCAGAACCCCTAGAACTCCCACACCAAGTAGTTTACTTTTTATCAGAAGTAAACTGAAGATCTCCGTTTCAGGGGCACTGGAGGGTGTTCCACACCCCAGACCCCCGGTTTAAATAATTTCTTTTTATTAAAAGTGAATTAAATATTTAAGCATATCCCAAGTTTTTAAAATTAGCTATGGCCAAGTAAATGTGTTTGATTCATAAACTGACAATTAATCATAAACTGCATAATTATAAATTCCATACCCCCTGGGAGATAGATCTCTGCAACGGAAGATCTTCAGTTTACTTATGATAAAAATAAACTACTCAATCCGAGGGGTGTGGGAGATTTTCAGTTTATTTCTAATAAAATAAAGTGCTCAATCCGGGGTCTGGGGGGTGTGGAACACCCTCCAGTGCACAAATTTTGGAATGAAGAACATTGCAGAACCCCAGAACTCCCAGACCGAGCAGTTTACTTTTTATCAGAAGTAAACTGAAGATCTCCGTTGCAGGGGCACTGGAGGTGTTCCACCCCAGACCCCCGGTTTAAATAATTTCTTTTTATTAAAATTGAATTAAATATTTAAGCATATCCCAAGTTTTTTAAAATTAGCTATGGCCAAGTAAATGTGTTTAATTCATAATCTGACAATTAATCATAAACTGCATAATTATAAATTCCATACCCCCTGGGAGATAGATCTCTGCAACGGAAGATCTTCAGTTTACTTTGATAAAAATAATAAAATACTCAATCCGAGGGGTGTGGAGGTGTGGGAGATCTTCAGTTTATTTTTAATAAAAATAAACTGCTCAATCCGGGGGGTCTGGGGGTGTGGAACATCCTCCAGTGCACAAATTTAGAATGAAGAACATTTCAGAACCCCAGAACTCCCAGACCGAGTAGTTTACTTTTATCAAAGTAAACTGAAGATCCCGTTGCAGGGGCACTGGAGGGTGTTCCACACCCCAGACCCCGGTTTAAATAATTAATTTTTATTAAAAGTGAATTAAATATTTAAGCATATCCCAAGTTTTTTAAAATTAGCTATAGCCAAGTAAAGTAATCGTAATCTAACAATTACATACAAACTGTCTGGGGTGTGGAACACCTTCCAGTGCCTCTGCAACGGAAATCTTCAGTTTACTTTTGATAAAAAAAAACTACTCGATTCGGGGGGTGTGGAACACCATCCAGTGCTCAAATTTTAGAATCTCGATAAGCTCTGAAATACCGATGTAGTACGTGAAATACAATGAAGTATCGATGAATTAGATGAAGTACCGTGGATTATTGATGAAGTACGACGAATTACTGGCGAAGTACGCGAAGTAAATTACTGCTGAATTATATGAAGTACGAAGATGTATGGAGAATTATGATGAAGTACATGAAGTTAATTGTACACGATTTCCTCTAGCGGTTGACCCTTCGAGTTCGGATCCCATGTTAAATAGTAGGTCCCCCTATGTACATATGTGATGAAACATCGAATGAAGGAAGGAATGAGACAGAAGGTATATTACATAATTAAAATTATAGGTACATTACATAATAGTAATCTCTATCAAATACACTAATTTAAAATGTATTTAATTTGGATTAAAACGAAAATCATTTGGTGTTTTAAAATAAATTATATGTTTTTAAAAGTTTTTAAATTTTTACAAGCCAAGTTAAATTTTAGTAAACATATTTTTTTTATAAAATTGTTAAATTTTTCCATTTACAATTTTAGTTGTACAATTATGTTTCGTTTTATGAAATCTCCTCAGTTAAACCCAGCCCTAAACATTGAATAAGGATTAAAAATATGGGAAATATAACTGATCGATCTTATATCCTTTACAATGCATAGCGAAATTAATAATACGATAAATAGCGGTTTCAAGAACCCAAAAATGGAAGTTCATAGTTTGTTTACGAAATTTCCTTCTTAGGAAGTTTATATTTACTCGCTTGTATGTTTAAACAAATTCTAAACGGCAGAAAAGTTTAAAACATTGGTAAATACTATAACTTTGGAGTATAAGATTAATTTAAGGCTAATTAATTTGACAGCTAATTATGAAGTAATTTTAGCAAATGCGAATCCCTAATTTGATGACTTCTGAATTTCAGGCTTCGTTGAAGAAATTAGGCTTGTTAGAAATGCTTTTCATAGATTTTACAATTAGGATTATTATCGGTTTCACAAAAATTGCTTTCTTCCATTGATTGGGTGACGTAAAGACATCGCCGCAATCAAATCAAATAATAAAATTTCCTAGACAGGCGAATAGGCAGTCAAAAACAGCGAAATAGGGTTGGAGAAGAATTCAAGCGTTTTTAAATAAACTAATTCAATATTAGGTATATTTAGATTTTTACCTTTCCCTGGGAGGAAAGAAAAGGTTTCCTTACGCCTCAAGTGCCCTTCTCCTAAAATGGATTTGCCAACAATATAAAATGTACGATTGAGACCGCAGGTTTCTAAGAAACCTGTAACATTTTTAAACATTCAATGATCTGACTGCTGTTCCGAGGGTACTGAAAGACGTATTCCATACCCCCCCCCCCCCGGTCAAATATTGGGGAATAAGCAAACCCCTAGAAGATTTAGTTTTCTATGCAGTAATATGTTATCTGAAAATGGTTGAACCAAAATTGCTTAAGAATACGTTCATGTCCGTTCTCGCCGCGTAAGTGTAACGAAACTCGTTTCGCATCATTTTAAGTTATAATTTCAATTACTAAATTTCTTGATTACGCTCCTGCCGCCATGTTGACTTTCATTTTTAAGTTTTCAACAAGGCGCCAACCAACAGTGACGTTGCTCCCTTTTGTTGGAATTTATTAAAAGGTTTTTCTTAAACCTTTCCGTTTTAATTTTAAATACACTTTACGGCATCACTTCGCGAAAAACCCAATTTATCCGACAAACTCAAAATGCATATAAGCGGTGTTTTGCCGAAATTAGAAGAGTTTTGTTCGTACCTTCGTGAAGTCTTGTTTTTACCTTTGAGATAATCTTATCTGTACCTGTGTGGTAGTTTTAACGTATCTGTGCGAAGAGTGGTGAGTTAACTTCGGTGCCAGAGTAAGTGACCTAACGCGGTATCTTTCCTTAAGTTTTATCTTTTATCGCAAAGTTTTCATTAACATTATTTTGTGAAATTACCTGTAACGGTCTAACAATAAACCACGCACTAGAAAAATACATTACGGATCTGTTCAATTTACCGTCAAGTTAATAAAAGGGAAAGATTGTATTAATTACCTAATGGGAAACCAACCTAGAAACCGTTGCATAGTCCACGCCCGTTCGAGTTCCCCAATAGCTAGCCGGAGAAACTGTACTTTTCAGCCTGCCACATAATGTCAAGTAAGATTTCAATTGGAATTCGATATTAACATTTACCTGGAACTTCTGATTTGATTTATCAGTGTGAGCATCAAAAATCAGATTATTTCACTACAGTAATAAAAGAGGAAACAGTCGCTGACCTAAATTTGAGAGAAAACTAAATTTCTTCTGACCGTCGGAGGACACGTAAAGCTTCGGTCCCCCTAGATCGATAAACTGCCATTATTAACAATAAAACAGGGTCACAGACACATCCGAAGCTAGCCTAGCAAGCTAACCCACGTGCAAAGCAATTAAAATGCTTACAATAGTGGCACGAAGGTTACTGCTAGTAAAAACAGACAGTAATAAATAATATTCACTCATTATTACAAAAGTGGCGAACAATGTGTCGCTTATATTTGGGATATATAATAAATATTCTTTATACTTGCAAACAATGGCACGATTAGGTTTATAATTAATACCTAATGATAATATAATCGAGAAGAGCATTATCTATTGTCTATTCTACCGAACTGCTGTGCATCACGTCCACGACTTTATCTGATTTTGGTTTCGTATTTGACAATCGATGGTATTTCCCAAAGTCAGGGCCGTACTGTAAAATTATATTATCACGAATTAACATTTATGTTTTTAAAACAGAGATTGCCAGTGGATGACGACATGGTACATATTATGTGTATAATAGCACGTTATTACTTGGATATAAAAGGAGTAATTAACATCATTATAATTAAAAGTTACTTGTTTGCTAGATAATGCATAAGTGGTTCAGTCGTTATTTTATTAAACTACGTATTTGTGTTTGACCATGTAGTACCTACTGAACATTTGGCGTATTGGGTTTACATCTATGAGTATATAAAATCAATGCTGAGTTAAAATTCTAATATTTACAAATCTTCGGCAGCGGGAGAAATAGAAAACTTTCGGTAACCGCAATTCCTGCACAAAATACAGACTTGGTCAGTTTTTAAAAATTCAGTTCCTTCGGTAAAATTGTCGGTACTTTTTGGCCCTTTTAAATTATAAATATTTGATTTATTAAAATAAGTAAGAATACGAGTCCGTATTTCCTCGTTTAAAAAGTACCCCATCATAAAAACGAAACAAATTCTACTTACTCCAAAAAGTTACGAGATTTATTTGAAAAAAGTATCTGTCACAGTTAACCTTTTTCCTACTGCAGTTCGCAGTAGCAAAATGACAAAACATGTGAAAAATGATAAAATTTAGATTAAGTTTTTAGATGAAAGCTATCTAAATTTGCAAAATTGGGCTACGGAAATGGAAAATGGTTATAACGAAAAAGCTTTCATTAAATTTTAACGTCGTGGCATTAATTATGAAAATGTGAGATACGCAATCAGATTCAGCTGTCATAAATTTTCGAAACGCAAAGTCAAATTATCATAAAACTAATAACTTATGGTAGGGAACCTCGATAAATTCTGACGAAAAATATAAATTCATAAAATATGTGATACAAGATCTGCTCGATGTTAAATAACGTCTTCAAAATGGAGAGGCAAACAGCTGTTGCAACTAAATAAATTACAGTGTCTTTACCAACTGCGTCGTTATTCGTCTAAATTTAATGTAAAAATTGAAAGTAATTACTCTTCGACAAACAATGTTTAAATGCAGTTCGGTCGTACAATAATTTTTTGCTGTTTAGAAAAATAAAACCCGAAACCTCGATAAAACGAGTGGTGGATTTACAAAAAAAAAAAAGTTATTAGAGATTTCAGTAAAGCACTCTCAAACTTTATCTCAATGTAAACCATAAAAATAATTTTATTTTAAATTCAGGGCAAAATTTAAAAAAAGCTTGAGGCAACAGTTTACTAATTAGAAATTTTTCTGTGAAAGCAAATACTCGACAGTTTTAATATTGTAGGTACGCAATGCTAAATAAACAGGATAAAATGCAAATTTTAAGTCTTGTACGAAACAAATTACCAAATTAACGAAAGACCATCAAAGCCTGGATAGAATATAATGAAAGAGATAAAACTCATTGTCATAGTAATTGACTAGAAATTAGCTTTATAAACTCTTATAAAGCTTAAAGCTCTCTGTATTCACATGCAAATTAGCTACTATCAAAATTGTTCAAATATGAGATAAAAAATAGTATCATAAATACTGAAAGAAGCGATTTTTGAGTGTGTTGCGTAATGAAAGAGTAAAATCTCATGTCGTGTTTATTGTAGTTACAGTTTTTCCGTTAAAGTTTCGTTTTTAATAAATGTAAAACTCGAGAAGTAGGTCTATCTGTGTAGTTATCGATTTTAGTTTAGCTACATATCTAGAGCATTGTTAAGTTAACAAGATTACAGCTTAAAATAACACTCATGTCGATGTACTAGAAAATTTTATAATCAATAAATTTATTTTACTTCACAAGTTCTTGAACATTTTCACAAAATTCTTCCCAAGCTTTCGAAATCCTGCAGCATGCAACAAAGGATGTAGATTTAATTCCAAATTTCTCTTTAGCATTTAATTGCTTTGTCTACTGATCGGGGAATTATTTTAAGTAAATAGCGATTAATTCAAATAACGACCACAAGCTTCGGTTGTAATTAGTTTAGGCCACAATTTTACGAACCTTCATCAAAAGTTGTAAGAGATCGTCACCGAATAGCGGTAACGAGGAGAAAAAACTGTTAAGCTAAATTATTCCAATTATAGAAAATAATTAAACGGTTCGAAAATTAAACTGGGTGGATGAAATTTTATGGTGAAAATATTAATTCATAAGAATCGACGTTATGAATCGTTCTAATTAAACTACCACAATGTCCAATGGTAGAATTGGTTAATAATTTATTACCCATACATCGATCGTGTAATAGAACCTAATGCTATGACGTCATTATTAAATGAGGTGCTTGACATGATGGTCTCTTAACCTGATGATAAAACATTTTATGTTCCCAATCTTTCACTATCAAGTGGATGCTTATACAAAATTAAAGCTTCCTTGAAATCCGTAACCAAGCAGTCCTTGTTTCTGGAATTTAAAAAAAATGTCGTGCGAGGATTACACTGTGAAATTGGAGTGGACCACATCTGACCTAACTCAAGTTTTAGAATTTTTAGAAAGAAACCTAGATTTAAATATTCAAATCTAGACAAAGCACCTTAAATTGCACATCATAATACAAATTTATAGTTGGAACAATAATTGTAAGGCACAACAGTTAAATTCCTTCTAATTTCGCAGCCAATTTACATACAAATACCCTACTAACTGCTAATTTTGTGACAGAGATTGCCTGGACACACAACTGTTGATTACAGTTAAGTAATCAAAACTACTTATCTGAACCCATACATGTAATTGCAAAGTAATTGGTCACTTAATTATGGACTTTTAAGTGAATTAGCAAAGGTTTCTTTTGCCACTGTCCTCTCGTGACAAACTTTAAAGTTTTAATGCTATTACACGAGAATCGTAAAGTTTAAGAGCACAGAGGAAACAGAATAATTTTTCTTACTTTCAGCCTCCCACCATAAATTTTGAAATAAAATAAACACTGCCGAGAGCTAGTGAATTTTAAAATAGTGGCTCTAAATAAATCACATGTGTACTATGTAAAATAGAAGGAAATTCAATCGTGTGCCACTATTGAACAGATTTTCAATCGGCCACATATTCTAAAATTCTCTCATGAAATGACAAAAATAAAATAGCCGAATTGAAAGGACAAGCAAAAATATAACCTTGACATTTTCCGATATCAGAATCAACTAGAAGTTTTTTGTTCAAACATAAAAATGAATTACTGAAATCGACACTAGGTACTAAACAAGTTAATCGATCACGTAACAAGAAACTAATCCATTATCTAAAAATAATAATTGAAAGATCCATTTCAGGGTGGACGTGAAAAACGTATTGTACGTCAAATCATGTTTCAGACAAAATGTCACCCGGTATATTTGTTGAAAAACAAATAATTTCCAAAGAAACTTTCAGAATTATTGTTAAAAACAGGGACGGCCGCGTTTTACGCTGCATTTACAACCTTAAAATTAGATACTAAAATTAACATTCATAATTAATTTAATTTGACCTACTTTTTGAGCAGAAAATTTCAGCTTGAATTTGTCATGCTATGCAGGAGAATATTATTTCATTTTTTATTCAGAACTTTTAAAAAGCAACCTTATAATTATTATTGTATGTGGTGAATTAATTACAACCCACAAACTATTTTCTGGCTCACAAATTAATAATGTTATCCAGAAATACACTAAAAAGCCTGGTTTATGTGCCTCTAGCAGCTAAAATTCAAAGTTTGTTCAAGTTGTAAAAACCCTATTAATTCAAAAATGAAATTAACATTCATCTGCAGTACAAAGTTTAGGAGGTATCGCTTAAATTGTATTTAGTGCTAAATGTTAATTTAGCTACGTTTTAAATTACTACTCTCTCTGTATGTTCGATTTCAAAATGGAGTTAGTATTTTTGATGTCTCATGCGTTAGTTGATGTGTGATCAACTGATGCACTACATTTTTCAGCAAAAAATGTAGTTTTTGTGATTGTAGCTCCACTACATTTTTCAGCAAAAAATCTAGTTTTTGTGTTATTTTGGCTACTAAAATAAAAAATTTCGTTACATATCTGCTAGGGTCCTTAGGATTCAGTAATTACTATTGCAAGATTTGTAATTCACAATAAAATTTAACGTCGAATAAAGTTTTAGCATTGTTGAAATTTTTACGTGCATACTAATAATAAATTTTAAATTCAAAAATAACACTTGGAATCTTCAGCCCCTATTTTATTGTTTTGTTTGATTTCTTCCAAAACTTTTGGCTTAACTTCCAAGAATTTCATTTAGTTTGCTCCTTACAAACGAAAACTTCATGTTCTGCCAAAATATTTCTGAACGTTTAAGAAAATTTTATCTTTTAACTTAGAAAATGTTGAAGCACATCTGAGTTTGTATTTCGTCAAAATACGAGATTATTATTCACATTCCGCACCTACAGCTTTAAAGAAAATTCGTGTATTTTTAATAAAACTCGAATCCATCATTCGGTTAAAAATCCCGATTCGTAGATGAATAATAAGAAGCTTTACTTTCAGAAAAATTTATAAATATAAGTGTACGTCAGAGAATTTACGTTTTCATAATTTTTACGTTATAATATGACGTGCGAGAAAATAGAAAGCTTTATCTGCAGACAAAGGATTGTGATATAAACAATGAAAATTAAAGAGGAAATGGAAGTGTTTCACTTCAGAAATCAAAACATAATCGCGATAAATAAAAGTTATCTGAAACATCCAAGTTCCTAAAGCTTCAGTAACTTGAGGCTTATGGGAAATTGGCTCGACTTTTGCTCTCCATCAAGTTTTCCAATGTACAAACTCATCGATTTTCAATAGAATCCTCGAAAAACACGATTTTTATTACAAAAATTATAATGAAGTTCCACAACACGCAAACAAAATTAACATGGTAGCTCCAAGCTATATTCGGTAGAAAAAAATGTCGGTTTAAACTACTCGCTATTTATTTGGATTGAATTTTCAGGTGCCGCCGCCATAAAAAAATTTATTAGGTACTAACACCTCAAAATTTTTCCACTGCAGGGTTAGTGTCTTTGTTCCATCGATATAAGCAAATATGAAAGATAAAATCGTCCCGAATTGTTGATAAAAAAATTGTTCAAACGTGAAGCTTTCAGTTTTTAAACGAAAACAAATAAAATCAATAATTTTATAATCTCGTTGAAGTTTAATTAAAATCAAACATTCCGGATATGGATTCGAATTCGTAATAAAGCGTTCTCCCGTTGGATGATTACATCCAAGTTACATATGGCAAAGCAATAAAGCTTAATTGATGCATTTTTCGAAGCGACGTCGAATTAAACCCAAATAAAATAATATTAAATTAGCCCAGAAAGAAATAGCTCCATAGATTGAAAAACTTGAAGAAACCTGATTAGATTGATAGAAGTAGAAAGATTGAAAAGCGTTAATAAAATACCTTCGTTCTGTTGGCGATCAAACGCTGTAAAATTAAATTCTTTTCTAAATAACCTGAAAAGGGGATTTTAAAAAACGACGCACTATAAATTTCCAACGAAACCGTGGACAACAAGTTCCCAATTTAGCAACGTGCGAACAATCAATACAATCACGTCAATTATTTTTTTAATCAATTGAAAGTATAAAAAACTACTTTGTTCCTTAAGCACAGAGCAAGAAAATTAAAAAAATTTCGCAATTGCTTGGTGGTTAAATCAGTGGAAGCAAAGTAAACACAGTAAGCTCTATAAACCTCAACAAAGCCCTCGACAGAATCAAGAGAGATGTGTGTAATTTTCTAGGAAAGATAAGATAGGGTAACAATCGTAGCTATCAAAGCCCTTGTCAAGTAATAATAGCGGATTATAAGATCGAAACAAGAAAAAATCGTCAGAAATCAAGTTAACGGTAAATCTTTTCTCTAATGCAAAAATTCATCATCAAGTTAATCAAAAAATACAAAAGTAATCGCACAAATAGAAAAGTTAGCACGTAAATGTAAAAACACAGCATACGGCGAAAACTTAAAGCTCAAGAAATGGGGGAAAATAACACAAAGAAAGTAATCGAGTCGGTTAGGTGACAAACTGAAAGCTCTTCCACAAAGGATACAAAATAGCTCCTCCACTCCAACATGAAAACTACCGGCTGATAATTTTATTATTCAATCCTTTTTCGTTTGAGGTTTCTCAAATATTGGGCAAGTTCCACCAGCTTGTAACAAATTTAGTTTAATATTTCGCTAGTCCATGGCAAATCAAATTGCGTCGTATCTTGATCCACCAAATGGGTATACTTCGAACGTCCATACGACCAATCAAGTGATCTTCCAGCGTTGCCTGGCAGAGGCCCCTTTTAAAAACTCTGTCTTCTTTATCAAAATGAAAAGCATCTCCATGGTAATACTTCTGCAAAAACTTATATTTTCCTTTGACTGATCGTTCAATTTCAAGATGTTCTGTCTGATGTTCCAACTATATCTGATGTTCTTTTCTCAAACGTACTAACCCGTTCAGATTTTTGCACAAAAATTGGCTTCAGCTTCTGATTTCGAATCTGTATATTCTTTACTGAGAATCCGATTTTTTTTGCTTTTCCTTTTCAATTCACAATATAAAATTTTTTACAACAAATTACAGAACCAAAACTAAAACATAAATAAAGAAATTACATCTGAAGCTAATTGAGATTAATTGCGAGTTAATCGCGAAATAACTTCCATGTTCATTAACGAAACTTAATAATTCAAAAACTTATTTCGTATAAAAAGTTAAATTTTCTTTGGAGGCCCGTTAACGAAATTAACACCCTGGGAATCAAACACAACTGAGAAATCCTGGGAAGATAATCTCTAAGCCGACACATTTTCAAATTAAAAATGTAACACAATAAAAATATCACAGGAAAACTGCAAGTAAAACAAAATCGAAATAGAGGTGGACGATGATGATCTTAAGCAATCGGTTAGCTTTCTGGTGGGTGTAATAGAACAGAAAATAAAGTTGGCTCGCAGCACGAGCTTCTGCGATTTATCGTACCGTTGCCCATCCTAAAATAACTCTGATTTTGACTTTTCTCTTTTCGTATGCCCCAGAACCACTCGTTTCAAGTTGTTCAACAAACGTCATATCGCTTGCAGTTATTCATTTTGTACAAATACGAAATGATGAGTACAGCAATAACACTTAAGTATTTATTGTCATTTCACCTCCCACATCTTAATCAAAGCTCGAGACAAAATTAAATAAGAATACTAAGCACCCCTCGTTTAGGAATTAATTATAAATGTGAGAAGGATTTTCTTAAATCTTTCCTACATCAAATTAAACTGAAATTTCTTAATTTCAGTTTTATTTGATGAAAGATTATACACTTTGGAACATGGAGTACCTTTGAACAAATTAAATTTCCCACTAGAGTACCACTACTTCAACGTAAATTATAAAATGGTAAATTTCAGAATTTGATTGTTTATGAGAATAAAATCTCACTTGATGGGATAGGAAATCACAGGATATTAAGTCAAGGTTTGGCACTGGCCACAAGCTTGGTTTACAAGCAGAGATGCAACTTAGTTTCTTTTTATCTTTTCAAAAATCTATAATCTATAGTTTTACGAGATTTTTTTCTCAAGTTCACGTTTCAACTTTGGTAAATCCTTCAAAAGTTATACTTTAAATTAGGTTTACACGAACTAAAAGAAAAGTTTAAACCAACAAAAAAGCTTTAATGCCAAAGTACATGTTCGGTATTCTGTCTCTCTAAATTCTAAAATAAAGTCGATTGAGGTAAGAACCTCGAGCAATGATCTTTTAGTTCAATAGGATTCGACTATTACAAAATGTAATCCCGTCTGCACAAGAAGATTGCCATTCTCTAAAATCTTGCAGTAAGTAGATAAGTATAAAAATAAAACATGAAAAAAAACATTGCTAAAATGTTGTAGGTACTAAGTGAAATTATAAGCAAATTAGAGTTGTGACAGCAATAAAATTTTCAAAAAAAAAAAATAAATTATCATAATTTAGTATTAAAACGTGAGTTTTGTACGAAATAAGGTAATGAGAAAAATTCGCGAATGTAAAAAACTTGGTAGAACATTTTTCAAAGAACGTGTCGCCCTCACAATTTAGATAAAATTGTACTCAAAAGATTACCAAGTCAGTGCAGGAAGCCATTTGTTCTTCTTACAAAGCAATTTGCCACCAAATACAAAAAAAAGTACAAACCTGAAATTTCCCTTTCTTTTCACATCAAATGACAACAAATCAACAACAGAGCACATTTAAATTAATGCGCTCATCCGGTTGGGACGAGTAAAAACGGAAAGAAATGTCATACTTTTATCAATCAAACTTCGACAGGTTAAAAATTGAACAGCTCGTAGCGATTTTTATTTTAATCCTCGTCCTTATCAAGTCCATTCTTTTACTACGTCAACTGTTAAATCATTTTTTTCTATTGGGTGACTGTAGCCATTAAATAAGTGAGAAGTAAAATATCGCCAATAATATAAAACTGTGTGATCGGTAACATCTTTATTACATAAATCAATTTTGGTGACAGTTACTCGCGAAGGAGAAAAATAAATGGAAAAACTTAAAAACAAAAATTTGAAGTTGCAAAAGATTTATTAATGTAATTTAACCTTTTGGTGCTTTTGGAAGCGGCAAATATTATTAAACAAATTTTAATATCCGGAGCATATCGGGAAACAAATGTTTGGTCATTACGAGATAATCGTTAATTATACAGTTAGCACAAACAGCAATATCAAATAAACCAAATTTCAAGTGAATTATGATTATCCTGAATGTATAAGCAGTTGTTAGGTTAGCAACTTATATCATTTCTCATGAAATTCCACCAACCCTCAAATCACAGAGCACCAGTGAAGGTAATCGATGAGTGCGGTTCGTGTAGAAATCTAGAGCTAATAATTCATCCGAGCCCGGATTTTACAGTCCAGTCAGTTTCAAGAGATCAGTCCACATAGTACCCATAGTTGTGTGTGAGCGAAATACCAATTCAAATTCAACATTTATCTTTAAACATTACGCTCATTCACAAAGGTAACATTTTATATTATTCCTCTCTAAACGAATATTTTAACATAAATCAGAAATTTGGAAAAATCTAACGTTTCGCAATAACAAAATTGAATATTGTGGTGGAAATAGAAACGAAATTTATTCGTCATCCAAATGAATTTCCAATGTATTTAGATAAAGCTTTATCTCAATTAGTTTCAGTTGGGCAAAGTAACCGGAAACTATTAAATTCAATATTAATTCCATATTGAATAATAATTGCTATGCAAATCTAATTTTTCAGACAGCATCATTAATCTTCCCAAACACTACAACTGAATTCCTTTTTCTCTACCCCATTGTTGAACGGATCCGTTAAAAGCTTTCGATATTCATTGCGCAAATAAACCTACCAAGATTTAACTTGAATAGATCTGCAAAATTATATACCTACGCTTTCTACAAAGATCAGACCCATATCATATCCTCTTGGTTTCAAGTTTAATTAAAAATTTCTCATATTAACCCAATGGAGGTAGAGTTGCAAATTACCTTTCGATTAGCATGCTGCTATCTCTGGGTGAATTTGTTGATAAAATTATCTTGGGTAGCTCATAGTATCGACACCAAAAATCGGAAGCACTTTGAATTCAACTAACGTAGTTCCGGATACGTTTTTGTTCACCTCACGGTTTCCACATTGGACAAGAAGAGTTTCAAAATAAGAATCGATGTTATACGGTCATCCGAACACCAAATCCTGACGGACGCCCTGCGAATACGTCTTCTTTCTGTACTGATTTTACATTTACATCAATTACATTATATCCTTCCAATGAGACATAGGTATGCACAAATTTTTGTTCATGTGGAAAACATATCGGATCTGTTATCGTCATAAACCACGAGATTTTATAGTTGCAAGATTTCCTTACGATCTTTTTACTGTATAAATTTTTCAAGGCCGTGTATATAGATTTTACACGCCATCCTGCGGTATATAACCCATAATCTTCTTTAATTTCGTTAAACTTGCCATAAAATAAATTTGAAATTTTACGATGTAAAGTTGTTGAACATTACAGTTGAATTTAACCAGTTTGTTGAAAGTTGAGGTTATCAAAGATAGTTTTAATATGATCACCAAACTAGTTAACGTAAGTTTTGATTGACAAGATTAGGTTATATAAAAGTAATGTGATAAATCCTAAATCTTGAGATTTGAAGTTAGGATTTAGAGATTTACTGCAACTCCAATTACCTGTACCTCTCCTCCTCCCCAAACAAATGTGGTTTTTTTTCAGAAGTCCATTGAAGATTTCGGTATATCTGCTTGGTTGTTGCTATGGTCTCGTCAAAATATTTCGTAATTTTGAAAAACTTCACCCACTAACTCTTCAATAAGTAGCAGCAAGTGGAAATTAAACTTCCAAGCCTACGTAGTTCTTTCCTAATAAATCCAAACAAGAAGTAAGTAGTGCATACATTGAACTGCAGTCAAAGTAATTGCTGATGGGACAGGTCATAAAACGGATATTTAGAGGTAATCAACCTAAAAACGCTGTTTTTGGTTGACATCGATAAATATTAGTACTTGGCAAAAGTAGTTAGTTGCGAGTTGTTGGTCTTAGTTTATTCATGAACGGTAACTATGCCGCTCATTCTAGTAATTGTTAATTAATAAATAATTGTTAACTCAACTGCCATTTTTCTGAAAAAACCACGAATCTTCTGATAGTTAATTACGATCCAAATATTCCAATAAAACAGATCATATTTCACCAAGTATTGGAATTGGACAATTTCACCATAATGCACAAGTATTTCCTAATGTCCAACACCAATTCTGAGTTGATTATATGTGGTTATGCGGTAGATCTGCAGAATATTGCTCTTTCGTAAAATCGGAATTTCCTCAGGAAACCTTTACCAAGTGTAATCATCTCGGCCGCTGATAATATTTTCATATAATAGAGCAAAGTTGGGAAGATTATATTTTAGACTTTCTTTATTTGTAGAAATAAACCACTGGCACAAGGGCGGATTTGGCCCCAGTGCATGCTACTGGAAAATTCCGATTGCTTATGGGCTCATTCGCCCCGTTCAGAAATGATCATTCTTCTTCTACACTTTTCGCATTAGGCTCTAAGGCCTGTCACGGTGCCCATCTCGTTCTAGGTTGTCCAACATTTCTTTTCCCCTCTGTCTCATATTTTCTTACCTGCGCTGGTATTCCTTCTTGTCTCATTCTGTCCAAATACTGTGTCCATTTTTTTTTGTTTTCCATTAGTTTTTCTCCAATACTGAAGATTCCTAGTTCTTCTCTAATTTCATCGTTCCTTCTTTCATCGTTCATCCTTTAATCGCTCTTAAAAATCTCATCTCTGCCGCCTGGATCTGACTTTCCTGTCGTTTGTCTGTTACGCAGCATTCACTTCCATTCAGAAATTATTCGTACATCAAAATATGTTGAATAAAATATTTTAAAAAATTACAAGTTGAATGAAATTTGAAAATTTTCCAACTTATATTTTAGTCTAGGACCCCGTTGCGCATAAGTGGTTTCGTCTTTTCAAGAACTCATCAGCTGAACTTCATTCAACTTGTAATTTTTTTAAATATTTCATTCAACATATAATTTCACAAGTTAATAAACATTTACAATTATGTACTACATCAAAATAATCTATCTAAATCAAAGCCAGATTTTGTTCTCAGTGACATTTTATGGTGGCAGTTAAAACACTTAAATTTGGATTTTAACGATTTTTTCAGCGAATTATGAAAGAAGAGGGTCTAACTAGCAGATAAAAAAATAAAATTTGCGGTTGGTCCACAAACTTTGCAGAAAAACGGCTTTAAAAATAAATTTGGTATGCAATTTTCTCGTTGGTTCTTTTGAAACTGTAACTCCGTCGATCAAAAATCAAAATGAATTAGAGCTGAAGGGGCGAAGCCTTCGGCTTCGCTAAAATTTTTAAAAATATCCCAGAGCCCGGCAGAACTCGAAAATACAATAGAAAATAATAAATCTTTGAGCCATGGGGTCCTAGATGAGGTTAAACCGAGGGTCAACCGCTAGAGGAAGTCGTGTACAATTAACTTCACGTACTTTACCAGTAATTCACGGTACTTCATCTAATTCAACGATACTTCATTGTATTTCACGTACTGCATCGAAATTTCAGAGACTTACCGAGATTCCAAAATTTGAGCACTGGAGGGGGTTCCACACCTCCGGATCGAGTAGTTTTTATCAAAAGTAAACTGAAGATTTCCCGTTGCAGAGGCACAGGATTAAGTAATTTATTTTTATTTTGTTGCAGAGATCTGCCTCCTAGGGGTACGGAATTTATAATTTAGCAGTTTATAAGTAATTGTCAAATTACGAATTAAACACATTTACTTGGCCATAGCTAATTTTAATAAACTTGAGATATGCTTAAATATATAATTCACTTTTAATAAAATTAATTATTTAAACCGGGGGTCTGGGGGTGTGGAACACCTCCAGTGCTCAACGAGAGATCTTCAGTTTACTTCTGATAAAAAGTAAACTACTCGGTCTGGGGGTTCTGCAATGTTCTTCATTCCAAAATTTGTGCACTGGAGGGTGTTCCACCCCAGACCCCGGATTGAGTAGTTTATTTTATTAAAAGTAAACTGAAGATCTCCACACCCTCGGATTGAGTAGTTTATTTTTATCAGAAGTAAACTGAAGATCTCCCGTTGCAGAGGCACTGGAGGGTGTTCTACGCCCCTCTCCCCGGATCGAGTAGTTTATTTTATTAGAGATAAACTGAAGATCTTCCGCTGAAAAGACACTGGAGGCTGTTTCAGACCCCCGATTAAGTAGTTTATTTTATTAGAAGTAAACTGAAGATCTTCCGCTGAAAAGACACTGAAGGCTGTTTCAGACCCCCGATTAAGTAGTTTATTTTTATCAGAAGTAAACTGAAGATCTCCCGTTGCAGAGATCTACCTCCCAGGGGTATGGAATTTATAATTATGCAGTTTATGATTAATTGTCAGATTATGAATTAAACACATTTACTTGGCCAGGGGTCTGTCACCAAAATGTATTAACTTTATGATACTTCACTTGTACTTCAATATTCTTAACACGTATTTTACCTACTTTACACGTACTTCATGTATTTTACCAGTACTTCATGTACTTCACAAGTACTTTATGTATTTCAAGTACTTCGCATGAGATGTCATGTACTTCATGAGTTGTGTACAAAAACTTCACCAGCGGTTAACCCTCGGGTTAAACTTATTAAAAAACTGGAAATTTTGGATCCTTTCCGCGATAGATGCGAGGTTGCAGTTTCTCGTCGGTTGTAACTGTCGACCCACGTATAACGGAAGGACAACAGAATGTGTTAATTATGACGTAATATTGTGCAATAATGCACTTACATGTATTTCTTATGGGAAATTCGTGATCTTCAAATTTAAATTGTGGGGTTAATAAAACCCACCAAATTCAAGAAAATTGTCTTCTTTCGTTTGATGATATTTTGTTTTTGTGTGCTAATGCTGTTTTGTTTAGAATAATGTTTTTATTATTATAGTGCTGGTGGGTGTAGGAGACCGCTTTCCGTAAGTTTCCAGAGCAGCATCCGGTGTCGCTCCATCAGCATAACGAATGATAGAGGTACAAAGATTCTGTACTCCGAACCTACACACCATCACCTGTCAGCTTCTCGTGGTGGTGCCCTATAAACTAAGTTTAGATACAAGTGACATGAAGAAGAAGCAATTGGCGGAGAAACCAAAGTAGGCAGCGAGAAAGATGGGCCTGAAGGAAGAAGAGGAACGCTAAATGGGTAAAGTGGAAAGATTGGAATGGAAGATAAAGAAGAAGATCGCCGAACGTTCAGATGAATTATATCATCGTGAAGTACCCTCGAGAGCAGGATAAATTGATCTCTGGTTTAACCATAGGCTGAAGGATATGAACAACAGGGGCAATAGTACGAGATAGAACATTATTGGGAGAAGAGGGTATATCAGAAACAAGAAAGTAGTCAAAACTAGAGAGAGAGAAGGAAAAAACGAAAAAGTTATGAGATAGTGGTTAAAACGAAAAACCAACAGATCGCCGGTGAAGAATTGAAAAAATCCTGAAAAATGTGGTAAGAGGGTAGACTCTACCGATAAAATGTACTGGTTGGATTGTGACTCCAGACCAAATTACCAAAATAAACTCTTGGCGACGAAAAGCTGAAGATAAGGTGTTATACGATAAAAATTATGTTATTATCATGGAACGGAATGTGGAAGTGGAAATGGATCAAGTATTTCTTTTATCTCTTTAAGAAAATTTGATCTCCATAATTAAATGTGTAGTAAATTATAAATCTAAGATGCCCTGACCTTCCAGCTCGCGATGGAGGTGGTTATCTTTGAAAATTCATTTTTACGTCCTTAATCCTGCAATGAAAAGTTTTTGAAAACATAATTTAATTTACTTCTTATAATACTTCCCTGATGGACCGCTTTATCTCTACATAATATTATTTCACAAAAGCAGACATGCTGACAGTACACCGTAATCTAGAGCTAACTTATGTTGACATTTGCGTTAAAATGAACTAAACTAATAAGTTTAAAAGTACTGCAATCCCGATTAAGTTAGAAAGTTAGTTTAGCAATAAAAAGATAAAACCCTCCCTGAAAAGCATATTTAGAGATATATCCATTTTCAACTATAATCTCGAGCTGATCAAAAAATAATTACGTAGACCAAAGTTGGAAAAACTAACTCACTTTTGTACCAAGTAAAACTTTTTACTTATATTGCCACCCTTATCACTAATGAAGCACTTTCTTGATTGGATATTGAAAGGAACGTGGTTCGATTTCAAATTTGAAACCTTAGTTTTCTTTCATTAAAATACTGCAAAGCCAAGCTGTTAAAATATGATAACTTGATTAAAAAGATCCGGCAGTATTTAATAGAAGTGATTTGAATTTTTATCAGGGAAAATAGAAAAACAAAATACTAAAATTTTCTCTTCTAGCAAAAGCGACAATGAGAAACGCGTAATTTAAAAAAACTGGAAAATTAAAGTCAATTTCGATCAACTTGACAAAAACTTCAATTTCAATAAGAAAAATCTTCGTAAATTTCTTTTGGAGCTTATAATCCACTATGCAAAGCGACAACTTTTCATCCCTACAACTAAACGCCCCTCGTTTAACTTGATAAAGTTAATCTAGTAACAAACGTCTTTTTCATTGAACTTGATTACGTTTTAGTCAAAATAAAACTATAGGATTTTCTAAAATTCTTACTTTATCGTCATTGTATACTAATTAGCGGATTATTAATAATCAGCATGAAGCGAAGATATTTAAGAACAGATTAAATACTAAAAGGGTAACCTAATAAACTCGGTGCTAAGTTAAACATAAATCAGAAATAATTAAGATTTAAATTTTCAATTTGAGGCTCCACTTTTTACCTTACCGTCTTTTTAACCGTTTGAAATATTAAGAAAAACTTTTTATCGAGTTTTTGTTTGAGTAATAGGCCCACTCCATCAAGTGGATGCGTGCAAACCATACAAGATGCACACGTTAAATTTTAAATTTCACCAGGCTCAATAATTTATAGGATCAAATTACGTTAGCATCTTCGAGTTCATCTGATTGTTTAAATGAGTTTTATGGAAGTAGGTACGCAACGCTTCAATTTTGCAAGTCATAAAATCGTATTGTCTATAACACAAAATAGCTTCAATCTCAAACGTTGCACACAATAAAGTATACTTGAGAAAATTCATGGTTATAGGCTGAAAGTGTCAAGTCTATTACAAGAAAACGTCATTTTGAGATCTTTCAGAACGTTGAATACAAGCTGTCGCTATCAAGGATGATTCGTGATGTAATAATTCAATGTGACACTGAATTGTGAAATCCAAAAAGATTGATTTGAATTTTGAAGTGTTCGATTCTAAATATTATTTTCGTTAAAATTACAAGTGGTGCCCACACCTACTAACGGAAGTTTCAATTTTTGCAATCTAGGGAGTTCTAGAATCGGGATTAAATAGCAATTCGTGAACATTAGAAAAGACTCCACTATTTCAACACAATCAATTACAGGATTCTTTTTTCATTGGTGACACAAACGACTAACATAAGACAAATTCACTTAGAAAACTAAATATCGTGTTGTTTAAATTGACACTAGCGTTACAAGCAGGGTGAACTTAAACTTGATAATGCTGAGCTTAATTAGACGTGTTGAAATGGAATAAATTTTAAAACTAATTATGCAAGGATTATGAACCCATTTTATACGTCGACGTAGCGAAAATGAAAAATAAGATTGCATATTAAATGGATCATCCACACAGGATTACCGTTAATGCCTTAATTATTACTACACAATTTGGTTAAAATTGATTGAAAAACGTCGAAGAAAAAATATTATGTAAAGCGTGTAATAAAGATACCTAACATATTAGGTAATAAATTTAAACAATAGTAATCAAATTCACATCTAACCAAACTGAACATTTATTGAGTTGAAAACGGAAAAACGTGATGCGAAACGAACTTGAATTATGAT